>JAVSCE010015854.1:0-728177 GCA_032199065.1 Smutsia gigantea | reverse complement strand
TTACCAAAGGGAAAGGGACTGGGGAGGATGGGTGGAAGGGAGGGACAAGGGGGAAAAAGGGGCATTATGATTAGCAGATGTAATGTTAGGGGGGCACGGGGAGGGCTGTACAACCCAGAGAGGACAAGTAGTGACTCTATGGCATCTCACTACGCTGATAGACAGTGACTGTAATGGGGTTGGGGGGGGGACCTGATGAAGGGGGTAGTGTAATCACCATAATATTACTCATTTAATTGTAGATTAAGGATATCAAAATAAACTTAAAATATATATATATATATATATATAAATTAAAAAAAACATGCTAGTGTGGACTTCACTATAGCCTATTAGCATTCTTTTATATGTTTTGCAAATTTGTTCTATTCTTAAAGGAACATAAATTTGTAGTAAGTGTGGAAAAATCATCTCTCCACCCACCCATACCCAGAGCTAACATTTGGGCATTGTCCTTCCACTGCCCCTCTGCTCCATTCATTTTCGAGGGGTTGGTTTCTAACAAAATTGGAAATTCACAGCCTCAAAGTGGTTTTCCTCCAGGATTCTGGACGCAGTTGGGCGCAGTTATAAGCCCATCCCTCTGCTTAACTGGCACCTTGGGAAATAAAGGAATTTCTCTGATTTCAGTCTTCTAACCTTGAAAATGGAAATATTAACTGCACATACCTCATAGGGTCACAGGGAAAGTTTCAATGATATAGTGCATGCAAAACACTTAACATTAAACAAAACACTTAAGCAACAGACCCCAGCCATCGCTAAAACTACAACAAAGGGTAGCATAATTATAATATCCTGCAGTCCACTTCTTTCACTTACTATAGCATGAACTTTTACCCTGTGTAAAGGAAAAACACAGTTCTTTTCCTTTCTATATAGGGAAAAACCCAGTCGTCCCTGCCATGTCTTTCTGTTACCTATGTTTCGTTTATTACTCACAGAAAACACTTCACTTCTGACACTTCTGGTCACCAAACGTGTGGAGGTTTTTCCAGACAGCAAGCAATTCTCTGTGACACCAGCCAGGTGTCCTACAATGGAAATCAATTATAATACTACCTGCCTGGAGATAGTGTCAGATCCTACAGTTTCAGGGCTCAGTCCCACAAGACACGCCCCCCCCCCCCCCACACGCACTCTTCAGACTCCAGTTGAAGTCCCACGTTGTCATCTGTGCTTGTGAGCAACCAGCTATAGATAGAAGGGCCCAATGACCACTCCTTAGGTTCAATTAATTTGCTAGAGTGGCTCACAGAACTCAGGGAAACACTCACTTATGTTTACCAGTTTATTAAAGAGTAGGATAAAGGATACAGATGAATAGTCAAGTGACACAGGGCAAGGTCTGAGAGGGTCCTGAGCGAGGAGCTCTGTCCCGTGGAGTAGGGATGTCACCCTCCCAGTGTGGAAGTATTCACCAACCCAGAAGCTCTCTGAACTCTATACTTTGGGGATTTTTAGTTTATCACATAGGCATGATCAATCATTAACTCCATTTCCAGCCCCTCTTCCCTGTCTGGAGAATGGCGTTGGGGCTGAAAATTCCAAGCTTCTATTCAGAGCTGGTCTTTCTGGTGACCAGCCCCCACCCAGAACCTCACCCTCATTAGAGCCAAAAATACTTCTAGTGCTCTTATCACTTAGCAATTTACAATGGTTTTAGGAGCCCTGTGACAGGGACAGGGTCAAAGAGAAATATTAGGACAAGAGATGTCCCTAGTGATCTTATCAGTTAGAAAATCACAAGGGTTTCAGGAACTCTGGGCCAGGAACTGGGAGAAGGGACCAACACAAATTTTGTATCATCTCAAACCTTATATCCTTAATATTATCTAAGAATATGATTCCTAAGGATCGCATGCTATTGTAACATATGCATGTATCCAATAACAACCAAATCTCTACCTTTGGATTTTCGAGGGGTTCCTGATATTTTCCTTTTATAAATAATGCTTATCCAATTGTCCCAGCATCACTTTTTTATTTAGGTATTATTGATATACACTCTTATGAAGGTTTCATGTGAGAAAACAATGTGGTTACTACATTTACCCATATTATCAACTCCCCACCCATACCCCAATGCAGTCACTGTCCTTGGGTGTAGTAAGATGCCACAGATTCACTGTTTGCCTTCTCTGTGCTACACTGTTTTCCCCGTGACCCCCCACACCACATGTGCTAAACATAATACCCCTCAATCCCCTTCTCCCTCCCTCCCCACCCGCCTCCCCTTTGGTAACCACTAGTTACTTCTTGGAGTCTCTGAGTCTGCTGCTATTTTGTTCCTTCAGTGTTGCTTCATCGTTATACTCCACAAAGGCGGGAAATCATTTGATACTTGTCTTTCTCTGCCTGGCTTATTTCACTGAGCATAATATCCTCCAGCTCCATCCATGTTGTTGCAAATGGTAGGATTTGTTTCTTCCTTATGGCTGAATACTATTCCATTGTGTGAATAGTATTTCATTGTGTATGTGTACCACATCTTTTTTTTTAATTTTTATTTTTTATATAATTTATTTTGGTATCATTAATCTACAGTTACATGTGCAATATTATGGTTATTAAACTACCCCTTCATCAGGTCCCCCCCACCAACCCCATTACAGTCACTGTCCATCAGCGTAGTGAGATGCTATAGAATCCCTACTTGTCTTCTCTGAGTTGTACAGCCCTCCCCGTGCCCCCCAACATTACATCTGCCATCATAATGCCCCTTTTTCCCTCTTATCCCTCCCTTCCCACCCATCTTCCCCAGTCCCTTTTCCTTTGGTAACTATTAGTCCGTTCTTGGGTTCTGTGAGTCTGCTGCTGTTTTGTTCCTTCAGTATTTTTTTTTTGTTCTTATACTCCACATATGAGTGAAATCATTTGATACTTGTCTTTTTCAGCTTGGCTTATTTCACTGAGCATAATACCCTCTAGCTCCATCCATGTTGTTGCAAATGGTAGGATTTGTTTTCTTCTTATGGCTGAATAATAGTCCATTGTGTATGTGAACCACATCTTCTTTATCCATTCATCTACTCAAGGACACTTAGGTTCCTTCCATATCTTGGCTACTGTAAAACGTGCTGCAATAAACATAGGGGTGCATAAGTCTTTTTGAATCTGAGAAGTTGTATTCTTTGGGTAAATTCAAAGGAGTAGGATTCCCGGGTCAAATGGTATTTCTATTTTTAGTTTTTTGAGGAACCTCCATATTGCTTTCCACAATGGTTGAACTAGCTTACATTCCCACCAGCAGTGTAGGAGGGGTCTCCTTTCTCCACATCCTTGCCAGCATTTGTTCTTAGTCTTTCGGATGGTGGTCATCCTTACTGGTGTGAGGTGATAGCTCACTGTGGTTTTAATTTGCATTTCCCTGATGATTAGTGATGTGGAGCATCTTTTCATGTGCCTGTTGGCCATCTGAATTTCTTCTTTGGAGAACTGTCTCTTCATATCCTCTGCCCATTTTTTAATTGGTTTATTTGCTTTTCGGGTGTTGAGGTGTGTAAATTCTTTATATATTTTGGATGTTAACCCCTTGTCGGATATGTCATTTACAAATATATTCTCCCATACTGTAGGATGCCTTTTTGTTCTGTTGATGGTGTCCTTTGTCATACAGAAACTTTTAGTTTGAAGTAGTCTCATGAGTTCATTTTTGCTTTTGTTTCCCTTGCTCGAGGAGATGCGTTCAGGAAGAAGTTGCTCATGCTTATATTCAGGAGATTTTTGCCTATGTTGTCTTCTAAGAGTTTTATGGTTTCAAGACTTACATTCAGGTCCTTGATCCATTTCGAGTTTACTTTTGTGTATGGGGTTAAACAATAATCCAGTTTCATTCTCTTGCATGTAGCTGTCCAGTTTTGCCAACACCAGCTGTTGAAGAGGCTGTCATTTCCCCATTGTATGTCCATGGCTCCTTTATCATATATTAATTGACCATATATGGTTGGGTTTATGTCAGGGCTCTCTAGTCTGTTCCATTGGTGTATGGGCCTGTTCTTGTGCCAGTACCAAATTGTCTTGAGTACTGTGGCTTTGTAGAAGAGCTTGAAATTGGGGAGTATAATCCCCCCAGCTTTATTCTTCCTTCTCAGGATTGCTTTGGCTATTTGGGGTCTTTTGTGGTTCCATATGAATTTTAGAACTATTTGCTCTAGTTCATTGAAGAATGCTGTTGGTATTTTGATAGAGATCGCATTGAATCTGTAGATTGCTTTAGGCAGGATGGCCATTTTAACAGTATTAATTCTTCCTATCGATGAGCATGGGATGTGTTTCCATTTCTTTGTATCTTCTTTAATTTTTCTCATGAGTGTCTTGTAGTTTTCAGAGTATAGGTCTTTCACTTCCTTGGTTTGGTTTATTCCTAGGTATTTTATTCTTTTTGATGCAGTTGTGAATGGAATTGTTTTCCTGAAATCTCTTCCTGCTAGTTCATTGTTAGTGTATAGGAATAGCACAGATTTCTGCGTATTAATTTTGTATCCTGCAACTTTGCTGAATTCAGATATTAGATCTAATAGTTTTGGAGTGGATTCTTTAGGATTTTTTATGTACAATATCATGTCATCTGCAAACAGAGACAGTTTAACTTCTTCCTTGCCAATCTGGATGCCTTTTATATCTTTGTATTGTCTGATTGCCGTGGCTAGGACCTCCAGTACTATGTTGAATAGAAGTGGGGAGAGTGGACATCCTTGTCTTATTCCCGATCTTAAAGGAAAAGCTTTCAGCTTCTCGCTGTTAAGTATAATGTTGGCTCTGGGTTTGTCATATATGGCCTTTATTATGTTGAGGTACTTGCCCTCTATACCCATTTTGTTGAGAGTTTTTATCATGGATGGATGTTGAATTTTGTCAAATGCTTTTTCAGCATCTATGGAGATGATCATGTGGTTTTTGTCCTTCTTTTTGTTGATGTGGTGGATGGTGTTGATGGATTTTCGAATGTTGTCCCATCCTTGCATCCCTGGAATTAATCCTACTTGATCATGATGGATGATCTTTTTGATGTATTTTGACTTTGGTTTGCTAATATTTTGTTGAGTATTTTTGCATCTATGTTCATCAGGGATATTAGTCTGTAATTTTCTTTTTTTGTGGGGTCTTTGCCTGGTTTTGGTATTGGAGTGATGCTGGCCTCATAGAATGAGTTTGAAAGTATTCCCTCTTCTTCTACTCTTTGGAAAACTTTGAGGAGGATGGGTATTATGTCTTCACTAAATGTTTGATAAAATTCAGCTGTGAAGCCATCTGGTCTAGACCCTGAAGCAATGTCGGGGGTCGCAGGGGAGTGGTATTGATGCCTGGGGGGAGGAAAGAGCTGTTTCCTGGTTCCTGGCTGCTATGCCTGTCTCCACTGCCTGAACCAGTGGTCCGAGCACACAGGTATAAGCCTCTATGCTTTGCGTTTGTAGTTGTGGTAGACAAATCTTCCCTCTGGCTGGGCTAACGCCAGGGTAGGGTTTGCTGATTTGCGAGCCAGGTGGGGCTGGCCAGGAGAAAGGTGCTGTAGGCTGCGATCACGGAGGGGGTCCTTGGAGCTGTGTAGCCAGCCAGGGAGCTGGAGCACCTGAAGATTGTCTAAGGAGGAAGATTTCTTTTTCCTCCTTAAATATGAGAGTCTATATGGCAAAGCTCCCCATCTGCTGGGCAGAGTACACCCGGACAATTTTTTCTACCTGTCCTCTCTCCTGAGCAGTAAGCTCTGTGCAATCCTTGACCCTTTAGCAGCCCTCTTGCTAAGGGCTTCCTTGTTAGGAAGTCTCTCAAACTGCCTGCCTTTCTTTTGTCCCAGAGCATCTGGATATGGATCCCTAGGGGCTTTCCACAAGCGGCTGGAATCTCAGTCTCTCCAGGAATTCTGCCTGTCTTAGCTTTCCAAACCCATAATCACGAGAGTGCCATGCAAGCACGATGAAATGTAGGTTTGTGCTCCCAGAGCAGATCTCCAGAGTTAGGTATTCAGCAGTCCCAAGCCTCCACTCCCTCCCTGCTCTGTTTCTCTTCCTACCCCCCACCCGGTGGTCTGGGGTGGGGGAAGGGTTTGTGTCCCACCAGGCCACAGCTTTGGTATGTTACCCTGTTCTGTGAGGTCTGCTGTTTTTTCCAGGTGTATGCAGTCTGGCACAGTCCTCTTTCCTGTTGCTTTTTCAGTCTTAGTTGTATTAATTATATTTTCATATTATATGCGGTTTTAGGAGGAAGCCTGTATCTCACCTCTCACACCACCATCTTTAATCCCATCCGCAGCATCATTTTTTAAAGCATCCAATCTCTCCTCATTTATGTGCTAGACCACCTGTATTAGATTCTAAACCGTCTCTGAACTGGCTTTCTGTTGGACTCCCTGCTCTGCCTCCTGCATACGTGTGCTGCATTCATTTGCAGTTCTTTAGGCCACAAGCGTCATTTTGTCCAGTCCCATGGAAGCTCAACCTTACAGCACGGGCCACCTTTGTTAATCAGGGGTGCCAAATGCAAGTTGCTCTTTTCCAGCCTGCGTTGCCTGTCTTTGCTATCTTTCCCTACCATGAAAAAATCGTATCATCCTGTCAAGCCCCCAACTTACGTCCTCCATGCTCAGCTGCATCTCTCCGTGGTCATGTCCATACTGGAAAATCTCTCAGCACTCACGTATTCAGCCTCCTTGTGTGCAACAGATTGTGTTTTCCAAAGATGACCTCACCAATATATTTATCCATCCTACGTGCGCTATTTCCAAAAATTGACTGACTTGCCTACCGCTGAGAAGTGGAGTCTGTGTGCCCTCCCTGCGAATCTGGACCTTGTAACTGCACCATCCAGTGGAGCTCAGCCAAAGTGATGCTATGTGACCTCTGGGATAAGGTCATAAAAAGGATACAGCGTCTTTCTGTACGGCCCGCCCAATCAGTGCTTGCCTTCCAGTCGCCATTTTTTAAGGAAGCCCAGGCCACACGGAGAGGACATGTGTAGGTGTTCCAGCCCACAGCCCCAGCTAAGGTTTCTGAGAAAGTAGCATTACGTCCCTGGCTCCTGCCTTCCTCCTGCTGGGGAAGAACAGGTGATGTGCCTAGGAATGCACAGGTAGTGAAGGGTTAGACACAGGGTGGCCCCCGTATTAGCTTGCTCGGGCTGCCGTAACGACCTCAGCATGGGAGGCTCAAACCACAGAAATCTGTTCTCTCACGGTTCTGGAGGCTGCAAGTCTGAGATCAGAGCTTTGCCAGGGTTGGGTCTCTGAGGCTTCTCTCCTTGGCTTGTAGATGCCATCTTCTCCCTGTGTGCCCCCACAGTCTTCCTTCTCTGCGTGTCTGTGTCCTGAGCTCCTCTTCTTATAAGGACATGAGTCACCATGGATTGGGGCCCACCCACATGGCCTCTAACCTACCCACCTCTTTAGAGAGTCTGTCTCCAAAAACAGTCCCATTTGAAGTATTGGGAGTCAGGACTTAAACGCATGAATTGGGGAAGAAGGTGGCACAATTCAGCCCATAGCAGTCCCCTGCCTGATATTTTTGGGTTCTAATGCTGAAATAAGTGGTGGTATAGGGAGCTCCCCCAGCATCTCCTGGTTCTAGGGCCACATATCTCAACCAGGAGGAAACACCCAGTTGGTGAGGTGCATTCCGGGAGAGCAGCTTGATCCACATGAGGCTGAGCTGACTGACTCCCCAGCCGCCCTCACCGCCTTGGGAAGAGGAGGAGCCGGTGAAACGCGGGAGCAAAGGCTGTTTAGACGGATCCGGGCCAGCAGCGCTCACCTCCACACGAGGACCCAGGACAGGGGAAAAATGTCTGTTGGCCAAGTGGAAAAGCACAGACCTTCAATTAGTGACTCCCTGGAGGTTGTGGGGGTGCGGTTGGTGGGGAGATGGTAAGACAGTAAACATTTCCACCCGTTGCGGCTGGGAGAGCCCGCCGGGACAGTCTAGCTGGAGGAGACAGACAAGCAGAAACAAGCGAGGTGGTTTCAGGGATGAAGAAATGACACCGTGTGACGTGATAGGAGGTGACAGGAGGTGCCTCTTTACAAAGGATGGCTGGGGTGGGCCTCTTTGAGGAGGTGCCATGGGAAGTCCTCAAAGACAGGAGGGTTGAGTTCTGGAAAGGTCCAGAGCTGGGTTTCTCAGCCTTGGCACAGTGGACATTTTGGGCAGGATGACTCTTGACTGTGGGGGGCACCCTCCTCATCCCCCTACGTTGGGAAAACCAAAAAACGCCTCTAGACATTTCCCATTGGTACCCCATGGAGCTCCACTGATTGGAGGAAGGGTGTTCTGGGAATGAACGTTTTCAGGGGAAGATGGTTCATGGGTTGGAGTACAGTGGTGGGGATGAGTGGAGAGGTAGACAGGGGCAGGTCGGTCCCCGTGGGCAGGCGCGGGATGCAGGCTGCCAGAGGATCCCTCCAACTTCCCTGGTGGGTGGGTGCACGGATTAGGGCTGGAGAATGTATGGGGTTCCTGCACTGCTATAACAAATTGCCACAACCGGGTGGCTTTAAACAACAGAGATGCATTCTCATGTTCTAGAGGCTGGAGGTCCGAATCAGTGTCAGCAGGGCTGTGTGCCAGCTGAAGCCTCTAGAGGAGGATCCTTCCTCACCCCTTCCTGCTCCTGCTGGCCCCACGTGTCTTCGGCTTGTGGACGCATGGCTCCCATCTCTGCCGCTGTCTTCACAGGGCCTCTCCCTGTGCCTCTGTATCATCTCTTCTTATAAGGACCCCAGCCATTGGACTGAGGCCCTGCTCTAAGTCCAGGACGATTTCAGCTCAAGTTCTTTGTCCACTGACATCTACAAAGACTCTATTTGCAAATAACATCAGGGCTGAGGCTCCAGTGGATGAGGATTTGGGGGGACGCTTCTGAAGCCCCCACAGCAGGCAAGGAGGAGGAGGCAGAGTGGGAAAGAACTGGGAGGAGGGCTGGGCCACAGGGCACCAAGGAAATGGAGAACCCTGGATGAGCTGGACGCTTCACACGGTATCTGCACATTCTGGGCGTCTGTGCCCGTGTTTGGCACGCGGGCCCGGGCCTTGCCTGGATCCAGGCCGCCCTCCTCCCATTGGGGCCCGATGCTGTGGGGGCTCCCCTCCCCTCCCGCCGGGGTGCTCTTGGGCTCAGAGGTTTCTGAGAAAGTACCACCTCGTCCCTGGCGCCTGCCTTCCTCCTGAAGCTCTCACATGAGCATTTTTCTTCAAGAACGTAGATTAGGAGGCTTTATCTCTGCGCCTAGGACAAAACAGAAGAATGTCCCTGGCATTCCTGGGCGTGCTGCCCTTGTCCGTGTGGAGCTGGGCTTGTTTTTCAGGTTTTGGTCAGGGGATGGTTTTTGTTCTCTACAGAAAGCAGACCAAGGGTGCTGGGTCCCCCATCCTGTGGCGAGAGGCAAGGCATTGCTGGCCCGCCGGCCCTGGTGCATTGGGGTGCCCCAGAGCCTCAGCCTCCTGGGAATGGCCTGTGACACCCCCAGGAAGGGGAGATCCCCCAGCAGGAAGCCAGTCACTGGGGCTTGCCTGGGTGAACATGTGGTAATGGCCTGTAGGTCAGGGTAGATGTGCACAGGGGAGTGGGCAGGGCCAGGAGGAAGGGTGTCCCAATGGCACCCTGGAACGGATGTGTTTGTGCCACCGATCAGCCCCTGATTACATGTGTTCTGGGA
Organism: Smutsia gigantea; assembly: GCA_032199065.1. Lineage (NCBI taxonomy): Eukaryota > Metazoa > Chordata > Mammalia > Pholidota > Manidae > Smutsia > Smutsia gigantea. The sequence goes on along the minus strand of JAVSCE010015854.1, from coordinate 718,531 downwards.
CCTGCTGGCACTAAGTGGAGGAGACCACCAGGAGATGCCACGGCCCCCGTTCTCGGACACAAGACACTGCCGGCACTGAGTTGCCCCCCCTGTACCACCTTGCTCTTGTGCGGTGTCCCTGCACTGTGGGGACAGGTGTGTTCACAGCCCACCTCTCCTGAGCCCCAGCACACGAGGAACAGACCCACAGGGGCCAGACCATGGAGGTCAACAGGACTCGGACCCACAGCGTGCAGCAATGAGCCCAGCCCGATGGCAACCTCAGCAGCACCCGGCCCAGGACTCGGTCAGTCATCACCAGCTTCCCTGCTCTCAGGGCCCGGCGGGGGAGAAAGGCAGACCGGCTCCATTGGCCCCCGCCCCATCACACGGGAGTGTCTGCTCCTATGCCTCCAGCTCCGTGACAGCCCCCACCAGCCTTCCCTTTGGTCTGCTGTAAGGCAATGAGCGGGCGCTTGCTTCCCCTGCCTCCTGGTTGTTATCCTCGTTCTCACACCTCTTCCATGTAGCCCAGGAAGCGTTTTCTCCCCTTTTTCTTTTTATTGAGATGAAACTCACATCATAGAAAATGACCCATTATTAGTACATTCTCAGTGTCGTGCGACCACCGTCTCAGGCTAGTTTCAACATGTTCTCACTGCCCCAAGGAGCCCCCGCACCCATGAAGCGGGCACCCCCACTCCGCCCAGCTGCAGGCATGAAGCAGTTGGCCCCATGTGTTTTGAGAGATGCTCCCTCCTTCCATTTCGGCTGTCCTGTGTGACCCACACTTAGGGTAGATACTCCGTACCAGGACTCCCTCGCCCAGGACCAGCCTTTGGCCATGGCTCCAGGGGCATGGTGGGCCAAGCATTGAATTATTTTTTAATAAGTCTCTTATGAGACAGAATTATTTCCAGGCATAATTATATTTTAAAATATTATTTTCTAGATTTGTCCCTTAGTTTTAAAATGATCAGCCATTGAGGAAAGACGAATACGTTTCTATTTTTAAAGATACCATTCAAATTCAGTAGCATATTTCACATATGAATTAAGAGTTACACTTAAAAAAAAAAATCACACCTGACAGTTTGCACTTTGTTTCACGGTTTTAAATTTTAAACCCAAATGAAAACTCACCAGGTGGTCACATGAGAGGAGAGAATTGAAGAACTGAAGTTTGGTGTCTTGTTTTTATGATTCGGGCCCCTGGGAGAGGGACCATGGGGGGGGTGAGAGACATTAACGGTGCCCAAAGTGGTCCGATAATACCAAACCCACACGAGGTTAGTCCGTGTATGATGGGACCTGGCTTCTCGCTAAGAGCTCACTGAATTAACTTGCATGTAGGATACGCTGCTTATCAAAGCTTGAGAAATAAAAAGGTGTGCATTTGAATTTACATGTACATTATTAACCGATGTTAATTGCAAGAATTGCACAAAGTTGAAAGCAACAGTACTGTTTTTGCAGAGGAGTATTTTATCACTGACATTGTTTAGAACTGCTGGCCCAAGGCGAAAATAAAAAGCAGACAAAAGGTGGGTTGAGTTTGTTATTGTTATGAAATCCTCCGCAGATAATGCACCTCCTTATTGCCTGTCCTTGGGGTGGTCTGCTCCCCTGGCCCTGCCCTGGGTATAGCTTCTGGAGAAGATTCTGAAAGGAGCATCCCCAGCCCCTCACCAGACATAAGAGAGGAAGCCGAGGCCCTGGTGGTTGCTGGTTGTCTTCAGATATGTACCCTTTGCAGGGGAAATGAGGAGACAGAAAGAAACGCCAGGTTTCTGAATCAAAGCAATATGGAAGTAGGCATGAATCACCTCTGAATGTACATTATACATATAGACCAACAGTGATCGGACCACACATTAGAGTGGAACTCTGACCTCTGACCTTGTCAGCAACCAGCCCCAAGCCTATCAGCACTTGGTCAGTAACTGCCAGCCTCCTTACTTACGGCCCCCTTCCCATTCCAACTCAGGACCAGTGAGACAAGCAAATATGCTTCCCTAACCAATCACACAGGCTGCCCGGCTTCTAGTTTACTGCTTCTGGTTTCCCCGGGCCTACAGCCTCTGATCGGATCACGCCTGCAGCATTCCTTTCACTGTAAGCTTTCCCACGCTCCTGCCTGCCTTTGAGTCTCCATCAAATGCAAGAGATGGTGGCTGGCCCCTTGCTATAGCAGGCACTAACAACTGCCGGGCCACTCAGGGAAGCACTGGGGGCAGTCAGGAGGTGGAAGGGATAATGTGGGCATGAGCCTTTACTGTGGTTTCTGCAGGAAGGAACAGGCTAGGCAGGGCGAGCGGGTTTAGGACTGGATAGTTTGAATAATTTCAGTGGGCTCTGGGGTGCGGGGGCTGTCTCTAGTGCCTGGGACCTGCCCGGGTGCTTAAAGCAGGGGCATAGTGGAATGATGTGAGAGCCTCAGACGGGAGGGTTGGGGGTGTGGGCTCTGGGTTACGTCCTGGGTTTGCACAAGAGAGGTGCATTCAGGTTATTCACTCCCTCTAGGATTTGGCTGACCTTGGGAGGGCAGAACAGTCCCGGGGTCAACAAGATCCCAGATGTGAACGCATTAGAACACAGAAAATAAAAGACACGGCAGATATCATGCAGAAGAGCTTTTCATCCTCCACCACTGATCACAAGTAGACTCTGGACTATGAGAATTGAGCGGGATTTCCCCAAGCTGAGAAGGAGAATAGGGAGGGACTTGCAGGCGGATGAAATGGCATGAACAAAGGTAAGGAGGCAGGAAGGTGCAGGCCCAGGTGCCGTGGGAGTCCGGAATGGCCCAGAGGCTAGACAGTCCAGGATGCCACCTCTTCCTTCTCAAGCCAACCGCTCTGCATCCTATCGGGTTCCATACCAACCGCTCTGCATCCTATCGGGTTCCATACCAACCGCTCTGCATCCTATCGGGTTCCATATCACGGGGGAACTGTACCCCACAACGCCTCTCTTTCCATCGTGTCTGCTGCTCAGCCCAAGGCCCAGCCACTGTCAAGTCTCACCTGGAGGAGCAGGACAGTCTCCACGCTGGTTTCCCGAATTCCCTGGTCTGCCTCCTGCCAACCTCATGAAATGTCAACCTGACCTTGTTATTTCTCTGTTCAAAACCTTCAGGGGAACTGGATATTTGAAGATATTTAGAAATTGTTCATTATTTTTGCTGACGGCATTATGGATTTTTAAAAAGAAAGCATGTTCCTTCACCTTTGGCAGATGCACAATGGATTATCTGCAACTGAAATGGTAGGATGTCTGGAATTTGCCTCATAATAATATGGGAGGGGGAAGGAGCAGGTGGAGGTGGGACCAGCTTGGCCTTGAGTTGAAGGTCTGCTAAAGCTGGGATGATGAGTATGGGGGGCGGCGCTGTCCTTGTACCCTGCCATCTCTGTTTGTATGCTTGAAATGCCCCCAGCAAAAAGTTAAATAAAACAATCCTCCGGGATCGTCCCTAACAAAGACTGGACAGAGTCTAAACCCTGGCCCTGGCACTCCCTAACCTCATGACCCAGCCCCTGCCCTCCTCTCTGGGCACTGACACGTGCCCTGTCCTGGAACCAGCTTCAGACTTTTGCCCCAGCTCATCTTCCACTTAAAGAGAGCCCTGTTCTATCCTCTAGACACCCCCAGGAATTAAACTCAGGGTGACTTGACTGTCTTCACAGCTCTTTGTATTTACCTCTTTATAGCCTAAACCACATTGTTGTTCTAACAGCTGTTTCCTTACCTCTCCTTCATGCAATCAATCAATCAATATTTATCGAGATTAACAGTGAGCATTTAACCCAGCCACTGGGGATGCAGCCAGCAGGGATTGTGTCTGTTTAACCCACCCAGGGCCTGCCCTGGTACTGCCCAGGAGACCAAATAAACAGGGCAGAGAGGGCAAATGTTCGACCCACCTGGAAGTCTCTTACTGGTTCACAGCAACTGGAACAGCGGGATTAAAAAGGCAGCTGACGGCCATCCCTCATCTGCGAGTGAAGGAGTCCAGAGGTACACGTTCGAATGTTCGAGATACTCTTTCAAACAAACCAATGGCCTCACGGCGAATTGAGGGGAAGTCATCCCTTTTAAGAGCCCCTGAACAAGGTCATTTGTTCCCTCCCTCCCTCTGCGCAGCTCTGGCTGAGAATCAGAACTCCCAAACAGCAGCCAGTCTTGAAGCAATAAAGGAGAATCCAGCAGACGACCCGTCAAACCCTTGTAATGTGGGGCATAAAACCTCTGAATGTCTCACATGCTTTATAATCCCAGACCTATTTTTCTTAAAAAAAAAAAACACAAAACCCACACAACAGTAAGCCCCACAATCTCTTCAAATGCTCTTTTGATCTTTCTTGAGGGCCCTTGTACACAGTTGTAATCAGTAAGTGCAGTTAGTTTAGGTTCTCTTTCTTTTTCTTAGCCTGGTTTTTATGGCAGAGAATCTATGTAGAGTGGTGGGTTAGCTTAAACACTGTGCAGCCAGCTGCCTGGGTGTGAATCCCAGCCTCTTGCTTGCTGTGTGACCTGGGGAAGTTACTGAATCTCTCTGTGCCTCCATTTCCCCATTGATAAAGTCAAGTTAGTAATAGTATCTACCTTGTCGGGTTGATGTGTGAATAAGTGAGTTAATACGTGTGCAGCGCGTAGCACAGGCGCTGGGTCATGGCTAGGCAGCTGCAGAAGCCAGAAACTCAGAGGCCACCCTTCATGTGTCGCTATTGTTCCCGCTCCACATCCATTGATGACCGCGGTCTGTGGGGTACCCCTAGCAAGCCTTCCTCCAGTCCTCTTGTTTCTCTTCATCCCTCCCCTCGCCACCATAGTCCACCATTTCCCTCCTGAGTGACCACACTGCTGTCTGTCCTAACTGGTCTCCACTCCATGCTCTGTCCACATATCTCTACGAGTAGGCAGTCCATTGTCTTAGGAATATACCCAGAAGTGGAATGGCTGGCTTACATGATATTTCTATTTTTAATTTTTTGAGGGACCTCCATACTGTTTTCCATAGTAGCTGCAGCAACTTACATTCCCAGCAGTGCACAGGGGTCCCTTTCGTCCCCCTCCTCACCAGCATTTGTTATCCTGGCCATCCTCGCAGGTGTGAGGAGATGTCTCACTGGGGTTTTGCTGTGCATTTCCCTGACAGTTAATGACGGTGAGCACCTCTCCATGTACCTGGTGGCCATCTGTATCTCTTCTTTGGAAAAATGTCTATTTAGTTCCTCTGCCCATTTATTCATCAGATTTTTCTTTTTTTTTTGGCATGGCGGGGGTAGCTATTAAGTTGTGTGAGTTCTTTAAATATTTTAGGTATTAACATCTTACCAGATAGGTGACTTGCAAATATTTCCTTCCAGTCCTAGGCTACCTTTTTCATTTGGTTGAGGATTTCTTTCGCTGTGCAGAATCTTTTCAGTTTGACATAGTTCAGTGCTCTTTTGATAAAAACCTCCAGCGTTGATCTGCCTTCCCTTCCCCCTGAAGCAGCTCTGCGGGCCTGGCTCTTGGGCCTTGTTCCCATTCATGAGTGTGTCAGGATCCCTCTCCTCGGGTGTCTTTGTAGCGGCAGCCTTGTAAGTGCTCCGTACTTACATACCAGGACTCCCTTGCCTCACTCAGAGCTGGTTGTTAAACACCCACCAGCACACCACTGGGTGTAGATTTCAGGTGGATACAGGGACCGCATGATGTCAGCAGCACCTGTCCTCTCCTCGTGTCCCCGTGCAGCTTTCCTCTGGGCCGGCCCCACTCTCCGACAGGCTCTGAGACAGATTCTGGTACCAAAAAGCAGTAACAGTTACAGCCAACAACCTTCTGGGACAAGCCAAGGACAAGAACGAGGATCCCTTTCTCCTGTCCCCCCCCCTTTTTTTAAGTTTATTTTGATATCATTAATCTACAATTAAATGAGTAATATTATGGTGATTACACTACCCCCTTCATCAGGTCCCCCCACCAACCCCATTACAGTCACTGTCCATCAGCGTAGTGTCTCCTGTCCCCTTTTGTCAAAGTCTCATTTTCTCTAACTCTGACTGGATTACATGTACATTTCCAAGTCAATCACCATAGCCATTTATTCATTCAAAAGTTATTTATTGTCATGCCTACAATGTGCCAGGTGTTGTGCAAGCTCTGGAATTGCAGTGTAAACAACACAGACAAAAATCCCTCTGCTTCTAGAGTTTATGTTCTAACGGAGGGAGGCAGACTAAAAGCAAAAATGATAAAAGCTATGCCAGATGGGAACAAGTGCTGCAGAAAAAATAATGGGGGGAAGAGGTCAGTGGAGTGTGGGAGGAAGGTCACCTAGAGGATGACCTTCTCTCACAGAGTAGGTGACGTTTGAGTAAAGACCTGAAAAAAAGCGAAGAAGCCAGCCATGTAGATGTCAGGTGGGGAGAGTTCTCTGGGCAGGGGGCACAGCAAGTGCAAAGGCACTGAGGTGGGTGTTGGGAAAAAAAATCCATTTCCCTTGGCTGGGATGGAGGGAGCGACAGGAAGTAGTGAGAGGAGGCCAGGGAGGTAGCTGAAGAGGGCTGCAGGCAGGGGAAGCTGTTTTCAAGCTTTCCCTCCATGTGAGACAGGACACTTGGGAGGCGTTTGGGCAAAATAAATGATGAAACTTGTGCGATAACAAGATCGCTCTGGCTGTTGGGTGCAGAATGGACTGAAGGGTGGGCACGTATGCCCGCAGGGACACTGGTTGGGAGGCCATAGCAAAAACACAGGTGAGAGAGAGGTGGAAGTTGCCCATACCCACACCCAGGGGAGGCATTAGCCCCCCGGATCTGTTCTGAAGGTTTCACACTTACTGGCTCTGAGGTGTAAGAGCAGACTCAGGGTGACTCCAAGGGGTGTGACATCCTGGCTCATGCTGGCTGGCTGATGCCATAGGTCGGCTGTGGAGGGAGGATTTACACTGTGAACATCAGTGAATGCTGCACATCAGGTCTTTCTGTTTTCTGGGGAGCCAGTTGTGACCATTTACTAGCATACCACTGGCTGACTCTTGCAATGTTATGTTGAGTCAGAGAAGCTACATACAGTCGTACATCCATGTTGCAACTGGCATGAAGTTCAAGAACAGGAAAAACTCATTTCTAGGGACAGAAGTCAGGATGTGGTTAGATGGGGTGCAGGGGATTGACTGGGAAGGGCCCTGAAGGGGCCTGGCCAAGTGCTGGCAATGTTCTGTATCTAAGCTGTCTGGTTTATAGCTGTTAGCCCCCCGTGGCTCTTCATACTTGAAGGTAAAATTCAGCTCTTCAGCATGGAGATTCTTAACAAAATTAAACATTGAATTATCATATGATCCAGCAATTCCACTTCTGGTATGTACCTCAAAGACGTAAAAGCAGGGACTCGAACAGATATTTGCTCACCCAGGTTCACAGCAGCATTATTCAAAATTGCCGAAAGGTGGAGGCACCCCAGGTGTCCATCAGCAGACAAATGGATAAACAAATGGGGTCTATCAATACAATGGATATTATTCTGCCTTAAAAAGGAAGGAAATTCTGACATATGCTGCAGTAGGGACCAACCTTGAAGACATTATGTCAGTGAAAGAAGCCAGTCACAGAGGACGAATATCCGATGATTCCACTTATATGAGATACCTGTACTTGAATTTATAGAGACAGAGGAGAACAATGGGTGCCAGGGATATTGCAGGAGGGCAGAATGGGGAGTTAGTATTTAATGGGGACAGAGTTTCAGTTCAGGAAGATGAAAAGTTTCTGGAGATGGGTGGTGGGGATGGTGGCACAACACCGTGAATGAACTTAATGGCACCAAATCATACACTTTAAAATGATTCAAATAGTAACTTTTATATTAAATGTATTTTACCACAATTAAAAAAAAATCCATTCCTCAGTCACACCAGCCAATTTCAAATGCCCAGTGTGTGGCCAGTGGCTACCATCCTGGATTGCATTCTTGGGTTTTCCTATCATCCTTCTGGATGGTTTGAGACTTGACCATATAAGTAGAGCCCTCAGCCCTGCGCCCACCTTTAGCAGGCAAAAGAGAAGGTGAGTGAACTGACCCACTTTTGGTGTGAACTGACCCACTTTTGGTGTGAACTGACCTACTTTTGGAGAGACTATAGCAAGTCTATCTCCCTCCGTATGGCCCCAGTGCTATTCTCCCTCATTGTTGAGTCTTCACACCCTTGAAATTTGCCCTCGCTACATACATTAGGGTTCCTTGAGGACAGAGGGCTGCATCTCACCTATTTTTCTACATCCTGTAGCACCTATTACAATGTCTGGCACAGAGTAGCCATTTGACAAATTTTACTTTCAATTTTAAAAAAATTGTCTATGTGTCAGGGTTCCTGCCCAGAAGATGAGATGGCTTATGAAAGGAAAATAAGCAATAAAATTATCATAACTTAGACAGGAAGAAGGAATCAAGCCCAATTAAGTGAAAAAGAAGCATCAACCAGGAACAAAAGAAGTCAAAAGGCAAGTTGAAGGCTAACAGAGCTGTTCTACACAAGGCTCTTTTTTTAAATCTTAATTTTATTAAAACATTAAAAATTTTTTAATTCATTTATATTTAAAAACTGATTCTTGGTTAGCTTACTGGTAAACTTTTTAGCATGTTTAGAACAACATGGGTACTTTACTGCTGTAAGTGTTATGAAATTAAAACTCTGATAAATTATTTCTGATGTAAATACAGCATTCAAATTGAGGTGTCTACGCAAGCCTCTTATTTGCTTCAGGGCTTCCTGGCAGGCAAAGGGAAAAGGGAGAGAGGTCAGTTTAAGCCATCCTATTGTTGGGAAAAGAAACATATCTATGCCAGATACTCCCCTTTGCCAATTTAGATTTACTCTCAACCCTTCTCAGGCCATTCTCCATCCCAGGAAGTGGAACTCTATGGACTATACCAACAGTTTCCTGTGCTCTCCAGCTTTTTACTGGTTCTGTCTATGCAGGGCTCTAGAATGAAATAAGGGAGAGGAGAGTGAGTTTGGGTTACTTATCTCCCCCACCACCCCAAGCTCCTCATCCCTTCCTTCAAGGTCAAGTTTGGCTTGGGCTGGCTATTCCCTCAGCTGAAGGTCCTAGCTCTCTCTTCTCTCCTGAGTTCTGACAACCCCTCTTTCCCCACTCCTTCCAGCCAGGGGTGATAACAACTTGGCTGCTGTTATCCACACCTTTGTAAATAGCTCCATTGTAAATAAACCCTCTGAAAATGACCCTATTTTGAGTGTGCCAATTGGATCCTGAAGGGACCCTGACTATTACAAAATACATTTCTCAGGGGAAGCAAGCTCTTTGTGCCCTAAGTCTGGAAATAAATGTCTCACGCTGAACGCAATGTAGGGGTTCAGGGATGGGGCAGGGGGTGAACGGTGTCCCCATGGCAAAGGCAGCAGGGAATTTCAACAGACCATTTCCTTCGTGAGAGCCAAGGACTCCGCATTTATTCATTCAACAGATATTCACTGAGCATCTACTATGTGCCAGGCTGTTCTAGATGCTGGGAATTACGCTAGTGAACAAACGCAACCCACTGAGCAGAGCTCTGTAAGAGACAGAGCTGCCGTACCCCGGGGAGGTGGGGTTTCGAGTGGTGGGTCTCACCCTTTGGCATCAGAATCCCCGGAAGGCAGGTGTAAGCAAGGATTGCTGGCCCTGCCCCCTGGTTTAGGAGGTCTGGGCTGGGGCCTGAGAATGTGCATTGCTAACACAATCCCAGGTGACTCTGACCCTCCTGGTCTGGGGACCATACTGACGTCTGATGCCCAGATCCCGAGGGGCACGCAGATGGCCCTTGGGATGAGCATATCCTTCGAGCCCTCTGTCAGTAATACATCTTCAGCTTGACTTTTGTAGGCCATCTTGGCCTGTATTCTCCAGCAGGGCCCAGGATGCTAAAATTCCCCGCTGAGTTCTCTGGGCCTTGGTCATAAGAAACCAAGGAGGTGTCCCTTTATGGAAACATAAGCACCAATTCCAGGACTCTGGCTTTCAGGGGAGCGCTGAGGATAAGATCTAAACCTCCTAAGGGTCTGAGTAGCCTCACCTGTGTTCCTTCACTGTGGCAGAGACTGCTAACTGTCCACCATTCCTTTCTTCCCGGGTTAATGACAGTCCCAATTCTTAGTTGGCCACACAGCCACCTGCAAAAATGCCCACATTTCCCAGCCTCCCCTGCAGCTAGGTATGGCCATATGTCTAAGTCTTGACCAATGATTTTTTTCTAATTGAGATATATTTCACATACCATAAAATCCACCCTTTTAAAAGGGAATATCAGTGTTTTTCGGTGTAATCCACAAAGTTGTACAACCATCAGCATTATCAAATCCAGAAGGGCTAATGAGTTTTAAACTTCCAGGAACCTTCCTTAAAGGATAGCTGTTCCAAAGTCTTTGCTCCTTCCTTCCACTTTGTAATCTGGAATGTGAATATGATGGCTGGGGTTCCACCTGGCTTCTGGGCCCGAGGATGGGGCTATGCCCCAGAGATGGCAGAATGGGAAACTGGTAAGAGCCAGGACACCTGAGGCCTTCGTGTTACCAAGAATGCTCATGCAGACTTTTAAATGAGAAAGGAATAAACTTTTGTCTTGTTTAAGGCTCTCTGATGTGTGTGTGTGTGTGTGTGTGTGTGTGTGTGTGTGTGTGTGGCGGGGCGGTCACCAATATTCACAGCTGAACCTAAAATTCTAACTGATAACCAGTCATCTGATGAATCAGTCTAGGTTCTTAGTTGTAACCACAGGAACTAACTCTAACTGGTTTGAGCAGAAAAGGGATCTCTTAAGGGATACTGTGTTACAGAATCTCCAGGAAGGCTGGAGAACCTGGCTTGGAGTCTACACAGGCAGGAACAAGCCCCAAGCACACTACAGAATAGATTTAGAGGGGACACCACTGTTAGAAGCAAATAGCAATTCCCCTGGCTGGGCACTAGATTCGACTTTGGCCACCCTCCATCAGAGTGGATATGCCTGGCACCCGCTCCAGTTTCGAGCCGCTGAGCACCCATGCATCTGATTGGTGGAATACAGTCACATGGTCGGACTGTAGCTTCAAAGGACGATGGGGAAATGATCATCAGCCTCCCACAGCCGGTGCAAGGCAGCCAGAAAGAATGATAAATGGTCATTATATCCACTGCTGGCATTCCCCACAGCTGTTGCCAACCCAGAATCTCAGATGGCTGTTTGCTGAATGGAGTGTCTGGTGTTTGTCTATGTGGAGGAAACCTCTGACGGAGAGTGGCTTATCTCCAGGACTTAATCACCCAGCCCTATAACGCTTTCTATTGCCTGTCGCTTTGGATGTAATGAGTCCGTGTGGCGCCTCTTGACATTCCTTGCCCATCCCAAGGAGAAGGATAAGCGGGTGCCACAAGCTGGTCATGGGGAGCAGGTAGGTCCTGCCCCAGCACAAAACTCCCCCACAACTCCTATTCCAGAGTTGCTCCTTTTTTTTTTCTTTATCCCTGAGAGGATAAGGGCCCAGGCGTCATGATCAGGACAGAGGAACTGTCTCGCTGCAAGACTTGTGCTCAAAGCCGTTACTTCATCCACAAAGAGTTTTGGGCTCCAGGCTTCTGCAGACCCTTCCAGCTCAAACTGATGTCCTCAGGTTCCAGGGCTGCTGCATTTTCTAAACTTCATGGGGTCCCTCCAGGATGCATGTATTGTTGACACTAGGATTGGGAGCCAGAGGACTCCCCATTTAGCCTCATTTCCATTTCTATTAAAATATCTGCTTGCCTAGCAATTGCACTTGTGGTTATAGACCCAAAAGAATTGAAAGCAGGGACATGAGCAGATAATTGCCTAGCCACACTTCAAGCAGCATTATTCACAGTTGCCAAAGGGTGGAAACAACCCAAATGTCCATCAACAGATGAATGGATAAACCAGAGGGGGGTCTATTTATACTCCCTGGAATATCACTCAGCCTTTTTTCAGGGAGGAAATTCGGACACCTGCTGCAACATGGGCTATAACCTTGAGGACATTATGCTAAGGGAAATAAGCCAATCACACAAAAGGACAGATATATATTATGATTCCACTCGTATGATGTCCCTAGAGGAGCCAAATTCATAGTGACAGAAAGCAGAAGGGTGGGTGCCAGGGGCCGAGGTGTGGAGGGGGACAGGAAGTGAGTATTTAATGGGGACAGAGTTTCAGTTTGGGAAGATAAGAAAGTTCTGGAGATGGATGGTGGTGATGGTGGTGAATGTGCTTAGTGCCACCGAACTGTATGCTTAAGTATGGTTTTAAAGTGGCACATTTTATGTTTTGTGTATTTTACCATAATCATACTTTGCAAACGTCTGCTTGATCAGAGCCCAGCGCCTTCAAAGAGTCTCTCAGCTGGACCTTATTAGCAGGGCTAAAGCCCAGTGACATATTGCCAAAACATCCCATCAGTTCCCTTGGTTCACTGATAATTGTAATCAATACAGAGGAAAGCAACCAGCTCGTCCTTCCCTGTTCTTAAAGGAGCCAGCACGTGTTGAGGGCCTGGAGACCTGGACTTCCTAAGGCATCAAGACCTGGCTTTAGGAAGGGTGCTGACTCCACCTAGCTATTCCAAAATTGCTTAGGATGTCTTGTGCCCAGACAAGCCAGTTACGGGCTCCAGTTTCCTTCTGAACACACACACCCAGATTTGAATAAAGACAAGACAAATAGAATTTCATCTCCATGCGTCTATACCTTGCTCAGAAACAATGCAGAATAGCAAAATCGAAAAGCTTCTTTGCCGTCACCAAAGAGCAACCATCTTTCAAGTAAAATTTTAAGAAGACATGGAATGTAGCCAACCATCCCCTCCAAAAATAAAACACTCTGCTTCCTTCAGCCGATTCAATTATCTCTCTAAAAAAGGGCTTTTTTTAACACCTCCCAGCAGGCAGCAGATTCAGCTTTGAGTTGGTGAGGATAACGGTGCATAATCAGGCACCCAGACACCAAGGTGTAAAATAAAACATGGACTGGCTCAGCCAGGAGCAGAGGCACCCCAGCACCATGAATATAAATGTTTAGAAATGGATATTATCATTTTAGTGTCCTCTGAAATATTTTCCACAATGTAAAGCATATAAAAAAAAAAGTCATGATGCTCTGATCGTGAAGGTGGACTGGGGACCAGGCCTCTGTCCTTGACATGCTGTGGCTCTGCGTTGAGCCTGTAAAGTTCGCCGGCTTAAAAACAAAAACACACACAAAAATTTTTCCTTTTCCCTATAAAATAATTCAGGTTCATTACATAAAAGTGAGAAAATGCCAAAAAAAAAAAAAAGGAAGAAAGAAAAGAGAAGAAACATCCATAGTCCTACCATTCAGATAACCATGTTAGTATTCTAAGGTTTTGGTGATTTCCTTCTAGTCCTTATGAATATGTAAGAATATGAATATGCATATGAATATGGGATCATGCTGCCTCCTTTTACTTAACATGGCAACATGGCATTTTCCCTTGTTAACACGGTCACTCCCTGTTTAATCATATTCTCATGGTCCCTTTTCCTGCCTTTTAAGGCCTTTTGGCCTCTGTCCTCTGGCTGAAATCTCTCTCCTGTCACACACTTCCCTTTCTCCTCCAGCCTAACCGCGATGTGTTTCCATTATTTGTGCTTCCCCATTGGAGTTTCTGTGCTCTGGGCCTGTGTGGGGCCCCTGGACCCTGGCTCCCTGGCCAGGCCTCTCCCCAGCCAGGGCAGCCGGTGCAGACAGTCACCAGCATTCCCACCAGCCTCAATGTGAATGGCTCCTGAAGCCCTGTGTCTTTTCCTTGAAATGCTTTGTTGAAGTGTAAAGGAGTCTGCAGTCGGTGTTCCCCAGAAGAATTACTAGCGTACGTGGTTCCCATTCCTAGCCATAAGAGAAGAAAGTCACAGACGGTCCCTCTCAAGGGGATCTGGGGTGTGGTCAAGCAAGACCCAAGTAAACATGTGGCACAAGCACAGGAGGACAGAGGCTGTTTCCAGGGATGCTCAGGGATGTCCCACACATCTGTGCCTGACACCTCTCAGGGGCAAGGAACCCCGTTCTCCACTGAAGAGCTAGTTGAGGTTTATTTGTCTTCCCAAGACCAGGACAGACCTGGTGACAGTCCCTTCTGCCCCGTCCTGCCTCGGGGTGTCCATGAGCCCTCCTGGACTAGGTAGAGCCTCACCCGTTCACAGGCGGCAGCTTCAGCCCTTCCTGGGGAGAGTTGAACAGGTGGGACAGTGCCAATCTCCCCAAGAGGAAACAGGCATGAAGAGGGGCCTGTGGCCACAGTCTCAAGTGAGCACCATGGCGGAAAGGCAGCCCCCTTGTGAACTCTTACTTCCTGTTGCTAATCAAATACACCCACATCCGTCACCCCTGGGGAAAGCAAAGACACCCCAATTACCACTTCTGTAAAATGGGCCTGGCTCCCAGCCCGGAGGGTTATTCTGGGGCATAACCAAGTAACACACTGGAAATGCCTGCGTGTCACCCTGGACAGGGTGTGGGTCTGAGCATCCCGGACGGTCTGGAATTGTGTGTGGCTTGTCCCTGAAAACCCCAGACAGGGACATGCTTGTGTCCTCCTGGAAGAGCTGTGGTTTATGGCTGCAACCTGTGTGTGCAAGGAGACATGAAAAGGCCTATTTCTAATAAAATCTGGCAATTAAAAAAATAACCATACCTCCTCCTGCTACCAAATAATAAATCCGGTGAGCATCCGAGTAGGAACCACGCATGCCGGCTGAGCCTGTCCACAGATGGTGGAACCGCCCTAAAGAGCTTCAGGCGTAAACAGGTGGGACAGAGGGAGGTGCCGGCAGTCACCTGGGCTCCCTGACTGGGGCCCTAGATGCTGTCGGGCACAGCGTCCTGCTGGGCCCTCGGTCTGAAAAAGGGCCAAGCAGATCAGGTGCCCACCAGCGACCGCGGCCGGGGGTGTATCTGGGTGACTCTGACTCCAGGTTCCGGGCATTTGGGTTCCAGAGGACTCAATTCCTTACTCATTGTCTTCAGGGTCATATGAAGCATTTGTTTCTGCAGCATATGAGGGCAGATGGAATAAAAGAGGAAACTTCTTCCTTCCGGCTGCCCCTGGCAGGGACACCGTGGCACCTCGGGTTAGGGTTAGGGCTAACCCTATGCGGCACAGCTGGAGGAGATGGGGAGGCCCAGGCAGGCGTTGCCGGAGGGTCCTCCCCCAGGGTTCCCTCTGCTTCGGAGGGTCTGGGCCTGCTTCCTGAAATCCCCTTCTGGCCCAGTGCTGAGAAGGGGCCACGGAATGGTGTGGGAGGGCTGACTGGTCCCGGTGAGCCCAGCCCCACCCCGGGCCACATGCCGGCCCTTCCTCTGCACAGGCTGGTCAGATGGGGGCAGAGTGGGCACAGGAGACCCGGGAGTCAACGGGAAAGCCCCGTGTCTGGCCGAGTGGGGGTAAGAAAGCGAGTCCTGTGCCAGATATTCCTGAAGAAGAGGCCCCGAGGGAGTGGAGTGGCTTCCTTGCCCCTGGCTCTGGGGGACTCAGAGGGACAATGGTGTCGAGGGGGTCAGGTGCTGACGGATGGGTGGCCAGGGAGGTCCCTCTGAGGATATCTGGGACCTAAGGGAGCCTGCAGGGAAAGGGAACAGCCAGTGCAGGGGGCCCTGAGGAGGGACTGCATGGCTTCCCCAGGAGCCTAAACCCCAATGAAAGGCACAGCCATGGAGGGCATGAATGACGGTCTGCAGGAAAGTGGCGCTGTGACGTGTGCACGCATGCCCTGCTATCGGAAATGGAAGTGAAACCCGCACCCCACTCCGTGGGGAGAAATGGGAGGAATCAGGGCTTGACCCCGCCATCCTCCATGTCACCCCACAATCCCTGTGGTCTACAATGGACTCTTCCCTTTCCCCATCAAAACTCACCTGTCCAGGGTCCTCCTACCGGGTGGTGACAGCCTCCCCTTGGAGGACATGTCCAGGATCAGGCTTTACATCCACGCTCCTTCCTCCACCTGGAAGTCGGCCTCCGTCCTCCTGCTAGTAAATGACTTCCTGTCTGTCCCTGAGATTGCTGCACCACTGTCACCTCAGAGGAGCCTTCCCTGATCCCCAGGGCTGGGTCAACATATGCTTCACAGCTTCTCACCATCACAAAGGGACATTCGCAATTAATTGTGTGATGGGCTGTGCGATTTCTGTCCCCAGCTAGAGTGCATGCCCCAGGAGGACAAGGACTGCATCTATCCTGTCCATCACAGTGTCTCTGGTGCCCAGCTCGGCAGTTGACATGTGTTTGTTGCTCGATAAGGAGCAGCAAAGGGTCCTTGCAGAAGCTTGAAGGAGCTGAGAGTTGGTTTTAAGGATCTTCTGATCCCCGAAGGGTCTGCTCAAGGCTGACGAGTAGCTGGGAGCAGTGGACAGCCCCAGAGAGCTGCACCTGGGCTTGGGACGGAAGCAGCTACCAAGCGGCTGGGCAGTGTGAGGTCACCAGGCCCCTCTGTGGACCTGGAAGGCTGCCTGTGCCTTTTCTGTAGGGGCCCCAGAGGGCATGTCTGGCCCCTAGTGGTCCTAGTGGGAGGCCACCTTCCTACTACCAAGGTTCATATCATGGGGCATTCTCAATATGGAAAGGAATTCATTTGCTGGGCAGGCCAAAGAAAGGAGAAAATGTTCATTCCGGGAGGAGCGTCTACACCTTTCTGTTGGACAAACCTATTTACTGACCAGCACCTTCAGGGCAATATTTGCTTCCCCACCTCTACTCTCTCCCCATCTCCACCTCTGGCCGCACCAGAAGGCAACCCCTGATAGGGCCTGTCCCCTGAGAGGGGTGCATGGGGTGGGGTTCACACCTTGTATTCACAAAAGGCCTTTGATGTTTACTTTTGACATTACTCAGGTCTGATGTTTAGCAAGGACTCTGGAGCTGGGCTACCTGAGTTCGAATCCCACCTCTACCATATGACCTCGGGCAAAGTACTTAACCTCTCTGTTTCACAGTTTCCTCATCTGTGAAATGGGAATAACAGCTCAAACTAGTCCCAAAAGCCACATATTGTATAATTCTATTTATAGGAAATGTCCAAATTAGGTAGATCCATAGAGACAAATAGACTGGTGGCTACCGGGGGCTAGGGAGGGAGGGGGAGTGGGGAGTGACTGCCAAGGAGTACAGATTTTCTTTTAGTGATGATAAAAATCTAAAATTAGGGAAAGTTTAAGGAGTTATTGCTAATCAAGTGCGTAGAGCAGTGCCTGACACATAGAAAATGACTTGTAAGTCATTGTTAAAACTCACCTCCAAATGAAGTCATACACACCTGGTGAGTACAAGTATGGAAAAAACATGTTCATAATACAATTTTAAAGTGGTATCCCATTCTTGAATCTCACTGTTTGCTGTGTACTTTTTATAAATCCTGTAATTATCTTGTGGAGAGCACTGTTATATTGTATGATGAACTGTATACATAAAAAGTGTTAACTTGTTAGACTTAAACTTTAGCATATATTTGAGCCTTGTTTCAGCATGTATTTCTATTTATTCATTGACTGACTGATTGATTAGTACGCTATTGGGTGTGCCTCCCCACCAGAATGGGAGGTGGCTAAGGCTCTGAAAGGCAAACACGCCTGGTGAGCTGCCCTTGACTCTCATATCTTTAGACAGAAGTTCTAGAAGACAACAGAAGGCAAGAACTTCATAAAAAGGCATTTAGAAGGAGAGCAAGGGATGAGGGATGTGACCTTTATTTGACTGGCAGAGAACTAGGGAGAGTCCAACTTTCAATCTGCATGGTCTCCCTATTTGCCTGGATTAAAGTAATAAAACCCAAAAAGGATTCAAGTTGGCAAGGTGCACTCAGAAAGACTTTATGGATGGTACCCTATAGCAAGACCTCTAGGGCGCATGACAGATGACTGTGTGGAACAGTCCCGATCAGTAGTTTGCCAATATCCATGGTGTAAATACTCACACCATGGCTTATTTCAAGCTACAGACATGGTATTACTGAAGTCAGAGATGGAAAGAGGTGTGCAGTTGTACTGTATCATAGGGTATCTCCACTTGACAGCTACAATAGATGCAAATAACATTAAAGCCTAGAAAACAGTAAATGTAGCAAAATAAGTAGGAATAGATGACTTTTTAGTATTTGTTATACCTTTGCTTTTTAATAACAACTTAAGAGATACAATTCACAAACTGTAAAATTAATTCCTTTAAAGTAGGTTTTAATATGTTCACAGAATTGTGCAATCATCACCATTATTTAATTTTAGAATATTTTCATCCCTCAGCAGAAACCCTGTAGCTATGAGTAGTTATTCTCCATTCACTCCCACCCCCCCTGGGCTCAAGGCAAGCAGTAATCTACTTTGTGTCTATGGATTTGCTTATTCTGGACATTTCATAACAACGGAATCATATCATATATGATCTTTTGTGACTGGCTTCTTTCCCTTAGCATTGTTTTCAAGGTTCATCCATGTAGCATGGATGAATACTTCACTCCTTTTTATTGCTGAATAGTATTCCACTACAAGGATCATATACCATCTGTTATTAACCTATTCATCGGTTCATGGGCATTTGGGTTGTTTCTGCCTTTGGTTCTTATGAATAATGCCACTGTGAACATTGGTGGTCAAGGTGTTATGTGGACATGTCTTCAGTTATATTAGGTATGTATCTAGGAGAAGAACTGTTGGGTCATATGGTGACCTGAAGTTTAACAGTTTGAGGAACTATCAGCCTATTTCCCAAAGTGGCTGCTCCATTTCACATCTACATCAGCAATGCATGGGGGTTCCAATTTCTATGCATACTCACCAACACTTAAAATTGATTACCTCTTTTGTTTAGAGCCATCCCAGTATATGTGAAATGGTGCTGATTTACATTTCCCTGATGCCTAATAATGTTGTGCATCTTTTCATTTATTTATTGTTCATTTTGTATACCTTTGGGGAAACGTCTATTTATAGCCTTTGATCCTTTGCCTACTGTTCAGTTGGACTATTTCTCTTATCATTGAATCGTAAGGGTTCTTTATATATTCTGGATATAAATACCTTATTAGCTGTATACTTTGCAAATATTTTCTTCCATTCTGTGGGTTGTCTTTTCGTTTTCTCGATGATGTTCTTTGAAGCACAAAAGTTAATTTTGATGAAGCCCAATTTATCTTTCTTTTGTGACTTGTGGTTCGTTGTTCATATGATTTACACATATTTTCTAAGAGTTTGTAAAAAAGAGTTTTAGCACTTACATTTAGGTCTTTGATCTACTGATTTAATTTTTGTGTATGATGTGATGAAGGGGTTTATCTTCATTCTTTCCATGTGGATTGTCCCAGCAGCACTTGTTGAGGAACTAATATTTCCCATTGAATTGTCTGGGCACCCTTGCTAAATATCAGTTGACTATAAATATTTAACTTTATTTCTAGACAATTGTATTGTTTGTTCTATGTGTCTTATTCTTATGCCGATATCACATTGTTTTGATTACTGTAGATTTGTAATCAGGAAGTATGAGTCCTCCAACTTTGTTCTTATTTTTTTTCAAGATTGTTTTGACTGTTCTGGGTTCCTTGGATTTTCATATGAATATTAGGATCAGCTTCTCAGTTTCTGCAAAGAAGCCCGCTGAAATCTGATGGGGATTGCATTGAATCTGTAGATCAAATGGGGAGTATTGCCTTCTTAATAATATTAAATCTGATTCATGAACATAGAATGTCTTTCCATTTATTCAGGTCTTCTTTAATGACTTTCAACCAACCTTTCATTATTTAGACCTGGTTTCCTTTAGTTCTTTGAACATATTTATAATAGCTGATTTATGGTTTTTTGTTTTAAATTAATTTATAGGTTTTATTTATTTATATGTTTTGTGTATTAAACCTCAGCTTCCTCAGAGCAGGTTTTTACTTACTGCTTTTTCATTCTGTGTTTGGAGCATACTTTCCTATTTCTTTGCATATCTTGCATTGTTTTCTTGAAAACTGGACATATAAAATCATATAATATGGCCACTTGGGAACTCAGTTTTCCCTGACATGCCCCTTCCCCAGGGTTTGTTTCATTGTTGCTGCTGCCAATATTCATTTGTTTAGTGATTTTCCTGGGCTAATTCTGTGATGTCTATGTGTTTTTTAATTGTGTGTGGCCACTGAAGTCTCTGTTCAGCCAGCTTAATGGTCAGCTAGTGATTGTACAGATTTCCTTAAATCCTGTGAACCAATATATCTCCCCAGGTTTACTAAAAGTCCCTGTACGTGTGTTGAAGCATGCCTTCAGTGCTCTGCAGTTTAAAATTCTGCCCAGCCTTCACTTCCTCTTGCACATAGCCCCAGGATCAGCCAGGGTTGAGTGATTTGGTCTTCTCATGTCTTTCCTGGGCATGTGCACAGCCTTGCACATGCACATCACTTTTTAGATTTCCAAGAATATGTTGGAGCTTTTCAAAGCCCCTATGGACACTTCAGTCTCTGCATTTTTCTTTTAAGTTTTCAGTCAGCCAACTGGTATCACTGGCTCAAGAAGCTGTGATGTCAAACAATTGACACTGATTATTTTCAGCAAACTAGAGACAGGGCTCTTTGCACTTAAGGGAGTTCAGAATCATGTCAAAAAAAGACAAGTCCTAAGAATGGTGCCTTTCTAAGGAACTGCCTGACAGGTCAGATGGTGACAATTCTCTGGGGATACTGCTTTTAGGGGAGCTCCAAATCTGTTCTGTCCCCTCTAGGGGCTGTTAGGCTGCTCATTTTCACAGCTACTGTGGTTGTGAGGCTGCTGTTTTTTGAGGCTACCATGGAGATAGGAAGAGAAGAATGGGAATACAGCAAGTGAAAATGCCACAAAGCCCGTAGTTCATACTGAGATTCAGCCATTTTTCTTTACTAAAGGCTCCCTATAGTGTTGCAATCCTTTGGCTAATTTCTAGAATTCTGAAGAAGTTAGCTTTGACAATTTTTGCCAGTGTTCTTGTTGCCTTCCATTCTGAAACGGCTTCTTTTTATTAGCTTGGTTTTTAATATAATTTATTTCAGTGTATGTTTAAACCGTTTAATTTCAACAATGGCTGTGTCCAACAACTGACATGAAAAATTCCTGAGCATTCAACAATTGCCTTTCACGAGCTAGTACCTGCTGGCTCCAGTATACCAGTAGCAGAACCCTCATGGCTGCATCCATTTGATCCAGTTCAGCCCTGTAAACATTTAGGGTACCTGCTGGGTACCGGCCCCCCAGAGATGCATACTCATTCAGTACTAAACTGACTCCATATCCCTCAGCACCCAGTCTTTAGCCAGAGTTTGGGGGCAGGACAGCCAATGCCAGTAGGGTTGTCCAACTGATGGCTTGGCATGGAAGAAAAACTGGAAAAAGTGAGAAGGGCTACAGGAACATTGCAAGATATTTCTTCTAATCTTAGGGATCTAATCCCAAATAGGGCCAAAGGCTGTTTTCTAATTTCTAGGTGAAACTAAAGAGAGCAAACAAGCTTTCAATTTTACAGATTCTCTAACTGGAAGTCTTCAAGAGAAGCACTGGGCAAAGGTGTGAGTGGTGAGGCGGATGGTAGGGTAAAGTTTTCCATTAGACACTGTCTGAGAAACGTGTACCTTAATCCCTGCTCTGTGAGGTGAAAAAAAAAATCTTGCTCAAAAAATAATGAAACCTGCTTTGGGATTGTGGTCTGACATGTTGTTGTTGGGGTGCACTTTAATTATGACTAACAACCACAAAGATTATGAGGCAGGCCCTTGCTCGGGCCAGTGTTCCCGCAAACACAAACAGTGACTCCTCCCAGAACACAGGGTAAGCAGTCCCTGGCTTCCTCAAACTCCCAAGTCTGGAGCTTCCTGATAGAAGTAGAAGCACAAAGGATGATTGTGTCTCTTTTCTAGACCTTTGCCTTCTTTCCTTTGCCACATAGAGATCAGCAGATAGCCACGGATGCTTTACCTCCACATTTCACATCCAGCTTTTTATTTAATTAGGTGTTTATTGCTTTGCTTTAGTCACTCAACAAATATTCCCTGGGCATCGTCTGTGCGTCCAGCGCTGGTGTGCACCGCAGTGCTGGCATTTAGGATGGGCATTTGAGGAGTTTGAAGAATTGTGGAAGCTTCCCCCGTTGCCACTTGGTACAGTCCCATCTGATAAGATTCAAATGAGCTCCTCTCCTGTACAGGCGGTGCTACTACAAGTGCATTCCCCAGAAAAACTCTGCATTTTCCCAACCTCCAGGCCTCTCTAATCATGTTGCTTCTGCCTGGAAAGTGCTTTCTCTACCCTTTCTGCAGGACGATGTTCTCTCCTCACCTTGTTGGCTGCGCCTTGTCTGCTGGTGGGTCCAAAAGAGGGCCGCACCGAGATGCTGCTCCTCCCTGGTAACCGAGAATCAGGCTGGAGCACCTTTCCTCCAGACAAAACCTGTTAGGCGGGCCCTGCGCCAGGGCCGGGGACCCCCAGCTGACCTGGGCTAGATCCTGCCCTCAGGGAGCTTACAGTTACGGGTATAATAACATGTGGCAGCTGGCAGAGCAGTCGGCCCAGGGCCTGGGTGGGGCACTAGGAGACGCTAGTCTTTTCTCCCGGGACTGGGAGGGGCCTTCTGAGATGACGTCATCCTTCAGGTGCGCCTGGGCCGCGGAAAGGGAGTGCGCCAGGTGGCCGAGAGAGGAGAGGCGGGGCCTTCTTGACAAAGGCAACAGCTTGAGCTCAGGAGCTGAGTCACTGAGTGAAGGGGAGAGGCATTCTATTCTTGTTGAATTGAAATAAAAAGCCCAAAGCTCCCTGATGGCTGATAGGATAGGTAGGTCAACCTACGGAGAAGAGCCCTAAAACGGCTGTGACAAGTAAAAAAGGCAGAAGACCAGTTCTATTTTTACACATTTTAAATATTGTGAAAAAAATCCGGGATGGATGCTGAATGCTTTTATTGTTTTCTTTATACTTGCCGGTATTTTTAAATCTAAAATAACTGTCGGCGTTACTTGCTGCCCACGCACTCCTCCGTCTGCAGGGGGCGCACCCCGCGGCCACCCTGCTCCGCCAGGGTGATGGGTGGGGCCTCCCGGGCTGGAGCGGGACTGGCGATTGGCTGGCTGCTCTGTCTATCGCGGGGTCCGGCCCCCGCCCTACGTCACATGACGCAGGCCATTATGGCGTTGGGAGCTCGTCTACCTCGGCCCGCGGCTCCGCAGGGCTGCTGCCGTTGCTGCTGTTGAGAGGCGGCGGCGGCGGGCGGCGGGCGGCAAGGATGGTGTTTCTGTGGCCGGAGCAGCGGGTGCGGACCAGGACCCGGGCTGCGGTTTGGCCGAAGCGACGTGTGCTAGGGAGCAGCCGGCACGGGTGCTGCTGAGGCAGCGGACGGACGGACGAGGCGATCAGAGAACTGGTCCTGGGGCCGCGGCGGAGGCGAGATGCTGGGGCCGCCCGCGTTGCTGCTGCTCCTGGCCGCCGGCGGTGCCCGGGCCGCGCCGCTCCCGCAGACAGGTGCAGGTGAGCGGGCTCGGGCGGCGGGGCCGGGGAGCAGGCAGCGGGCCCGGGGAGCAGGCAGCGGGCCCGGGCCTGCCTCGGCGCGGAGAGTCGGAGGGCCTGCGGGTCGAGAGGCCGCGGGAAGCGAGCGCTTGGGGAGGTTCTGCCGCAGGCGCGGGGGCGGCGGCTGCTGCTCGCGGGCCGGAGCGGGGGCAAGGCGGCGCGGGCGGGCGGGCGGGGCGGCGGCGAGCGGGCGGCAGTGACCGACCCTTCCAGGGGCTGAGGTTCGGGCTCGGGACCTGTTGCCCCGAGGTCCTCAGCCTGCATCCCTTTCTGGCAGTTCTGCTTCCCTTTCCAGATGTCACCTGCTGCTACCTGTGCTTTTCTCACATCTTACAATAAAAACTGTTTCTTAGCGCGGATCGTACTTAAATCCAAGTGACTTGGGGGCTGTGCAGTTTGCTTCGCTCCCTTCAACTTGTTCTGAAGTTGTAAATTGATTTTAAACGCAGTGCGTTTTATTCAGATTGACTCGCGGGATGAGAAGGAAACAACTCTATAAAATATTTCTGTTTTTAGGAAGCCAGTGATTCGAGTAGCTGCCTTTGAATAACTGTTGACAAAATGGCCCAAGGGTAATTGAAGTTTCAATTTTAGCTACGTCAGTGTGTGGTTTTCTTTCTTTTCTCCCCATTTTCTCGATACCGTTTTTCATTTGTTTGTTTTCCCAGATAAAACTTCAGCCCAGCAAAGCATCCCAAGTTGGATTATTTTTTTAAAGGAAAAAAATAAATCTAGGCCAATTTGACATCATCATCTGCTTATCTTGGAAGTGAGGAGAGACCGAAATTTCATAGATTAATGGGATTTTTAGAGTTGGAATTGACCTTAAAATGTAGACCAATTTCTTCATTTTGCAGTTTAATATACCGAAGCCCTAGGGGTCAAATGACCTATCCAAGGTGACACAGCTAAATTGTAGGCGGAGCCACAACTAAAACCCAAGTCTTAGAGTCCCCTAGTTTTGTGATTTTTCTGCTTCACCTCCTCAGGTCTTTTAACTCTTGAGGAATACTCTTGAGGTCAAGAGTTAGTTAACTGGGTACAGAATATGGAAGTACCATCCGCAGTAAATACATATTTTTCAAACACATCTACAGTGATAGCTATATATGATTGTTTTCAGAGCCATCCCAGGTTATGTCATTGAATGCCCTTTAGTTGAGTATTAACTTATCATTGTACCATATAATGAAAACGTAAATTTCTGCCACTTGCCTTAGATCAAATATTTGTAAGGGAATTCTGTTTTCTGATCTGGTAGATAAAGAGGAGTGACTATTATTAGAAATGTGTGGGCAGCCTAGGTAAGAGTCACAGAGAGTTACAAAAGACTATATGGAAAGGTGTTGATGTTGCTAGTGAAAGATATTGACGGTGAAATTGAAAATTAGCACTTGAGTAAGATCGTGGAGAAGGAGGATTTATGTGAAAGGGATTCAAGAAGTTTCCAGATGACTTTGCACTTAATTGGATTTTTTTGTATTTGGACAAACAGATTCTGTGTAGCAACCTATGGAAATGTGTCTATAAACTTCTATAAAGTGTTTTTTTTTTATTGCATTCTTTTTTATTGAGGTATGAGTCATAAAAGCTAAGGATTTTTATTGGTGTGTTGTGAACCAAAGCAGCCAGGAAAATTAATCTGTAAGTAGAAATATCAAATCTTGATATAAATAAAGCATAAATATTTGGTGATTGATAGCAGCTTTTACAGATTTTCCCTTCGTATTCTGTTGCTTGGAGAGTCTATGATTAGACATGTGGCACATGACTGACTGGTACCTTGAGTTAAATGCTGTGGAAAATATGCACAATCACACATAGATTTGGGGGTTTGTATATTCATCCAAAAGAGATAATCCTGGTAATGGGGAGGATTTTGACCAAGATGTATTAGACCAAGAAGAAGAAAAAACCTTTGAGCTAGTCCTGATAAGTGAGGTCAGTGGTTAAGAAAGAGGAACTCCTCTTGAACATATATATATATAAATATATGGTAGATAAAAGAGCAGTTAAGTGTTGAAAGCATAATAGTTCTCAAGATTTTGATTATCTGGGGGCTGGTTCTCTATACACGATGGTAGGGGTACCATTTTCTGACTAAGAATAGATCCATTGCGTGGAGTCTTTGCTTCCTTGGCTTTATTCCTTCTACTGAAGTTTCAGGCTGGTCATTAGTAGTGCCTTGGAGAAAGCATGGCTTACCAAAAGTGGGCTGGAAAAAATATTAAATTTTATCTTTTGCCAGCCCATTTATATGGGGAAAGAAACGAGGCAGTTAACTAAAAATCAGCATTTAAATTGAGTTATTTTGTCCAAAGTTTCCTTGTCATCCAATATCATTTCTAGGTTTGGAAGTTGAAAAAGGTGTTTACCCATTCAGTCATAATAAAACTTTATAAATACTTGGACTGCTTTTGCCCATCAGGCAAGAAGGCATTTCTTGGTTGAACTTTATTTTGGTCTTCTCTTTATCACTCCAGGAGTCCCTTATTCCCTCTCTTGGGGCCTCTTCTGAGAATCTGTATTTCTGCAAGGACCCTTATGTAGACTGAGGTCTTGTTGCTCCTACCTAGGAAGATTATATAAAGGGAGAGAGTCCACTGTTTCCCCACATAGTGAAATTACCAGACGAAGATTACAGTTACATTATTTTGTCCAGATTATATTTATCTGATTAGCCCCTTAGAAAACCATTTACATGCCTTTTGTAAGATTCTCAGGGTTCACATTATAAAGAAAGATTTTGTATTTATATGTGTGAAGCTATTCCTCTAAGCCCACAGTTTGTTGTTAATATTATGATAATGATTAGTCAAGAACCCACTTTGATTGTTCTGCATTATATTGGGTCACAGAATACAGAGGAAGCCTTTCGCAGTTCCAGATAAAAGAGCTCACGGAAGTCTGTGGAGCCGGTGGGACTAGGCTACTGATTAAACGGCAGCTTGTGAAACCGGGGCTCTCGTTTTAGATTAAACAGACTTAGATCTTGAGAATGATTTCTGAAGTAAAGGAAGTGCTTTCTAAAGTGTGAATTTTTGTGTTTATTTTAACAGCTTCTGGGAAATATGATTTTCAACAGGCGTATCATGCAAATTATTTCAAGATTTATGGCTACAAGGCTTGAGATTTGATTTAGGTTGGGAGTGCTGTAATTGCTTTCAGTTGGTGATATTTTCGGGGTTAACTAAGTATGCTCACTTGCACAGTATTAGAAAGTCGGTCCAACAGTTTTGTAGCTGATCAGCCTTGAAGTTATCAGATCCCTACAGTTTTGCTGATAACCAGTGTTCTGACTGTTCCTGCAGTTCTCTTGAAATTTAGAGAGTCCTCGGGTCCACTCTGTCACTTAGATAACAGCTTTACATAAAATGAAGACATCGCAATGTTAATGCAGTGTAAGGGATGGCAAGGGTTCTGAAACAGTTAAGCAGAGAAGTCCTCAAAAAAGTCCATGTAGGTGGACATTTACAAGGAACCCAGTTGAGAGTAAGTCATGAGCCAGTTACAAAGGAGCAGACGTTGTAGACAGAACTCGGACTCTGAAGTTGTTCTGGATGTGAGGCCGCCTTCTGCCACTTCAGTGGCTTTCAGACCTTGGGCCAGTTACCTGACCTCTCCCAGCTTCTTCGAACTCAGCTATTAAAAAAGTATGATAATAACACCTAAGGATTGGTTGGGAGGGTGAGGTGGTATCACAGAGGAATGCCACATCTGCTGCATCTGAGGCTCCTGGCAACGTTGATTTCTTCATTGCTTCAGATTTCTTTGTAAATGGCAGGTTGTCATAGAATTGACTAATGGTAGGTACTACGGCTTCACAGCAGAAACCCAAAAGTAGTAGCTGATAATCATGGAATGCCTAGAATCTTCTGAATTTAAAAAATCTTTGTTACTCAGAATAACTTGTTATATGATAGGTGAAGAAATTCTTTAGAGAGAAATCTGGCTTACTGAAGTATCATATACAGGCTGGTATTGTTTCTCCTTGAAATTCATAGCATTGGGGAATTATGCTAGAAAATTTTAAGATAATCTGGCTTAGTCCACTTTTATGTAACAAACCTGTTTTGAAGCATCAGGATGACTAAAGCTCTTGCGTGTGAACAATTGCTGGTTTTAATTTACTTGAAGGAACTGCGTGCGAGCAATCTGAGTTGATCCCAAACAAAAGTGTACACTCACATGAAGCATCCCTAAAGGCAGCCGGTTGGCTGGGTCTGTGGCAGCCCGCACAGGGCTGAGGCTTCCCCCAGAAGTGTTCGCAGAGATGAGTGTGACTGAGTTGCTTTCTCTGTCTTTTAAAATCATGTATTTTTACCGTTTGTAGCAGTGCTTTACTCTTCTGAAGATGTTCCTTTTTTGCTCAGACATGAGGAAAGGCTATTAAGAGAGAGACGCTGCACACACATTCCTAGTCTAAAACAGACTGTACATCTAGGGTCGTTTTTAGATTTGATTCTCAACTTTTCTGTCAGTCTTCCTATGAAGACACTGTGAGAGAAAGCTGAGGAAATAGGGTAAAATCAGTGTGGTGGAGCAGATTTTGGAGTGACGTATTTTTAAATGGTAGCAAGTGACTGATTTGGAACCATGCCTTCGCGTGACAGTTATTTGGCTCATACAAGAACAGGTATTTAAAAAAATTTTTTTATTTTTTGCAAATGTTAGCATAGTGCAGAGATTCCAGATTTCATTTGACTTTATTGTGAGTCAAGTGGGGAAAATGAGAACTGTTGATGCCAAGTGCTTCAGGTGCCTGAAACCACTACATATGAGTGTCTTCCGTTCTCCCTGCCCCATCTTGTTCTAGACCAGTGCCCTGCCATTTCTCCCCCAGCTATAAAAGAGTGACTCTACTCTTCTGCCTTCCTGGGCTTTGGGAGGGAGGGGTGGTGGTAGTAAACTTCACGTTTTATTTTCACACTTTGGCAGATTTTGTGTTTACTGTGTAATATGTGCTCATTTTAAAGGGCTCAAGTTACCATCCGGTCAGATCAGTGTGGCAGGACCATGTGCTCTGGTGTGGCCGAGCAGGCCCTGGCCTCCCGCATCTGACCCCAGTTTGGGAAGCATTGGCCAAGGGTGGCCATTGCCGCCAGATTTCCACTGTAGTATCTATTGTCCCTGCCTCCACTCTCCCCCTTTTATGGCACTTCAAGAGCTAAATTAATCTGCATGTAGTTTGCAGATTTTCTAGCAAGTTCCCATCTTCCAGCTCTCCACATACTCCCTCTGTTTTCCGTTGCCTGACTCTCTTCCTTGCATCTGTAAGTGCTGTAGTCTTCTTTCTTTTTTTAATGTCTTTCATCCCGTTTTCCTGCTGTGACCTTTTTTCTTGCCCAGTCCTTAGAGATTCCTACCCCTAATGAACTAGAGAGTTTACCTGTGGACCAAGGTGTTCTGTGGGGTGCAGGTTGAAAACATTAGAACTTTATTTACATCCTTGAATAACATGGATTTGAGCTGCATGGGCCCACTTATATGTGGGTTTTTTTTACAATAAAGATACAGTCTTTGTAATTGGATGTAAGGCAGCAGGTTCCAGTTGGAATACAGGGATATAAAGGCAGGGTCATATGGTTGATAGATGTGGTGGAGAAGAAATATTGTATGTAGTGGCCCATATGGGGATCAAACCCATGACCTGGACATTATTATCACCACAGTCTAATCAACCAAGCTAGCTGGCCACTCTCTGGACCAGAGAGAAATGCCAGGATCTGAAAGGAGCAGAGGAACTGTGGCCCAAGTCAGGCCACTAAGAGGAAGGAGGTGGAAAACCTTTGCAACTTCAAAGTGTATGCCTCCCAGGCCGGGCCTGATCCACCTGCAGGCAGGTGTCGCCCCCCTCAGAGGGACCAGTAAAGCAGTGAATCCAGCCTCTGCTTTCTGTTCTCTGTTGACCCTACAGCCTCCTGTTTCTTTTCTACTTTCCTACGCTTTGTTGCATCTGAAGTGACTTGACTCATTTTATATACTGTAGGTTATTAGTCAAGTTTGGGAGGAGTCAAAAGTAATACACGGATTTTCGACTGCATGGGGGTTAGCACCCCAATCCCGGTGTTGTTCCAGGGTTGTTCAGCTATGTTTTCATTTCAACCTTTAAAACTTTTGACCTATGTGAATTTTTAAGGTGTAGAGTATATTGATAACACTATCATGTTTTTAGGGTTTGTAAATACATTTAAATGAAATGGAAGGAATGTGAAGAAAATTTGCTGATGGGCTGTGTAATCAGAAACAGTTTGAATTCATTGTGCCACTCTAGCATTTGCACTTAGCAGATACCACTTGTTTCTTTAAATCCTGTCTCTTCACCTGACTGCAAGGACTGTGTCTCACGTCCTTGGTCTTTCCAGTGTTTGCCGGGTCTCTCGGTTGCCGATGCTCACTCACCTCACGTGGCGGTGAGGGCGATGAAGGCAGCGCAGGAGAAGTCAGTTCAGCAGATGACTCACTATTCCACGGAACGTGTGAGCTACAAGGAGAGGGTGGCAGCCCAGAGCCTCTCATTCTCTGCTGAGCCCTGCTCTGCATACGGCCTCGGTCCACCACCTGGAATGAAGCCATTTATAGCTGCTTTATTTTTAATACTAAACTTTTTCTGTTAGAACAGTTTTAGATTTACAGACAGGTTGCAGAGATAGTACAACAAGTTCCTGTATATCAATTCCTGTATAGCCATTACCCAGTTTTCCCTATGGTTAACATCTTACATTAGTGCCACACCCTCATCAGAACTAGGAGCCGATACTTATTACTACCCAAGTCCGTGCTTCACTCAGATTTCCTTCGTGTTTCCTTAATGTCCTTTTTCTGTTCCAAGATAGCACATTGCATTTGGTTACCATGTCTCCTTAGGCTCCTCTGACATGTTCTCTTTTTTAGATGATCTTGACAGGTTTGAGGAGTTACTAGTCAGGTAATTTGTAGAGTATATGTCCACTGGGGTTATCTGATATTTTTCTCACGATTAGACTGGGTTATGGGCTTTGGGAGGAAGACCGCAGAGTTGAAGCGCCCTTCTCATCACATTGTATCAAGAGTACATGCTTTCAACTCGCTGGGTCCCTGATCACCTGGCTGAGGCGCTGATCTGAGGCCCAGCTCCCTCCACTGTAGTTACTTCGTCTCCCTTCTCCATAGATGTAAGCACAGCCACGGGCTGGTGAGTTGCACTCCACCTCCTTGAGGGAGAAGTATCTATATAAAATAAATTAATTTGTATTTTTCCGTATGGAGATATTATTGCCTTACTCTGCTATTTGTTTATATTAGTATGGACATGGATATTGATTTTACATTTTGGGTTGTAATCCAATACTGTATTATTTATTTTGCTTCTAAAATTGTATCCTCTTTGGCCATTGAGAGCTCTTTCGGTTGGCTCCTGTGTCCCACTGACATAGTCCCATTTTTATTTTTTCTTAGTACTTCCTTCCTGACACTACATGAAGCTATCGGCTCCTGTTTTATATTCCCTGCCCCAGCCCTAGAATCAGCACATTCTCTGGGCTGGTTCCGTCATGGGGGGAGAAACTAAGATCTGGGCCCTGGATATGCTCACTGCTACCAGGTCATTTATAATAAGGCTCTGATCCTCTGCTTCCTATATAGAATCCTAGGTGTTGGGAAAAAGAGAGGGAGTAAAGGAGAGATTTTGGAGGGACAGGCCCTCTGAGACCGATGCCTTGGAAGGGCCTGCCCGTGTTTTCTCCGTCACTTGACCACCTATTAACCGACCATAAACATCACCACAAATACTCTCACCATAAACACACCCCATGTTTGAGATACTGGCAGGAAACTATTTTTATTTTTACAGCAATCGATATTCAAACAATGGATTTGATTTATTCTCTCAAAGAACAGCCTGATCTCTAAGAATAGGAGGGAATCCTTTTAGGCTTAAGAATTTAGTCAGAACTATTTCGAGGGGTCTGTCAGCTTTGGAAATTGTTGAAAGGCGACTGGTTGGCCTGGTCAAGGATCCGATGAAACGTCCCTTGGTGAACCTCTTTCAGAGTCTGGGGGGATGTAGACTTGTTTGATCTGTTACAGAGCTTTTCATTTTTCATTATGGAAGATTTCAGATATATACAAAAGTAGAGTAAATAATGCCATGAGCCCTCATGTATCTATTCCCCTGCATCAACAATTTTTAATTTATAGTGAATCTTTTCCCCCTGTACCCTTTCTGCTGGCCTGGCCCCCTGTTGTTCCCAGCCACAGTATCAGTTCAGCTGAAAATGTTTCAGGAAAAAGTAAAGATGTTTTTATAAAACAGGATCACTTGCATCAAGACCACCTAGGTGTTTGTAGAAATGTAGAATTGGGGGCCCCACTCAAACCAGTGGAATCAGAATTCTGGGGGTTGGCTGGGATTTCTGCTTTATAATAGTTCCCTGGTAGTTGCTCCTACAACACATATATTTTATCTTCTACTAAAGACAAAATGGTATCAGTTATTTAATAGAAATCTGTTGACTTGTGTAGCTAGTGAGCCTCAAGGAAGGAAGAACAATTTAAATTTTAAAAATTAATGGCAGCACATAAATTCTGAAGTGATCTCTACTCCTGACCACCATACGTGAACATTGTTCTGGAGAATCTTCCTGTGAAGACTACATATTAGAACTATAAAGGGACTTTACTCCTGGGCAGAACACAGATCTACATACCTTTTTTTTTTTTTTAAACTTCAGCCCCTTCTCTGGAAGTCAGTATAATTAGTAGCCTCTTTACATTTTATGAATATCCTGTATAAATAAATCAGTAAACTCTGTGAGCTGGTAGCCTGACAGTCCGGTGCCAGTGCTGTGAGCTGAGAGCCTTGTGGTGTAGACGTGCCAGCCCTGGGCTGCCAGAGTTTGGCCCACTGCACTCAGACCAGCCAGGAAGCCAGGCCAGAGCAGACATAACCAGACATATTTGATTTCCCAGGTGATAGATGTGCACATTCCAACATGTGAGCCCCCGATTCTTCACCTATACGATAGTTTGCTGGGTCTTTTTCTTTCAGTGTAATATGTCATTAACAGTTTGGTTTAAGAAAGTTTATTTTTCCAAGCTAGTTTATTTTGGAATAGCCTAGGATTTGTAGCCTATTTCATATTTTTCAACATTACTTTTTAAAAATACCTAGCTGGTAATATTTGCTGTGGATATACTGATATGGACAAAACTTTATGATGAGCTAAAGAAAGTACGCACTCTCTGGAACAGCGACAATGTAGTGATTATATAATCAGTTGGGTTTGGTTAAGAGCATCATAGCATACTAGTAAAGATGTTCTGTACATGCTTATGCTTTGGATAGGAGAAAATTTGCTTATAAGCATCTATGATACTGGTTTTTGAGAATGAAGTTGCTCTTATCCCAAAGTCAAATGCACTATGATTTAATTTTTAAAAGCTTGTGTCTTTTTTTCTCCTTGGGGTCCCTGTTCAGAATCCATCCCCAGAATGTCTTTTTCCCTTTTTGCTATACTGAACAGGAGACTTGAGTTGCCGTAATTGCAGCCTTTAATTACAGAAAGTAAATCTCTAAGACATCTTCGAAGTTAGAGGAGGATGAGTTTCTAATCATTTTGCACATTTTAAATACCTACTTTAACCAACTAGTAAGTGTAAAACTCTGTAGTTTCAGCTTTTTATTGCAAAATCAGTGTTGTGATCTATTGGTTACCTGACATATTAACCTTTGTGTTTAAGTTTAGAGTATTTTTCACATTGCAATTGCTCCCTCAGAACCTTCAGTAAATTCAACCTGTGTTCCTTTGAGAGGGAAAGCTACTCCTCTCCCTGGCTCTACCTAGCAGCGTACCTCTGTAGAATGGTTCTCTATGTTAGCAGCAACTGTTAGTTTCTGAGGAACCAGCCTGCCAGCTACAGTGCAGAGCCCCACTTGACTCTGACTTCAGACTATTATTAAAATGCAACACGGGGACACTGATTGCTAGTGAGGCACTGAAAAATAACAAACTTACCAAAATAGTCCCCTGGGAACACTCACCGGAGGCCTGCTGGCCTGGATACAGTCCAGAAGTCTGTAATTTAAGTTCATTTTCTTTAAGAAAAATAAAATTAACTTTAATAAAAGATCAGATTACCGGTATTACTCTATAGGCACTTGGTAGACTTAAAATTGTGGAATTGTAAATCCTTGTGTATAGAACTTTAGAACTGACATGCCCGTTTCCAGGTGAAGGAACTGAGGCCCAGAGAAATTAAGGAGCAAATTCAATCCTATACAGAGTAGTGGCAGATCGAGTTCTAGAATGAGGGATTTTAACATCCAGTCTTCCCTGTTCGACAAGTTCACAGCCTCTTCCTGTCATGAATACTTGCATTATGTGCACACATGCACACCCGTAGACTAATTCCAACCATTTCTCCTCTGAATATTTAGTTCTGTTGACTGCCTGAAAGTACCCAGATGAAATTTAAACCGAGTCATCATACAGCAGATCCTTCAAGGAGCCAAGATAATTCTTTACAGAAAATTAGAAAACTAAAGTGCTGACTTCCGTAGGGCTCAAAACACCACATTTGCATTTAACTTTTTCATTTGTAAGAATAACAATTTAGTTTCTCCCTGTGAAATGAAGTTGTACTGTTTAAAGGTGATAGAAATATTTCTGGCTTTTAAAAAATACAAACTTGTAAACACGAAAAATACTTTAAATACCGTCGATTTGTATGCTTTTGTGAAGGTACAGCCCCTTTTAAGAATCTGCTGAATGCTCTGGATCTCCTTAGAAGATATTTTGTGTGTACTTTCAAGATTCACAGAAAGGTATTAAGAAATGTACATGGAGCTAGCCACAGATGCCATTTCTCTCTCTCTTTCAGCTCTTTAAGACTGCCTTCTTGATTTCTGCGTTCTCAGCTCTGACTTCCTTCTAGGACTTAGTCGTCGGCAGCATCCTTCTCTTCCATCTTTGGTGTTTGCTTCTGGACCCCCTCTCTTGGTTAATATGTAATAGGTAACAGCTTAATGTATTTATTTTCCACATAGCTTTATTTTACTTTTGAGTAACTTTGTTAGTATAAATTATCAGGAATACTAAAAAAAGAAGGAAAAAGTGAACCATTTTTATGGTTCTTTGTCTACTGATAATGGTATTTCTTCCCCTGACACTTGAAAATGTTCTCCTTTGCCGGCATGCAGCGCCCCCTCACCTCCGCTTGTCCTCCCTCCCGCTTCCCATCCAGCTGCTGCTTGTCCCATCCTCTGGATGTTCTTCGCCATCTCTTTGGGCCTCTTTCCCCCTCCCCTCCTCCTTTTCTCCACACTGTAGATTACAATTTTTATCAGGCAATGCATGCGGATTGTCTAAAAAGTGGAAGTTTTCAGCACTTAGAGTAAGAATAGGGAGCCCGCCTCTTCCCATGTACTCTGCCCCGGGCATCCTCCTTCACTCTGAGCTGAATAGTGCTTCAACCACCGTTTCTTGGTTTAAGTAGCTTCCAGATTTCTGCTACTTTATATACTCACGTGTGTACACACTCACTCTCCTGTTTCCACACCGGTATTACGCTTTTTGGTTCAATCACTGTTTAGCATTTATATTGTTATGACTACCAATACTATTCACAGCTGACCCTCAAGTGTCTCTGGTGATTAAATTACTCTGACATCCTTTGTGTCCCATAGACTTGCCTTTGTTAGTATTCCCTTAGTTTTCATGAATGTGTCATTAGCTTGTGCCTTGCGCCTCAGCAGGCATTGAAATCTCTGGGCAGGTTTGGCTGGGCTGCCCCGGATGCTATGCCTCTTCCAAGCTTGGGATGGCAGCTCTCTGGCTGCTAGCCTTCCTTTGAGAGGTCTGAGGCCATCTGATTTCCTTTCCTACATGGCTCCTTTTCCCCTCCTGGGAAGCTTTTTTTTTTTTTAAGGCAGTAAGGGCTTTGGGAGTTTTTTTTTTTGCTATTATTAATGTACAATTACATGAGCAATATTATGGTTACTAGACTACCCCTATTATCAGGTCCCCACCACATACCCCATTACAGTCACTGTCCATCAGTGTAGTAAGAGGCTATAGAATCACTACTTGTCTTCTCTGTGTTATACTGCCTTCCTGTGTTATACTGCCTTTTCTGTGTTATACTGCCTTCCCCATATCTCCCAACCCCCTGCTACATTATATGTGCTAATCCTAATACCCCTTTTTCCCCCTTATCTCTCCCTTCCCACCCATCTTCCCCAGTTCTTTTCCCTTTGGTAACTGTTAGTCCATTCTTGGGTTCTGTGAGTCTGCTGCTGTTTTGTTCCTTCAGTTGTTGCTTTGTTCCTATACTCCACAGATGAGTGAAATCATTTGATACTTGTCTTTCTCCGCCTGGCTTATTTCACTGAGCATAATACTCTCTAGCTCCATCTATGTTGTTGCAAATGGTTAGGATTTGTTTTCTTCTTATGGCTGAATAATATTCCATAGTGTATATGTACCACATCTTCTTTTT
The DNA here is from genome assembly GCA_032199065.1 of Smutsia gigantea. NCBI lineage: Eukaryota > Metazoa > Chordata > Mammalia > Pholidota > Manidae > Smutsia > Smutsia gigantea. The sequence goes on along the minus strand of JAVSCE010015854.1, from coordinate 682,531 downwards.
CTATTCATCTACTCATGGACACTTAGGTTGCTTCCATTTCTTCGCTATTGTAAATAGTGCTGCGATAAACATAGGGGTGCGTATGTCTTTTTGAAACTGGGCTCCTGCATTCTTAGGGTAAATTCCTAGGAGTGGAATTCCTGGGTCAAATGGTATTTCTATTTTGAGTTTTTTGAGGAACCTCCATACTGCTTTCCACAATGGTTGAACTAATTTACATTCCCACCAGCAGTGTAGGAGGGCTTCCCTTTCTCCACATCCTCGCCAACATTTGTTGTAGTTTGTCTTTTGGATGGTGGCCATCCTTACTGGTGTGAGGTGATGTCTCATTGTGGTTTTAATTTGCATTTGTCTGATGATTAGCGATGTGGAACATCTTTTCATGTTCTTGTTGGCCATCTGAATTTCTTCTTTGGAGAAGTGTCTGTTCAGCTCCTCTGCCCATTTTTTAATTGGCTTATTTGCTGTTTGTTTGTTGAGGTGTGTGAGCTCTTTATATATTTTGGATGTCAACCCCTTACTGGATATGTCATTTATGAATATATTCTCCCATACCGTAGGGTGTCTTTTTGTTCTGTTGATGGTGTCCTTTGCTGTACAGAAGCTTTTAAATTTGATATAGTCCCACTTGTTCATTTTTGCTTTTGTTTCCCTTGCCCGAGGAGGTATGTTCATGAAGAAGTTGCTTATGTTTATGTCCAAGAGATTTTTGCCTATATTTTTTTCAAATAGTTTTATGGGTTCATGACTTACATTCAGGTCTTTGATCCATTTTGAGTTTACTTTTGTGTATGGGGTTAGACAGTAATCCAGTTTGATTCACTTACATGTAGCTGTCCAGTTTTGCCAACACCAGCTGTTGAAGGGGCTGTCATTTCCCCATTGTATATCCATGGCTCCTTTATCGTATATTAATTGACCATATATGCTTGGGTTTATATCTGGAGTCTCTCTTCTGTTCCACTGGTCTATGGGTCTGTTCTTATGTCAGTACCAAATTGTCTTGATTACTATGGCTTTGTAGTAGAGCTTGAAGTTGGGAAGCATGATTCCCCCTGCTTTATTCTTCCTTCTCAGGATTGCTTTGGCTATTCGGGGTCTTCTCTGCTTCCATATGAATTTTAGGACTATTTGCTCTAGTTCATTGAAGAATGCTGTTGGTATTTTGATAGGGATTGCATTGAATCTGTAGATTGCTTTAGGCAGGATGGCCATTTTGACAATATTAATTCTTCCTATCCATGAGCACGGGATGTGTTTCCATTTATTGATATCTACTTTAATTTCTCTCATGAGTGTCTTGGTAGTTTTCAGAATATAAGTCTTTCACCTACTTGGTTAGGTTTATTCCTAGGTATTTCCTTCTTTTTGATGCAATTGTTAATGGAATTGTTTTCCTGATTTCTCTTTCTGCTAGTTCACCATTAGTGTATAGACATGGAACAGATTTCTGTGTATTAATTTTGTGCCCCGCAACTTTACTGAACTCAGATGTTAGATCTAGTAGTTTTGTACTGGATTCTTTAGGGTTTTTTATGTACAATATCATGTCATCTGCAAACAGGGACACTTTGACTTCCTCCTTACCAGTCTGGATGCCTTTTATCTCTTTGCGTTGTCTGATTGCCATGGCTGGGACCTCCAGAACTACATTGAATAAAAGTGGGGAGAGAGTGGGCATCCTTGTCTTGTTCCCAATCTTAAAGGAAAAGCATTCAGCTTCTCGTTGTTAAGTATAATGTTGACTGTGGGTTTGTCATATATGGCCTTTATTATGTTTAGGTACTTGCCCTCTGTAACCATTTTGTTGAGAGTTTTTATCATGAATGGATGTTGAATTTTGTTGAATGCTTTTTCAGCATCTATGGAGATGATCATTTGGTTTTTGTCCTTTTTGTTAATGTAGTGGATGGTGTTGATGGATTTTCGAATGTTGTACCGTCCTTGCATCCCTGGGATGAATCCCAATTGATCATGATGGATGATCTTTTTGATGTATTTTTGAATTTGTTGAGTATTTTTGCATCTATGTTCATCAGGGATATTGGTCGGTAATTTTCTTTTCTGTGGTGTCTTTGCCTGGTTTTGGTATTAGAGTGATGTTGGCCTCGTATCATGAGTTTGGGAGTATTCTCTCCCTTCTACTTTTTGGAAAACTTTAAGAAGAATGGGTATTAGGTCTTCACTAAATGTTTGATGAAATTCAGCAGTGAAACCATCTGTTCCAGGGGTTTTGTTCTTAGGTAGTTTTTTGATTACCAATTCAATTTATTTGATGGTAATTGGTCTATTCATATTTTCTGTTTCTTCCTGCATCAGCCTTCAAAAGTTGTATTTTTCTAGAAAGTTGTCCATTTCTTCTAGGTTATCCAGTTTGTTAGCATATAATTTTTCATAGTATTCTCTAATAATTCTTTGTAGTTCTGTGGTGTCTAGTGATTTTTTCTTTCTCATTTCTGATTCTGTTTATGTGAGTAGACTCTCTTTTTTTCTTGAGAAGTCTGGCTAGGGGTTTATCTATTTTGTTTATTTTCTCGAAGAACCAGCTCCTGCTTTCATTGATTCTTTCTATTGTTTTATTCTTCTCAATTTTATTTATTTCTGCTTTAATCTTTATTATGCCCCTCCTTCTACTGACTTTGGGCCTCATTTGTTCTTCCTTTTGTAGTTTCATTAATTGTGAGTTTAGACTGTTCCTTTGGGATTGTTCTTCTTTCCTGAGGTAGGCCTGTATTGCAGTATATTTCCTTCTTAGCATGGCCTTCACTGCGTCCCACAGATTTTGTGGTGTTGAATTATTGTCATTTGTCTCCATATATTGCTTGATCTCTGTTTTTATTTGGTCATTGATCCATTGATCATTTAGGACATGTTATTAAGACTCCATGTGTTGGTGGGCTTTTTTGTTTTCTTTGTGTAATTTATTTCTAGTTTCATACCTTTGTGATCTGAGAAGCTGGTTGGTACAATTTCAGTCTTTTTGAATTTAGTCAGGTCTTTTTGTGGCCTAGTATATTATCTGTTCTTGAAAATGTTCCATGTGCACTTGAGAAGAATGTGTATCCTGTTGCTTTTGGATGGAGTGTTCTCTAGATGTCCGTTAGGCCCATCTGTTTTAATACGTTGTTCAGTGCCTCTTTCTCTACTTATTTTCTGTCTGGTTGATCTGTCCTTTGGAGTGAGTGGTGTGTTGAAGTCTCCCAAAATGAATGCATTGCATTCTATTTCCCCCTTTGATTCTGTTAGTATTTGTTTCACATATGTAGGTGATCCTGTTTTGGGTGCATAGATATTTATAATAGTTATATCCTCTTGTTGGACTGACCCCTTTATCATTATGTAATGTCCTTCTTTGTCTCTTGTGACTTTCTTTGTTTTGAGGTCTTATTTTGTCTGATACAAGTACTGCAACTCCTGCTTTTTTCTCCCTATTAGTTGCAAGAAATATCTTTTTCCATCCCTTTAGTTTCAGTCTGTGTATGTTTTTTGGTTTGAAGTGAGTCTCTTGTAGGCAGCATATAGATGGGTCTTGTTTTTTTTATCCATTCAGTGACTCTACGTTTTTTGATTGGTGCATTCAGACCGTTTACATTTAGGGTGATTATCGATAGGTATGTACTTATTGCCATTACAGGCTTTAGATTTGTGGTTACCAAAGGTTCAAGGGTAATTCCCTTACTATCTAACAGTGTAATTTAACTCACTTCATATGCTATTACAAACACAACCTAAAGATTCTTTTTTTTTTCCTCCTTTTTCTTCCTCCTCCATTCTTTGTATGTTATGAATCATATTCTGTACTCTTTGTCTATCCCTTGGGTGACATCTGTTTAGTCTTAGGATTACTTCCATCTATAGGAGTCCCTCCAAAATGCACTGTAGAGGTGGTTTGTGGGAGGTAAATTCTCTCAGCTTTTGCTTATCTGAGAATTGTTTAATCCCTCCTTCAAATTTAAATGATAACCTTGCTGGGTAGAGTATTCTTGGTTCTAGGCCCTTCTGCTTCATTACATTAAATATATCATGCCACTGCCTTCTGGCCTGTAAGGTTTCCTGGGAAGCTTTTAAGACTCTCTCCATCTCTAAATTCTTAGAAATTACAAAGCAGTGCCACATGCAATATGCATTTTTTTTCCTGTTCATCCCACTCATTAAGATGGATACTCAGTGGGCCTTTTGAATCTGGAAAGTCATCCTTTAGTTCTGGGAAAATGTCATACACATCGCACACGTTTTTGGTGAATAACCTCCCCTTCCTTTTTCTTTGTTTTCCTTCTAGAACTGCTGCTGTTAGTTGTTGGGTTTCTTGGAATGAATTTCTCTTCTCCTTTTGTTCATCTTTTTGTCTCTTCTACTGTGTGAGCCTTTAGCTTTTCTATTACATCTCATTTCTAGGAGTTTTTCCTCCGCCCCCTACTGCCAGTCCCACTTTTTAAATAGCAACTTCTTGTGAATGTAGTATCTCACTTTATTTCTTGGAATATTGATTACAGTTTTGTTTTAGTTTTTTTTTTTTAACCCTGGCATTGTCTTGTTTCATTCATGTTCCTTTTCATCTATTTGGGTCGGTCACTGTCTTTTACCTTTTTTAAAGGGTTTTCTCAAATGTCTGGTGATCCTTGAAAGTCTGCCCTTGTTTAAGAGTGAGGGACATGGATGGGAAGTGTCCTCCACCCCTTCTCCTCACACTCCATGTTTCATTTGCTGCTGGTCCTGGGCAGGGTCTGCTCACACCCACTCCGTTGTCTGGAGGGTGGCAGTAACCACCCTGGGCATCACCATGTGGGGGCTGTGTGACCTTGGAAGAGTGCCTTTACCTCTCTGTTGCTCAGTTTCTTCATTTTGAAATGGGGCTAATACTCTTACCTCCTCAGAGGGTTGCTGTGGGTTGGATGAATTTAGAATAGTGCTGGACACACAGTAAGTGCCATTCAGGCATTAGCTGTTTTTATAAACCACCTGACACCAAACTACCATCATTTCTTGTGTGAATTATTGTAATACCAGAAATGCGTTCCCTGATCACTTCATACAAAATAACAATCTCCCCCATCCTTGACTTTCTGTTTGTTTCCCCCTTGCTTGTCATCACCTGTGGTGCCATGTAGTTATTCACTTGCTTACTGTCTGTCTCCCTGCATGAGAATGTAAGCAGTGTGTGCAGGACTGTGCTCTTCTTCCATCCCAGAACCTGTATGAATGAAGGAAGCGTTGGTTCAATGAATGAAGGTGTTGGGTGGGACTTGCTGACTGGTGGACTCACAGTAATGTGATGGAGCTGCCATTTCAATAGGAGACCCCCATAATTCTTGTAATTATCTGTAGGTCTTTTATCTCGGGCTGGATTTGAGTGTCTGGAAGCACCTAGTTGTATTAGGTTAAATTGTCATGGGTTTATTTTTCTGTGTAATACAAAGACATGTAAGTGGGGCCTTATCAGATAGGAATCCCTTGAGAATCTTGCCTTTATGTGCTGTAGAACCTTGTCAAGGTCAGTATTGTAAGCAGTTTCTGGCTTAGTTGTAAAGATAGTACTTAAAAAATAAAACTTTATTATGAAGAACTTTGAGCATACACAAAAGCGGACAGAGGAGTATAATGGATTTTTCTACCCTTCCCTCAGTTCCAGTGGCCAGTCCAGCTGCGTCCATACCAGCATCTTCTTCTCTGAAGAGAGAACTTTTAAATAAGACACGCTGCCTGAATATGTTTCAATTATATTAGCAAGAATTTAAGTCGGACCATGGGAAGCTGAAAAGGTTCTGAGACCATAGACTCTATCAAGGTGTTCTAGGGAATGATAAAGAGAAAGGTAGAAGTGTTTTTCTAGGCTATTTAGGGTCTGCCTTACCTAAGAAGTAAGGAGCACACATTTAGGTCATCTCTCCAATCCTCTGGCCCCATTGTACAGAAATTGTATTGGCTAAGTGTTGTGAGTCCCGTACTGCCATTGCTTTACCTGTACATGTCTGCAGATTTCAGTGGGAAATTGTATGGCAAGACACAGTGTACTTTCCCCAGACATGAGTGGAACACTGAGGTGTCCAGTTGTGTGGGAGGAAGCCCTGGGAAACTGGCCATGAGTTCCTGTCTGTTCCTGAGCTGGCTTCCTGGACCACAGGAAGAGCCTGATTCAAAGCTGTTACAAACATCTGAGCACTGTGGATTACCCCACAACTCAGCTATGCCATCAGTGTAATTAAGATTCTGCTGTATTCTCCCTGCTGTCATTTCTCTAGGGTGTGGGGGCACACTAGTGTGACTGAAGTCATCTAAACCTGACATTCCTGTGGCTGAACTCTGCCACTATAGATGAGCTCTTCGGTGGCAGTCTCCATCCTAGTTAGTACTTTTCAGATTGGCATGAAATGAACCTTTGGTAGTTCAGCATAGAGAATATAGCCAACAATGCTGTAACATCTTCCTCTGCTGACAGATAGTAACTGCCCTGATGGGGGGTGAGGGTTTAATAACATGAGAAACTGTGACAGCACTGTGTTGTATACTTGGAACCAGTGTAAGATTGTGTATCAACTATATGTCAATTAAAAAAAGTAACTTAATAAAAAAATGAACCTCTCATAACACATTTTAATAGAAAAGCTGAGAGAAAGAGTAGCTTCATATAAAATCTCATTCACAGGTATTCAGTCAGCACTCAAATTAGATAACCTTTCGGCAAGTATGAGAGAACAGTTAGGTTGGCTTCACCTTGAAAATCACTTCTGAACCAGGACACTGAATAGCAACAGTATGATTTGTTTTTCTAGGCTGTTGATATTCTGGCTTAGGGGTCTTTGTGGAATCTCTGATTCATCAACTGGATCATCCATGCACCATTTACTGTTCTGTGTGGGTGATGGATTTAGTACTGTGCTTCATTTTCCCTTTTTAATATTAGAATACATTAGAAGAGTCTGCGTTATTTAATGTTAGTATAAATAGATGTATTGTTACATTAAGAGGCAAGGAAAACATCGAGCCACTTAAGAATCTGTGTCCAGGAATCTTTCTGATAGATGGATTTGTAATTCTGAGGTGTTAATTAAGTAAAATGTGTGATTTTCAATGATTATCAAAATCTTTTTCCCCAAAGTACTACAACGATGATTCATCTTACTAGTTCTCTTAAGATGTGCAGCTGCTTGTCAGGAAAAGGAAGATGAACTTGGTAGTCCTACCCTTTACAAAAAAAGACAAAACTGTGTATTTGAGAGGAGGATTTTATGTCAGGAACAGTTGGGGGCATGGCTGGTCCTTTGCTTCTCTGAGTTCTACCAAGTTTCCTTTTGTACCAGCCCGAGAAAAGAGAAGCAGAAGAGTGACCCTCACTTTAGCAGCCGTACAGCCCTTTGCATTCCCCCACCATTGCCTCCCGGGAAGCCAGAATGGCAGCATATTCTTGTCCTGGTGCCTGCCATCAGGGTGGATCCCCTCCTAGTGAGGATGGTGTTCCTAAATTAATAAATTTATGGTGCTGTGGACTGAATGGGTTCCCTCCATCCCCCTCCTCTGTCAGTACCTCAGAAGGTGACTGAATTTGGAAATGAGGCCTTTAAAGAATAGGGTATGTTAAAATGAGGCCATTAGCTCCTCTCAGTTGCTAATCCAGTGTGTCCTAGAAGAAGAGGAAATTTGACATCAGGGATGTGAGAACACAGTAGATGGCTGTCTACAAGCCAGGGAGAGGAGGCCTCAGAAGGAGCCATCCCTGCTGATGCTTTCAGCCTGGACTTGCAGCCTCCAAAGCTGTGAGACAGTAGGTTTCTGTTGTTTAAGCTGCCCAGTGTGTGTTGTTCTATGATGATGGTCTGAGCAGATTAATACACAGTATTCAGACTTAAACAGATTTAGAGTCATGCCTTGGAAGGTGTCTTTAAAGACTCCCTTCTTTACCAGTGTTGGAGTGGAGGCCCAGGGGACTTGGCCCACGAGCAGTGGAGCCTGGTCCTGTGCCGGGCTTTCTCTTCAGTCCAGCACCCGCAGGGGCTCCCTCGGAGGAGAGGGCACCTCTGGAGCGCTTCTTTGCTAATGCAGAGTGAGGCTAGTCTGACAGCTTCCAGGGAAATGAGATTCTGAGGAGAACATGGAGAACATGTGAATAAATACTTGTTACCACAGGAGAACATCAGTTGGAGGAAATTCACTTTTTGAGAAAACTTATTTTTTAAAGAAAACAACTTAATAAACAGCTAAACATGAATCATAAAAAGCGGGTAAATAAGGAATGTTTGTGGAGTTCTCTGAGACCTAGGGAATAAGTGATAAACTGTTCTAATAGTGGGGAGAGACAGCCAGCCCAGTACAGTGTACGTCAGGGTGTGCTCAGTAATGGAAGGAAAGTCTGCCAAGTAAGAGAATACAGTTACTGAGGGAATGCTGCTCTTACAGTCTGGTCTGACCCTGAAAACGTAAATTTATTCTGTTCACCAGTAGATTAATTATGGCTTTCTCTCCTTCCCCGTCCCTCTCCTTCATCTCCCCTCCCATGCTAAAGTTCCTTTAGTGTCTGTGTCTCTCATCTACCTTCTGCCTGAATGCCAGGCTCTCTGCTGGGCCCTGGGAGTCAGTGGTGGGGTGTACAGACCTGGGCCCTGACCCCATTTAGCTTCCAGTCTAGAGGGGAAGACATATGGGCATTTAAAATATGCAGTGTGATAGGCTCTATGGTGGGGAAATTCAGGGTGCGTCGGGGGTCCAAAGGCAGGAACTCTAACCTGTGGGACATGAAGGATGGTCTCCAGTGGTGAGGAGGAGGATGAATCTAGAGTAGGCAAGAATATAGATTGTAAATTGTCATATCTACTTTTTTCCATATTTATCTTTTTATTTAATGGATGTGAAGAAATTACCAATAAATGGAAAACTCAAACATACACACACGAGACGGGCCAGATACTATAATGGATTCCCACGTACCTTTCTCTCAGCTTGACTTGCTTCATGCCATCTCTCCTCACACTACCCCAGCCCTTCCTCCACCCCCCTGCGATTATCAAGCAAATTCCAGGTATCATTAAATCAGTCACTATCCATGAAAGATAAGGACTACTTGTAAAAGCATAACCGTGCTACCGTTATCACTGCTAGGAGGAATGAGTCACACTCCTTAATAGGGTCAGTTGCCAGTATTCGGATTTCCAGTTGTCTCAAATATTGTGATTTTTTTTTTAAGAGTTTGAACCATAATTCAAATAACACCATACATTGTCATTGGTTGGTGTGTCTTTTTAAATCTCTTAATCCCGTCTCCATTTCTCCCCCTCTCTTTCTTTCTCCTTATAATTCATCAGGTCTTTCTCCATGAGTGTTTTCATAGCCTGTGTTTTGCTGATGGCATTCTTGGGGTGATATTTAATATGTTCCACTGTCCTCTTTATTTCCTTAAAACTGGCATTTAGATGTTGATTCTTAGATAGAGGTTTAATGTTCTGTTGGTGGTGGTTTTGGTGGTTATGTTTAGTAGGTGGTGGTATGTTTCTCCCTCACGAGGCACGTAACGTCTGGTTGTCTTCTTTTTGCATTATTAACTATTGATATAAATGTTACATGTCACGAAATAGTATTCTTTTGTTTTTTTCTTTTTTTTTTGAGCAAGTATTTGAAAATGTAAACCCTCTTCTTTGCATGCAGGCCATACCAGCACTGGAGTGGGCAGGATTTTGCCCACAGGCCATCACTTCCTGATCCCTGTTCTAGGGTACATATCTGTGATGTAGTAGGAAATAAATATTTGGTCTTTGTCTCCTTTCCTGGCACAGAGCTCCTAAAATCCTTGGAATTTCCTGAGTGATAGGAGTGATAGGAGCGTCTCTTGCTACTGTAACAAGCCCCTTTCAGCCACACCTGAATTTATGCTGTTGAAGTGACTCTTGGCTGGGCCCCCGCATAGCTTCAGGATGGGCTCTGGCTGCCGAAGGAGGCAACCATGTGATTAGAGGATTCGGACTTTCAGCCCCACTTCTTATGACTTGAAACACTAGGTAACTAAACAGTAAATAGAGGAAGTTTCTCTTTATAAAAACTGTCAGTTAGTAACCGAAGAAGGAATAACAAAATTCGAATATCAGCATTTTGCAGTTGATCAATTCTTTTTATCTGTGGGCCTTTAAATTTTTTAAAATTAATCTAAAAATGGATTTCCAGGCGACTCTTTAATTACGTATGTGTCGGAGTTCTGACCGAGGTTCTAGGTAGAGATTTGTGTGGCTGAATTAATAATCAGGTAGTACGCCTGACTTACTCTGAGTCATTACTTAGAGGCTGTGTTCTCCAAATTACCTGTCTATAAAACAGGTAACACATGCCTCCCTCTTGGAGTTTCTCATATTTCCTGCTTATTAAATCAAGTGCTGGATGTCTATTAAAATAGTTCGAAAACTATAAAATGAAATTCACAATGTGCTTTCTAAATGCCAAGTATTTTTTAATCAGTGTCTTGGGGAAGCGTAGAAGTACTCCAAGCCTCTGATTACCTCGTTCTCAGTGTGTAATTGGTAAAACTGCCTGAAATCAGGGGGATGCTCCTGTCTCTATGGATGTTTTTCTTCAGTAGATGGTGGTTTGATTGATGAATTTCTGAATGCTGTAAATGGGGAATGTTGAGGAAAATTGTCTGTCTTCATAGTTTCCTAGCAGTTGCAGTCAGGAACCTTCCACGGATGGGCTTGGTTTGCAGTTTCACCACTGGGGCATGGGGATTTTAGTGGTCGTTCTTCTCTACTTCCTCTGTGTGGTTTATTCAAACCCGTCTCACCTTCCAGCCTTTGCTAAGTTGGTTTGATTTCTTCATCTTACAGAAATTTTTCTGCCATTGTTATTAGATAGAGTTTTTAAAGAACACAGTGCTTTTTGGGCTGATCAGATGAATACAGTAAATAGTTTTCCAAAGTGGGGAACTGTAAAAATTTCTACTTGAGGCTACCTAGTAAATTTCTCCTTCGGCACTAATTTATGAGTCCTTTTAATAGGACTGGTAGACACTGAGGTTGAGCAGGTCTTGCATATACTGAGGAAATCTGAGTGCAGGAGAGCGGAGACCGCTGCAGTGTCTGGCTGGAAGTAATACATTATCAAGGTAGGGCAAAACTCAGCATAATTAGTTGTTTTTAACATGGTATGACTTCATGCCTACCTAATGACTCGCAGAAGACAGCCCTGTGTATCAGATAATTGAGCTGGACTTAAGGCAGTTTGCATCAAATCTTACAGTAGATGGGTGGAGTGTAATGATAAAAAAAATACAGTTGAAAAGAGAGCAAAAGTAAAGGCCGCTTTGTGGATCGTGGAGGAGACCCCAGAGGCATGGACTGTCTAACGATAGGACTCCTTTCAAAGTACTTAGCCAGGGCTGGTTTTAGTTTTAAAAAATTAACCTTATGAAGGCAAAACAGCATGGTATCCAGGCAAGTGGGGAGATTTGTATTCAGCACCTCTGAACCCTGAGTCTGGTCTGCCGCTTTCTCACCTCAGGCGCTCAGGTATATCTGTGTCCATGGTGACGTGGAGCTGGTCAGATTCTCTCAGGGGTGCCGTGAAGCTGGAATGGAATAATACAGTATTTTATCAGCTCTCTGGTACAATTGGTTATGACTCACCTTTATTTTTGTGCCATTAAGAAAGAGGAAATGTTACTAATGAAAACCAACTTCCTTTCAAGTATAAGATGCCCCTGAAATTTAGGGATGTGGACACGCAGTAGGCAAACTGCATCTTAACAGTCAGTGAAATGCAGAGTCTGTGAAGGTGCTTTGCTCCGCGTAAGCCCCAGGAGTCATGTTCGGTCATTACCAGAGTCAGAGGAGTGAAACTAAGTCATTAGAATAAATAGTGGGGACGCGCAGTGTGAGCTGGATGAGAGAACAGGCAGCTTCGAGGGGAGAGTGATCCTCTGGGTCTTCAGAGAAAAGTGGCTGTCAGTGGCTTACGGCCCCCCTCTTAATTTAGCTTTCCAAATGGTCCCAAGAGTCTGTAGTTAGGGAATTCCTGCTGTCCAAGGAAGGTGACTTCCCTCCACATTGGCTTTTGAGAGGAATCACCAAGTTTCTTCCTGTGTTCAAGGTATGGATTTTCTTCTTTTTCAGATACTGTTTAGATTCTTAACAGCCCTTGGTTCACTATATTATTTTTAAGCACAGTTATAAGGAAGACTTCAGCTGGTCTGAACCCCACTGTAACAATGTGTGTGTCAGCATTGCTCTTCCCCAGACAGACCTTATGTTGTTGAGAAGGAATTTTGTCCTGTTTGCAACTGATCTTAGACTCTTCTGCTCTTCACTGAAGTCATTTTATATTCAAGAATGTGTTTTGCTCACATAGGAGTTTGGGTTAGTCTTTATTTTCTTCTGGTACTATAGTTTCACTGAAGACAATTGGTGGCCTTGTTCACTGTCACCATGCTATCCCCTTGGTGCATTTGAACACATAATTGGCCATGAGGATTTTAAGGAAAAGTTTATATCTGACTTCACTGTGCTAATCATTTCACAGTGTATACATTGAATCATCATGTTGTACACCTTAAACTTACACCATGTTATATGTCAATTCTGTCTCCATAAAGCTGGGGTGGGGACTAATTTATTTCTTAGTAATACGCCAGTAGGTGAGACTTAACAGTTTGCATCAACAAAGAAAAGATTCACAATAGCCCAAGCTCAGTAAGATGTTTTCCAGATAACTAAGTCTTTGCTGAAAGATGTAAAAATATGCTCTAGACAGGGATTGCAACATTTTTCTGTAAACAGGTAATAAAATATTCTAGGTGATGCAGTGTCTTTGCAAATTTTTTGTTCTCTTTTGTTTGAAAACAGTCCTTTAGTGATGTAAGATTCATTCTTGCTGGGGTCACTCCCACCTTGTGCCACCATGCAAAGAACAAGCCACACAGTGTAGTTTGCAGACTTTTGCTCTATAGGAAAGCTCTTCAATATGACCAAAACTCCTAGGAGAAGTGACTGATTTTAAAGCCACAGTAGGGAAAATACAAGAAGCGTGTAGAGGAAGGAAGTGTTGGAGAGCTTCCTATAGAGGGAGGAAGTGTTGGCAAAAAAAAAATAAAAGAATGGCGTAAGTCCAGAGGACCCAGCAGTCAACTTCAGAGAGTCCCAGGGGCCAAAGGTGGAACAGTTTGAGTCACAAAATAATGACTATGTTAGATTATAATCCAAAGACTATAAAGTAAGTATCTATAGGTATGAGTCCACGACTATAAAAATGACGGAGTAAATAAGCAAGGAAGAAGGGGCATATCTTCCAGAGAGAAGCATTCCAAATAATAATTGGAGGAACGATGAGGAAAACAGAACATCACAGCATTAACTGATGGGGCAAGATGCAAATTAGTGTGCAAAACTTTAAGGAGACCCAGGATATTTGCATAGCTTCAAAGTGTCTCACCCAAATATTAATTACCATAGTAGTTTGAGCATATGTCTACAAATTCTATAATAATCCCCCCTCCGGGAAGCACAGCTTAATTCCTTTCTCCATGAGTGTGCACTGGACTGTGTGACCCACTTTTAAGGAACAGAGTATGTAAAGGGAAAGGTGGTAACTTCAGGGTGGTAAACCTGGCTTCTGCCAAGTGCCCAAGGTTCACATCACCAGGACTGCGTCGTGCTAATGTCATGTGACTGTGATGTGATGTGCTGAGGAGGACAGTTCCCTCAGTGGTATTCTAGGTTCTTCTCACATACCAAGAAATCTCATGATTTCTTCCCGAATCATGAGAAGACACCAAGCAACTCAAATTGAGGAACAGCCTACAATATAACTTAAAAGTGTCAAAGTTACGAAACACGAAGAAAGATAAAGAAACATCAGAGATTAGAAGAGACTAAGTAGACTGAGGATTAAAATCAGTGTTGGTGGCTTGGATTGAGTCCTAGAAAAGAAAAAGGATACTAATGGAAAAACTGGTTAAGCCCAAATGAGTCTGAAGTTCAGTTAGTGGTAGTGAACCAGTGTTGTTGTCTTAGTTTGGATATATATGTACTATGCATGATTAGATGTGAATGGTAGTGGAAGCTGGGTGACAGGTATATGGGGACCGTATTGTCCCTGCAACTCTTCTTCTGTAAATCTAATACTGTTTCAAAATAAGAAGTTTTTAAAAACCCGACTTCATATCCTGGATTGGTCATCAGCTTTATCTTGAGCATTTAAGCATTATTTCATTAACTCTCAGTCCCATTTATATTTGATGGAAAATATATTGATTTGCTTATTCAAGTTGGTTTTGAAATGTCCATGTTGTTAATATTATTTCTCTTTCCAGGGGAGGAGACAGCTGCTGCAGAAGTTTCCTCATCTTTTGCGATCCTATCTGTGTGCAGTTTAATGTTATTAATAGTGTTAATTGCAAACTGTGTATCCTGCTGTAAGGACCCAGAAATAGACTTTAAGGTGAGCACAGATGGTAGGAACCTCATACATTTATCGGTAGAATGGCTGTGTGTCACCGCACTTTGGGAGCAGGGGTTGGCAAACTTTGGTGGTTAAGAGCCGAACAATCCTATATTCTGCCATAAATAGTAAATACTGTGGGCCGTGCAGTCTCTATCTTGGCTCCTCGGCTCCGCCATTGTAGTGCTACATCAGCCACAGACAGCATGCAAACCGATGGTTGTGGCTTTGTGCCAATAAAACTTTATTTACAAAAAGAGGTGGTTTAGATTTGGCCCAGCAACTGAGGTTGCTGATCTGCCTTGGAGGGTCGCTGATAAGAATCAGTTGCCTGTTCTAAGTTCTGCTAAGTGAGGAATAAAGCATGATGGTTGAGTTCAGTCGCTGTGAGGTCTGTAAGGGAAAGCAGGCTAGTTTCGTTTTTTTTTCTTCCCAAACTTTTGTATGCTGGTGAATTTCTGGTCAAGATTATTGAGGCCAAGGGATTCCCCAGTGTGTTTTGTGTCTGAGGAAGAGCATCTTTCAGTTCACCTTACCCCGAGTGCCCTAACCAGGAGGAGGAAGAACACTGCAGGTTGTAAATCCGGGTTGAGGGGTGGGGGTCATAAGGACTGGCATTTGGCTGCGGATGGTTGGGGTCTGCTGGAATCCAGCTAGGATATCCTGCTGACATGTATTAGGACTCAGTAAATACTCGTTCAGTAGGAATGCATACAGAGAAAATGGTCCTTAACGTAGAGCCCTGCTAGGGCTGTCGAAGGGGTCCTGAGGCCAACTGGTTCAAACTGGGGGAAAAGAAAGCTGTCTTCTAGTTAAACCTATCTTTTTAGTGGACTCGCGAACCTCATTTCTAGAACCTCCCACCTGTTTCTTACCTTGAGTCTGGTGGCAGCTCTGGGAGATAGGAGGTATGTTGTCCTTTTGGCTTGACACTAGTGTGCACATGGAAGGCTGAGAACAGATGAAGGCTGGAGAAAAAGACTCCCTAGCACAGGCCATTTTCTTTAGATTTTACCTCAAGCATGCAGGGCTTTCTTCTCAGCATCAGCCCCTAGGCCCTAGAGTCACCACAGGCACTTCTGTGGGGCCTTAATAACTGCACTGTGGGGGGTCAGTGATAAGCAGCATCCTTTGCCTGTCAACCTTGCTGAGGGACTTTACCCAAAAACCTGGCCGTTTGTGGACGAAGATGAAGTCTGATCAGTGTTGCTGAAACTGAAATCCAGGCTCTCTCACATGCCCTGATACCTCATCTTGCCTTAGATTGTTCTGCCCAGACTGAATCTCAGTCCTGACTCAGGGAGAGTATCATGATGCAGATTTGGGGAATCTGTTTCTTTGAGGCTTCCCCTGGTGACTCTGATGCAGGTGAGTATCCCCTCCAGCTCTGTGTACTGAGACCCAAGAACAGTGTCCCTCTCTAATTTATTGGCGTCCTTTAGATTTAGAACTGTGCCGTTTTAGAGATGACTGGGCCCTTGGGAGTCATTTCACAGACCAGGACTGTACATTTAACGGCTAAGGTCTGGGAAAGGAAGTGACTTGCCCACGTGCATCCATAGCCACGGGCATAGTTTTAAAAGTGACCCAGTCTTCTTCCATAGCCTCATTATTTTTTATTATACTGTCTTACCTCTGAATCTTTAGACTCACCTACTGCCTCATGGTGTGTATGCTGCTTCCAAGTTTGTAGTGGCATTATTTGTAAGGTGAGGGTGATGGCTAAAGTCTTTTTTAATGAGAGAACCTCAGAATGTCCACAGGGAAAACTGAATAAACCCTTCTGTTTAGAAGTGCCCCACAGATTGATGTTATATCACCTCAGTTGCCCTGTGCCCCCTCCCCTGTTACAAATAGCAGTAGTGCCCTAATGCATTTGACAGCACAGATGACAAAAATGAGAATAATATCCTCTCACATGCATGTGAGACTAAATGTTTTATCAGAGAAATACAGCTTTTTCTTCCTTGTATGGGGGACTCAGGAAAATGAAAAGAAGGATGGTCTGCCGAGGAATGGAAAACTGTGCACTGATCTGTTCTCAGCTTCTGTTTTGGTGTCTGGGAGGGTAATACTCATTTATTTTCTGAGCAAGTGAATGACTTTGCTAATCATCTGTATCTGTGTTAAATTAACACTGACACCAGCATAGACCTAGCTCCCTGAAATGGTGATGGAAGAGTCAGTCAGCTTTCTGCTCAACAAAGTCACTGAGAAGATTTCCACAGCCTTCTTGGTGCAGCCTCAGTTTTAAAGTTGCCATCTTTAGAAAACCAGATGTTCTGAGAATGTTAATTGCACTTACATGCTACTCAGTTTTACACTAACCTTCATGGTTCAGCTCTTGATGATTATTCTACCCAGTTTAGTAACTTTTCCATTGTTATTCTTTCCAGAGAAATAGCACCTGGTTAAAAATGTTTTTTTTTTTCTGAGTTTTAACCCTCCTTGATTGAAATCCCATTGCAACTAGAAATGCATATACAATTTAAAAATGAAATAAGTTTGTTTTGATTTAGTGTGCAAAAGGATTTGTGAAAGGGTATAATAAAAAAGAATAGGCTCTTACAACTTAAAAGTTAAATTCTGAACTTAGAGTATTTCCATTTTAAGTTTCATGGTCATTTTAGAAAATTTTTCATTTAACTTCAAGCTATCAGTTAAAACAGTTATGTAAATATGTATAATTTATTTTTAAATCTTATTTATTCTTCTCTTTGGAGTTGGAGAACACAATTACCTATGCCTTTTACTTAAAGTACGTATGAATGGGGAAAAAGATTATGGCAGCATATCCCAAATGAGTGAATAAGTGTTCGTATCTCAAATGTTAGTGAATGTTTTTTACTATTTGCTGTCAAGCTGATTTATATTGGATGTAACATTGCTCCTCTTTTATTTTAGGAATTTGAAGATAATTTTGATGATGAGATAGATTTCACACCACCAGCAGAAGATACTCCCTCTGTTCAGTCTCCAGCAGAAGTTTTCACACTTTCAGTGCCAGATATTTCACTACCAGCTCCATCACAGTTCCAGCCTTCTGTGGGTAAGACCTTATGTCCTCATGTCATGTTTTCATGAACTTGTTCTGAGAAGTGAGAGTGGGAGCCTTGCTGCTTATTGTGAAGACTCGGACTGCTTGTCTCTTCTGCTTGCATGTTTTTCTTCCTTCTGCTCCTCATGAAGCTGAATCCTAGTGGTCAGGCCCACTGCATTCCTGCAAGAACTGGACCCTCGGTCTGCTCTAAAAATCAGCTCATTTCAGTGCGTGGAAGTGGAACTCCCAGGTGCTGTGCCTGGCCTGTTTGGACAGATAACTTCTTGATATTGCTTGCCTCACTGAGTGGGACCCTGCTGTGTTCTGGGGTGTCCTGTGTTTTGGGGAGGGGGTGTATTTCATCAGGGTGGAGGTTTGATATGGTATTAATTGATTTCTTGTTGTAAAATAGAGTATGATTAGTGGTTCAGGGATTAGGGCTTTCTAAGACTGCTAGAGAAGGCTGGGTCTTCATAGGTGCCAAGCCTGCCGACTGTGGGAGTGCTTTGGGCAGGATAAACCCAACAGTCAATGGTACTGCTGTAGGCATGCATGACTGAAAGAAAAAGTAAGATAAAATACAACACAGCTGGTGCATTTCATATAAAATGTGAAGTTAGGCATATTTAGCATTCACAGATTTTTGCAACATTAAAAAACTGACACAGTATTTAGTTTTAATTTCTAAAAATAACAGTACCCTTACTTCAACCCCTTCAAAATAGAGGCCTTTAAAAGGAATCTAATATGCCCTGGGGATAAATTAAGTATACTTACCTCTAAATGGAAACATTTTATGTTATCTATGCTTACATGATAATATGCTTTCCTTTATACTTAAGGGAAGCTCTGAGAAACTTCTCCAGGGCTTTTACAAGCCTGGAGTCTAACACCCATGAATTAATTTCAAGTCATAGAATCCTAACTCAGATCAACGTAAGTAGGAAAGGGAATTTTTGATAGTAGAAGCAGGCCATGGGAAGAGTAAGGGGTAAGCTGACCTTAGAGACAGCCAGATCCAGGGGCTTGGACACCTTCAGCACTTTACAGTCAGTCTTGTTTTTTTCTGTTCTTTGCACATCGGCTTCATCTTGCAGCCTGGCTGCTTTCCCCAGTGGGGAGCGTGGCTTCTCCCAACTCTAGGTTCGTAATTTATGTGGTCTTATAACCAGAAAGGAAAGGAGTTTCTCTCTCCTTGGACTAGAAAAGAAAACAAAAGAAAACCCTTAATACGGACCCCTCACCGTGGGCCACAAGGCAGGGACAGATAGGAGCCTGACGGCTTCTCTTCCAGATAGAGTGGGATAGACCAGAGCACAGGAGACATGGGCACGGCATAAATGGTAGTGACTTGGGCAGCCATCCTAATTGTGTTTATACACCTCTCTTTCTGTTTTTTTCTGAAGGTCTGTATTCTAAATGCCCTCTTAATAGGAAGAAATCATTTCTGATTTCTCTGCATAGAATAGTCACAGAATTTTTTTATCATCTTGGAGTACAAGAGGCCTGTCCAAGCTTGACACCAGATGTAGAAAACATAAAGGAAAATATTGCCAAATTTGATTCATGAAATGAAAGAGTCTGTAAGGAAAAAGACACTAGTAACAAATTTGGCAAAGTAGCAAAAATATTTGTAAACTACAAAAAATGTTTTAATAAAAGGGTTACATGTTAAGATTACAAACAATACACAATGGAATACTATTCAGCCGTAAGAAGGAAACAAATCCTGCCATTTGCAACAACGTAGGTGGAGCTGGAGGATATTATGCTCAGTGAAATAAGCCAGGCGGAGAAAGACAAATACCAAATGATTTCCCTCATTTGTGGAGTATAACAAACGAAGCAAAACTGAAGGAACAAAAGAGCAGCAGACTCAGAGACTCCAAGAAGGGACTAGTGGTTACCAAAGGGGAGGGGCGGGGGAGGGAGGGAGAAGGGGATTGAGGGGTATTATGTTTAGCACACGTGGTGTGGGGGGTCACGGGGAAAACAGTGTAGCACAGAGAAGGCAAACAGTGAATCTGTGGCCTCTTACTACACTGATGGACAGTGACTGCATTGGGGTATGGGTGTGGACTTGATAATATGGGTAAATGTAGTGACCACATTGTTTTTTCATGTGAAACCTTCATCAGAGTGTATATCAATAATACCTTAATAAAAAAAAATGAAAAAACAAAAAAACAAACATGTAAGAAAGAGAATAAGACTCTAACAGAAAAAAATAAGCCGAGAATATGAAAGGAGAAATTCATAGAAAGTCAAATGGCCATAAGAATAGAAATGTCATTAACTTAAATAACGCATATGTAAAGTAAGAGGGTAACAGATAAATAAGGATGAAAAGAAACGCCACTGAGAATGATTGGTGAGGGGGTGTGGGGAACAGGCCCTCTCCTGTACTCGCTGTTACTGGACCTTCCTTCTGGAGGGGCAGCGTGTGTGCCTCTGACAGGATGTATCAAATGTAGAAGGTGTGTGCTCTTGATCCGGCAGTTCCACTTTCAGTAGTTTATCTTTAGAAACTAACGGGGTAAGTGTGTAAAAGTGCATCTACAAATGAATCTATTACAGCATTGTTTGGCGGTATAAAAGGGAAACAGATTATATGTCTGTCAATATGTAACTTGTTAAATTATGGGAAGTTCATACAATGGAATATTACGTGGTCCTATGAAAGTATGAAGGTGGAACTGTATTTGATATGAAAGATACTTGGATTTATTGAGTGAGAAAGGTGTGCCACATAATCAAAAGCAAGTCTAGAGGAAGGTCTACCATGTTTTTTCTTTTTTTTCTTTAAAATGTATTTTATTTTTTGAGTAGATAATATAGTCACATGGTTCAAAAACCAGAACTTTAAAAGGTACATATAGTGAAAAGTCTTCCTGTAATCTGTGAGTCTGGCCTCAGCTCGCACCCCCCTTCCGTAGGTGGCCACTCTCCTTGGTTTCTTACCATCTTCCCAGAGTTGGTCGGTGCAACGCCCGCTCCCCCCTGCTTATTTTACTCAAAGGTGGCTTGGTAAATATATTATTCTACACTTTCTTCTATTCACTTACCAGTATACATTAGAGATCTTTCCTTATGAATAAACAGAGGTTATTTATTCCTGCTTACAGTTTCTTACTATTTAAATTATATGGATTTAGCACCAGTTTCCTATTGATAGATATTTGGTTTATTTTGAATCATATGCTATTAAAGTAGAGCTTGTGCCTCTGTTGGTCTACACATTGTTACTATGCTGGTATATTTGTAGGATAAGTTTTCAAAAGTTGGTCAAAGAATATGTGTGTTTATAATTCTGATGGATATTGCCAACTTACCCTCCGCAGGAGTTGTGCCAATTTATATTCCTGCCAGCTGGCTGTCAAATGGTATGCTCTTGCTATTGAAGCTAAGTTGGTATCAGTTTAAACTAGATTGTTCCAAGTTTAGGATGTTAACTGTAATCCATGATAACTGCTAAGAAAATAACTAAGAAATATACAGGAAAGGAAATGGAGAGGAAATTAAAAAATACACTAAAAATACACCAAGAAGGGGACTCTCTTGTCCCCTTCTGGATTGACCCAGGAGCCCTGTCCTTTCACTCTATCTCTAAATAAAAGCCTGTACCTTGCTCTCCTAAAAAAAAAACAAAAAAAAAAACCAAGAAGAATTTTTTCATAACAGGATTCCTAATTCTAATATAGCCAGATTTAGCAATCTCTTTTAGAGTTAAAAATTTAAGTCTTTTTTTTTAAGAGTTAAAGAGCTTTCTATGTTTTAAGAAATCCTTTCCTATTCTGTGATCAAAATGAGACTTAGCTACTTTTTTTCCAATGTTTTAAGGTTTTGCTTTGACATTTAAGTCCATAGCTCATCTGAGTTGATTTTTGAGTCTAGTGCTAGGAGGGAATCCATGAGTTTTTCTTGTAGATAACTAGGTTTTTTCCCAGCTCTATTCATTGACTGGTCCTTTCTTACCTGTCTGCTTTTTAGTTCTGTATGCTTGTGGGTCTGTTCTAGGCTTTCTTCTATTTCGTTCGTTAATTTGTCAGTTCGTTGTCCCAGTACCACACTCTTAATTATAATCACTTCATAATAATATGTGATTTACAAATATTTTCTCCCATTCTGTAGGTTATTCTTTTCACTCTTTTGACAGCGTCCTTTGATATACAAAAGTTTGTAATTTTGATGAAGTCCAATTTTTTCCTTTTGTTTCTTGTGTTTTTAGTGTCATATTTAAGAACCATTGTCAAATCCAAGGTCATGAAGATTTTGCTCTTATCTTCTATGACTTTTATAGTTTTAGCTTTTAAATTTAGGTCTTTAACTCATTAACTTTTGTATATGGTATGAAGTAAGAGTCCAGGTTCATTATTTCCAGATAGATAGCTATTTGTCTCACAAAGGGTTTTGAAGAGACTGTTCTTTACCCTATTGAGTTGTCTTGGGTCCCTTTTTGAGAATCAACCATGTTTGTTTGGGTTTATATCTAGACTCTCATTTGAACTCCATTGATCTGTATGTCTGTCCTTATGCCTGTATCACACTGTTCTGATTATTGTAGCTTTGTAGTAAGCTTTGAAATTGAGAGGCAAGAGTCTTCCAACTTTTCCTTTTTCAGGATTATTTTGGCTCTTCACAGTCCCTTGCAATTCCATGTAATTTTACGATCTGTTTTTCCATTTCTGCAAAAGAGGCCATTGGAATTTTTGGGTGTGTAACATTTTGATTCCTTCCTCATTCCCTTTTATGTATATTTTAGATATTTTCTAAGTGATCACATGGTGATTGTCTTAAAAGCACAATTGAGTTTGAATTGACACCAGCTTAGCTTCAGTAGCATACAGAAACTGCTTCAGTACAGCTCAGCCCCTTCCCTTTATGTTGTCACATATTACATCTTTATACATTGTGTTCCCATTAGCATAGATTTATAATTTTGTATGCATTTGTCTTTTAAGTCATGTAAGAAATAAAAAGCAGAGCTACACAGCAAAAATAAAATAATACTGGTTTTTATATTGACCTGTGTAGTTATATTTACCAGAGATATTTCATATGGCTTACAGTTACTGTTTAATATCCTTTTATTTTGCCCTGAAGGATTCTCTTTAACATTTCTTTTTTTTAAAATTTATTTTGGTATCATTAATCTACAATTACATGTGCAATATTATGGTTACTAAACTACCCCCTTCATCAGGTCCGCCCCACCAACCCCACCACAGTCACTGTCCATCAGCGTAGTGAGATGCTATAGAGTCACTATTTGTCTTCTCTGAGTTGTACAGCCCTCCCCGTGCCCCCCCAACATTACATCTGCTAATCGTAATGCCCCCTTTTCCCTCTTATCCCTCCCTTCCCACCCATCTTCCCCAGTCCCTTTCCCTTTGGTAACTATTAGTCCGTTCTTGGGTTCTGTGAGTCTGCTGCTGTTTTGTAGGAGGGTTTCCTTTTCTCTACATCCTCGCCAACATTTGTTGTTGTTTGTGTTTTGGATGGTGGCCATCCTCACTGGTGTGAGGTGATATCTCATTGTGGTTTTAATCTGCATTTCTCTGATGATTAGCGATGTGGAGCATCTTTTCATGTGCCTGTTGGCCATCTGAATTTCTTCTTTGGAGAAGTGTCTATTCATGTCCTCTGCCCATTTCTTAATTGGATTATTTGCTTTTTTGTTTGTTAAGGTGCGTGAGTTCTTTATATATTTTGGATGTCAACCCCTTATCAGATACGTCATTTATGAATATATTCTCCCATACTGTAGGATGTCTTTTGTTCTACTGATGGTGTCCTTTGCTGTACAGAAGCTTTTCAGCTTGATATAGTCCCACTTGTTCATTTTTGCTTTTGTTTCCCTTGCCCGGGGAGATATGTTCATGAAGAAGTCGCTCATGTATATGTCTAAGAGATTTTTGCCTATGTTTTTTTCTAAGAGTTTTATGGTTTCATGACTTACATTCAGGTCTTTGATCCATCTTGAGTTTACCTTTGTGTATGGGGCTAGACAGTAGTCCAGTTTCATTGTTTTACATGTAGCTGTCCAGTTTTTCCAACACCAGCTGCTGAAGAGGCTGTCATCTCCCCATTCTATATACAAGCCCCCCATATCAAATTTTAATTGACTGTATATGTTTGGGTTAATGTTTGGATTTTTCTATTCTGTTCCACTGGTCTGTGGGTCTGTTTTTGTGCCAATACCAAATTGTCTTGATAACTGTGGCTTTGTAGTAGAGCTTGAAGTCAGGGAGCGTAATTTCCCCTGTTTTATTCCTCCTTCTCAGGATTGCTTTGGCTATTCAGGGTCTTTCGTGGTTCCATATGAATTTTAGAATTATTTGTTCCAGTTCATTGAAGAAAGCTGTTGGTAGTTTGATAGGGATTGCGTTGAATCTGTAGATTGCTTTAGGTAGTATAGCCATTTTGACAATATTTATTCTTCCTAGCCAAGAGCATGGGATACATTTCCATTTGTTGGTGTCCTCTTTAATTTCTCTTAGGAGTGTCTTGTAGTTTTCAGAGTACAGGTCTTTCACTTCCTTCGTTAGGTTTATTCTTAGGTATTTTATTCTTTTTGATGCAATTGTGAATGGAATTGTTTTTCTGATTTCTCTTTCTGTTAGTTCATCATTAGTGTATAGGAAAGCAACAGATTTCTGTGTGTTAATTTTGTATCCTGCAACTTTGCTGAATTCAGATATTAGTTCTAGTAGTTTTGGAGTGGAGTCTTTAGGGTTTTTTATGTACAATATCATGTCATCTGCAAATAGTGACAATTTGACTACTTCTTTACCAATCTGGATGCCTTGTATGTCTTTGTTTTGTCTGATTGCCGTGGCTAGGACCTCCAGTACTATGTTGAATAACAGTGGAGAGAGTGGGCATCCCTCTCTTGTTCCCGATCTTAGATGAAAAGCTTTCAGCTTCTCGCTGTTAAGTATGATGTTAGCTGTGGGTTTGCCATATATGGCCTTTATGATGTTGAGGAACTTGCCGTCTATACCCATTTTGTTGAGAGTTTTAATCATGAATGAATGATGAATTTTGTCAAATGCTTTTTTGCATCTATGGAGATGATCATGTGGTTTTTCTTCTTTTTGTTGATGTGGTGGATGATGTTGATGGATTTTCGAATGTTGTACCATCCTTGCATCCCTGCGATGAATCCCACTTGATCGTGGTGTATGATCCTCTTGATGTATTTTTGAATTCGGTTTGCTAATATTTTGTTGAGTATTTTTGCATCTACGTTCATCAGGGATATTGGTCTGTAATTTTCTTTTTTGGTGAGGTCTTTGCCCGGTTTTGGTATTAGAGTGATGCTGGCTTCATAGAATGAGTTTGGAAGTATTCCCTCCTCTTCTATTTTTTGGAAAACTTTAAGGAGAATCGGTGTTATTTCTTCTCTATATGTCTGGTAGAATTCAGAGGTGACTCCATCAGGCCCGGGGGTTTTGTTCTTGGGTAGTTTTTTGATTACTGATTCAGTTTCGTTGCTGGTGATTGGTCTGTTTAGTTTTTCTGTTTCTTGCTTGGTCAGTCTTGGAAGGTTGTATTTTTCTAAGAAGTTGTCCATTTCTTCTATGTTTTCCAGCTTGTTAGCATATAGATTCTCATAATATTCTCTTAGGATTATTTGTATTTCTGTGGGGTCCGTCGTGATTTTTCCTTTCTCATTTCTGATTCTGTTTATGTGTGTAGATTATCTTTTTCTCTTAATAATTTGGCTAAGGGTTTATCTATTTTGTTTATTTTTTTTCAAAGAACCAGCTTTTGGTTTTATAGGTTTTTTCTATTGTTTTATTCTTCTCAATTTTATTTCTTCTCTGATCTTTATTATGTCCCTCCTTCTGGTGACTTTGGGCCTCATTTGTTCTTCTTTTTCCAATTTCAGTAATTGTGTCTTTAGACTATTCACTTAGAAATGTTCTTCCTTCTTTAAATAGGCCTGGATTGCAATATACTTTCCTCTTAGAACTGCCTTTGCTGCGTCCCACAGAAGTTGTGGCTTTGTGTTGTTGTTGTCATTAGTGTCGATATATTCTTTGATTTCTGTTTTGATTTGGTCGTTAACCCATTGATTAGTAAGGAGAATGTTGTTAAGTCTCCATGTTGTGAGCCTTTTTGATTTCTTTCTAAAATTTATTTCTAGTTTTATACCTTTGTGATCTGAGAAGCTGGTTGGTAGGATTTCAGTATTTTTGAATTTACTGAGGTTCTTTTTGTGGCCTAGTATGTGGTCTATTCTGGAAAATGTTCCATGTGTACTTGAGAAGAATGTGTATCCTGCTGCTTTTGGGTGTAGAGTTCTGTAGATGTCTGTTAGGTCCATCTGTTCTAGTGTGTTGTTCAGTGCCTCTGTGTCTTTACTTATTTTCTGTCTGGTTGATCTGTCCTCTGGAGTGAGTGGTGTGTTGAAGTCTCCTAAGATGAATGCATTGCTGTCTATTTCCTCCTTTAATTCTGTTAGTATTTGTCTCACATATGCTGGCGCTCCTGTGTTGGGTGCATATATATTTATAATGGTTATATCTTCTTGTTGGACTGACCCCTTTATCATTATGTAATGTCCTTCTTTATCTCTTGCTACTTTCTTCGTTTTGAGGTCTATTTTGTCTGATAGAAGTACTGCACACCTGCTTTTTTCTCCTTGTTGTTTGCATGAAATATCTTTTTCCATCCCTTCACTTTTAGTCTGTGTATGTCTTTGGGTTTAAAGTGAGTCTCTTGAAGGCAGCATATAGATGGGTCTTGTTTTTTTATCCATTCAGTGACTCTATGTCTTTTGATTGGTACATTCAGTCCATTTACATTTAGGGTGATTATGGATAGGTATGTACTTATTGGCATTGCAGGCTTCAGATTCATGGTTACCAAAGGTTCAAGGTTAACTTCCCTACTATCTAAAAGTCTAACAACTAACTTAATATGCTATTACACACACAATCTAAAGGTTCTTTTTTTGTTTGTTTGTTTCCTCCTTTTTCTTTCTACTCCATTCTTTATATATTAGGTATCATATTCTGTACTGTTTGTCTATCCCTTGATTGACTTTGGGGATAGTTAATTTAATTTTGCATTTGCTTAGTAATTAGCTGTTCTATTTTCTTTACTGTGGTTTTATTACCTCTGGTGACAGCTATTAATCCATAGGAACACTTCCATCTATAGCAGTCCCTCCAAAATACACTG
The DNA here is from genome assembly GCA_032199065.1 of Smutsia gigantea. Taxonomy (NCBI): domain Eukaryota; kingdom Metazoa; phylum Chordata; class Mammalia; order Pholidota; family Manidae; genus Smutsia; species Smutsia gigantea. Next base: position 655,893 of record JAVSCE010015854.1, on the reverse strand, counting down.
TAGAGATGGTTTGTGGGAGGCAAATTCTCTCAGCTTTTGCTTATCTGGGAATTGTTTAATCCCTCCTTCAAATTTAAATGATAATCTTGCCGGATAAAGTAATCTTGGTTCAAGGCCCTTCTGCTTCATTGCATTAAATACATCATGCCACTCCCTTCTGGCCTGTAAGGTTTCTTCTGAGAAGTCTGATGATAGCCTGATGGGCTTTCCTTTGTATGTGATCTTATTTCTCTCTCTGGCTGCTTTTAATAGTCTGTCCTTATCCTTGAACTTTGCCATTTTAATTACTATATGTCTTGCTATTGTCTTCCTTGGGTCCTTTGTGTTGGGAGATCTGTGTACCTCCATGGTCTGGGAGACTATCTCCTTCCCCAGATTGAGGAAGTTTTCAGAAATCATCTCCTCAAAGACACTTTCTATCCCTTTTTCTCTCTCTTCTTCTGGAACCCCTATAATGCGAATATTGTTCCATTTGGATTGGTCACACAGTTCTCTCAATATTCTTTCATTCTTAGAGATCCTTTTTTCTCTCAGTGCCTCAGCTTCTTTGTATTCCTCTTCTCTAGTTTCTATTTCATTTATTGTCTCCTCCACCGTATCCAATCTGCTTTTAATACCATCCACTGTGTTCTTCAATTATTGGATCTCTTACCGGAATTCATTCCTGGGTTCTTGAATATCTTTCCGTACCTCCATGAGCATGTTAATGATTTTTATTTTGAACTCCCTTTCAAGGAGAGTCATAAGGTCCATATCATTTAAATCTTTCTCAGGAGTTGTATTCATAATTTTACTCTGGACCAGGTTCCTTTGGCGTTTCATATTTGTGTATGGCACCCTCTAGTGCCCAGAAGCTCTACTCTCTGGAGCTGCTCAGCCCCTGAAGCAATGCGGGGATTGTAGGGGAGTGGTATTGGTGCCTCCGGGGAGGAAAGGGCTGTTTCCTGGTTCCTGGCTACTATGCCTGTCTCCACTGCCTGAACCAGTGGGCTGAGCACACAGGTATAAGCCTCTGTGCTTTGCATTTTAGTTGCTATAGACAGATCTTCCCTCTGGCTGGCCTAACACCAGGGAAGGATTTCCCGGTATGCAAGCCCGGTGGGGCTGACCAGGAGAATGGCGGCACTAGTCTGCCTGTCACAGAAGGGGTTCTTGGAGCTGTGTAGGCAGCCAGGGAGCTGGAGCACCTGAAGATCATGAAAGCTCCCAACCTGCCGGGCAGAGTGCACCCGGACAATTTTGTCTGCCTGTCCTTTCTCCTGAGCAGTAAGCTCTGTGCAGTCCTTGCCCCTTTAGCAGCCCTCTTGCTCAGGGCTTCTTTGTTAGGAAGTCTCTCAGACTGCCCGCCTTTCTTTTGTCCCCAAGCAGCTGGGTATGGATCTCTGCTTTCACAAGCAGCTGGAATCTTAGTCTCTCCAGGAATTCTGCCTGTCTTAGCTTTCCAACCCCCTAATTACAAGAGTATCATGCAAGCACCATGGAATGTAGGTTTGTGCTCCCAGAGCAGATCTCCAGATTTAGGTATTCAGCAGTCCCACATCTCCACTCCCTCCCTGCTCCATTCCTCTTCCTCCTGCAGGTGAACTGGGGTGGGGGAAGGGCTTGGATCCCGCAGGACCACAGCTTTAGTACATTACCCTTTTCTGTGAGGGCCGCTCTTGTCTCCAGGTGTATGCAGTTTGTTGCCGTCCTCTTTCCCGTTGCTCTTTCAAGAGTAGTTGTAGTAGCTTTATTTTCATATTATATGAGGTTTTAGGAGAAAGCCTCTGTCTCATCTCTCATACTGCCATCTTTAATCTCGAAAAACGACTTTAACATTTCTTGTAGGACAAGTATAGTGACAGCAACCTCCCTAAACTTTATCTGAGAATGTCTGAATTTCATCTTCATTTTTGGAAGATAGCTTTTCCCAGGTGCGGAATTCTTGGTTGATGGTATTTTTCTTTCACTATTTATATATGTCATCCCACTGCTTCTGGTCTCCATGGCTTCCTGACAAGAAATTGTTAATCTTACCGAATCCCTTGTATGTGATGAAAATTGCTGTTTTCAAGATTCTGTATATTTGTTTTTGAGAGATTGATTATAATGTATCTTGTTATGGATCTCTTTGAGTTTATCTTACTTGGACTTTAACTTCTTAAATGTGTAGATTCATGTCCTTTTATCAGATTTGGGACTTTTTTTTTTACCATTATGTGTTCAAATATTCTTTCTGCCCCTTTTTCTCTCTCCCTTCCTCTGGAATCTCATTATGGATATGTTGGTCCATTCGATGGTATCCTACAAGACCTGTAAACTTTGTTCATTAGTTTTTTCATTCTTTTTCCTTTCTGTTCTTCAGGCTGGATAATTTCATTTGGCTTATTTTCAGTTAGCTTTCTGTCCAGATCTGTTGTTGAACCCTTTCGTGAATTTTTAATTTCAGTTATTGTACTTTTCAGCTCCAAAATTTTCTTTGGCTTCTTGTAGTAATTTCTGTCTCTTTTGTTCTTCTCTATTTATTGAGACATCATTCCCTTGATTTCCTTTAGGTCTTTGTCCATGGTTTCCTTTATCCCTTTCAAAGGCATATTTAAGGTAGTTGATCTAAAGTCTTACCTAGTAAAGTCAGTCAATGTCTGTGTTCTCAGGGACATTTTCTTTTAAATTTCTTTTGTACCTGTGAGTGAAACATGCTATCTTGTGTCTTTGCATGTTTCAAAATATTTTGTTGAAAATTAGACATTTTGAATAATACGATGTGCAAAAGAGAAGAAAAGAAAGGAAGAAAAAAACACTCTCCAGGTCCTTGCAGATGGGCTGTGTGGGGCATGCCACACTCAGGCCTTTCACAGCTCTGCCCTAGCCTCACTTCCTGCTGGTGCATGTTTAAAGACCAGCCAGGATGACAGCTTATATTCTCCTCAAGTTTTTTGTGAACAGGTGTCCTTCCCTGAGCGTGCATGTGGCTCTCTAGGTTCCTGTATACATGCAGTGGCTTCTCAGAGCCCCTGTTCCCCAGCCAAGCCTCATTCCCTAGCTTCTGTCCTGAAGCTTTCAGCATGTCTGCTGTTTGCCTCAGCTGTTGACTTTTGACCCAGGTGGCAGCACCTTGTTCATTTGGTGTTCATTGTTTTTGAGGAATAGGTAGCCACTCAGTCCTGATGGAGTTGAGTTAGGTGAAATGGGGAAGCCACGTGGTGTCAGTCCTTCAGGGAAACCTCAGTCAGGTCAAAAGAAACATAATTCCTTGCGAATAAGGTCCACTCTGCTCCTTTGGAACCAGAACACACACCAGGACATGGGTCATCTTTGAGACTGCTATTGTACCAGGGAAGGGGGGCAGAGCCGGTCTAAAATTAAAAGCCACAAAGGAATTCTGCCGTTTCAGTGGCCTTTCTCCTGGTTTGCTTTGGTTGCTGTAAATCTTTGACTCTCTTCCAGAGTTTTGGTATGGTTGACAAGATTTTCAGTGTTTCTAAGGAAGCATAGTTCCCAGAGTTCCCTACTCTACATAAAATTAATGACTAAGCAAAAACCAGTGGATTGGTGATTAATGTTTACAGTAGAGTAGTTGGGTCAGAAAAAAACAATGCAAGGTTGTTAAAGAATCAAGGTAGGGATTCTCACTTGAAAAATAGTTTTCAAACTTGAAACTGTTTTGGCATTGTTAGTTTAAGAAAGGTGTTTTATGTCTTCATTCTACCTTTATTAGCACAAGCATTACATTTATGTTAGTGTCTGTACTTCATAGGTTATGTATTTAACATTTATTTTATTTCAGTTAAATACTTATATTTGTAATGTTCTTTTACCAACAGAAGGCTTGAAGTCTCAAGTTGCCCGCCACAGTCTAAACTATATCCAGGAAATTGGAAATGGCTGGTTTGGAAAGGTAAAATGTTCACATTCATTTTTTTCCCCCCTTTCAGCTGTACTGTTTAGAATTTAAAGCTAATTACGAATTACACTGTGTGACATTCCACATTCTTTCTCATGCCAGTTGAGTTTCCCCATCGCCCCTGGAAGCCCCAGGGGATGTGAGCTTTAGCCCTTTGGTGTGTTAAGTTTTTCCAAGATGTTTTTTATTTATATATGAGAGACTTTTCTAATTGTTGGATAAGAACAGTAAGAAGGGGGAAAAGGCTGGAATTTTAGGAGGATTTTTATCTTACTCGAATTAAATTAATTATTCATTGTTTTGTTCTTCTCCCCCTTCTCCTTTTCCCCTTCTGTCACTTAAACCATTTTAGAATTTAGGTAGATAGTATTATTAAAATGACAATCATTGCAAAGTGTTGTTTCTCATAGCCTGTCAGGCGACTTGTAGTAACAGGACTTGGTTGATCTTCTTACCAGGGATTGTTCAGAGGGAATAATCTCATTATAACTACAGTTCCCATGAAGTAGCAGCCGTTCTCTGTAAAAGGTTCCTGGCTGAGTGCTGATAGCATCATAAGCAGGGCCATCAAGAAGGGAAGATGCGTTTGCCCCGTAGTCAAGTCTTACGCTTTTTGTCTTTCCATTCAGAGTTGTTCGTCAGTTCTGTGTGTCTCATGTTGTCCAAACTCTGTTACCAAATCTTCTAAGCCATTTAGCAAAACCTGTCATGTATCAGACATTGTTCTTTGTCCTGGGGGTACAGTGTGAAGGAAGTTGGGTAAGGAAGGGCCTGGCCTGTGGACTGTGGGGAATATAGCAGCAAACAAGACAGAACCCTTGCCCTGATGAAGCTGATGTTTCTGCTGGGCATGGGGGCGATCTGACGGTAGATAGTCACTAGTAGGAGACAGGCTCTGAGGGGTTCAGGGGAGCCAGGTGATTCAAGATACATGCATTTAGAGACTTTAACTTTGGCTGAGCGTGAGATGGGAAAGTACTCCAGTATGAGAGGGGAATGACATAATCTGGTTTACCCTTTAAAAGGATCACTCTGGCAGATATGTTGTAGAAGACCATGGGGAGAGCTGGGAAATTGGTTAGAACACTACTGCAGTCATTCAGGGAGAGGTTCGGGTAGGCTTAAACCTGGATGATAGCATGGGGTGGTGAGAAGTCTTGTGTCTTAAAATTGATTTTCAAATAAAAGCATACAGGACTTGGGATGGATCAGATAAGGGTCCAGAGAAGGAGGGGAGTCAAGGAAGAGTGTTTATGGCCTAATTGGTGAGAAAAGTGGAGTTGCCCTCAAATAGGAAAAGACTAAGGAGAAGCATGTGTGGAGGGGGAAGCCAGGAATTCACTTTTGCCTATGTTAGGTGTGAGGTGGCTCTTAGACATGCAACTTGAGGTATTAAGTGGGCAGTTGGAAGTGCAAATCTAGAGCTCAAGAGAGAGGTTTCTGGCCAGAGATATGGAATTGGAAGAACTCAGTATATAGATGGTGTTTAAAAGCGTGCGACTAGGTGAACTCGTGGAGCATGTGAATGGAGAGGAGACGGGGGGACAAGGACTGCACCGAGGGTCTGTAGCTTGGAGGGCGAGCGCGGTCAGGGAGCACCAGCACAGGGAGCTGAGACGAGTCCACAGCGAGCAGAGGGGGGTGCAGAGAGAGGAGGATTCTGAAAGTCAGTGAAGGAGGAGTTCCAAGAAGGTGAATTGTAGGTAATGCTGCTGACGGACTGGGGAGGATGAGGGCCCAACAACGTGAGGTTCATGGTATCCCCATGAGAGGCTGTTTAAGGTCACAGCCTCATGTGGAGAAAGTGGAGACAGCATTTAGAAAACTGTTAAGGAGTTTTACTCCAAAAGGGACAGAGAAATGGAGTACGAGCTGTTTATGAGACCTTGCCAAGGGCCAAGGGCAAGTTTTTTGATTTGCCCTTTTTTTTTTTTTTTGTAAGATACACAGCTATTTCAGCATGTTTTACATTAGAAGGGGAGAAACTGATACTGCAGGAGAGAGAGAAGTGGGGTATTGGGGGTATTGTAGGAGGGATCTGTAGCACCTCTGTAGAATTTAGGAACAGAAACAGTCTCTCTTGTAACGGGAGCAAATCTAGAGGGTGTGGATATAGGTGCAGATGGATTTGGTGTTGAAATGAGGATGTCCACTTCTCATTATTTTAACTGGTACACAGGACGCTAGTTTGGAAGGATTAAAAACACGCCTTGGAAGTTTGGATACGAGGAGAAGGTGTGAAAGTCCTCTGGGAAGCATGTCGACTTGGAAATGCCGGGGGATGAGAGGCAGTGCCAAGGACCTGCTCAAATTTAAAATGAGGCTAACCATTGTGGTTGTGTGTTTTTGCCTATTTTTGGTGTTCTTTATTGTAGGGAGCTTGTTGAATTTAAGCAGCACTGGGCTGAGCTACTGTACCCCAACCAGAGGGGCAAAGGGCTACTGGCCTTGAAGGAGCGTGGGGCCTGAGCTGTCAGGGAGGCAGTAAGGCCCTTTGTGGGGCAGGGTGGGGGACTGGTGGTACCGTTCAATGGATTGGGAGGGCAGGCTGTGCACTTGTCGGGTTAGATGGTAAAGTAAGTGAGCTGGCAATTGAACTGGTAGAGAAGTTGTTAAAAGTCAGGTATTTGAACATAAATATAATTAGTTAGGTCAAGACCCCTGGAAATGTTTACTGAGATGGGTTTATAGATATTGGACTTGAGGTCAAAGAATTGAGAGTTCAAGGTGTTGAATGAATTATCCCTGCAGGTTTAACACCAAGGATGATAAAGGTAATGGTGGAAAGAGTGTTACAATAGTCTACTAATTATTCTTCTTTTGAATATTGGTATTTAAAAAAATACTCCTTTTTTGGAATTGATATATGAGTTTAGGCTTAATAAATATGTTCAAGTGGGTTATTTGAAACCAAGAAAATGAATGAATTATCAGAATGTCTTGTTCTGTTCATTTTTCTGCCCCTACATTCCTAATAAACACATTGAATTATGTTCAAGTTCTTACTCTCTACTTCCAGGGAATTAAAATTAACCTATTTTACAAAAATATAAAAAGCTATGTTAAAAGTAAGCCTTTTAGTTTTGATCATTCTCAAATAACTTTTACTTCATCATTTCATTTTAAATACTGTATTTTGGAATACCTTTTCAATGTCTGATCTTATATCTAATATTTCACTTGTATCTTGGTCTATTTTCATTCATTTTTTGTTTTAATGAAATTTATTTTCCCTGTGTTTTGACTGAAGTTTTAGTACGAGATCAAGGCCTACAATAATTGAAGTGCATGGGCCTTTAAAGTCACACTGCCGTGATAGTTCGTAAGTTGGCTGTTGGTCAGTTTACTTCCTCAAATGTGAAGGAGGCAAAGAAACAACTCAGCTGAAGTGTTTTTGAGAAGCACTTGAGTTGGTTTGAGCTCTTCTGTAATGTCGTTGGTAATTTCCATGAGAGTATAATACATTTTTTTTAAGTAAATAGAAGAGAAATATATATTATGAATGTTGTGAATATCTGATAAATAGTTTAAACCTGAAGGAAAATATTTCGGTTTTCTAAGCTTTTTGTGCAGTAGTATTTAAAATAATAAAAGGCCATCTTCCTGTTGCTTAATTTATTTTCCTGCATAGGCACACTTCTTTGCCATTGGTGGAAGTGAACTGAAAACTGTTCTTTGGTTTTAGGTCCTCCTTGGAGAGATTTATACAGGCACTAGTGTGGCGAGAATCGTAGTGAAGGAGTTAAAAGCAAGTGCAAGCCCAAAGGAACAAGATACTTTTTTGAAAAATGGAGAACCTTACTAGTAAGTAAACCTTAGTATGTGTTATATAAACATAGTCTGTGGTTTGTTGAAAATAAGGTGTTTAAAACTACTTGGGATTTCTGCTTGTAAAATACACAAATAAGATCCGGAGTCTCATAAGACCTAGAATGTCCAGGTTTCTATCAAAATCACTCATCATTCCAAGAAGTAAGAGAACTCAACTCAAATAAGAAAAGACAACAGATACTAACACCAAGAGGACAGAGATGTTTGGATTATCTGTCTGACAAGGATTTTCAACCAGCCATCATAAAAATGCTTCAGTGAGCAATTAAATTATAGCACCCTTGAAACAAATGAGAAAAGAGTCTCAACAAAGAAATAGAAGACATAATAGAAGACCTAAATGGAAATTTGACAACTGAAAAATACAACAGCTGAAATAAAAAAACCTCAGTGGATGGGCTCAACAGCAGAATGGAGAGGACAGAGGAAAGAATCCGTGAAGTTGGATATAAGACAGTAGCTACTGTCTGGTTTGAACAGCAAAGAGAAAGTCGACTTTAAAAAAAAACAGAGCCTCGGTGACATGGGGGACCATAACAAAAGAGCTAACATTAATGTCACAGACTTTGTGGTCGAGAATGGATTTTAAAAAAGATAGGTGTGAAAAAATATTTGAAGAAATATTAGCTAAAAATCTTCCACATTTGAAAAAGACAAACCTACAGATTTCAAGCTGACCAAACCTCAAACAGGATAAAGCAAAGACGTCCCTGCCGAGCCGCACCACAGTCAAACTTTTGAAAACTGAAGACCTACAGAATGTCTTGAAAGTAGGGAGAAAGAAACAACACCTTTCCTTTGTTGGGGGTTACTTTAGAAAAGAGGAGAAGTCTCAAATCAGTAATGTAAGTTCATACCTTAAGAAACTAGAAAAGGAAGGGAAGAGTGAACTCAAAGCAAATGGAAGGAAATAAATATTAGAGTAAGAGCAGATACCAATAAAATGGAAAACAGAAACAATAGATAAAGTCAATGAAACATAAAGCTGGCTCTTTAGAAAGATAATAAAATTGGCAAACCTCTAGCAAGGCTGACAGAGAAAGACACAGGTTGCCAATAACAGGGTGATGGAGTCACTGTGGACCCTACAGAAGGATAGTAAAGGACAAACATCTCTATATGTCTGTATTTGACACCTTACATGAATTGAACTGATTCCTCAAAACACACAAACCACCACAGCTCACCCAATATGAATGAAATAGGTTGTTTGAACAGAACCATAGTATTAAATAAATGGAATTTGCAACTTAAAAAACTCTCAGAAAGAATCACCAGGCTTAGACAGTTTCACTGGAAAATTCTCCAGAACATTTAAAGATGAATTAATAGAAGTCCTACACGATATTGTCTAGAAAATAGAAGAGAAGGGAACACTTAACTCATTTTATGAAGACTGATTACTCTGATACCAAAACCTGACAAAGGTAGTACAAAAAAGAAAACTATAGGCCAATATCTGTTGTCAATGTTGATGCAAGAATTCTTACCGAAATATTTGCAAATGGAATTCAGCAGTATTTAAGAAGTGTATCATGACTGATTGGAGTTTATTCCAGGGATGCTAGTCTGGTTCACTATTTGAAAATCAATCAGTGTGATCTAGTATATTAACTGGGTAAAAAAGAAATATCACATGATTGTATCAGCTGATGGAGAAAAACATTTGACAATGTGCTAATTTCATGGAAAAAACTGGAAGAGGAGAACTTCCTCCACTTGATAAAGAACATCTCCAGAAAAACCTGTATCTAGCATCAGACTTAATGGTGAAAGTCTGAATGTTTTCAGGACAAAGCATGGATGTTCACTCTCATCACTATGTTTAACACAGCATGGGAAGTTCTGGCTAACTCAGACAAAAGGAAACAAAAGGCATATAAATTAGAAAGAAAGGAATCTCTGTTTGTAGATGACATGATGCCTTATGTAGAAAATCCTAAGGAATCTACAGAAAATCCCTTAGAACCTTAGTGATGGAGCAAAGTCACAAGATACATGATCAACATATAGAAGTCAGTTTTCTTTCTTTCTGCAATTGGTGAACATGTGGAAATAAAAATGTAAATAATAAAACATTTACACTCAAAAACAAAAAAATACTTATACATGTATAGGACTTGTATGCCAAAAACTACAACACTGATAAAAGAATTCAAAGATCTAAAGAAATGAAGAGACATGCCATGTTCATGGGTTGGAAGACTCATAAAGATGTCAGTTCTTCCCGATCAAATTTGTGCATTTCATATCAAAATTCCATCAAGAGTTTTAAAACCTATGTATAAGGTTATTCTGAAGACATATGTCAAGGCAGGGGAAGTAGAATAGCCAAAACAGTTAATGAAAAGTAAGAATAAAGTTTGAAGAATCATTACCCTATTTGAAGACCTCTAGTCTTGTAGTAGTAGACTTCTAGCTCTAGTAATCACACTGTTATTGGCAGGGAGGGAGACACAGAAACCAGTGGAACAGAAGAGAGACCCTGGAAATAGCCCCACATGAGTCTGGCCAGCTAGTTCTTAACAGAGATGCAGAGCAGTTCAGTGGAGAAAGGGTGGCTTTTCCAAACTATGGTGCTGGAGCAATTGGATATTTGTAGGGAAAAAAGATCCTCAACCCAAACCTCATGTCTTTTTTTTTTTGATATCATTAATATACAATTACATGAGCAACTTTGTGGTTACTACATTCCCTCCATTATCAAGTCCCCCCCACATACCCCATTACAGTCACTGCCCATCAGCATAGTAAGATGCTATAGAGTCACTACTTGTTTTCTCTCTGTGCTATACTGCCTTCCCTGTGCCCTGCCCCCACATTATGTGTGCTAATCGTAATGCCCCTTTTTCCCTTTATCCATCTCTTCCCACCCATCCTCCCCAGTCCCTTTCCCTTTGGCAACTGTTAGTCCATTCTTGGGTTCTGTGAGTCTGCTGCTGTTTTGTTCCTTCAGTTTTTGCTTTGTTCTTAGGCTCCACAGATGAGTGAAATCATTTGGTACTTGTCTTTCTCTGCCTTGCTTATTTCACTGAGCATACAATCTGCTAGCTCCATCCGTGTTGTTGCAAATGGTAGGATTTGTTTTCTTCTTATGGCTGAATAATAATCCATTGTGTATATGTACCACATCTTCTTTATCCATTCATCTACTGATGGACACTTAGGTTCCTTCCATTTCTTGGCTATTGTAAATAGTGCTGTGATAAACATAGGGGTTCATATGTCTTTTCGAAACTGGGCTCCTGCATTCTTAGGGTAAATTCCTAGGAGTGGAATTCCTGGGTCAAATGGTATTTCTAATTTTAGCTTTTTGAGGAACCTCCATACTGCTTTCCACAATGGTTGAACTAATTTACATTCCCACCAGCAGTGTAGGAGAGTTCCCCTTTCTCCACATCCTCACAAACATTTGTTGTTGCTTGTCATTTGGATGTTGGCCATCCTAACTAGTGTGAGGTGATATCTCATTGTGTTTTTAATTTGCATTTCTCTGATGATTAGGGATGTGGAGCATCTTTTCATATGCCTGTTGACCATCTGAATTTATTCTTTGGAGAAGTGTCTGTTCAGATCCTCTGCCCATTTTTTAATTGGCTTATTTGCTTTTTGTTTGTTGAGGTGTGTGAGCTCTTTATATATTTTGGATGTCAACCCCTTATTGGATATATCATTTATGAATATATTCTCCCATACTGTAGGATGTCTTTTTGTTCTACTGGTGGTGTCTTTTGCTGTACAGAAACTTTTTAGTTTGATACAGTCCCACTGGTTCATTTTTGCTTTTGTTTCCCTTGCCCGTGGAGATATGTTCATGAAGAAGTTGCTCATGTTTATATTCCAGAGAGTTTTGCCTATGTTTTCTTCTAAGAGTTTTATGGTTTCATGATTTACATTCAGGTCCTTGATCCATTTCGAGTTTACTTTTGTGTATGGGGTTAGACAGTAATCCAGTTTGATTCTCTTACATGGCGCTGTCCAGTTTTGCCAACACCAGCTGTTGAAGAGGCTGTCATTTCCCCATTGTATATCCATGGTTCCTTTATCGTATATTAATTGACCATATTTGCTTGGTTTAATATCTGGACTCTATTCTGTTCCACTGGTCTATGGGTCTGTTCTTATGCCAGTACCAAACTGTCTTGATTACTATGGCTTTGTAGTAGAGCTTGAAGTTGGGAAGCATGATTCCCCCTGCTTTATTCTTCCTTCTCAGGATTGCTTTGGCTATTTGGGGTCTTCTGTGCTTCCATATGAATTTTAGAACTATTTGTTCCAGTTTGTTGAAGAATGCTGTTGGTATTTTGATAGGGATTGCATTGAATCTGTAGATTGCTTTAGGCAGGATGGCCGTTTTGACAATATTCATTCTTCCTACTCAAGAGCATGGGATGAATTTCCATTTATTAGTGTCCTCTTTAAAATTTCTCTCAAGAGTGTCTAGTAGTTTTCAGTGTATAGGTCTTTTACTTCCTTGGCTAGGTTTATTCCTAGGTGTTTTATTCTTTTTGATGCAGTAGTGAATGGAATTGTTTTCCTGATTTCTCTTTCTGCTAGTTCATTGTTAGTGTATAGGAATGCAACAGATATCTGTGTATTAATTTTGTATCTCGCAACTTTGCTGAATTCAGATATTAGTTCTAGTAGTTTTGGAGTGCATTATTTAGGATTTTTCATGTACAGTATCATATCATCTGCAAACAGGGATAGTTTGACTTCTTCCTTACCAATCTGGATGCCTTTTATTTCTTTGTGTTGTCTGATTGCCGTGGCTAGGACCTCCAGTACTATGTTGAATAGAAGTGGGGAGAGTGGGCATCGTTGTCTTGTTCCTGATCTTAGAGGAAAAGCTTTCAGCTTTTCACTGTTAAGTATGATGTTTGCTTTGGGTTTGTCATTTATGGCCTTTATTATGTTGAGGTATTTGCCCTCTATACCCATTTTCTTGAGAGTTTTTATCATGGATGGGTGTTGAATTTTGTCAAATGGTTTTTCAGCATCTGTGGAGATGATCTTGTGATTTTTGTGCTTTTTATTGATACAGTGGATGATATTGATGGAATTTCAAATGTTGTACCATCTTTGCTTCCCTGGGATGAATCCCACTTGATCATGGTATATGATCCTCTTGATGTATTTTTGAATTCAGTTTGCTGATATTTTGTTGAGTATTTTTGCATCTATGTTCATCAGGGATATTGGTCTGTAGTTTTCTTTTTTTTGTGGTGTCTGCCTGGTTTTGGTATTAGAGTGATGCTGGCCTCATAGAATGAGTTTGGAAGTTTTCCCTCTTCTATTTTTTGGAAAACTTTAAGGAGAATGGGTATTAGGTCTTCTCTAAATGTCTGATAAAATTCAGCGGTGAATCCATCTGGTCCGGGGGTTCTTGGGTAGTTTTTTGATAACCGATTCAATTTCATTGCTGGTAATTGGTGTGTTTAGATTTTCTATTTCTTCCTGGGTCAGTCTGGGAAGGTTGTATGTTTCTAGAAAATTGTCCATTTCTTCTAGGTTATCCAGTTTGTTACCATACAATTTTTCATAGTATTCTTTCATAATTCTTTGTATTTCTGTGGTGTCCATAGTGATTTTTCCTTTCTCATTTCTGATTCTGTTTATGTGTGTAGATTCTCTTTTTTTCTTGATAAGTCTAGCTAGGGGTTTATCTATTTTGTTTATTTTCTCAAAGAACCAGCTCTTGGTTTCATTGATTTTTCTCTATTTTATTCTTCTCAATTTTATTTATTTCTTCTCTGATCTTTATTGTGTCCCTCCTTCTGCTGACTTTGGGCCTCATTTGTTCTTCTTTTTCCAGTTTCAATAATTGTGAATTTAGACTATTCATTTTGGATTGTTCTTCCTTCTTTAAATAGGCCTGGTCTGCAATATACTTTCCTCTTAGAGCTGCCTTCACTGCATCCCACAGAAGTTGGGGCATTGTGCTGTTGTTTTCATTTGTCTCCATTTTTGCTTAATCTCAATTTTAATTTGTTCATTGATCCATTGATTATTTAGGAGCGTGTTGTTAAACCTCCATGTGTTTGTGAGCCTTTTTATTTTCTTAGTTCAATTTATTTCTAGTTTTATACCTTTGTGATCTGAGATGTTGGTTGGTACAATTTCAATCTTTTTGAAATTGTTGAGGCTCATTTTGTGGTCTAGTATGTGGTCTATTCTGGAAAATGTTCCATGTGCACTTGAGAAGAATGTGTATCCTGCAGCTTTTGGGTGGAATGTTCTATAGATGTCTGTTAGTTCCATCTGTTCTAATGTGTTGTTCAGTGCCTCTGTGTCCTTACTTATTTTCTGTCTGGTTGATTTGTCCTTTGGAGTGAGTGGTGTGTTGAAGTCTCCTAAAATGAATGCATTGCATTCTGTATCCCCCTTTAATTCTGTTAGTATTTGTTTCACATATGTAGGTGCTCCTGTGTTGGGTGTGTAGATATTTATGATTCTTAGATCCTCTTGTTGGACTGACTGCTTTATCATTATGTAATGTCCTTTTTGTCTCTTGTGACTTTCTTTGTTTTGAAGTCTGTTTTGTCTAATACAAGTACTGCAACATCTGGTTTTTTCTCCCTATTGTTTGCATGAAATAACTTTTTCCATTCCTTCACTTTTAGTCTGTGTATGTCTTTGGGTTGAAATGAGTCTCTTCCAAACCTCATGTCTTACACACAGATTAACTCTGTGGATCATAGATTTAAAAGTAAAATGTAAATCCATAAAACTTACAGAATATAACAAAGTCTTGGGGCCTTGGGCTTGATAAAGAGTTTCATAGACCCAACAGCAAAAACATGATCTGTTTATTTTAAATGGATAAATTGGTATCATCAAAATTAAAAAATCTTTGCTCTGTGAGAGGCCCTGCTTAGAGGATGAAAAGACAAGCTACAGACTGGGACAGAGTATTTGCCAGTGGCGGATCTGACAAAAGACTCACACCTAGGATTTATAAAGAATTCTCAGAATTCAGCAGCAAAAAAAAAACAAAAGTGAAGCAATCCAAAGACATTGAGCATGTAACTAAAGAGAATATATGGGTGGTGGGTAACTGCATGCAAAGACATTCAGCATCACTAGCCGTAGGTAATTACGATCATGATGAGATATCACTCTGCAAGCATTAGAAAAGCTAAATAAAATGGTGACAGCACTAGGTGTTGATGAGAATGTGGAGAAGCTGGATCTCTCTTAGATTGCTAGTGGGATATAAAATGGTACAGCCATTCTGAAACCAGTCCAGCAGTCTGTTAACAAACTAAACGCATACTTAACCATAGGTGTTAGTCAGCGTTCTCTAGAGAAGCAGACCCAGTAGAATCTGTAGGTAGAACTGGAGACCGGCAAATCCAAAATCTGCCAAGTGGGCCAGCAGGCAGGAGATGCAGGGAAGAGCTGCTGTTTCTGCTCAGGTCCAAGGCCCTTGTTGGCAGAATTCCTTCTTCCCTGCGGAAGGTTATTAGTCTTTGTCCTAGTAGGTCTTCGGCTGATTGGATGAAATGAAGGCTGTCCACATTATGGAGCACAGTCTGCTTTACTGAAAGTCCACTGATGTATAGAAAATTTCATCTAAAAATACCTTCACAGAAACATCCAGTATAGTATTTGACCAAATATCTGGGCACTTTGGCCCAGCCAGACTGACACAAAATTAGCCATCACATCCTGTAAGTCAGCTGTTATACTCCTGATCATTTATGTCAGAGAAATGAAAACTTATTTCCACCCAGAAACCCGTACATGGTTGTTCATGGGAGCTTTATCTGTAATAGTCCAAAATTGGAAAAACTAAAATGCCCCCAGGAGGCGAATGGTTAAACAAACTGTGTACAGTAGTCCCCCTTTATCCTTGGGGCACACATTCCAAGACCTCCCGTGGATGTCAGCGGATGCCCGAAACTGCAGATCATACCAGACTGTGTGTAAACTATTTTTTCCTATATATACGTATCTGTGATAAAGTTCATCACAGTAAGGGATTAACAATAATAAAGCAGAACAATTATAACAACATATAGTAATAAAAGCTATGTGAATGTGGTCGGTCTCCTCTCAGAATTTCTCACTGTACTATACTCACCCTTTCTGTGATGGTGTGACATGAAGAGAGATGATAAAATGCCCACGTGATGAGATGAACTGAGGTGAATAATGTAAATGGCAGCATTAGGCCACTAATGCCCTTCTGACTCCGTGGGAGGATCATCTGCTTGGACCTCGGGTAACTGGAACCACAGACAATGGAACCACAGATGAGAGGGACCAACTTTTGTACATCTATACTGTGGAATACTTGGCAGTAGAAAGAAATGAACTATTGACACATGCAACAACTTGAATAACTCCAGGGCATTATGTTGAGTGACCCACTCTGAAAGGCCACCCACCATCTGATCGCATTTATATAATACTCTCAAGATGAGAACATTTTAGAAACAAAGCCGATTAGCGGTTGCCAGGGCTTAGGGAGGGAGGAGAGGGGCAAGGAGGTGGGTGTGACTGAATGGGGGGAGGGGGAATCTTGGTGGGGATGGAGCAGTTGTGTGTTTCTGTTGAGGTGGCGGTTGCATGAGTCTACACGTGTGGTGGTGGGACATTGAAGCACATGCACACGCCATGTCCCAGTGGCAGGTCCCTGGTTTTAGTCCTGCAGTGGCACATATCACATGTAACCAGTGGGGGAGACCGGGGAGGGGAACATGGGACTTCTGTCCTGTCTTTGTAACTTACTGTTTTATTAATTCATGATTTAAAAAAAACTATGTTGGCATATCTTTTTTTTTAAGCTTTATTTTGGACAAAATATTTTCCAAAAAGAGTTGACATATACTGTAGAAATTTATGGAAATAGTATATAAGGTCGATAGCCTGAGGAGTGACTGAGTTATTTAATGTGTGGGTTGAAATGCTTATTGTATTTGTACATATAGTCTGCCTTCTTTTAAATGCTGCTTCAAAGTGATATCTCTAAGTTTAATTATTAAACTTAAAGATGCTTACATTAGGAGTTCTATTTTAATTTGTTGAAAATGTCTGATTGGCTTTGAATTACTTGATTATTAGATGACTTAGAATACATCTGTTACAATCTTAATGTGCTATTTTCGGTCTGTCATATTGAAGTCATTATGAATGTTAGAATTTGGGTTATT
This sequence comes from Smutsia gigantea, assembly GCA_032199065.1. Lineage (NCBI taxonomy): Eukaryota > Metazoa > Chordata > Mammalia > Pholidota > Manidae > Smutsia > Smutsia gigantea. Next base: position 639,021 of record JAVSCE010015854.1, on the reverse strand, counting down.
GCTTGAACAATTTCACGCACATGCCTCCCTAATGAACAGTGCTGTGACTTTATTTTTACCAGTATTCTTCAGCATCCGAATATTCTCCAGTGCATTGGACAGTGTGTAGAAGCAATTCCCTATCTTTTGGTGTTTGAGTTCTGTGACTTGGTAAGTTTTCAGTAGAAATTCAAGGTCAGGCATTTGAAATGTTATACCCAAGAGTTTTTTGACAGACAGAAGTGCTGCATGAGGAATGAGTAGCTTTCATGTCTGTCCTCCATATTAAGAATTGTCTGATGTATTAGTTCATTACTTTTGATAATAGTATTAGCTGATACCTACATAGTCTTTCATACTCCATTGCAATGCTAAGCTATTTGCATGGCATTTCCACATTTAATCATATTTGTCCACATTTTACATATGATTAAAAAGGGTCATGGAGATTAAGAAAATGTTATATATCAGGTATACACCAGAGCCAGAGGTGGGGTCAAAGTTTGCCCTTCCTGACCATTTGAGGTCTTCGCTTCAACTAGGCATTTGAAACACTTTCCGCATAAGGGAACCCAAGAATCTCCTTACTTACGGAGTACCCGTAACATGTCAACTTCTAAAAATAGTAAGTGTATGTAATGATATTTATATTTTTAAGTAATTAGATGATTTATTTCTTAATGTAAAATTAATAGCCTGATTTTCTAGTATGATAGTATTATTTACTGAGATTTATAGTTGGAAAGATTGTGCAGTTTTTATGTATAAATGTTATGTATAAATACCCTGTAAATGTCTTTTTTTAAGCTGGTTTTGATTACTGTCTCAGTTTTCAGAATATTAAATCATCCTTAACTGTGCACAGAAAAGGGGGGGAACGTCAAAATAAATCCCCAATTAGTTCAGACAGTATTTTCAGCTGGTAAAATTGAAAGAGAGCAGTAAACATTGGGAGTTTTTGTTAATTCCTAAATGTGATTCCAGTATCTCTCTCATTGTCAGAGGTAGTTAATTCTAAAGAAAATTAAGAAACTTGATGTATTAGTTACGTTGTAGTAACCCTCCAGATCTCTGTAGCTAATATAATAAGAGCAAAATGGTTCTCACTTGTCTTACGCATTGACTCTAGGTCGGTTGCAGCTCTGTTACAGCTATATCCATCTTCACCCCAGGATCCAGGTGTTGTGTATCTGTAGATGCTGTGGGCTGGGGGTAGGGGATGTGTCTTCTGGTGTTCTATACAGGGTATCTGTATGTCTTTTGGGTCAAGTTTATGAGTTCGTTCAAGTCTGTATCCTGATTTAGAGGGGTGGGGATAGAAGGGGCCTGAGTCCGTTTTCTGTCATTTACTGAGAGGCATAGTAAAATGTGCTCTGTGGATTTTTCCTTAAAATTCTAGTCGTTTTTGCTTTATATTTTGGTACACTGTAGTGTCATGGATACAAACTGAGAATTGATAGAACTTCCTGTAATTTGAACCTTTCATCAATATGAAGGAGCTGTCTTTTAAGATTAAAAGCATTAATCAGGATAAAGTTGGGTTTTACTGATATTAACAATTATACCAACTTTCTTTTGGTTAGTTTCCCTGATTTATCTCTGTCATCGTTTTCTCTGGTTTGCATCTCTTGTAAATAACTTACCATTAAAATTTTATTTATCTTGGACACAACATGGAACATATACCATTTACTATCAGATGTTTGGGGTTTTATGGACCTATTTTACTTTTCCCTGCCTGTTTCAATTTTTCTTTTTTGCTTTTTTTCTGGCCTTTTTGGATTCTTGATTTTTTTTTTTCCCTTTAGCTTTTCCCATCTACTAGTTTGGATTTTAGATGCTGTTTCTTAATTTTGTATTGGTTACACTGAAAGTTACAACATGCATATTTAACTTAAAGAGTCTAAAATTACTATTTTAACTGTCCTTCAAAGAAGCTGGCACCTCAGTAGAGTTCTCTCCATGTAAGGGAACCTGGAGTTATACCTAATTTCCATGCCATCCCCACATTTCTTCCATCATGGAGGGCGCTTATTTGTTAACAGTAGTTGTGGAAAGGCAGCATGCTGCACTCAAGGAATAGAGAGAAAATACAGTCATTGTCCTCTAGGTCTCCTACTTAGAGGGAGCAGACAGGTGAGAATTGCCATCTAGCCTGATAAATTAATTATTAGAGGCATGAGAACTAAGAGGAAGGACTTCTCAGCGGTGTCTCTGGTAATTTTATTGCATATTATATTTTGTTTTGATTACCTCAGTATTATCAGAGTTACAATATTTATGTTCTTCAGTTATTATGATATGAAAATAGCTCCTTTTAGACCAGTTCTTTGTGACCTAATATGATAGGTAATTCCTGTGCTGACACAGCATTTGAGAGAAAAAGACTGTAAGGATGGATTTTATGTGATGAAACGAGTCTGCTTGTCAGAGCTTTATTTTTCTGAGACATTTAATGATAGTTTGGGGTTTCTAAGCTCCTGATACTGGTTATAAATAACAAAACACTCTTCGTGACTGAACATAACAGAAATACAGCAGGAATCAGCATCTACTTGAAATATTACGTTTCCAGGCTAATTGAGGTGGTGTATAAAACTGTCCCATGTATTCTGGCATTTTCCTATTCTTCTTCACCCTTCATATTCACTCCTGAAAGCTTTATTAGCAACATTGTTACTATTATTTTTCCTAGAATGGTACAAGACTGCATGCTCAGCTTAATGGTTCCTTCTGAATGGGTTCAGGTGATGGGTTTAGTTTTTAGTGCTATTCTAATTTATGTTTAATGAAGCTACCTTTTCTTTTTGGAAGTAGTAGTTTAACCTACTCTGTAGGAAAGCACTAAAACATTGCAAATTACACTAATAACTCCATACATTTAACACAAGTGAGCCAGTATTCACAAGATGTAGAGTATTCTTTGTGTCTTTGTCATTGTACAGACATTTTTATGTAAATATAATGAACCAATTTTTTTGTTAACATTCTTTCTATACAATTTTTCCGTAATACTTGTAGATCTCAGATTTAAATGCATAGTCTCCAAGTACTTAATTATTTGAAGCATATTAACTTACTTACATTTGGCTTGCTTTCCTATTTTGGGGTGAAGATTATGCATACAACACCCCAGAATAAACAAACCTAACTTCTTGAAACATGTTTTATGTGACCCACCTAAGTCATATCAGGGAAATGTTCTCCCCTGAAGGCTGAACATCTGGAAAGGGCCCTTGTCCCCACCAAAAGCTTTCCTGGGAAGTGCAGGGCTAGTACCTCTTTTTAATTTACGTGTACTGCTCAGTGGTACAATGATCAACAATAAAATTTAAGGAACAATAATTTTTCCTCAAAAATTAAAATAGAATTACCATATGATGTAGCAGTCTCATTTCTAGGTACATATGTCCAAAATAATTGAAGGCTGGACCTCACAGAAATATCTGCCCACTATGTTCACAGCAGCATTATTCACAATAGCCAGGAGGTAGGAGCAGCCCACGTGTCCATCAGCAGGTGAACACACACAGGTCTGTCCACTCAGTAGAATAGTACCGAGCCTTGAAAAGGAAGGAAATTCTGGCACCTACAATGTGGGCGAAGCTTGAGGTCATTATGCACAATGTAATAAACCAAATCACAAAAAGACAAATACTGTACAATTCCATTCAGGTACCTAAAGTAATGAAGCTCATAGAGTCAGAAAGTGGAATGGTGGGTGCAGGGCAGGGAGGCAGATGGTGGGGAGTTGGTGTTTCATGGGGACAGTTTCGCTCTGGGAAGATGGAAGAACGCTTTTGGATGGACGGTGGTGGTGGTGAACCACAGTGTGAACGTGTGTCATGCTCCTCACCTGGACCCTTAGGAATGGTTCAGGTGGTAATTTTATGTGACGAGTTTTTTACCACAGTAAAAAAATTGATGATTACCTACTACTATTTAAGCTGTTAGCTGTACTAGGAGGAGGGTAGTATATCCTTGGGAAATCTGTTGGTTCGTGCTTGGAACGGCCAGTCTCGTATCAAAATAAATGGGGTTAACCTGGGAATCCCTTTGCCTTGCCCAGTAGCACAGGGTCATGTCTGTCCCCATGGGCTGTTTCATGCTCTTCCCCTCCATGCTCTAGTAGACTTCAGAGGGGGCAGGCCCTCCAGCAGCAAGGACTGGGGCCTCGAAGGGGTCATTGGCTCTGAAGTCCAGCTCCCTGGCTCTGTATGTGCAGAGACTGTGTGGCAGGAACAGTCAAGTGATGTTAACCCTGGTGAGCCAGAGAGGGCATGCGCCTGCAGGGACGTCCCCGCCGCACACCAAAGCCTTGCCTCGACACTGAGCCCTGCGCCCAGCTGGGATGCCTGAAGACCTGCCCAGAAATGGGCCAGCCCAAGCAGAGGGGCGTCATCCAGGGCAAAAGCGCCCACTGGTGAGGATCTAGAGGAGAGAGGGCAGTGCCCAGGTGTGGCCAGAGGCAGCTGCAGCCGCAGGGAAAGGAGCCGCTATCTTCACGTGGTCTTAGTAGGTCCAGAGCTCAGTGAGAAACATGGGCCTTTTTGGTCATCACCAGGCAGTGACCGTCCTTGATGGTGACAGAATCTTCTAAGTAGAAAGGAGAGGATATTTCTGCACTTAAGTAATTCCTTTTTAAGACGCAGTTACCAGTCTGTTTTTGAAAAGCACTTTGTCTTGCATTTTTTAATGAAAGAAAATGAAAACTCTTCTGAGTGAGTTTGGAAGCTGGAGTGCAGCCGCTGATTTGTAATGCTGATGATCGCTGTCTCTGAGAGACGAGGTTGCTGCAGGGTGTTGTAACTTGTTAACACTGGCAGTACACAGCGCGCTCTCGTGAATGCGGAGGCCAGAAGATAGTTTGGGTTAAGGACCACTCACTCAACAAAAGCATATGGAGCACTGGTTAAGTACAAAGAGCTGTGCTCAAGGGGGACACAGGTGAGTCCCCTGGTCCCTTCCTTTCCTGCCTGTAAAGCCAGGCGGGCTGCCTTCAGCTGCTGTTACCTATGTGTCACCTTGGGAAGTGACTTCCCCTCTTTAAGCCTCAGTTTAGACATCTGTAAAATGAGGACAGTACCGCCTACCCTGTAGGCTACGCTGGCCATTAACAAAGGGATTAATGTAAATCGCTGAGCACATAATATGCACTCAGGAAATAGTAGTTATTCTTATTTACTTTTAGTTACTTAAATGATCATAATTACTAGGTAAAGGTTTGAGTAGGGAGTATGGAATTATAGCAATTTTAACTATGATCAGGGGGTTGATCCAAATGTGGAAGAGTGGTCGGGTTGATCTCATGCAGGAACATCATCAGCTGAGTGGGGAAGCTTGGCAGTGTGTGCATCAGGGGAGCAGCAGGTGGTCCTCGGGGGTGAGGAGCTGGGGTGGAGTGCATGTTAGGAGGAGCAAGTTGGCATCTCCTGAGGAAAGACCGTTGGAAGGGTGAAACGCAGACAGGCGCTTTGGAGACCAGACTGCCAGCTCAGGGATGAGGAGAGCATAGGTTAAACTGCTGTGTCTTCATCGTTCTGAAGAGTCAGCAGTTTGTTTCACTCTGTGAACCTGACTCTGAAACAAGATATGGAGAGGACACTTCCTTTGCACGGGAGCATCCTTGATGATGCGCACAGGTTTTCTTTGTGAAGGTCAGCCACCTAAGCAGCGAGGGAATTCCTGACAGGAGTCAGTGGCCAAGGGAGAGCAGGAAGGGGGCCACGTGGTGTTCTTCAGTGCAGCCTCTTCCTCAGGGATTTGCTGTCTCTGTCTCTCCAGGGGAAATGATGGCACTTGGAATCCTGGGCTCAGCACTGAAGGACCCTTGGCCGCTGCACGAAGGGGAGTAAGGCCCAGGCCTTGTGCTGGGTGCTTGGTAATGGCCACTCGCTAAATGAGTCTTCCTGAGAACCTGTGAGATGAGTGGCAGCGGCTTCAGTTTACAGATGTGAAAACAGGGTGAGACAGGTGAAGGGGCTCATTGAAGAACCACACCCAGGTCTATCTGACGTCAGGACTGGGCTCTCTGGTCTTCCTTTCTTGTCCAGGAAACAATGCCAGAGACCACACTATTACTAATGGCAAAGTGGGGCTTTAAAGGTGCTTTGTACTAGGTGGTTAATACTTGCACGTACCTTTTCCACCAGTGGGAAGCCTCCGTTTTAGAATGGGCCTTCTGCACGGAAAATGCCTGTGAATGGTCATGTCTCATTTCTCTGTGTATTCATTAGGTAAGCCCATGCATAGGGTCCCTGCACGTCTAGATGAGTGACGTGTCTCTGCCTCTGAGGAGCTGTGTAGAAAAGAGGACACGGAGTTACAGTGGAACAGAGGTGTGTGTGGACAGTGTCCCCAAGGCAGGGCCAGCAGGGGGACACTTGTGCTAAACGACAGCACTGCCTGATCAGGCCTGACACGGGCAGCTGAGGGGGACAGGGCGGGGTGGCTGTCACTCAGCCCACCTAGTGGCCATGCATCTGGAGAGGTGGCCAGTGGGGGCAGTGGTTCGCCAGAGGGCGGGAGCCAGGAGGAAGGCCGGGCAGAACAGAGCGGGCTTCGGAGGAGTGTTCTGTGAAGGAAAGAGGCAAACAGGGAAGGGTGTGGAGGCCGCTTGTTGGGTTCTTTGTGGGATTTACCTGAGTTCACCGGAGCGCAGGTGAGCCATCCCTGCTGACAGAAGATGAGGTGGAGGGTGTGGCCCGGGGCTGGGAGCTGGTGGCTGGCAAAGGCCTGGCCAGTAGGAAAGGGCGGGGTGCAAGGCCATGTGGCCGGACGGGGAACCCAGGGCCTTCAGCTCAACGTGCTGCTTTACTTCCTCAGCTGGTGCTGAGTATGTGGCTGTTGATGCCATTTCATCCTCTCATTCAAATTTTTGTTTAAAAATCAAATTTTGTCCCAGAATCATTCTATTAAACATATAAATGACTCATTTTTCAGTCCTAAAACTACTCACTTGTTCTTACATTGTATTGAAATCAATTCATTGTTTTCAGTATCCTGCAGAAAACTGGATAAAACCCTTGTGGCCATGTATGTTGGGATTTAAGAGGTCACTAGTGAGGAAACCCTGGGAAGGTCTCGAGCAGCTCATTTTGAGCGCTGCTGTTGTTGTAATTTTTAGTATAGCACTCTGCTGCCCTCTAGTGCCACAAATTTTCCTTTTGTGTTTTTTGGGGGGATTTTGGGAAAGATCTGAGAAATTTAAAAAGCTTGGATAAAGAGAACTTTATTTAAATTCATAATACATTACTCTTCTTAGTGTTTTTTTTCTTTAAAGAATGGACCAAAGTACAATCCCTGTCTACTCTCTAAACATCATTAAGACATAAAGTAAACCAGATCCCTAAAATACAGCTGTGTCTGTCTTGGATAGAAAGAATCAGTTTTTAAGTGCTTACTTAATATAAGCATTTTTGTTGTAATTAAGATTTTGTTCTGATTGTTCTTTTAAACCATGGTACAGTAGCACTCTCAGGATCTTTCTAGAACACAGAAATAACCCTGGATCCTAGACACTCCATCACAGGTCTGTCCATGAGAACCTGTGATCAGGCTCCTCGGTAATCATTAATGTTAACTCCTAGCCCCAGGGTAGAGATATGTTTGCCTGGATTGTGCTAAATTTATCTCCCCCAAAGGGCGCGGAGGGGGACTTTTAGTTTTTGCCAAGCTAGAATCACTAGGAGTGTCAGCGTTCTTAAACAAAATCCTCTTCTGTTGATTACATTTTATCTCTGGTGAAATTTGGGAAGTGGAGTCTTGTGCAGAGAAGATATTTTAAAAACAGTGAGTGGGAGTGAATACACTTTAGATAACCTTGGAAAAAAAAAAGCCTACCCACTCTGCCATTCTTGCCTTCAAGGCCAGAGCCACTTAGGAAGTGTTCATTGTCTGTCAGCAGCTTCTGTTTATTTTGGGAACTGGCCAGACACAGCACAGCATAATCCTACTTTTGTTTGAGGGTAATTTTTCCCTTAGATGGATATTGCAGGAAAGGGAATGGACAAATGCATATACATTGCCATTCATTGGTAATGTAAATAAGTTATTTATTTTATATTTAGTTCCCCTATGGGCTAACTCATGAAAATCCTATTAGCCTGCAGGCCTGGAGCTTTTTGCTGGAGTTTTTCTCTGTTGATTTAGTTGTCGTCCAGGTCTATCTTTATTCCTACCCTTGCCATGCTGGATAGAGCCTAACATGGGTGAAAGGTGGGGTTACAGCATGTATTTTTAAAAGGAAAAAAAGTTTCTGTTTCTCCTCTGGAGCAGCTTGTAATTCCAGTGGGAACAGGAGGAGAAAGCCCTATGTTTGGAAAGAAATCAGAAGACAGTGATGTGTGGGTGGGCATACTGAGGAGACAGAACTGCTTCCCGGCAGATCAGCTGCGTTAAGCTTGGGAGAAGCCTACAAATCCTTGTGGTTGACTTTAAATTACTTTACATCCACTCTTATAAAATAAATCAATTTAATCTGCACACTAATTTCATGTACTCACTAAACAGAATTTTCTTGACAAGGTGGTAAGCTGAAAAGTAGACGTGCAGCCCCACTGTTGATTAGCTCTGTGGCCTCGGGCACATCCCTTAACCTTCCAGAGCCTCAGTTCTGTGTCTGAAATATGTTTCAGACTGTAAGAGTATTGGAGTTAACAGGTGTACAAACTCCTAACACGGTGCTCGGCACCCTGCTCAGAAGTTCAGATGGTAATGATTATGATTATCCGTGTCATTCATTCATATGAAGATCTTTGAAACAAATTTAGATTCTTGGAGTGGACCTAGAAGTTACATTAGAATGTACTTAGTATTAAAAGTGGACGCATGTTTGTAAAGGAATATTGTGTTTTAAGGTTTTATTCTGGAAGGAATTTGATAAATTTGCTATTTGCAGTAACAGAAGAAATGTATTAGAGTCCTTAGTTTGTCAAGGAAAATTTCCTTCCTCAGGAATCTTTTCTTGACTATAAGATATAAAGAAAATTAAAAGCTTTTGGCTTGCTTTCTAAATTTTATTAACTGATTATATAAAGCTTTAATTTAGAATTAAGTCATGTCAATAAATATTTAATCGTGGTAAGGAGAACATGGAAGATTTTGTTTCCTTAAAAGTGTATTCCCCAAAACAGATAAATTATAAGCCTCCCCCAAAATAATACAGTCCTAAATTAAAGTCATGAGAGGAAGACGGGGTGCTGTGAGGAAGGGGCAGAAGGACCCAGAGAGCCCCGCACTGAGGTGTGGCTGGGTGTCAGTGTGAACTGGCTCACCTTGCTGCCCATGCTGCCAGTCTTTGGCCGGGTTTATCAACTTCAGGGATTTTTCTGGAGGGACTGGAATGTTCTTTCTCACTGTTTCCTCCCTGGAGAAGCTGGCAGAGACCTGAAGCAGTTGTTACCAGCACTTGAACGTTCTTTTGCCTCCTTTCCCACCCATTTCTCTTGGAGTCTCTCTCTCCGTTCCTCAAGTGCTTTGGCAGTTGTCTTCCTGGTGTCATGTTCTCCGACCCTGTCTCCTGGATTCCTTAAAGGCAGTGCGAATGGCACCATCTCTTCTACTCTTATTTATCATCTCAGTCACCTGGAAATTTCTGTACTTCACCTAGCTTATATTGTGCATCATTGAAAAATTACCTTTTTTTCTACTGTTTTGTTTATCATGTTTATATAACAAAGATAAACTAATGTTTAATCTAATTAGAATGCTCCTAAGGGATAGTAGTGTTTTCTGTACCTTTGAAGTATTTGGATGGAATTACTTTTTGTAATTTGAAAGTTGTTTAGTCTGAGACTCTTTATTAAGCTCAAATCTAAGTAGTTTCTGATAAATCTTAACAGTTAATGTCAACTAAGGCACATGTTCAGGTGTCAATTTGTTTGCCTAGTCCACTTTGGAAACTGAGCTGGATGAATTTTTGCAGGGCGACCTAAAAGCTTACCTGCGCAGTGAGCCCACGCGGGGGGATTCGCAAACGATGCTGCTGCAGCGGATGGCGTGTGAGATCGCCGCGGGGCTGGCCGCCATGCACAAGCTGCACTTCCTGCACAGGTGGGTCCGCCACGGGCTGTCAGAGCGCTTCCTGCGTCGCCGAGGGTCGGGGTCGGGAGGGAGGGCCGGTCATAGAGCGTGCTCGCAGTTATAAAGTAGAAGCTGTCCTGAACTTCCCCGTGTCAGAATGAAACTGGAGTTGGGCTGCTCTCAAACCCAGACCAGGGAACAGAATGTCTTCATACAGCCTAAGGGCTAGAAATTACTTCCAGAATTTCAAAGAATGTAAAATAATTGCAAGTTGTTCAGAGTTAGAGGCAGCAGTCCCAGTCTACCTCCTGACATCTCCGCTTGCGTCCGCTTTCGGTTCTGGTTCTGATTCGTGGGTTTCCAGCGTGTCCCACCTCCCATTCCTGGGAGAGGAAGAGAGGCTGCGATGGGCCAGCAGCATCTTTCGTGTGGGGTCAGAGCATTGGCTTCTGTCCAGGCGGCAGGTGGTCTGGGCTTGTGAGCGGGCAGCGCCACACGTCTGGATCTGAGCCTTTCTGGTCCTACCTGAATAGCTTCCGTTCTCTGGAGCACATCACATTTTGTTCAGATCATTGATGTGATTTCCACAATTAAAACAACCAAGAGCTTTGAGTCCTATCTAAGATGATGGTTCTATGAACCAAAAGGAGATTTCTGTTCTCCTCTACCCTTTTGAGCTCTGATTTATGTTGAAAATTTTTTCTCAGGTCTCCAGGGAAATGGGCAGGGTCTCTTTAGTTGACTTTACTTAAATCATTTAACTCTTAGTAATCCAAAGACCCGAGAAGGAGCACCTGGGTGAATTGACTTGAAGGGATGTCTGTGCATGTTTGTGTGTTTTAAAAAGCAGGTTTCACAGGAATATATTTATTGTATGACATCATTTTTTAAAAATAAGAAAACGCCTGCTTGTATTTGTAGAGGTGTATGTGTTTGAGCAGACTTGGAAAAGTATCTGTCGGATTCTCAGTGTTACTTCAGGGTGGGGAAGAAGGAAAATTATATTGACATTTTTCTTATCCATCTATATCTTGTTTGGCTTCTATAGTGAGCAAACCATTCTGATAAAGTGCTTTATAAAAGGCCCAAAAGATCATGGGCTTCTTCAAGCTTAAGGCACAATCACTTACACAAAACTTCAAAATATAAAAATATGTGTTTGTGAGATAAACCTCATATTTCCTATTTCTAATTTCTTATCTCTTATGACAGGTTAATACCCAACATATTTGTGTTGTTGATCTTTTGCAAAACATAGTAGATTATCATCTAATACCCGGTTTAGGAATTCTTAGATTTTGGAGAATGTAGCATTTGAACGGAGCGTCACGTCAGAATCAGCAACATAAAGTTATCAAAGATAGCTAGAAATTAAAAAGATGTAAAGCCCAAGTAAGTTTCTCCTACTGTTTTACAAAAATTGGCAATGATGTGAGAGTAAATGTTATTTTCCGGTGAGTTTTTGCAGGTTAAAGTTTTACTTAATTTAGAATCTTGTGAACCTTAGAACAAACAAAGATGATAAATTTAGTCACATGGCTTGGATTTTATTCAGGTACAAACACCCAAGGTAAAGAAAATTCTTTAAACCATTGGCACTGTCTTACTTTGTTTTAGAAAAAGCAGCCGTATTATATATAAAATTTACATTTGGGGCATCAATTTTTGCTTTTTGTTTTTTGATGGTGGCATACCATACAGCATATTTTAAGTTGGAATTGAGAATATTTATTGGCTGTCTTAAAGTCAGCCTGTGTGTGTTGGTTGAAAATAGAGGAGCCCACATGTCCGACTGAAAGCTGCTGGCTGTGCTTGGAGACCGCTTTAACAAAGCACCCTTAGTTAAACTTATTTTTACTTATTGTTTAAGAGGAATTTGCCTGGGTCCTAGGTAGCCTGCATTTTTCAAGTTGTACATGTGACATTCGTGAAGGCCATGTAAACAGCAGAAGCTGCCAGTGTTAACGTTCTGTGCCATTCTGCCATGCTGGCCGAGAGCCTGGAACTTCCTGTCCCCTGCCTGTCAGTCTTCCCGAGCAGCTCCAGGGAGATGCCACCAGGTCACGGTGATGAGCTAAGTGTAGAGAGGTTCCAGTGCGCAGCATGGGCCTCATTGCGGCTCACGTAGCCGAAGACCTATGTGACAGGGGCCTTGAGAAGTACCTGGGTGATGACTGCATGACAGGGCCTCTTAGGATTTGCCCAGTTTTTAAGTGCAGGTTACTTTCTGCTGAGGAACACTGAGGTAATTGAGTTCTCCAACTCTCAGTGTGGGCCCCTATGTTACAGGAGTGTGATAAATACACACTAGTGTTAGGTGCCTCTTTACATTAATTTTTTCTTAAATTGTACTACTGCTGTTTGTGCTGGTAAAGCCGAGAAGGTCTGGTTCCTGATCGGCTTGTGCTGCACCTCTAGCGGGAGTGTTTCTTCCAGTCAGTGAATTATTAGGGGATTTCGTTAATGTGTGTGTGTGTGTGTGTGTGTGTAAAATCTTCAGATTACATTTTTTTGAATTCCTTTTAATGGTTTCTATTTTAAAGATCAGTCTTTACGGAAAAAATCTTACATATGGCTGTAAATATGATTGCTTTAATTCTTCTGATTGATAATTTTAAATCAAAGCCACAGATAGCATCTGGCCCGTAGTGAGTGGTACTAAATGGAAGAAAGACACTACCACTCTTATCATCATTTTGCTTTCAGGATGAGAACCTAAAGATTTTCCTTAAACATGCTTTGGAATCAGACTTGAGGAAAGTCTGCCGGCGCTTGATAAGTGCACGCGAAATGAAGGCATGCGCGGTCGTCAGCAGTTACTTGCCTGCTGTTCCTCACCTGTACGATGTTAGTGCTGAATTCTTAAGATCCAGGTGTGGAGTCAGTGAAACCCCAAAGCTCATATTACAGGCTCTGGTCTGGTCAAAGCATGGGAGGTAGAAGCAGCAGGACAAATGATTATGGTAAATGCGGCTGGGCTGTGTCTTAATTTTAGAGGTTTTAGTTTTCTTGCTTTCTTGGGGTTGTTTTGATATTAAGTTAAAGACAGTGGAAATTCATTGATTTAGGTATTCATTGACTTTCTGCAGTTTGCAAAGATCAGTGCTAGATGGGGTGAGGGATACAGAAATGTATTTAAAGTCAAAACAAAATCCTTGATTCTTGCTCAGTGATACTCTAGCAGAAGAGTTAAATTGTACATTCGTGTTAGGCAGAGTGATCTCTACATTCCAAGCATATGCAGAACGTTCTCTGAATAGTGATTGCCGTGAGGCAACTGCGTTTTACGGAGGAGGATGCTGATAGTCAGAGTGGTAAGCCACCGCCGTGATGAGCTGTGTGAAGCCAGGCCATGTGACTCTCGAGCTTGTGCTCTTACCTCCGTTGGCTCTACTGCATAGTGAGTGCTGTCGTTTGAGATACAAACACCATGTGTGGTCCTTTGTACGGGTTCTTTGTTTTTGTCTTGAGGGGACTTGAGATAGCATTTTAGTTATCCTTGAAGAATGGGCGTAAGTTGGAGAATGGAGATAAGGAAATTGCTAGAGCAGGGAATATCAAGAATATGTTGTTTGGTAGGAGAAAGAGAAGGAAGGGGAGTTTAGAGAAATAGCAAATAGTCTAGTTTAACCAGAAGAGAAGTTGCATGAAGAAAAGTAGTGAGAGGTAAGAATAGAGAGGTAGCGTGAGGCCAAATTATATGCCCTAAGTGCTAGGATAAGTCTTTAGACTCTATTTTGTAGGCAGTGGGGTGACATAATCAGAACTCCCTGTGTGCACATGTGTGTGTACACAACTGACAACTGCTCGTGTGTGTGTACATGTGTGTGTGTGTATGTGCACTTAATCAGTGTTGCAGTATAGTTTAGGGTGGTTTGGAAAGAGGAGACACTACTGAACAGGAAAACTAAATAGGAATTTTTATAGGGTGATTGTGAATGCTTTTTATTTCCCCTTCTACATGGAGAATCTGTTGATGGCATGATTGGATTGTCTTTACCTTTGTATATCTCATGATGTGTTTCACACAGAAGTGAGGAAACGCAGCAGAGGAAAGGAGTCAATTAATTGTAGTTTAAACTCAAGAAGAAATGAGACTTCGGTGGATTGGGTAGCTAAACTGGAAAGTGATTAAGAGCTTTTTCAAAAGGCTCCAGGACCAGAGGATTTCATGCAGTGGCTTCTATCCAGCCTTTAAAGAATGGATGACACCAATGTGTTTAAACTATTCCAGACCACAAAGAAGACTGAAATTTCTACAACTCATTCTATGACTCTAACATAACTTTAATAGCAAAAGACAGAATACGAAAAATTATTGATAATTCTCACTGATGAATATAGGCACAAATATTAGCAAACTACATCCAATAATATGTGAAAAAAACAGGTAAAACTTCTAGGAGTGTAAGGGTAAGTTTATATTATAAAATGTATCTGCGTAATTTATCATATTACAACAAAATAAAAGAGGAAAAAACATTATGTCGATAGATTGCTGAAACATCATTTAGTATAATGCAGCAGCCATTCCATGTTTAAATCTGTGATAGGAAACAACAAAGATGTGATAAATAAGAAAACTCAGTAACAACTAGACTCTAAGTGGCTAAATAATAAAGACTTTTAAATTAAAATCAGAAACCAAGCAGAGACGCCCACGGCGTCCATTGTTGGTCAGCATTTTTTGGAGGCTCTTGTGAATACAAACACAGACTATAAGATTGTTTAAAAATAATCATAGTTAAAATTCATTGAATGCTTTCTGTGTGCCAGGTATTGTTTCTGAGTGCTTGATGGATAGTAACTTACTTCACCTTTTCAGCAGCTCTGAGAGGTAGGAGCCCTTCTTTCCACACATCCTAGAGGGGGAAACGCACGCATAGAGAGACACACGCCTTGCTCGGGCCTGTGCACCTGGGGAGTGGCGGGGCTGGGATTCAGAATCCGAGCCACACACTCAGCCAGGAAGGTGCACTGAGCAATCGCTGGGAAGAAGACAGTGTCATCTCTTTGCGGGTGACATGTCTATCGAGAAAAAAAATCAAGGTACTAGTTTCTTTAAAAACTGTAACTAAAAGAGAATTTACTGTGGCTGCCTGTCAGATAAATATTCTAAAGTCAATAGTTCTTGCCTGTACTAGGTATAAGTACCGAGAAATAAAGGTGAAAAAAAATCCCATTCTCAACAATGCCACAATTATATAAATTATTTGGGAATAAATTATTGAGAAAGGACTATATGAAGAATGCTGTAAAATCTATTATAGAGGGACATAAAATATGTGAACAAATGGAAAGACATTCCCGTTTTATGATGGGAAGACAACACAAAAATGCCAATTAACTCAAAACTTATAAAATTTGTAAAGAAACTTCATATAAGTCCAACTAGAATCTTCAAAGGATTGGGGGGGTGGGGTAGTGGTGGACAAAAGTATCTTTAGCTTCATAAATGTCTAGAAGAGCCATTAAAGTATGAACAAAAAATGAATTGTTAGGGCAGAAAGGGAAGCTTGCTTTCCGAGATACCAGAACACACAATAAGCCACTGTAATAAAAACCAATATGGTTTTGGCAGAGAAACAGAGTAATGGACAATAGACAGTAGACAGAATGGGGAGAAAGTTAATATATGCCGAAAGTGGCGTTTCATTTCAGTGGGGAAAAGATGGCTCATTTGTTAAATGCTGGTACAATTAGTTATCTCAGTGGGAAGGAACTGGACTTCTCCATCATCCAACGAATATAAATGAAGATACAGGATTAAATGTGTTATTGGCACAATTCTAGAAGATGGTATATATTACCCAGGGATGAATGAGGTGTTCTTAATGAAGACAGGAAACCCAGAGGTTCTAAAGTAAAAGTACTCTGTATAGCACCAGATACCATAAAGTCAATAGACAGCAGAGTTGGGAAGATACATCTGCAAATGTAAGCAGCAGCTGAAGGGCTAATACTTACAGTGAGCAAAAGGGTTCTTATAAATTGACAAAGAAACGATGACCCAGTAGAAAAATGGGCAGAGATATAAACAGGCCAACAAACGCAAAAAGATGTCCAAGTTCAGGAGCAGATCGGAGCCTGCAGACCAAAGCGACAAGCTCAAAGGCAGAGTGCTACGCTTGTTGCCGGTGGAGGCTCAGGGGGAAAGTTTTTGTCTGTATGACACATATGTCACATATTGCATATAAAACACACTTTGAAAGCTATCAGGCAATACCTATGATTAGTATGCTTCCACGGGAAATAGCACGATTGAAAACTGTGTGTCAGAACTATCCATTGCAGCTTTGTTGGAAGTGATGAAAAAAAGAAGTGAACGTTCACCAGAAGAGCTAGAATACATTCCTGTATATGTGCACCATGGAATATTACACAACTGTTGTGAAGAAAGATTTAGGACTCTCTACTAGTTGACTTGGGCGAATTTCCACATCATGATGTTGAAAGAAAGCTGTAGATAAGTAGGCATATCACATTTTTGTAAGGCAGATGCTCCTGGTCCCCTTACTTGTATATTTGTGTGTGTGCTATGTATGTAAGTACGGAAAAAATATAGTAAGATTATATCTACTAGTTTGTTAAAACATGTTACCTGGAATGAGTGGAGGGGGTAGGAAGAAGAAGTTTCTTAAAAAAAAAAAAAGGCTGTATTCAGGAAGACTCAGAAAAGGCCTAGTATTCACATAACCCAATTCATGCAAAATGTGTGTATGTGTGCCTGAGAGGATCCGGAAGGACAAAGCCTGGGCTTGGTGGGCACCTGTGTTGTATTGTCAGGGAAGAGAAGCATGTGCAAAGCAGAGAAGAAAAGGACAGGCAAGTGTCTCCAGATGGCAGGCTACTTGGTCTTAGGACTATAGCCCTCACTTTAAAGTCATTTGCTATTTGTAAAGTATTAAATGTTCCATTTTTCTGGTGACTTTGGGCCTACAGGAAAATTAATGGTCTGGAATGACCGTCTTTCATCCTGATCTGATGTGGCCTTCTTGACAAGACCTGGATTCTGGTTAGGGGTGGGGGTGTCTGATAGGTGGCACTGGTCCCACACCAGGCTTGTGTTTTCACTCGCCAACCAAGTGATTGTGGTGCACGCCGAGTATGGGAGCCACCACTGGAAGTGTGCAGTTATGTCCTGAAGGGCATTGTATTGGCAGCTCAGTGCTCTCCTGGTTTCAGACATCTTTAGGTCGGGCCTAGAGGAGAGGCCGCAGAGCCTTTAGGTTGGAGGAGCCGCCTTCTTAAGGACTGCCGTGGGTGTCAACCAAATACCAGGATGTTGAGGGAAGTCTCCCCATGCTGACCAGACAGAAGGATGATGTTTGTCCCACTCTGTGGGGCCCCTGAGTGTCCCGTCAGCTCTCAGCCCCATGTTCCTTCCAGGCCACATACCTGTGCAGCTTGGTACCTAGTAGTCAGCTATGGACAAGACTCGGGCCCTCATGCAGATTTCTGGGGCACCGTCTCTGAGCTTACTCACTCCTCTCCTGTACTCTGCCCTGCACCTCAGCCTCTTTGGCAGCCTCTGAGTCTGCTCCATTTCCACCTCCCAAGGAGCTGTTACTCTCTGGATTTCATATCTCTGTGCCATGGTTTTTATATTTTGCCCTGTTTTATAACTGCTTGTATTGGGAAGAGAAGCCAGAACAAGAAGTTGAGACCATATATAGGCCCAGCTGTCCACCTCAGTATCAGCTCTGGCCCAGCGCTGGAGAAAACTCAGAACAGAAAGCTTTATCCCCATTTTGTCACCAGCCCTCAAAACCTGGGCCAGGAGTGGTGGGCCACATTCCAGCCAGTGGCATTTTCCTCAGGGTCTACCCAGAATTTCACAATGGAAATATTTTCTGTATCCCCAGAGCCCGGCAGGTACCTGATATTCAGTAAGTGCTCAGTAAAAACTGTGTTGTTGAGCTAACAAGGAATGACCCAGTAAAGCAGGTGCACAGGCTGTCAGAATGCCCAGGCTCCTCTTTGTACCGTTATCAGAATCCTCTTGCTTTAATCTGCCGCGTGTACCTCTTTGAACCACATCCCATCTTTTGAGTGATAAGTAGCGGAGTGTCTTCAGAACCCACGTAGTGGTTTTTTTTATTTTTTTAACTTTTGGGATTGCCAAAGGCAGCGTGGTGTGGTGAGCAAAACCAGACCTCAAGGTTGAAGGTGTGAATTCACCTCTCATCAGCTTTACCATACAAGCCATGTTACTTCATCCCCCTGAGCCTGTTTCTTCCGTGAACTGGGGGGTAATCTTTCCCTGTAGTGCTGGTGTCAAGGTTATATAAGATAATGGATGCCCAGCCCTAGAAGAATATTCAGTAACTTTCAGTTACTTAGCTTCCTATCTGTTACTCTTTTATCAGGAATTCAGTTTACTTGGGAAAGCCTAGGCAGGTGACATAAATAGAGGTGTGGGCGATTGTGAAAATGGCTCCGGCCACATTCAGCTGTTGCCATTAGAGCCATCCTTCTGAAGATGGATGAACACGAGCTCCAGTGTGAATTGAGAACAAGTCGCATGCTTTCTTACGAATCGGGGTGGGCAGCTCCTTAGAGCTCTTCTGTACGGGGGACTCCCACTTCCCGTGTCCGTCAGCTCTGCTCAGAGGCTGAGTCCCACACAGTCCCTGACAGGCAAGGCGACAGTGGGTGCTGCCAGCCGAGGGGGACAGAGCCAGAGCCTTGAGAGAGCCTTTCAAGGCGGGATCCTTTGGCAGCCTCCTCACTGGACCTGTTTTTCAACTTGAAGGAAGAATATACTGAGTATGTTTGTATTTCCTGACCAAAACCAGCCATTGACGTCAAGAGCTACCTTTGTTCAGAAGTTACACCTTTGTGTTCTGTTCTTTAGCTTTGCACTTTATTAGACTTACAGGGAATATTTTTCACTGATTTTGAATCGAATGATATCATTATCTTGAATCTGGATAGCACTTTTATGTTTTGAAAACATTTCATATGCATTTTTATTTTATCCTTGTAAAAACCTTGTGAGTTAGCTCTTAACACACACATCTCAATTTTTGCGTGTGAGGAAATGGAGGCTCTTATACGTTAAGTGCATTTGCCCAAAGTCACATCGTTTTTTAGTGGTGCTGTTTGCCAGGCCTCCTGACTGTCCATGCTTTTCCCCTGCGCTGTGGCCACTGCCAGGTTTGGGTGGAGGGAGGGAGAGGGTTTAGAGGGAGTTCCCCAATCACACCATTGATTTTTTTTCCCCTTCTCGTCTCCTCCGGTTTTCAAGGGATGGAAGCATCTCTCCTTTTCTGAGATGAGGTAGCGGCTGAGTTGTCCGAGGGCATGAAAATGCCTTTGCAGTGAAAGCCTGTTGCTTACATAACTTTTCATGTTACTTTTATGTAACCTTCACATGTGATGAATCTAAAGACCTAGTGGAACAGGGTGAGGAGTGGAGCAGGAGGGAGAAGGCAGCATCCCTGGAATCAGTGGCTCGAATGGCCGGGAGGGGTGCTGAGTGCTCTGACAGTACCCCGGCTGCCTGACCCAGGGCCCCATGGGAATGCTGGCACCCAGCTTTCTTCTGGTCTGTGGAGGGAGCTGTGGGAAGGTTGAGAAGGATCTCTCGATAGACACTCCAGAAATTCCTGTTAGCGGTGCCCCGTAACAGAACCCCCCTCTGCTGGCAAAACCTGCCAAAAGTCCCCTCTCATTCCCTCTCATTGCCGCTGTCGGCCCAGTGGGTAAAGCTGCCTGACTCACAGCATTTCATTTTTCTGCCCACAAATGGCCTGCCCTCCTGCCTTCCCTCCCGCCTGTCCTCCCTTCCAAAAGAAAGGACCGGTTCTGTCCTTAGACTGGAAGTTTGTAGCAGTGGAGTCTGGTGTCTGAGGTTTCTCCCAGGCACCTCCACAGGCCTGAAGGCGTCTGGTTGGAGGACCATGGAAACCAGCACCTGTAAACAGGGCTGAGAGGCATTTGGTGATAACTGACTGGGAATTCAGATCACAGGTGTGTGGAGGACTGACCCCACACGTGGGCCATGCTCTGGTTAACGTGGTGGTTGATGGTGACGGGATGAAAACACTGCTGGATTGTACCTTGTTAGGGTTGTGCCACGGTTCCCTTATCTGTAAGTTGGGAGCATAGCAGTAGCCACCTCAGAGCTTTGGCGTGAAGATTCAGTGAGTCAGCACATGGGAAGTGCATAGAGATGCGCCCAGCGTAAAGTCAAGGGCTCTGTAAATGTCAGCCATTTGTATAACTGAGTCGGTGTCGCACACTGAGCTGTCACCAAGTCACTGCGGTGTTGGCTGTTGTGGGCATCCTCCTTACTGTTCTGTTTCTGACATGGGAGCTTTGGAAATTAAAATCTTTGAAAACACAAATTTAATAATTAGTTGAATAAGTCTTTGTCTTCTACAATCATAGACAAAACATTTAAAATTTCGTACTATAGAAAGTCAGTATTTTATCAATTTTATTTACGATTCAAAACAGTAAGTTAGGTCTCCTTCTGTTTTAATTTAGTGGCTTCTTTTATTCATATGCCAGTTGATGATTAAAAAGATTCTGAAAGGCTAAAAGCAAAATCCCCTCAAATTAATCTGTGTCTCCGTGGGAAGTTCCTTTAGAAAAAAACCGTTTTTGCTTTTCAAATTGTTTTTGAAAATAAACCTGTTCTTAAAGTATAAAAATAAATTGTTTTAAGTAAGTCTTAAAAATAAGCCCATTACCTTCCTTGTGGAAAGATGGCATTCATAAGGGAGGAACATAATTTGGAAAGGGCCTCCTTGTAATGCTTGCATATCTTTGAAAAAGGAGTTAAAAACAAACATTTTAAATGATGTAGATTATTTGGGGGCATTTGAAGTTGTAATTTACTCATCTTTGCTTGTAATAAATAAACTATTATTAGACCATTACTCAAGTGCTGCAAGGTACTGTAAAAAAATAGTATTCAGGCAGTTGAGTCAACAGTATTTTAGAATTCTTTCTTGGTCAGTCCTAACATAGTAGGAAACAAGTCATAAGTCGTGTGTAAATGCTGAACCCTGTACAGATATGGTCAGTATTTAACCTCATGATCATTTTCATTATTTAAGTAATGAAGAATATGGTATATAGACCTTTTTCTGTAAAAGAGAATTTTAAAACATGAATGATTAAGCAGGTTGCACGGCACACTGCTCCGATTCCGAGGGAAAGCCTTTCGTAGCACTTTCATGTCACATTTTCCTGGCTGCAGATTCTCCTTGCTCTCGCGTTCACATTGCTCTTTCTGTTTTCAGTGATTTAGCCCTGCGGAATTGTTTTCTTACCTCGGATTTAAATGTGAAAGTGGGAGATTATGGAATAGGGTTCAGCAGATACAAGGTAAGCCAAGGTTTTAAAGGTTCTGTCCTTAATCTGATTTAATTTCACTGTCATTAGGTAGTAATATCACAAAATGCCACTTGGTGTTTGGAAGAGGGAGTAAACATCTTGGTCATGTTGGGGTCAAAATATGGTTAGACCCCTTTACCGAGAGGGGTTTGTTCTAGTCATTTTAATGGTAGAGTTAGCTTCTGATGTATGGTTTGTCTAAACCAACGGCTTTGTGCCTGAGGTTTTGTGACAGCTTTCCAAATGCTTTGCTTAAAAATACTTTTATGCACTGTAATTGATATAGTTTGATGGTGCATATGAATTTTAATATGAACACATGGGCAATAATAATTATTGCCACCTGTATCATAAAATATACAAGCCATATAAATGTTAATCCATTAGGTATTCAATAAAGTTTTGGCTCAAATTCAGTAAGCTTCGGATTTAGATTTGTAAACTCTGCAATAATATATCCCCAGGGAAAGTGAGTAGATAATGTTGCCATTTGTGTGTGTGTGTGTGTGTGTGTGTGTGTGTGTGTGTGTGTGTGTGTGTGTGTGTGAGGCAGTGTGACACGGGGAGAGAAAGCAGTTGTGCTGGCCCCACACTGTCAGGGGACCCTGGATAAGTCACTGACCTTCATTTTCTAAGCAGCACCATGAGGAGAACACCCCTCCTGTTTTACGGGGTTCTTGTGAGAACCAAAGGGGTCATTTTCACAGTACTTGGTAGCTGAAAGATATAAGTTGGTTATTTGTCTAAATAGCAGCTGCAGTGTCTCGAGCACTGGTTGTGAACCAAGCCCTATGAAGTAGTTACTTGTATTATGTCATTTAGTCCTCACCATAAAGGGTAGATCTTATGTCTTCCTCATTTTACAAATAAGGAGAAAAACTCAGCATTTTTGCCCAGAGTCACTTGGTTGGTAAATGGCTGAGCATAGACTTAAAACCCAGTCTGTCTGATTCTAAAAGCCTGAGCTCTTATTCATTAACTGGCACCACTCCCCTACTTGGGGCATAAGGCCCATCATATTTTAAAGGATGTTTTGCTCAGGGTCTGTGTTCTGTGCATCAGACACAGTGTACCTTCCTGTTCCAAGAAGGATGACTGAGTGAGCGTTCATGGCTCAGAGACCAGCTCCCGAGCCCAGGCGGCTTCAGAGAAACCTTTGCCTACTTCTGCCCAGGAAATCTCTCTTCTTTCTCTGATATGTCCTTTGGGTGGAGTGTGTATGTTTTGAGAATAACCAGGAATTAAATCTGAGCTCACTAAAAAAGTACAATAGAATTCAAAATTCTGTATGCTTTCTAACAAAACAGGAGGATTATATTGAAACAGATGATAAAAAAATTTTCCCTCTGCGGTGGACTGCTCCAGAATTAGTAACCAGCTTTCAAGACAAACTACTAACTGCAGATCAAACTAAGTATAGTAATATCTGGTATGTATTAATTTACCATTCTATTAAGCTTTTGTGTGGCAAAATCCTGAATTTCTCCTTGAGTACTTTCTTCAGAGGATAAGATGTAGGGACACAGAGTGCCTGATGGTATTGGAAAAGACAATTCATTGACACCACAGCAGTTACCACAACTGCAGGGACATAATAAACTTCTTTCTCTCTTACCCGTTTGACAGTAATAAGCTCCATAAAAGCAGGAACCAAGTCTGTTTTCTGTGCCTACCACAGAGCCTGGCATATAAAAGTTATTTAATAAGTATTTTTTGAAGTGAGTGAAAAAAAAAAGCAGAAGGAGGTTTGGAGCATTATATAATACTGTGATTTATAAGAGATCGGTTTAATGGAGGTTGAAAAGTGTGTCTAAGTCTTTGACTAACCATTTCTGTTACAGCTTTCATTATGTATAACTACATTTTTTGTGGTGGTCCTTCTTTTTCTATTTTCTTTTTCTCTTCTTGCCTTCTTTTGGGTTGATTTTTTTAACTGCTTTTTCCTCCTTAGTTTGGGAGCTGTATATGCTATTCCTATACTTTTATTGGTTACCCAGTATTCCTATAATTCCTAGAAATTATAACATGTACTTGATTTCCCTTCATCTAATATTAGTTCATATCTTGACCCTCTTTTTGAACAATGATACAAGGGCCTCAGAATACTTTAACACACTTTATGTACCATACATACATAAAATTATATGTTGTTATTGTTGGGTATTTTCATTTTTTCTTTTAAGCCCACAAGACAATATTATTATTATTTAGCGTTAGTGTTTCTTTACATTTATCCACATAAGCAAATCTTTTTGCTCTTCATTCTTTTTTTTTTCTTCTTCTTTATCTCAGACCTTCCATCTGGGATCACTCCCTTTTTGTCTGAAGTGTGTCCTTCAGAATTTCCTTTAGAGAAGGTCTGATGGTAACAGACTCTGTTTTTTGTAAGTCTGAATATACCTTAATTTTGTACTCATTCTTGAAATATATTTTTACTTGATGCAACTGATTTTCTCTCAGCATGTGGAAGATACCATTCTACTGTCTTCTGGCTTCCATAGTTGCTATTGAGAAGTCAGCTATAAGTCTGCCTAAGCTCTTTGAAGGTAATGTGACTTTTTCTCTCTGGCTGCTTTTAACTCTTTTCTTTGTCTTTTGTTTTTTATAGTTTCTCTATGGTGTGTATAGGTGTGGATTTCTTAGGTGGTTCTGCTTGGGATTGATTTGGCTTTTCAGTGCTATAGGTCATTGTTGTTCTCAGCTCTTATCCTTCAGGTACTGCGTCTGCCCAGTTTTTCTCCATTTGGAAGTCTGATTAAACATGTGTTATGCCTTCTTGCTCTGTCTTCTTTCTCTTAATCTCTCTTTTATATATTCCATCCCTTTGACTCTGAGCCACATTCTGGATAATTTTTTGGACCTATGCTCTAACCTCTAACCACTAATTTTCTCTTGCAAAAATTCTCTCTTCAGCTGTGTCTATTCTGTTAAATCTTTCTTTTAAGTTTTATAGTTCAGTTACTAACTTTTCACTGTTAGGAGGTCTGTTTGATTTTGTTAAATTTGCCCCAGGGTTTTTATTGTTGGGCTATGCTCTGCATCAGATAATTCCAGTATCTGAAGTCTGTGGATTTGACCTTGCTGGTTCTTAATGGTGACTTGTTTCCTTGGGGCGTGTTCATTGTGAGGATCTTGGAAACCTGAAATAAAGGAATATTCCTCCAGAGAGGATCTGCATGTGCTTTCGTTGCATACCTGGGTATCTGCTATGTAAAGGAACTATAACTATGCTAGTTTAGGGCTTATTCAGCTTGAGACTTTTTTGACCACTCACATGGTGTGAATTTGGACTGCAAGTCCAAGTAAAGGCCAGCTCTTTGGTTATAACTTCATAGAGACAACCCCCATACTCACACTTACAAGTACACACTCACCCACCCACAGCACCTCACTGCCAAGGCAGCTTGTCTTTCAGGCTCCTGAAGGGAGAGCGGAGGCAGGTTTATTCCCACTGTGAGGAGGTCTCTCTGTGAGACCCCCTTATCTAGGGCTTTGACCTGTCCTCAACCATTACCACCACTACACTGAGCCTTGTAAACTGAACACACAAACGCCCAAGTTATGTGCTTCCTCAGATGCCCCAGGTCAAAGGTGGTTTTAGTGTTCTGCGTAGTTCTCAGAATCCTAGTTTTCTGTCCTGTTAATTCTCTGCTATCTTATCTGCTCTTTGATGCCTTTAAGAAGATTTGCTTTTTCTGCTTCATCTATATTTTTACTATTCTTAGCAAGGTGACTGACCTGAAAACAGACAGAGCCTGTTTCTGACAGTTTGCCGAGTCTGGTGGCAGGGCTGGCAGGGCTCACACTCCCTGTGCCAGGGGTGCACGAGAGGGACTTCTCTCAGAGAGCTTGCTGGAAGAGGGAGAAGAACTACACGACGTTCTTCCCAGAAGATAGAGGCCAGTGGTGCTTAAGGAGGCAAGAGCCAGTGTGCGGTGAAGAGTTGGCTAGACAGGAATGAGAGGCAATGATAGATGGCGATTCTCTGGGAGGAAACCGGATGGGGCGGAACTGGGAGCTTGGGCAGGCGTAGACCTTGGAGGAGAGACACCTCTCATCTTCCTGTGTGGCCTGTCCGAGGGGATAAGAAAGACGTTGTTTGAAGTGGTGGGGTGGGGAGCTGGGAAAGCCCATACTTTGTGTTCTCTGAAGAATGAGGTAGGTGGGGGCTGGAGGGGGTTTGGTTTTGGATTGGGCCTTACTGGAGAGAGAGGGGGACTTAAATCAAGGGCATGGAGAAGCCGAGCCAGCCTGGGCTGTGTGGCCGAGGCTGAGCAAAGCCTTGCGGTGCTTGCTGATGCTCACCTTGCCGCCCGTCATATAAACCACCCTTTGGGTCATCATACTTCATTTGAATTTATTTTCTTCAGTTAAATTGTAACTCACTAAAGTGGTTGACAGTGTCTTAAACTTCTTTTGTATCCAAAACAGACTTGTACCCCTAGAAGTTCTGTGCCAGGGAGAAAGTACTTCTTAACATCTTGAATTGGCTTGGGAAATTGGGGTCATTTTATTTCCTTTGATAGAAATGATCTCTCCGCTTAGATACTGAATATCCTCATTTTTCTCACTGATGCTTGAAATAAGCATGGGAGAATTTAACTCATAAGTTACATTGTACTATACAATGTCAAATAATAAGCTTATTCAGTACAGTTTATTATTCAAACAAGCATTCTGGTGGGTATTGATCAAAGTCACATAAATGTTTCATCAATACCCAAACCTGGCTAGATATCAAACTCAATAGGAAACATTTTAAAAATACAATTTCTTTTTTAAAAATACAGTTTGCCACACCTGTGCCCATCAACTAAAAGTTGGGGATGAGTAGAGACCACCATGTTAGTTCAAAGCTTCCTGGATGAGAACTGTTGGAGTAAGTAGGAGACTGTCATACACAGCAGAAGGGCAGCAAATGGTGGGAAAGAGATGCAGGGACCACATAGAGATGGTGAGGAGGAAGTACTCATCTGACTTCAGCAGCAGAGGCTGTTTCCATGGGAACAGAGAGTGAATGAGACAGGTACAGCAGTGCGGTGTTCCTGCCTGTGGTAATGGCCACTTACCTGGAGGCAGTGAGAGGCTCAGGCTGGTGGCCTCTTCTGGTATACAGACAGCTGGCAGAGATAAGGGAGGGAAGACCCTTCATAACAGCAACAGAACCTAAACTCTTAGAAGTAACTACAAAAACAGTAGTTTTCCCTGGGCCCAACAGAGAAGAGATTGTTTGTTCTTCTAATGATTTAGATATTTTCTGGTGTTTACTGTTGTGAATGGGATTTTTTTTCCTACCAAAAAAACTCAGTTGAACGATCTTTATCTTGTATCTAACCTTTTTGCTGAACTCTTAAATCATTCTAATGATCTTTCAAATAATGTGCATTTCCGAGTTGGCAGTCACTAGCTTCTCCCCATGATAAGGCCCGTTTTTTCTGTTTTATATTTTTTTGCATTGGCCAGAACTTCTAGAATTTTCAGTTGAAAATATGAGGAGGCATTCTTGTCATGGTCCATATTTTAACGGAAATGCCTCTTTTTCAAATCATGTTAAAGAGCCGTCAGTACACACCTAATCCTTAAAGTTACTAATAACTGTACAAAGAAAAATGTAAGTGTTAAAAATCTGACATCTAAAGGGAGAAAGAAATAACCATCTTCTTTTTCCCACAGGTCCCTGGGTGTGACCCTTTGGGAGCTATTCGATAATGCTGCTCAGCCTTATTCCAGCCTTTCCAACTTAGATGTCCTCAGTCAGGTCATTCGAGAGAGAGACACAAAACTCCCAAAGCCTCAGCTGGAGCAGCCTTATTCTGATAGATGGTGAGTAGCTTCATGTCATGGTTTGTTACCTACAAAAGATAAGGAAACATTGGTTTCCGTAAGTGTTAGTTAGGTGTTCGCTATTTTTAAACAATAAGTGTTATTTATTCGCATTTGTATGTAATTCAGAACTGATTTTAGAATTAACATCCATTTTTAAAATGTAATGTTATTTTTGAGAAATGGGTAGGACAAGTGGGAATTTATATGTATTCATGCAATAAGAAAAGATGTGAAGTCTGAACTAATTAGAAAAGTCAATATTAAGGGTGTTTCCTATTGTGGAATTGTTTGAAAATGAGGCTATTTACATAAGTGATATCTCATATGTGAGAAAAGAACAGATAAATGATAATATTTAAAGTGACAGTTGAAACTGATTTACATAATGTATGTCGACATTCGCAAAACAGATTCAGGTCTTAGGAGTCTTCAGACCAGTGCTTAAGCCTGTTTCCGGTGAGGATCAGGGTCGGCCACCTCCCGGCCTCTGTCTGCAGCACAGCCCGCGTGCCCAGCCGCTGTTGCATTAGGCATCGCTCAGCTGTCTTAAGTTACGAGAGCTGTTTCACCCACAGTAACCTGACATATGCTCTATACTTGATGTATGCTTGTAATACTTTGAAGTTATCTTTGTCTTCCCTTCCACTCATGGCTACAGTTTAAGATGGTGGCTGTATCCAGCCGACCCTTTGGCGAGCCGGCTCCTGGTTGCTGCCTTCTTTGGACCTCACGTGCTACTCTTTCCCCTCCACTTTCAGCTCTTATGATCTGTGGAAACCATGTGCTGCATGAGATCGCAGTGTCTCTTTTTATGGGGAGAATAGGTCAGAGATTAGCTGTAACTGTTTGTCTGTGATTTCTCACAAGGTGAGTAAGTCCAAAAACATAAGACAAGTGCATTCTTCACTACGCAGAATACGGTGGCACTTGTTTTAAGGGAAGAGCGTGTTAAAACCATTTCTAAATTCAGCAGGTAAGTCACTGGATAAACACCAGAAGAACAAATGACAAGGCAGAGGGACTGCAGTGACACTGTGAAATGTCCTGAGAACACAGAAACTGAGGGGGCCCAGTTTTCTCCGTTTCCTTTTTCTCCATGACCCTGCCATGAGCTGCACTCCTTCTGTAGTCAGTGTGGAAATTTTTGAGGTATTGAGTTGGCTTAGGGATTTTAAGCAATTTATTGTCAGTCCGTTGATACCTCTCGTGTGTCGCTCAGGTATGAAGTTTTACAGTTTTGCTGGCTGTCACCAGACAAGAGACCAGCGGCTGAAGACGTGCATAGACTGCTCACCTATCTGCGGATGCAAAGCCAGAGGGACTCGGAAGTCGACTTTGAACAGCAGTGGAATGCTCTTAAACCCAATGCTGATAGCAGAGATGCTTCAAACAATGCTGCCTTCCCAATCCTCGACCACTTTGCCAGGGATCGGCTTGGTCGCGAGATGGAGGAAGTCCTCACCGTGACTGAAACCAGCCAGGGCCTGAGCTTTGAGTATGTCTGGGAGGCAGCCAAGCATGACCATTTCAGTGAGCGCAGTAGGGGCCACCCAGACGATGCCTTGTCCTACACGAGCATCTTCTTTCCAGTCGAAGTTTTTGAGAGTTCGCTTTCAGATCCTGGGCCCGGGAAGCAAGACGACAGTGGCCAGGATGTCACCCGGAGGGCACCCGGGGTGGTTCCCGTTTTTGACGCCCACAACCTTTCTGTTGGAAGTGACTATTATATCCAGTTAGAAGAAAAAAGTGGTAGCAACTTGGAGCTTGCTTGCCCCGCTGCACTGCTCACAACTGAAATGGGTAATCCAGAACGGATAAGTGGGGAGGCACCCCAGTGTCTGACACTCAGGAGCCTGGAATTCGAGGAGTCCAGTGCAGACGAGGATTTCTTCTCAGGCAGCGCAGACCCCAAAGACCCCAGCGTACCCGAGGACGCACATGCTGCCAGGGGCCCTGAGAGCCCTTTCAATGATATATTTAGTGATCTTGACAAAGCAGAGGATTTGCCCCATCACCAAAAAATATTTGACTTAATGGAACTAAATGGTGTTCAAGCTGACTTTAAGCCAGCCTCGTTAAGTTCAAGTTTGGGTGACCCCAAAGAGTCAGTAATAGCGTGCCACTTTGAGAGAGAAAAGCCCCATACGCTTTTTGACAGCGAGCCTCTTTGCATATCAGAAAACCTTATGCACCAAGATAATTTTAATCCTCTGAATGTCCAAGAATTAACAGAAAACTTTTTATTTCTTCAAGAGAAGAACCTACTAACAGATTCATTGTCTAGCAAAGAACATATAAATGATCTTCAAACAGAACTTAAAAATGCTGGTTTTACTGAAACTGTATTAGAAACTCCATGTAAAAACTCTTCAGACACTGAGCTTGAGGTGGCTGAAAATAAACTAGACTTTCCTCTATTGCAGGAAAGTGTAAGTGCAAAGGGTGAAGATGTGGGTGCCATGCTCAAGGGTGACACTTTGAACACCTTATTGCCGTCTTCCCCGGAAGTGC
Organism: Smutsia gigantea; assembly: GCA_032199065.1. Taxonomy (NCBI): domain Eukaryota; kingdom Metazoa; phylum Chordata; class Mammalia; order Pholidota; family Manidae; genus Smutsia; species Smutsia gigantea. Next base: position 609,333 of record JAVSCE010015854.1, on the reverse strand, counting down.
AGGTACCTCCTACCTCTCTCAAAACAGAAGGAACACCTTGCAACGTACCTCCAGATACGTTCCCAAACCAGGGAGAAATCAAGCCCACATGCGCAGATGTCAGTATCCATGAAGCCTCTCTCTGCCAAGAAATAAATCCAGACTCTGTGATTCTCTCAGTTGAACTTCCCTTAACTGCTGCCAAAATACATGGGATTAGCGACGGGTCCAGTGACTTGACTCACCAAAGTGAGGAGGCCTTGAAACTAACCAAAAGTGACTCAGTTATTGTTGATGACGTTTTTGTCAGTAAGGTGAGTATAGGTAATAGTCTTCCAGAATTTAGGCAGAACTTAGGAAATCAGCTGCTCTCAGAAGACCATCACAGTAACAGTCTGCTGGAGAAAAACCTGGAGGCTGTGGAGACTTTGAATCAGCTGAGTTATAAAGATGCTACAAAAGAGACAGGCTTGGTGTCCACCCTTTCCTCAGACTCTACCAGTCAAGACAGCCTTTTAGAAGACAGCTTGTCAACACCCATTCCAATTTCAGAGCAGTCTGTGGAGACCCCAGACTCTCTGGATTCAGTGGGCACCCATGAAGTTCTACTGGGTCCTTTAGGCTCCCACAGTCCTCAGAGGCTCTTGCCCCCTGATAAACCTGCGGACAGTGGCTACGAGACAGAGAATTTGGAGTCCCCTGAATGGACTCTGCACCCTACTCCCGATGGCACCTCAGCCTCAGACGTGGCCACAGAGGGTGATGGCGGGCACGACGGTTTGCTTCCCAACCCTGTCATCGTCATCTCAGATGCAGCTGACGGGCACAGAGGTGCAGAAGTGACCTCCCAGACTTCTGCGTCTGGCTCCCAGAACTCATACCGAGACTCTGCCTACTTCTCAGATAATGATTCTGAGCCTGATAAGAAGTCCGAGGGTGTCCCAGGGTCCTTAGCATCAGCCTTGGTTCTGGTAACAGATCAGCCCCTGCCTGAGCCAGTCACCCCAGAACAAAGTCCTAGTGCCAAGGAGAGTTGCCTGGAGACCAAAAATAGCCAGCCAGATCAAAATTGTCTGCCTGCTTCACAAAATTCCAGTCTCCCAGAATCGGGGGAAATGTCAGAACCAGCACCGACTGACTTTTTCGAGCAGACGCGTTGTCCTGCAGGTGAGGCCAGTGATCCCTTGAGTCTGTTGAACTCAGAGCTGAGCGGCGGCGATGACTGTGAGGCGCAGGAGGAGCAGTCCTGCACGCTCGCCTCCACCGGAACCAACACCAACGAGCTCCTTGCCTTTGCAAGCTCCGCCCTCCACCCCGGCAGCCCGGCCGAGGGCCCCAAGTTGAAGGAGCCAGATATCGAAGGCAAATACCTGGGGAAACTCGGAGTGTCGGGGATGCTTGACCCCTCCGAGGATGGAATTGACGCGGACGAGGAGGACGAAAACAGTGACGACTCCGATGAGGACCTGCGGGCATTCAACCTGCACAGCCTCAGCTCCGAGTCGGAGGACGACACCGAGCACCCCGTCCCCGTGATCCTCAGCAGCGAGGACGGCCGGCACTTACGGAGCCTGTTGAAGCCCTCGGCTGCCGTCCCCGTTGATCAGCTACCAGATGACTGGAAAAAGGAAAAGAAGGCGGTGACGTTTTTTGATGATGTCACAGTCTATCTGTTTGACCAGGTATATGTAAACTCCAAATTGTCGTATGAGAGAACTCCAGCGTGTGTTAAGAAATGGAGTATGCTCTGCTTTTCTGGCTGCCGTTTTGAGACCACAGATTGTTTTGTGATTACTCAAAAATAGGAATTTGGGGTCAGCTACAGTTCCAGTTCCAGGATTACACAGACATGTCATTTGCTCAAGGAACTCCTGTTAAGGGAAGGAGGCATGGACGCCCTCCCTGGGTCTCCTGGCAGAGCGTACTGAAATTAGTTCCCCTTCACAGACGAGGTCTCTCTAATCTGACCATTGGCAGTTGACCCAGTGCTCTGGTGCAAGCTGGAGCGGTCCCTGTACATCAGGGACCCCGCAGCAGCACGGGGGGCAGGTAGGAGCCCCCTGCCCTGCGCCCTCCCCCTGCCACCTGCTGTGTGCCACTCAGTGGGCTCAGACTTTGGGTTCTTTAAAAATGAAGCTGCCTGTAATTCAAATGGTCTTTGTTGTTTTTTGTTTTATTTTAAATGTTCTTTGTTGACTAGTCTTTGTAGCCCTAGAGTTTGCTCCTTGAGTCGGCTGGATGGTGAGCAAAGCTCACACGTGTCCAAGCGGGATCTCACCACGTCCCAGGAGGTGCAGGAGTCCTTGGCAGCGTCTCACTGCTGCCTGCCCAGCCTCCCTTGTGTTTGTCCCTGGGACTGAGCGAGACCTGGGTACCTCGTCCTCTTGCCCAGCATCAGGCCTCCTGGGCCCTGCCCTCCAGACTCTGCCTGTAGCCCGTCAGGCCCTGGGTGCTGTGTCACCCTCTCCCTTGGGTCGGAGCCTTTTTTCAGTACAGTACTTTCTTATGTGTTGTTCCTCTGTGTTCTGTTTTTATGGTGTTGCTCAAAAAATCATTAAACCAGCACATTTGAACTACAGCATAGGTGGGGGAAGGGGAGAGGAGGTAGGGGTTTAAAAAGGAAAACAGACTCCTGAACTTAAGCCCGCCTTACCAAATCTGCAAGCGAGGCCCGGGTTCACGCACATCCCAGCTTAATGTCGGAGCTAAGGGAGCCTAAGAGGCCCTTTTCTATTGAGAGTAGAAGAAAAAAGGGATCACCTGGCTCCAGGGCTTGTGTTTTGTTATCGGAACATCCCGATTCAGGTATCTCTCTCTTCACCTTCTCTGTGAACTTGAATCGTAGTACATTTCACCACTGATGGGGGGCAGTCCATAGTTCTGTGTTCTCTGAGAAGTGGGGGTCGGGGGTGGCTAGAGAAGATGGTTGGGCACCTCATGGGAGCAGTGAGATGGGCACAAATCCAGTGGAAAGCAGTGTGGGGGGGAAGGCCCCAGGCTGTGGGCGGGTGGCCGGCTCCTGGGGAAGTCTCCATGGGGGATGTGATGTTTTGCTGGCTTCAGAAGACAGGGCAGGATTGCAGAGCGAGACTCAGGGTGTGGTAGTTCAGGGATAAAGGTGCAGAAATCAAGTGCGAGACATGCTTAATAGAAGAGATTTGAGAAGGGGGTTAGCATCACAGAAAAAGTGGAAAGTGGGTGAAGGCCAGAATATATCCTGAAAATCTTCCTGTGATGCCGTTTTCTTACATGTCCCATAGCAGTTTTCCTTGGTGCAGCAACTGCCAGCTGTCTCAGACTGACTGATACATGGCTGACAGAGTTTCTCCTGCTCTTACTTTGCAGCTTACTGAGCTGGTTTTGAAGTGTACTTGACCTATGAACAACATGGGTTTCTGCACAGATCCAGTTACACATGGATTTTTTCCAATAAATATATTGGAAAAATTCTTATCGGAAAGATTTTTTTTTAGCTTAAAGAATAGGAAAACCAAACTTTTCTGTAATTCCTACTGATTAACAAATATACATGCACAAAACCAGGAACTAAGCAGTGAAGGCTCATGTCTCCACACCCATCCCTGATCTGCTTTCTGTCACTGTAGTTTTGTCTTTTCTGGAATTCCTGTAAGTTGTAGAATCCCATAGAATGTAGTCTTACATGTCTGAAGTCTCACTCAGCATAATGCTTATGAGGTGCCTCCATATTTCATGTTTTCATTACTGTATAATATTCCACTGTATAGATGTGTTACATCTTGTTTGTTCCTCTGTTAGCATTTACACAAGTTGTTTTTATAATTTTTTATTTCATTTTTAAAATTAAGATACAGTACTGTTAACCCCTTTGGTATGTCATCCTATAAATTTAAATCCATATAGCCACCCCCGCAATCGTGACACAGAGCAGCTCTGTCACTGCAGAAAAGGCCCTGTACTTCCTCCTCATCCCACCCCCCTCCCCTCTGGTCCCCAGCCACCTTGGTGTGCTCTGAGCCACTTTTTTTGTTGTTGTTGAGAATGTCATGTAAATGGACTCATATAGAAATGTAATTTTTTTTGTGTGTTAACCTCGTATACTGCTGTACTCATGAGTTCTGGGAGTTTGGGAGATTTTTTTTTCAAATTCGTTTTCCTTGTGGTTTTCTACACAATCATGTTGTCTGCAAATAAGGAAAGGCTTATTTCCTGTCTGTATGCCTCTTATTTCTTTTTCTTACCTTATTATACTAGCTAGGACTTCCAGTGCAGTGTTGAGTAGGAATAATGAGAACAGATGTCTGGCTTTGAACCTGATGTTATGAAAAAAGCATTAAGTCTTTGACCATTGATTATGATGTAGGTTTTTTGTAGGTGCTATTTATCAAGTCATGAAGGTTCTCTTCTGTTCTCAGTTTGAGAGAGTTTTCAATCCTAAATGGATGTTGAATTTTGTCAGATGCATTTTTATGCATCAGTTGATAGGATCTTGTGGTTCTTCTGTTAATATGGTAGGTTACATTGATTTTCAAATACTGACTCAGCCTTGCCTTCCTGAAATAAAGCCCACTGGGTTGAGAGGTTTTATTCTTGTTATATGTTGTTGGATTTGATTTGTTGATGTGTTGTGGAGGATGTTGGTGTCTGTATTCATACAAACAGACTTAAAAGTACCGCGCGCGCTAACCAATTGCACCACTGGACCTCCTTGTGTCTGTATTCATGATGTGCATTGGTCTGTGGCTTTGGGGATGTTTCCTTGTTTGGTTGATTTGGGCTTTTTTTTTGGTTTTGGAATCGAGGTAATGCTGGTCTCATAAACCAAGTTGAGAGGTATTTTCTCCTCTTCCTGAAAGAGGTTAGATTTATTCATCTTTTTTGAAGAATTGCTTTTGGTTTCATGGAGTTTTTTTTTTTTTTCCTTTACCATGTTCTTTTCAATTTTGATTTCTGCTTTGTTTTTTTCATCTCTTCCCTTCTGTTTGCTTTGGATTTATTTTGCTCTTTTTCTAGGCTCTTCAGGTAGAATTTTAGGGTTTGAGACTTTTTTCTAATACTAGCATACAGTACTATAAATTTTCCTCTGTGTACTACTTTAGCTACATCTCACAGATTTTAATATGTTGCATTTTCATTCAGTTCAAAATATTTTCTAATTTTCCTTGAGACTTCCTCATTGACCCATGGACTATTTTTAAATGTTTAATTTCCAAGGGTTGGAGATTTTCTTCTATCTTTCTCTTACGATTTCTAGTCTAATTCTGTTATTGTCAGAGAAAATATTTTGTGTGGTTTCAATTCCTTTAAATTTGTTAAGATTTGTTTTAGAGCCAGGATATGGTCTTTCTTTGTTTGAATGTTCCATGTGAACCTGAAACAATGTGTATTCTGCTTTTGGTAGGTGGGTTGCTCCATAACTGTCCATTAGATCTAATTGGTTGGTGGAGTTCAGTTCTGTATCACTGCTGATTTTTCTGTCTGATTGTTCTATCTACTGCTAGAGTATTGCTGGAAGTGAAGTCTCCAACTGTAATTAGGGATTTGTCTATTTCTCTCCATTTCTGTCAGTTTTTGATTTATCTGTTTGCAGCTCTGTTGTTAGTTGCCTGTACACTTATCATGTCTTCATGGTGACCTAACCTTTTTATCATTATGTGATGTCCTCTATTCCTTTGTCTGGTATTCATATAGCTACTCCAACTTTCTTTTGATTAATATGTGCATGATGTGTCTTTTTCTTATACCTTTAATCTGCCTATATCATTATATTTGACATTAGTTTCAGTTAGGTCAGTTTTCAAGCGTATCCTGAAAATTTCTTCCTTCTGGTGGTATTAAGCCACGTCTAATAAAATTATTCATGTTTGGACTTAGGTGCACCATTTTTTTCATTGTTTATGTTTGTTCCTCTGGTTATTTCTCCCTCTTTCCTGCCTTTTTTTGGGTAAGTTGAATATTTTTTAATACTGCCTTTTAGTTTATCTGTTGTATTTTTTTTTTTACTTTATATCTTCTCTTCATGTAGTTTTTGTAGTAGTTCTGGGATTACAGTATCTTTACTTTTCACAGTCTACTTAGAATCAGTATCTTACCATTTCAAGCGGACTATAGAGACCTTACTACCATATAGACCTGTTCCCTCCCCAAACTCCTTGCCCTGAAGTGGTCTGATGTGTTACATACACGTGCATTGAAAAGCCCGCTAGACAGTGTTGTATGTCTCACTTCTAATCATCAAATATATATAAGAGACTCAAGAGGAGATGAGCAGGGTTGGATTTTCCCAGATGGCACCACTGATGTTCATTTTTCATTTTTGATGATCTGTGTTTGCAAAGAAATTTTTGTTTTTTTTAAAAAACAGAATTACAAATTATCTTAGTTTTTCTCAATCTGAGAATACCTGTATTTCACAGTTCCTCCTTAAGAATATTTTCTATGAATAGAGGATTCTGAATTGACAGCTCTTTTCTTTCAATATTATCTCTGGCTGCCTTCAGGATTTTTTTTATCTTTAGTTTTCAGCATGAAATTCTTTGTGTTTTTCCCATTTAAAGATTGTTGAGCATCTTGAATTGTCTTTCATCAGATATGAGATTTTCAGCCATTATTTCTTCAGACACTTTTTCCACCACATTCGGTCTCCTCTCCTTCAGGGAGTCTGGTGTCAGACCTTTGGAGGTTGTCCTACCAGTCTAAAGCTCTTTTCCTTTTTTTTTTCTTCCAGTGTTTGGTTTTCGCTGATGTTTAATGTGGGTCATGTCTATAGATCCACTTAAAATTCACTTCCTCTTTACTCTGTCATCTCCACTGTACTATTGAATCCATCCAGTTTTTAAATCTCCCTTATTGTTATATTCCTATCCAAAATTTGAATTTTGTTACTCTTTTTATCATCTGTTCTTTTGCTGAGACTTTTCTGCATATCCGGTCATGTGAGAATGTCTGCCTGTGTTGGAATGTTTTTATAATGGTCTGTCGGATGGTTCTAACGTCGGCATTGGCATCTGTTGATTTGTCTTTTCCCCTGTGAATTGGTTTTCCTGATTCTTTGCATGCTGGATGGATTTGGATTGTATCCTTCTAGGTTACAGGATTCTGTGGATGCTGATGTTTTTGTTTGGGTAGGCATTGACCAAGTTGGGTGCAGGGTGCAAGTGGCAGCCAGCCTTCTGTGGGTTGGGGTTCTCCTTTCATAGCCTTTGCTGTGTTTAAACCTGTGCGTGTGCAACCAGTAGCCAGACTGGACTTCTTGGGCAGTGGTCCCCCCTGCAGGTCAGGTCTGAAAGCTTTAGTGGGCTGTTGGGGTCAGATTTACCATGCGCAGCTCGGACGTAAGATAGGAACCGTAAACAACGTCATGGGGTCTCTTTCCCAAGCTCCTCCCTCTCCATGGGGCCCCTAGTACTTCCTGATGTCTTGGACTCCCCTTTCTGGTCCTCTGGCCGGAAGGCTGGGACTTTTGTTACCACGCTGCACCTCATACTTCCTGCAGCTCTGCTGTGAGAGGACAGGGAGGAAAAAGAGCAGAGGGGCTTCTCTGCACACACTCGGAGTCCCAGCTCCGCCCGGTGCAGAGGAAGCTCACCTCCCTCAGAACGGTAGGCTGGGGAGTGAGAGAACAGAGGGAGAAAAAGAAAAACACCTGAAATTTTCTCCCCTCGCTGAGCGCCAGGAGATGCCCTCCTGTGGCCAGAACAAAGGGCTTCTGGAGCTCTGCCTGTCTGCACCCAGTGTCTGTGTTGAGTCCGGGCCAGGAGCTGCGGTGTGGGGAAGAGTGGGGGGCAGCTTGACTGCTGGTCCGGTCTGCTTTGAATTCCCATGTTCTTCCCCAGCCTGTCTGCTACGATTTACTTCTCAGAGGCCTCAAATAGCTGCTCCGTGCGTTTGGCCCAGGTTTTCAAGCCGTGTTTGCTGAGAGGGACAGGGCTGTGTGTTCCCTGGGACCAGAACGCACTGTGTCCAGATGCTCACTTCCTAGCTGAAGAGTCAGGAGGACTGCCAGCCTGCGACGCATACAGCGGTGGGGCCTGGGAGCAGGCTCTGGCTTACGGGAATTTCTGCTTGGCTTTTCAGGAGACCCCCACCAAAGAGCTGGGGCACTGTGGAGGTGAAGCACGTGGCCCCGAACTGAGCAGCCCAGCACCACTGTCAGATTCTCCACACCTGAGCAGGTGCATAAATTCCGAAAGTTCAACTGACGAAGAAGGTGGGTTTGAACAGAAACTGAAACACAGTGCATTGGGAATAATGTAAACTTGTTTGAGAATAACTTCATATATTGCTTTAAACAGCTCTCTTATGACAAATGGGGAAAAACTCCATCTGTTGGGCCCTGAGTCTGTTTGCTGACCTGCAAGTGCACCTGTAATTTGCTCTCTCCTCTCCGCTCTATTGTGAGATGATAAAAGAATTATTTTTTTTATTTTGTACTTTTAGGTGGAGGCTTCGAGTGGGATGATGACTTCTCCCCAGACCCCTTTATGTCAAAGACGACAAGTAATCTTCTTAGTTCCAAACCTTCTCTTCAAACCTCAAAATACTTTTCTCCGCCGCCGCCCCGGAGCGCGGAGCAGAGCTGGCCTCATGCATCCCCGTATTCCAGATTCTCCATCTCTCCTGCCAACATCGCCAGCTTTTCGCTCACACACCTCACTGACTCGGACATGGAGCAAGGAGGTGAGGGTCGTGCGCTGGGGGCGGGCGTCAGCCTGGGAGACCTTCCCTGCGGGACTTGGCGGCCTTTTGCTCTGATGCTTCCCTGGCATTTGCCGAGGAGGTTACAAAAAACCCTTCCTAAATCTTGCGCAGCCTTGGGCCCATCCCTCCTTGCGGCGCCCCTCCGTGCCCCTGCTGGGCTGGGGGGCCCAGGTGGAGGCAGGAGTAGGCAGCGTGAGGGTGCGGCTCCCAGGTACGCGGACCTGCCCTGGGTGTGCGCCACCCGCTCCTCCCCTCCCCCGCCCGCCTCTGCCTGTGTCCCCAGAGAGAAGCAGCTCTTCAGGAAGCTTCTGCTGCACAAACGCTTGGCCCGTGGTTTGGGGATGGAGCCTGAATGTGCTTTGGCTCTTCCCCGGGATTATTGATTTTGCCATTAAGTGTTGGTCCTGCGTGGGTGGGGCTGTGGCTAGGGCACATTAGGCGTAGTAGCGCCTGAACATATGGACCCTTTTTTTATCCCCATAACTATATTGGAAGGTAAATGCTAATAGGCACATTTTTTTATTTGAAGTTTGCAGATCAAACAATAACCATGAACGACAAAGAGCTTTTATTTGTGTTTGTGCTGTGTTGAATCGCGCTGATTAGATAATGCCCATTACCTACGGGTCTGTCAGGCAGGCAGATGTGTGGCGTTCGGCTGATTGGTTCTCCCGCGCCCTCGGCAGTGACATTGAACCAGCGTGTGAGCCGAGCAGATGCTGGCGAGAGCCTGGCAGGTGCTGCTGTTACCGGAAGAAAGCAGGCAGCCTGGGCAGGTGGAGAACCACACTCCAGCTCCGGTTCCTCTTTCGGCAGCCCAGCCAGATGCTGCCCAAGCTATTTTTATCTGTGGTGATCACTTTAAAAACCCAGCTTTGCTTGCTCTCTCCTCACAGGAAGCAGTGAAGATGGAGAAAAAGATTAGATGGATGCCGACACGCTCTCGGGCCCCAGGCGGCATCCCTGTGCTGCCGGCCGAGCAATGACATCTGCTCACATCTGCTGAAAGGGGACTGGGAGAAAGACTCGGGAGGCAAAGAGGGAGCCGTGCTGGCCCCGTGCCTGCGGCAGCCTGGCAGGAGGCCGCGCGCAGCTGCCCCTGCTCACCCCCGGGGTGCCCACGCTCGGGCATCCTGCGGGAGCACAGCCCCTGCTCCGGTGTGTGGGGAACTGTAGGCTCTGGGTTGGTGCTGGCTTCCATGAGGGGTGTTCTCTGCATCCTCACCTGTGCATCCCGTCTGTGCACAGGGGCCCAGAGGCCGCACGAGCAGAATGGGCACCGTGAGCCATATTTATTTATTTTTAATAAATCACTAATTGCTTTCTGTAATTGCACTGTGGATAAATATTCTAAGAGTCCCTGATATTGTACAGAATCTTAAATTATTCAAGGAAAATAAGGCAGGTCAAGCTGGTGCTATCCACTGGTTTGATTTTTTTCTGTTCTACAGTTTCGTTTGCTCTGCATGGTACTTGTAAAGCTTAACTATTTTGAATGTCACACTGTCTTTAGATCGTTGAAACTGTACATACGGTACTCTTTGGTAAACGATAAATGATTCTGAATGTTAGTGTTTTATGTTCTTAAAGGAATATTTTTGATGAGTCCAAAAAGACTGCTGCTGATTGAATGAAACACATTGTCGTCTCCTCTCTGCAGCACGGGTTCCTTGCAGCACACGAGGCATCTCTGAGGGGCTGAAGGGTCTTGCAGACCCTCTGTGTGATTCTCCCACCCTGCCTCCCAGTTTTTTTAAACCCTTCTGGTAAAAATAGCCAGGTGATGCATCCTCAAAATTCAGATGTAGGTCAGAGCGTCGGGGTCCCCGGCTCCTCTCCCCAGGGGATCCGAGCGCGTGTCCTCCCCGCTTCGCTCCTGGTGTGGCTGGTCCGGTCATCTGCAAAGCAGCCTGTGGCCCCCAGGCCCCCTTTCCCCTCAAAACCGGCTCTTCTGCTTGTAGCTTCTGTGTGGCTGCCTGGCCTCCGTGGCCTTGTGACACCTTCCTTCAGGGACGTGGAGAACTCCAAGAAAGGAGCATGTCCTCTGCTCAGGACACGGGTGGCCCTGCATGGCCGTCACACCCTAGTGCCGCCTTGGGGCTCATCCGCACTGACCCTTCCCCCCTGCATTAAGCACCAGATGCACCCCTTGCCTTGAAAGGGGTGGGGCGTGTCCAGTCGCTCTCCGCATGGTGGCAGGAATTGCGTGTTTGTGATAAAAAGCTGACCTCATCCCGCAGCCCTCGAGTTCGGCTTTGACCACAGGAAGTTTCCAGGGGCTGGAGCAGCATATGCCGAGGGTGTCCCGGCACGTCCGTCATAAAGCCGTGTGTACTGGGCTGGGGCCTCGGGGCTGTGGGGACACATGCTGGCCCTTCACCCCAAGTGTCCTCCCGTGCTGATAGGCTCTCCCAACTCCAGTGTGACACGGGCCAGACTGGGGCTCGCAGTGGAGCCACGGGAACTCGGCCTAGTGCGAGATGCAGATGTGTGTACTGGCTGGAGTTTACACAGTAAACTGTGACCTTTGTCATCAGTCCTAGCAGTCTCCGCTACCTTTCTACACTAGCAATAACTTTCCAGAGCAAGAAAATTCTGAACGGAGAAAGAGCCCCCGTGCCCTCCACTTGGTGCGGGCAGGGAGAGCCGGGGAGGGCGCCTCATGTGCTCACCGAGAAGCAAACCCAGCAGGGCGTTTGTTAGGAGTGATTTTGCCAAAACTGTTGTAACTCCGATTTTCTTGCTGTGGAGACTTCCTGAGTTTCCTGAATTTTTACATGTAACTACCAGTCTTGGTTGAATAGAGAAATGAGGCAGTTATGCTAGTTTTTTAAAATTACAGGCTCTAGGAGTTCAGATTGAATGATTAAAGTCAAGCAGATCCATAGAATAGTCTTTTTACACAGTCAGCCTGGGATAATTCTATTTTGGGACTGTACATTTTTCACTATGATTAAGGAGATTTTAACAACATGATTTCCATTTTAATTTATGTCTATCACTCGCATAATTAATTGCCAAAAGAAGCCTTTTATACATTGAGTCGGGGGTGGGTTGGAGTAGTGGATCTTACTGTGGTGGTGCATGGTAGGGAAGATTTTATATTTGTAATAAACATGCGAGGCAACATGTTCTTTAGAAATCTTGAGCAATACACAGGGAATAAATTTTGGAGATTAAAATTTTCAGCCCATTCTTGAAGCATCAAGCATGTGCTTTGTTGTTTAATTCAGTTTTTTTTTCTGAGTTGGTTACCAGTAGTGGGTTTTCAAACCGTACTTGTTCTAATAAGTTAATCCGATGAAGTAGTAAATCAGTGGAATTCTCAATAGAGATGAGGTTTAAAATACCTGGTTCACAATGATATTTTCTGACCTCCTTTGGAATCTCTTGGAGTTTAATTAGTGTTACTTTGGTGGCATTTACGTGTTTTAAATCCTATAATAAAAACAACCTAACCTTCATTTCTTTCCTAACTAGATGTTAATTTGTGTTATCAAATGACCCTTCATAAGCCAGAAAGAGAAATCTTAAAAAAGTGCTCCCCAAATCCTGCCGAAGCCTGGCCTGTGCTTCCGGGTGAGAAGCCATTCACTTTAGGGTGAAGAAGCTCCGCGAGGCTGAATTAAAAATGGAGCATTCCTTCTGTTTTTAAATGTACGGGGTGATTGTTTCTGTAGAAATGGGTCTATCTAAGGAAAGTCTTTGTACGTCTGGCTGTAAAACGCCTTTCGAATCCTCTTCCTTTGATGACTAGTTTCCGTAGGGTATTTGTAGGCGTCAGGACTTCTGCGTGTCTGCCCTGAGGGCCCAGTGCAAGGGAGGCACCTCTGCTCGTCCACGGCTCCGCCAGTCGCAGGGAAACTGCAGGCGGCAGCCGAGTGCTGGGCTCCAAACGGGCTTCCGTTAGAGGCAAGGCTTCAAATATGAGCCTTATGAGAAATACCCTTAAATTAAGAATGGGCTACAGTACAGTTACTTCAGAGTTAAATCTCAAAAACAACAATCCTAAGCATTAATGGGGTTGACACAAGTTTAGCTCTTGAGAAAGATGATTCTCTTTTTCGTATGTAAGTAAATTCTTAATTGTCAGTATTGACTTACCAACAACCTGTTATTTGAAATGGTTTGAACATGTTTGAGGTTCAAGTTCACACAGGCATAGAGAAATCTTAGTAACAGACCCGTGTGTGTTGTGTCCACTGTTAAATTCTGTCCGCAAATGAGGACCCACGGGGCAGTCACCCCCGTGAGGTTTCCCTGTTACTCTTTAACACAGTTGTAAGAGGTTCACGGCAATATAACAGTTAATGAACTTTCAGTTAAAATTGTGTACATTTTTAAATTGTAAGATTTTTATTGTATATTGATGCATAGTGTGATTCAATAAATTGCTTGTAATTTAAAAACTATTTAATATTCAAAATAAATAGTTATATATTTATAAACTCTGTTGCTGCATTTATTCTGTGTTGTTTCCACTGTGCAAGGCCCAGGCGGGTGGTGTGCACCTGGAGCCCCAGTCGCTATAGAGATCGGATGCCCCTCCTGAGAACAGGAAGATTCCCGTAATCACTGGAAAACTAAACTTGTATGCGGTGTTTGTGCTGCCTTCGAAGCGTATGATCTGAAGCCTTTGCACAGATTAATTTCAGAAGCAGTTTAATTTGAGGGCCAGCCTCCAAGGAGCTCTAAGCCAAGAGGCCAAGGAGCTCAAGCCAGCCTACGCGCTGAGTGAACCGGGTCCCAGGCACCCCGCAACGTTCCCAGGACCACAGCTCCCAAGAGCACCGTGGCAGCCTCCTACCCAGACAGGCCAGGCCCCAGCTCAGGTCACACCGACTCCGGAGACCCGAGGACCGCCCCCCCCCCCCATTCAGGAACGCCCAGGACAGGCAGCTAGTGACGGTGTGGCGGTGTGGGAGGAGGACAGCCCTGCCCCTGGCCCTGTGGAAGGAACCCAGGTGGGGTGGGAGTGCCGGCTGCGTGCGACCCCGGAGCCCTGAGCCATTTGCTTTTGACACCCTTTAATGTGCAAGAGGAAACAAGCTGGGGGCGATTAAGTAAAGCAGGTGTGGAGGCAGCCTGTTTCCGAGCCCAAGCTGCCCACCTCCCGCCCACCGGAGACCCGGAACCGGAGGCCCGCAGCGCGCGGCTGACTAGGTGCTCCGCGGGCCCGGGCACTGCCCACTCGCACCTGGCGGGGACCCCAAGCCGGCTGCCGCGGGTCCACCGGGAACGTGGGCGCGCGGGGCTTGGGCTCCCGCCCTTCAGGGTTATATGTCCGCTGCCCGGCGGATAAACTAGACTTATTGCAAAACGGCTTTTCCACGAATTCTGATTCGGTCTCGGTGCTGAGCCGTCGTCGCCCCAAGGCCCGGCGCGGCGGCCAGGGCGCCCGGTCCGCGGAGCGGCGGAGGCCTCGGCTCAGCTGCCGAGGGGGCACCGCCCGCTCGCAGGTGTCCCCGCCCCGCCCCCGCGCGCCGCCAGCCCCGCCCCGCGGCTCATTTACATGCGGCCGCGGCCCCGCCCGGGCGGCTAAAGCGACGTGTCCTTGTCCCCCGTGGGCAGCCCCAGCGCGTGCGGCCGCGGATCCCCAGGTAACTGGGGTGGGGGTCCGGCGGGGCCGCGGGGAGAGGACCGAGGGGCAGGACCGAGTGAGGTCTGGGGGTAAACCTGGGGGGTGGGGGCCGGGTCTGGAGCCCTGGCCAGGGCTGTCCACGTGATGTGACTGGGGGCTGCTGCGGGCTCTGGCGGCTGTCGACCTCTGACCGCCGAGTGTCACAGCTGCCTGTGTCCACAGTGGTTCTGGCCCCAGTGTTGTCCCTGCACGTGCGACGTCCCGGGGGTCAGGACGGTCCATGGGGCAGGGTCCCGTGCCTGTCCGTGAGGCCAAAGGAGGCAGCGCGGCCCCAAGCAGAGGGCCCGCCTGAGCCCGGACGGAGCGGCATCTCTGGGGGGTCTGAGCAGAGTGTCAAGGCCCCCTAAGCTCAGGACACTGTCAGTGAGGGTCAGGGGGCCAGAGAGGTCCAGGGGGAGTCACTGCATGTCACCAAGTGGAGGGGGACACCAAATCAGGAAGGGGTTTGAGTGGTCAGTGTGAAGTCAAACGGTAATGGGTGGGGTCAGCTCAGGGGTCCATGTGTGCATGGGCAGGACCCTGGGGTCACTGTGCACCGAGTGGTCAGCTGCCCCTGGGCAGTGAGGAGGCTTCAGGGACAGCTGTCCCGAGTGCCCACTGGCTGTCCTGAGGACTACCAGCCTGCTGAGTGACCACGGGGTGGCGTATGTTCTGGCTTTCAGCTCCAAGGGCCTCCCCTCAGAGCCCCCAGCCCTGGGACCACCAGTCTGGAGCCATGAAGACCAAGAACCGGCCCCCCAGGCGCCGGGCGCCAGCCCAGGACCCAGCTGCCAGCCCAGGGGAGCAGACCCCCGACAGGCCCCAGCAGGGCTCGGGGCCGGAGCCGCCCAAGGGTCTGCGGAGCAGGACGGCGCGGGTGCAGGGGGCGCGGGTCGAGGGCGGGCGCCGGCGGCCGGGCAGCCGGCGGGAAAGCACCGTCCAGCGGCGGCTGGAGAGCAACGAGCGCGAGCGGCAGCGCATGCACAAGCTGAACAACGCCTTCCAGGCGCTGCGCGAGGCCATCCCGCACGTGCGGGCCGACAGGAAGCTCTCCAAGATCGAGACGCTCACGCTGGCCAAGAACTACATCAAGTCGCTGACTGCCACCATCCTGGCCATGTCCAGCGGCCGCCTGACAGCCCTGGACGGGCCGGGCCCCAAGCTCTACCAGCACTACCAGCAGCAGCAGGCAGCCGGGGCTGCCCTCGGAGCCACGGAGGCCCAGCCCGAGGGCCACCTGCAGAAGTACTCCACGCAGATCCACAGCTTCCGGGAGGGCTCCTAGCGCCCAGCCCCAGGGTCAGCAGCGGCCTGGCCCGCTCATCTCGGCCCTGGACCCTCCGTGTTGACAGCCCCAGATGGGTGGTGCCACCTCCTGCGGACGTGGCCAGAGTGGTTGCACTTTCCCTGAACACTCACCGGCTCCCGGGAGCACGTCCTGGCCCCCGGGGGTCCAGTCCAGGCCCTGGCTCTGGGCAGCGTGGGGCCCCAGCCTCTGCAGAGGGCCCAGGACCCACTCTCTGACCAGGCAGGAGCTGACAGGCGTTTGTAACTAGATTCTCTTCACTCCTAACTCCCTCCGGAGGCAAGGGACACTCCAGGAAAAGGTTTCTTTGGTAAGTGTCCCCGGGTATGCTGAGGCCCAGACATAGGAAGGGACCTCCTCCAACCTGCGTCGTAGCCGCCTCACTCCAGGTAAACTGAGGCACAGAGCAAGGCAAGCCAGCGGCCACCCCGGGAGTGGCTGAGTCTAGATGGCTGAAAAATTTTGTTCAGCACCTGTCAGGTAGAAACCCTGATCAGATGACCTCAGATGAATTCTAAAAGGACCTTGGCGGGAAGAGAGGCTGGGCTCTGCCCCTTCCTCGGAGGGTCTGGGCCCGGCGCCAGGGGGGTAGGGGCCAGGGCAGGGCTGGGTGGGGCGAGGCTGCCAGGCCCTGGCTCCCAGGAGCGGCCCCGTGCCCAGGCCTCCCTCGGGGTCCCCGCAGGGGAGCGGCTCCGTCACTCTGTCACTGACATGCCTGCACACACCACTGGGACACGGCGACCTGACAGGGCTTCAGGGTGTGCTCTCGGGTCCCGGCTGCAGGTGGGGGCCCTGAAGGGAGGAGCCGGGGCCGCTCCTTAGAGGTGCCGCCGGGCAGCTTGGCGGGTCCGCTGAACCGGGCCAGGCTTCCTGCTGGCTCCGACAGGCTTGGCGACTTTCTCTCAGCCCCTGCTGGCATCTCCCCTCCCGTGTCGCTCTGTCCACAGCCAGTACAGGGAGGGGACAGGGCCCTTGGCCGCCTCGGGCAGGAGCCCGAGTGACAGCGACTGAGGTGGGTGTGGAGTTGGCCTGCCACGGGGGGCCAGCCCCCAGACCCAGCGCGGTCCCAGGAGCCCCCAGGGGCCAGACCCCTCCCGGGGCCCTGTGGGTGGGGGCCAAGCCAGGCTGGGAGCGGCTGCCACTGCCGAGGGCCCACGCCCCACGGGCGGCCTGCCTCCCAGGCCAGGGCATCCCAGCTCCAGCCACCAGATGTGCCGCTGGGCTCAGGGTCAGCCTTGGTTGTGTCAGGGGTAGCAGGGGGCACCCCTCAGAATGGCCAGGGGCTGCTTCAGTCCAATCTTTCCAGGTCGGCACCGGCTGGGCCCTCCCCAGGTCCTCTGGAAGGTGAGCCCAGGAGGCCCGGTCTGGTCCTGGCCCCATCGGTCAGGTGGGGACCCCAGGCACCCCTGAAGGCCTGGGGTCCGGACAATCCATTAGGATTGAGGGCCACTCCGAGCCAGGGACAGTGGGGCCCACATGTCCCCTGCTGTGGGTGGCCTGCCGGCCGGGACACAGCCATACAAACCTGGGGACTGTCGTTTCAGCTGAGCTAAGGCCACAGCAGGGCTCCGCGCACCCCTGAGCTTGCTGAACCAACCCGCAAACTGGGCCGACGGCCCCGGGAGGGGTGCCCAGCAGGCTGTCCTGACAACCATGCCTGATGACCAGGGGCTGCAGCAGGGCCTGGGGGCCACCACCTTGCAGGGGTGGCCTTCACGGCTCTTTTGGTCCCAAACTGGCCCCTGCATGCCCTCTGCTTCCCCGAGGTCCAGTCCCTCTCCACCCGAGCCAGGTGGGCAGCGGCACGCCCCTGCGGGCACATCGCAGAGGGGCCTTAAAGGTCCCAGCTGAGTCTCAGAGTGTTAAATGTGGGGGTGGGAGGGGAGGGGACAGGTCTGGGGACAGGCTGAGGCCTGCTGCCTGCTCTGCGCCCTCGGCCCTCGTCGGGGCACCTCGTCCTGCGTCGGAGACACACCCTCTGGGCCCTGGTTGCCTGGGACACGCCTGCCCGCGGACCAGGCCCGAGTGAGCTCCGGACACAGGTGCCCACAGACTCGAGCTGAGAAACCAGACCTGGGATTCTTCCATCTGGGAAAACCTGCCAGGAACTGGGTGCCCAGCTCAGCTGTAATTGTGAATAATAATTGTCTTAAATGACCCAAATTTGCTTTTAGTTTTCCTCATGGCCCCTTCAAAGCACAAATGAAACTAATGCCTTGTCACAAAGCAAAAATTAAAGATTTCAGGATGGTCGCTACTTTTGCCCCAGGAGCTGGAAAGCATGGGGGAAGTGTGCATTTTAATCGTAATGTAGCAATAAAACATAGCAAGCCATTTTCACTCTGGTGTAAGTTTTCATTGCGTAAAGCAGCCAAGGAATGAGATGGTTTGATGGCGCTGAGCAGAGGGGGGGCCAGGTGACGCCGGCTACGGACAGAGTCCCAGCTGCACGACGGACGGCTGCCCCTTCAGAGAGCCTTGAGGACGAGGTGTGAGCTGACAGGAGAGCCTCACCCCAGCCACTGTCCTGGTCCCGCCGCCCGAAGACACAGACGCACAGACCACCGGCTCCCGCAAATGGCCCCGGAGGGGCTGCCCCAGGAGACGTCAGCCTCTGCGCCATCAACTCCACACGGATAGACAGACCAGCACACGCCTGGCCCTCCTGGCGGGGATCCGGGGAGGCCGGGTCCATTTGCTGGGTCTCAAGGCGAGCAGAGCTGGCCGTGGGCCGTGACGACCTGACCTCCCAGGCAAAGGATCTGGTTGTGGGAAGAGACCTCGGACTTCCCCACATAGGGCCAGAACCGGAGAAAAAGCTGCTAAGCAGTGCTTCCCCACCCTGGCCCCGTGGACAGGGCTCCGGCTCCCAGGGGTGGGCGGCTTCGGGGCTGCAGCCTGCAAGCCCCATGCCAACCCCAAAACGTGGTCAGGCATAAGAGACGCCCGCACCCCGCAAGCCCGTTGGAGGAAGGGCCGGTGACTCTGCGATGGGCCAGCGTCCCCCAGCCACTGGGCGGCCTGTCTGCCCACCGCAGGAGGGCCGTGCCCACCAGGGGAGGCCCCTTAGCCTTTGAGATTAAACCCTATTTGTGAATCCTGCTCTGAGAAACGATCACAGCATGGGGCAAAGTGGCCTTGACCCTTGAGGCTATTTTTCTTTGTGGGGCAGGGCTCCAATGCTGCGTCGTGAAGCTGAGGGTTCAGGGGCTCTCGTGGGCTCTGTGTCCCCAGGGGCAGCACCCTGGACGACGGCAGGCCCCGGGCTCCCGGCCTGGACAGGCGGAGGGTTGAGGGAACGGACGACCTCCTTGTAGATGGGCCACGGGCGGGAGTGTCCAGAAAGCGTCACATTTCTGGGCTGGTCCGGCGAGTGCCTCTGAGGCGGCCGCGACCTCAAGCCAGCTTCCCTCTCGGGTCTCGAGTCCCGGCCTGGCCCCCGGCCTCCCAGGCGCCACACAGAGAACGGCTCAGGACGCAGCGACAGGAGGGCTCGCGGATCAGCCTTTCTCCTTCCGACCGGACACCACGCTTGCTTCCGGGTGAGAGGAGGCCTGAGCCTCTCAGCAGGAGACAGGGCCACGGGTCTCCCGCAGGGCACCGGCCCCCCTCGACGGCCAGCGAGGGAGGCCCTGCTTCCCACTCGGTTCAAGGGCCGTCTCCTGGCCTGTGCTCCTGGGGGCCCTGGCGGCATTGGCCCGGACGGAGATGTGATCCCAGCCCCCCTGGGGGAGGAGAGCCAGGGTCACCGGGCTGCCGGGGGCGGAGACATCTCTCCGGATGGTCTGGAACCCCCGAGGGGCTCCGACAGGGGTGTCCCACTGACCCCAGGGCCAGGGCCCAGCCGGGACTGCCCGCAGGGCCTGGAGCGCACCCGGCGCGGCCAGCGAAGCTGCCCCGAGCCCAGACCTGCTCACCCCGATGCCGTAGTCCCAGCCCTGCCCCTTGGGCTCGTGGGGCTGCACGCCCGTGCGACGGCATACAGTTCCGCGGCTCAGGCTGCGGCTCCCCTGGACTTTGCTGGCGATGACCCAGACCTGGAACACAGAGCTGCTGCAGGCCCAGCCCGGGCTCCTGTGGGGCAGTGGGGAGACCAGGGAGGAAACCCAGAGCACCCCAAGGCCCCCCCCCGGGCACCCAGACCTGGTCCAGGGGCCCCACAGACACTCGGCGCACGTTGTTGGACACGTGCTCCCAGCTGGAGCCCTGCGGGTAGCTGGGCGTGACCCCCTGGCGGTACCACAGGTTCCCTGGGGAGAGAAGGCGCATCGGCCAAGGGGCCTCCCCAGACCCTTCCTGCCGTGGAGCCCAGAGCGCTGGGAGCCACTGCCGGGCCCACCAAGCCGGGCAGCCTGACCACGGAGGCGCAGGCGGTGGCCTCCCTCTGTCCCCACACTTCCTGGGGATCTCGCCAACTCAGTGAGAGGCGAGCCCAGGCCAGAGCCAGCTCTGCCCTTTCCACGCTGCCCTGCGCCTCGGGATCGCCCTGCTGGACGGGCTGCCATTGTCCTCTGCTCTCTACGCATGAGAAACTGAGCACAAGGAATTCTTTAAGCACCGTCTGGACTCGGAGCCCTGGGTTCCAGGCCCAGTTTCACCTGCTCATCTGTGACAACCGGAGAACAGAAAGGGACCTGGCGAGAGGTGGCCCAGGGGACAGAGGCCCAGGGCCAAGCGGGTGACCTCTACGGCCCCCAAGCTGCCTGTGGTGCTTCCGCGTCACAGGCCTGGGTGGCACCTTCTAGAAGATGCTCCCAGCGCTGGCCCCACGGTGCAGCGTCACCCTGGCCTCGGCTGTGTGCCCTCTGCCCGAGGCCCAGGCAGGGTGGGCCAGCTGGGTGGGCTGTGCTCTGGTGGCTTACAAAGGTCCTGTGTCAGGGACTTGGGGGCTAACGAGGGCCTCGTCCATTAGGGTGCGCAGAGAAGCCCTCATCTCCCCTGGCGACCACTGAGGATCAGAAAAAACTTGCCGTTTTCGTCCAGGGCATACACCGACGTCTGCCCCACAGACACCTGCGTCAGCCTCTGTTTGGGAGGACACGGGATGTGGTACCAGCAGTCACCTGCAACGGGAGACGGGACCCGTGGGGCACGTGGCCTCCTCTGCTGCTCACAGGGTCTGGGCAGGTGCCACGGCCTCTGTCCCAGACCAGCTGGACCACACACGTGCCCCAGGGCCAGGCATCGCCGAGGGCCAGGTAGAGGTGGTTCCCCCCCAGTGCCCTCGCTTGGCCCCCAGAGGCCGCGACACGTCCCGGACGGCAGGGCCTATTGGGTCCGTCTCACGAGCAAGGACACCAAGGAGGAGACCCCGCTGGGAGGCCACGGAGCAGACCCACTGCACAAGCCCCGTGTGCTACTGCCCCATCTGGGCACCTAGCTTCTCTGTGCCAGACGCTGTCCAGACATCCAGCCAGGAACAAGCCGGTATGGCTGGCACTCCTGTGGCCAGCGTGGTCGCTGTGGAGTGGGCCACGTCAGAAGGTGCCCAGCAAGCCTGTCCGTCCCCAGAGGGGCAGGAGATACAAAGGGCCCACAGTGACGGGCAGCTGCAAGACCCGCCCACCACCCAGCAGGGCCGCCCCCCAGCCAGTGCCGGGGGATGGGTGCAGCCTCTGGGGGGTCCTGGCTCAGCCCCCCGAGCCTGGCTCACAGGTGGCACTCCAGAAACACTTGCCCAGCTGAACGAGGGTCAGGGGCCCATCCACCAGCTTCCCCGGGCAACGGCATGCACAGCCCCTCTCTGCCCGGGCACAGGTGGGGGTCCTCCTCGAGAAGGGACACTCACCGGCCGGCCGGGCGGGGGACACAGAGCCACGGTAGAAGGCAGAGCCATCGCGTGCCACGGCCCACACCTGGCAGCAGGCACCGACAGAGATGGACACGAAGGGCTGGTCGGTGCCCACGTGCAGCCAGGAGGAGCCCTGGGGAAGGAGGGAGGGACTCTTTGGGCCGACCTTACCCTTAGCTCCCAACGCCCACAAAGCCTGGTGACCCCCTCGGGCCACAGACAGTGCCCCCAAGGCCCAGGGGCCATCCTGGGCAGAGCTGGGGAGGTCCGAGCCCAGCCTGACTCCACAACAAGAGTCCAGTTTGGAAAGAACCCACCAGAACCCCAAGAGGGTCCGAGCTGGGCAGGGCGGCGGAGCCCAGGGGCCCTGGAGGCGCAGCGCTCACCGCGGGGTTGAGCTCCGTCACACCCAGACGGCACAGCACGTCCCCCTTGTCACTGATGGCCCAGAGTGCGACACTGGGCCCGCTTGCGTCGGTGCCCGGGTTCTCGGGGATGATGGACACGTCCCCAAGGGCGACGGGAGCCACCTCCAGCCAGGGCCCGCTGGTCACCAGCTTGCATCTCCTGCACGGTGGGAGAGAGCATGGCCCCGTGGCCCCAGGGTGAGCGTGAGCCTCGGGCCACCTGCCCTAGGCCCTCGGGACGCTGTGTGCAGAGGCAGCCAGGCTGTGCCCCGCTCCCTTCCTCCTCCCCTCCACCCGCCCGGCCTTCCCGGTCTCGGGGCCCCACGGCCACCCAGCACCAAGGTGGGCTCCGCTGCCGGAGGGGCAGAAGGAGGGGCCCGCGGGGGTGGCCCCCTCTCCACACCCTGCCCTGCCCTTGGCCCCAGCCAGGCCTCCTGTCCTGTTGACAAGCTGAGCCTGCCAGTGACATTTCTCTTATTTGTTCTTGAAAACAAACTCTTCAGAAACACAGCGCGCTGGGAGCCCGAGGGCGTTTCCTGGGCTGGCGTTTACTCTGATTCTGCCCCCCCACTTCTGGGGCGGGGCAGGCGGGATGTCGGGCCCAGGGGGACCCAGCGGGGGGCAGGGCCGCACCCGTGCCTCCCGACTTTACCTGGCCCAGCACCTCCTCCTGACAAAATCCTTCATGGTTTTGTATCCGTGGTATGAGCTGCAAGAGAAGCTGAAATCAAGACAGCTTCGTGGAAGTTTCTGGAAAGTAACACTGGCCAGGCACCGTCTTTTCCACCTGCCACGGGGCACACCACCCCTCCTTCAGGCCCCTCTCCCTGGGGCCAGGGTGTGGCAGCTGCCCAACCGGGGGGGGGGGGTCCCCACCCCTGGACCCCATCAGAACCCTCTGGGGGCCAGTCAGGCTGAGGACGGAGGCGAGGGGCAGGGGCAGTCCGAGATGCCTGGCTGCGGGCAAGGGACCCCAGGCCAGCCGTCCTCCCCAAGCTGGGGCCCACTTAGGAGCCGTGGCTCAGCTCTCCGGGCTTCCATCTTCCACTGGGGTGTCACTCAGGCGCTGTAAAGGGCCTGTAGCCTGCTGACACTGGACACCGGCACCAGGTGGGCTCGCTCGGTGGGCTCGCCACCACGGTTCCCTTACCCCCCAGGCCGGCTCTGGCCTCACTCCATGCTCTGATCAAACTGCTTCTTCACCTGAGGCCTCCCTTGGGCCACCCCTGCCTGTCACCCAGGGCCACCTCAGCCCCGGGCACCAGGTCCCTGCTGGCCCGCCAAGAACCCGCACCCAGCACAGTAGGGCTGCAACCAGGGGCCGAGGGAGCCCGGCCACCGAGGCCAGGCGTAGCAGGTATGCCAACCCAAGCCCACCTGGGCCCACCGCACCTCTCTGGCTGGCTCTGTGCCCTACTAGCAGCTGGGGTGGGCACAGGGGGTCTGCTCCTCAGCCAGGCTTGGGTCTTTTGGGGGGTCAGAGCTCCCCAGGGCAGTGGGGCAGGGGAAGGGGCGCTGCCCGGCAGAGTGGTGAGGCCGGGGCCTGGTGCTCAGGGCCTAACTACAGAGGGCCCTCCCCGTGCAGACAGAGATGCTTACGCAGGGAAGTCACTGGCATACTGCCACCCCTCCTGGTCAGTGCCCCCGGGAACGCTGAGATCCACGGACCAGTCAGACACCTGGGGGAGCGGCAGGTCAGTGCGGCCACACCCCTGCGCCAGTCCCCACCCTTCCCCGCAGCCCCGGGCTCACCCAGGTCCACTGCGGAGACGGGGGCTTTGTGCCCGCCTTTGTGCATTCCTGCAGCCCTGTGGCGTCACTCCACATGTACCGGTCAGTGGGCAGACCCCTGTGGCAGGACAAACGGGCGGGGTGATGTGAGAGAGGACGGAGCGGCCCGCCCTGCCCAGTGCCAGGCACGCACCTGCCAAGGGGGAGAGCACCCAGGTGACCCCCCCGTCACTCAGGGCCCCTGGCCGAGGGCTGTGGTGTGCTGGGCAGTCCAGGAGTCCATCTCTTCCCCTGGTGTTATGGATGACTCTGTCCCCCAAAAGGTGCTGCAGCCCTGTCCCCAGTACCTGTGAATGTGACCTTATTTGGAAACAGGGTCTCTGCAGATGCTGGAATTAAAATGAGGTCACTAGGGTGGCCCTAATCCAATGTGATGTGCCCTTACAGAGGGGAAATTTGGACCCAAACTTCTGTGTGAGGACAGGAGGAACACCTGAAGCCACCAGACGCCAGGAGCCCTCAGAGGAGACCACCCTGCAGACACCTTGATCTCAGACTCCCCAGCCTCCAGAACCGGGGAAGAGTAACTGTTTTGGCGAGCCACGCAGCGTGGGGGGCTTTGTTACACAGCCTGCACTGACTCAGACGCTCACAGAGCAGCAAGCAGCTCACCGGGGTCCCGGGTGGGGGGCCGGGAGCCGGGGCCCTTGGCCCGCATTCCCTACGTGGACCCGGGAGCACGCGCTGCCCTGTGCTGCCTCCCAGGGACTGAGCAGGAAGGGTCAGCATTCTGTGTGGACGCTACGCACAGCTGCTGTTAAGGCTTCCAGGATATATTCTGGCAACGTGTATTAGAAAAGCTCAAACTGTGATTGACGGGGGGAACAGAGAGACTCACAAATATTTACACGCAAGGAAATCCTTTACACTGCTGCGTGAGTGAGAGACCGCAATCCACACCCAGCCGGACCAGAGGTCAGGTGAGCCGCATCGCTCTGGGGGAGAGGCTACGGGCCATCGCACGCCATCTTTACCTGCCTCACCTTGTCCCCCTGCCCCACCGCACACACGCACACGGAGGACAGGCAGAGGGAACACGCCCTGTGCTAATACAGGTCACTGTCTTTGGTTGGTGGGAATAGAGTTTGTTCCTCATATTACTTGCTATTTCTTTCTTTCACAAATTTTGAAGAAATGGGGAAGGAAATCAGCTATGTTTCTGTATACAGCCACCAATAGCAGAAGAAAACAATAAATAATCTGTGCCATTTATAATAGTACCAAAAAATATGAAATACCATCTAGTGAAAGGCGGAAAACCCCTAACAAATTATAAAACCTTATTATTAAGAGGGAATTAAAGACCACATAACTAGAGGTATAAACTATGCCCACATACGGGAGACTTAACGAATTGTGAGATGACTTTCCTACCCAAATGGATCTGCAGATCCAAGGCCATCCCCTATAAGATCCCAGTGGTTTTTGAGGACAGACAAGCTGCTTCTAAAGTTCATCTGGAAACAACCGAAGCAGAGAGAAAACACGAAGAAGATGAGAGGATTTGTCCTCCAGCTCTGAAAGCTTGTCCTGAAGGGACAGTCGTTGGGACAGTGCAAGGACACCCAGTGGCCCAGGGAAGGGCAGGGCCTGAGACAGACCTGCCTGCATGGACACCAGAGTCAAGACAGAGGGAAGGACAGTCTTCTCAAGAAATGCTCTGGGTCACTGGACATTAAGCTAGACCCAGTGGCCTTCGCCGCACACCACACACCAAGGAGCTCGACAGCTCTCTGACCGGCTGGCTCCACATGTGGGGATTCCCACTGCCTCTTCAGATTCACAGACGGACTCACAGACCTCAGCAAAGAGCCATACTTACAACTACTGTCTTATTATAAAGGGTATGAAACAGGAGCAACGCAAAGAAGCCTGGCGGGGGCCGGGACTCAGGGCTCCAGTGAGGCTAGGGCCTCAGAGCCGCTGCTCTGGCCGGCCAAACATCTCGTGGCAGGGTTTGAGAGCTAAGAAATCCACCACTTGCTTACTTTCTGAAAAGAAACAAAAACTCGGGACAAGAGCGATGAGAAATATGTTTCTATGCAGAGAGGCCAGGAAGTAAAGACCCACACATAATCTAGATTTTATAGTGCCCCCTTTCTGTCCCAAACCTGCCACCTTGTCCAAAAGCCTCATGTTTGATGCATTAAAATAATTTTGGTGGCAGCTATGATGTTCTCAGTAGCTTGAATTAAGCAAAACGACACTCACGTTAGAAGTCAGGATGGCACCTTTGGTGAGGAGGGAGGGGTGACAAGGAGGGACGCCAAGAGGATGGGGGCGAGTGGCCCTGTCCTGTCCTGAGCCGGGTAATGATTACGCTGCTGTCAGATCTGTAACTCAACTAACTGATCTATATATAGATCGACATACATATCTCATTGTACATCCGTGCATGTGTATGCATTTACATTTTGTGCACTTTATGTCATGCATCTCAATAAAGGGAGTTTTTAAAATTTGTATTACACTTAAAGATTCAAGTGAAGAAACACCTCTGTGAGCAGTAAGATCCAGTTAGTTTCGTGTCAGGGGCTCCCTGGGATGTGGGTGTCCAGATTTCACCAGGACTGTGGTCTGGGCCGGGCCCGGCCACTCACCTGCTGGTGTAGCCTGTGACGGGGTTCCAGCGCTGGTTCTCGTAGATGTAGACACACTTCACATCCGACTGGGTGTAGATGTTACCAGCACTGCTGGCTAGGCCTGGGGGAGAGGCGGCTGCTGGGACCAGGCCTCACCTGCCCCCCCGGGGACTTGGGCTCCCCTCTGAAGCACTGAGGCTGCAGAGCATGGCGGGAGGTCGGGCCGGAGAGTGGGTGGGGGCAGGGGGTGGTGTTCACGGGCCTGCTGAGCTTATCTTGCAGGGGCTGGCCTGGCTGGGATTTCTCTCTGATTATCCTGGGGTTGCACAACCCGGATGAGAAGCAGTAAATCTCCCGTCCACACCACCTTCAACCCCTCTGCCTCACCTGCTCTTGGCACTAGGCAGGCGTGAGGCCCGACCAGCTGACCCTCTAGGAATGCTCACAGAACCCCCCACGAGCCCCAATTTCTTCATTTGTAAAATGGGGACAAAGGTCATTGCTGCCTCACAGGGGGAAGCTGTTAAGCCTGCGCAGATGTTTCTGTGGTCTTAGCGGACCACACACAGTCCTACAGGGTTAGCTGTCCCCCCCCACCCGTGGGGCTTCCTGTTTGTTTGTTTCTGCCTCCCAGAACTTGGGGAGCCCACAGGGGTTCAGCAAGCTCTCATTCCCTAAGGCGTGACCCCCCCTGATGAGGGGCTGGTGGTCAGGCCTGGGGATCAGGAGACCCAGGTCCTTGTCTGTGAAATGAGTACTTGGACACAGGGAGGCCCCCATAACTGCTCTTCTAGAAACTTCAAGGCCTCTGGCCCAGCTGTGGGTACTCGGAAAGGCATGTCGGAGGCAAGGCCTCTCTGGGCTCCATGCCTCATGAGCTGGCCCAGGGACCATGCTCCGCAGAGGCTGGCAGTGGTGAAGGTCACCTGTCAGCTTGCTGTCAGCTAAGTGTCAACACTGGGACAGCGGCTCCAGCGTGGGGCAGGGGAAGTGGGACGGGATTAGAGGAGGGAGAGGCCAGGAAGGCTGTGGGCAGGGCTCGGGGAGCCGGTCCCACCACCCTCGGAGGAAGGGCCACCCTCACCTTGGAAGCAGCCTCCACCGTAGCCGCCTGTGTACACCCAGGCTGTGTGGTCGTAGCCGATGCCCCACACCACGCCCCGGCCGTTGGCCTCCACCACCCGCAAGTGGCCTCCCATCTGACGCCAGAACCTGGAGCGCAGGGAGAGGGGAGGAGAAGGACGTCCCCACAGGGCTTCCTGGCTTACGCTACCGGCGCCCTGGCCTCCCACGGATGTCCACCTCACTCGTCTTTGGTCCCAAATGATAGACTTTATGAAGGATGACGGGACCTGCTTGGCTTCCCACACCAGGGGGCCAGGAGTCTGCAGAGGAGACTTGGGGCAATGGTAGGGCAAAGCCAGCAGCCCCCATTTCACACTGCCCCTGGGGTCTGGGACAGGCCTGACCCGCAGAGAGGTTACTCGTCTGCTGGACGAGCCACACCGTGGGCCAGCAGGGAGCAGGGTGCAGCTGCGAAAGGGCTCACCCTCCTGTAGGCCAGGCCCCGCCACCGTCACCAGAGGTGGTCTGACTCGCTGGACTGGCTCCAGGCCCACAGGGCCGCCAAGAGCGGATGCGCCAAGGGGGACAGACACACCCACTCTCCCCTCCTGGGTGGGACCCCTGGTGTCCCCTACGTCCCCTGGTCCTCGCAGGCTCTGGGTGACCGTCTGGGGGTAGCCTGTGTCCCCTGGTGTGTCCCCCTCTGCTTCCTCACCACAAATGCCAGCTGGCCCAGAAATGCCCCCGTGCTCACACTGCCCACTGTGGGCGGTCTCATTTCATCTCCTGGCTTTAGAGGCCACCCAAAAAGCCATGCCCAGCTCGCACCCCGACACACGGCGGGGGCTCGATGGGGCTGACCGGCTCCAAGCCCAGTCCTGCCCGGGGCTGGCGGTGGGAAGTGAGGAAGGGCGGCCCCTTCCTGGAGCCACAACCCCAGCTGCTCAGGTCAGGAGGCCCGAGTGGAGCACGGCTGACTCACATCTGGTCACAGGGCAGCGGGTGCTCGGGGGCTTCCAGGTCCAGACTGGGCTCACTCACGAAGATGTCCCCCTTGCAGGTGATGGACCAGATGGCCTGTGGGGAGGGGCGGCCATGCACCCTCCGGTTCTCGCAGCAGGACAGGCTGAGCAGCGCAAGCTGACGCAGGGAGACGGCCCGTCACGCCGGGAAGGGGGGCGGTGGCAGGCTGAGGCCGGCCAGCCCGAGACGGCCGCCCCTTGACCCCCGCCCGTCCCGTGGGGACCGCCGCCCAGTCACCCAGTCGTTCATGTCCTGCTCGGTGGCAGCTGCCAGGCGCACGGGCCACCTCTGCCGGGTCCTCTCAGGGGTGTAGACGGCGAAGGAGTGTCTGGCCTCACCGAGCACGGGCACCAGCGCCGTCACCTCATTGAGGAACACGTGGAGGTACTGTGTACAGAGGCAGGGCTGTGCCCGGGCAGAGCGGGCCCGCAGGGCTGGGCGCGCAGCAGGCCTCTGCGCAGAGGCCCTGCCATGGTGGGTGGGCCAAGACAGCTTGGGTCACCCCCGGTTCCCCAGACCGGGACTGCTGTCACCACAGGCCAGCACCTTGTGGACGCCACACAGGTCCCGGGCCCTGAGCCTCAGGTCTGGTGTCCCAGGCATGCCCTGTGCCCGCCTCTGCACCCTGTCCCCTGGGCCCCCGCCACACCTTCTTCTCCTCATGGACCACATAGTAGACGAAGAGGATGCTGTCCCGAACCCCGTCGTGCCCCGTGAACTGCTCCAGGGCCACACGGACGTCCACCCACTTGTGGGGCTTCCAGTCGCACCACCACTGCAGGGTCCCTGTCTTCACCCACACAGACTGCGGTACAGCCCCGGGGGCAGTGGGGGCACGTCAGGCGGGCCCTGGGGCCCCCTGACTCTGCCCTGGGCGCACCAAGTCCCCAGCACCCAGCTCCCCCACGTCACCCAGCAGCAAAAGAAAAGCTATCAGGCCCCCGAGAGGTGCCGGGCGCTGACCCAGGGCCATCTCCGTGCGACCTCCTGACTCTCAAACGGCCCGCGGGACGGGCCCTGCTACCCCGCACTCTGGATGGGGAAACCGAGGCTCAGCTGAGTTCTGTGCCCGGCCCCCCATCGCGGAGTGAGCCGAGAGCAAAGCAGGGAACCACATGCGGCCTGCCTGTCTCCGGAGGCCCAGGAGATGCCTCTGCCCCCAGCCGAGACTCGGCCAGGTCCTCTCAACAAAACTGGCCACAGGCTTCGTGTGACTCGTCTCCCAGCCTGTGGCCCTCCAGGGCTGGGGCTCAGCCGGAGGGGGTCTGGGACCCCCTCAACCCCGTCCTCACACCTCCCAGTGAAGTGCCGTGCGGGCCGGCACCTGGGCGCCCTCCGGTGGAGAGAGGGTGACATGGGCCCCCAACGCACACCTCCCGCGGGGGCCGCTTTGCTGTCTGGGCTCCCGGCCCAGTGGGGCCCGAACAGAGTTCTTAAGGCAGGTGAATAAAGGGCTGGGCTTGAAAGGGATGGCTTTGTGCCACAGACAGGTGGACAGAGGGGTGCATGCAGCCACCTGCTTCTTGCCCCGGGGCACACGGGAGGCATGTAAATGCCTGTGAGAACAGGCACCCGGGGTGCCCACCTGCTCCACGGCCTGCTCGTAGTGCCGGAAGTTCTCCAGCTCCCGCTTGGTCCTCTCCGTGAGCTGCTGGAAGATCTGCTTCCGCCAAGCGGCAGTCTGGGCTGGCGTGATGGACAAGGAGAGCGTCTGCAGCGAGGGGGACAGGCCTGCAGGGGGACAGAGCCTCAGGGCCGGGCCTGCCCACCCCCAGCTGGACCGCAGGCCAGGCTCTCTCATTTTGTGTAAATTAGCCCTTTGTTGTTAGGAAGCTGTGAACTCCGTGAGATGCCCCGGCCCTTCCCTGCATGTTCACCCTGATGGAAAGCTCAGCCTGGGAAACAGCCTCCATGGCCAGGACAGGAGGGGACAGGAGGGGCCGGGCCATCCCGCCACAGCCCTTCCTTCCCACAGCTCCCGCTGGTCCCAGAAGATGACAGACAGAAGGCTGAGCAGAGGCAGGGGCTCAGGCCAGACAGCGGGCCCCCGACGCCCGCCCTTACCCGACTGGACGGTGAACCACTTGAGCACGGTGTGGGCCTCCACAGCACAGCCTCCTCCTGACACCCAGGCCCACGGCGGGTGGTCGTCAGCACTGTAGGCCTCCTCCAAGCCCAGTGGGAGCAGCGCCAGCGAGGAGAGGCCTGTGCTCTCAGGAAAGCCAGCCGCCGAGTAGCCAGGCACCTTCTTGGGCTCCTTCAGGTCAATATTGGTCCAGGGCAGCTCGGCTGGGGTGGAGGCCAGGCCAGGGCGAAGCTCAGGCCTGAGGGTCTCAGTGGCTGGGAGGACAACCCCTGGGACCCATTCTGCAGTCCTGGGGGTGTCTGCTGGGCCCGAGGCTAAGCAGGCCTTGGGGTTCCTGGGGCCGTCCAAAGACTTGGCAGGGTTAGGCAGGCCAGGCCCTGGTCTCTCAGCTTCTGAGGAGGCATCCGTGTCACCAGGCACACCGGACTCACCACTGCCCCTCACCTCTTCGCCGAAGAAGCAGCCAGCACTGGGGACGGGAGGGGCAGACCCGTGACTCCCTCGTGCACTGTGGTGGGCAGGCCGGGCCTGTGCACTCCCCCAGCGGCGGCCTGCACCTCCCGGCAGTCACAGCTTCTCTGCAGCACGTGGGAACCCCTGCTTCCCAGGGAGCGAGCGGGACACCCAGACCACGTCCCAGACCAATGAGGTCAATATATCTGGGGGTGGGGGAAGATCTGGCAGTATTACTTTTTTTATTATGGTACAATAGTGGTGATGTAAAATTACCATTTCATACCATACAATGCAGTGGCCTCAGGCACACCCACAATGCTGTGTGACCATCTCCACTACCTAGTTCCAGAACTTTCTCGTCACCCAAACGGAAACCCTGCCCACTCACTCTCCATCCTCCTCTTCCCACCAGCTTCCTGACAAACACCAGTCAGCTTTCCGTCTCTGTGGATTTGCCTATTTTGGACACTTCATAGGAACGGCATCAAACATGTAACCTTTTACAACTGGCTTCTTTCATAGTATAATGACGTCGGGCCCCTCCATGCTGTAGTGTGTGTATCACCACCTCATTCCTTTTTAGTGCTGTATAATATTCCGTTGTGTGGCTATACGTTTTATTTATCTGTTCATCCGTCAACGGACACGTGAGTTGTTCCCACCTTCTGGCTGTTGTGAATAATGCTTCTACAAACATTCATGTACGGATTTTTGTTTAAACATTTGTTTTCGGTTTTTCTGGGTATATATAGGGGTGAAACTGCTGGGTCCTAGGGTAACTTTAACTTCCAGAGGAACTGGCAGGCTGTTTTCCAAAGTGGCCGCACCATTTTACATTCCCACCAGCAACGTACACGGTTCTTATTTCTTCACATCTTGTCAACATGTGCTGTCTTTCTTTTTGATGAAAGGTGTCCCAGTTTGATTTGCATTTCCTGGGTGACTAACGCTGAGCATCTGTCCATGTGTGTGCCGGCCGTTCCCGTCACCTACCCTGGAGAAAAGTCTATGCAAGTCCTTTGCCCTTTTCAAAGGACTTGTGTGCCTTTTTGCTGCTGAGGAAGAGTTCTTTACAAATTCTGGACACTTGACCCTTGCCAATTAATTTGCAATTCTTTTCTTCCATTCCTGTCTTTTCATTTTCTTGAGGGTATCCTTTGAAGTTTTTCGTTTTGAAGAAGTCCAATGTCTCTATTTTTCCTTTTGTTTCCTGTGCTTTTGGTGTCATCCTAAGGAGCCATTGCCAAATCCAAGGTGAGGAAGATTCAGTATCAGTAGATTAGAAGCTTCTCAGATGATCCCAACATGCTGTGCGGTTTGAGAACGATAAGCTGAGGGGCGTAAATCCTCAGGTAAAATGTAAGCGGACACCAGGCGGCGGGCTCCCGGCCCTCTGGGCTGACGGTGTAGTAGGGATGCCCACCAAGCTGGGGGTGCAAATGGGTGTCCACCAGGGCCTGGGGAGGGCCCCCGCTGCAGACAGGAGCATGGCCAGCACTGTACCAAGGGCCCACGAGCTTCACAACCGGCCTGGTGGGTAAGGACCCCCGGCACGCTGTGTGTAGGGCTGGGGCGTCTCCAGCTGAGACCCTGAGTCGCCTGTCTGCACTGGCGGGCAGCGCTGGGACCTCACAGGATATGCAGAAGCTCAGGCCCTGCCCAGATCTCCTGAAACAGAAGCTCCGGGCCTGGGAAGCTGTGCGGGAACAAGCCCTCCGGCTGCTTCTGGGGCCTGACCACGTTTGAGGGCCCTGCTCTAGACCGCAGACCCGCGCCTCCTTCCCTGCTGTCCTTTGACAGAGGGGCCTGAGCGGCCATCCCACGAAGACGCCTCTCCTCTCCCAGACCTGAGACCTCATGACCAAAGGGCCAGCCCTGTTTGCGGACGTCCCTGGCTCCAATGTGGACAGACTTCCCAGCCTCGCTCCTGTCACCTCCCACCTCCCGCTGCCTGTTTCCACGGGTCAGCCTTGGGTGGACCCGGATGCCAGGCATGGGAGTGGGGACACAGGCCACAGCTCCTGTGGGTCAGAGCCTGGTTTTTCTCCTGCCAGGGACGAGGCCCGGTGCCCCGCTGAGACTCTCCTCCGGACCCTGCCCACCCAGGCCTCCGACAGCCCTTCCCGGCCCTACTGCCCCACGCCCTGCCGTTCCCAGACCACCTGAGGAGACTCGACGAGCTGCCAGAGTGCGACCGGTCACACTCCCGGCTGGCGACGATGGCCTTCCATGTCTTCCCACTGAGCTCGCTCGGGGTGACACCCTGACGGAAGTACACAGCCCGGTCCTCACAGCCAATGCCCCAGACCTGGCACAGAGAGAGCCTGCTGGGTGGGAGGCTCCCTTTCTTTTTGGGGGTGCGGGGGCAGGACGGGGTAGGGGAGAGCACCCAAAGCTGGAGGGCATGGTGCAAATGCAGGCAGGAGTCCCCCCGAAACACGCAGCAGGGTGCAGGCGTACACCCGTGTGTCAGGGCTGGGAAGGTCCCGGGGCGGATGTGGGGTGAGTACACAAGTCAAAAGCAGGAAGTGGAGCTCAGAAGGGGCTGTGTGTGTGTGGGGGGGGCGGTCGGAGCACCAAGCTCCTGAGAAGCAGGGGCGCCATCCTGACTCCGGCCTCAGGCAGATCTGGGGCTCTGCGGTGACAGGGTCCAGAATTGGTGGGTACCATGCTGGGACATGAAGGCCACTCATGTCGTGGTCTTTCGTGTGGCCTCTGGGGGGAAGAAGGAAGATGCTCCCCAGGTGAGCCGTTTTCTATGGGAAAGGTGGCAGGGCACCCTCCTCTCCTCTGCCCATAGGTGCTGAGGAAGGAGGATGTGCCAGGCAGCTGAAGCGCCCAGGGGACAGAGGGAGCAGGCTGGGGGGGGTGGTGCCCAAAGGGCTGGCAGAACTGTCGCCCTGGGGCCATGTCACTTGGCTGAGGCAGGCTGGCCCCTGTGTGCACCAGCAGCCCTATCTCACCCGGACCACTGCACGCCCAGCTGCCAGGGCCAGTGGGATGCAGAAGGCGGGCACAGGGGCACAGGGGAGGCCAGCACCCCTGGAGGCGCCAGCACAGCAGGAAAGGTGTCACCTTCACACCTTGACTCTTAAAGTGACCAAACCTCCTCTGTGAGGAGGCTGCAGTGCACGTGCTAGAGAGGCACATTTAAGAGACGCCTGCCTCTGCAGAGTTGGAAAGGTCCATCATTCTTGCTTGCTGACCTGATTTTGGCCCAAAAGTTCTCAACAAAACCTTTCTAGACTCTGGGATGTGTGTCCCTCCCCGAGACGCCTGCTCACGCCATTGCTCTGAGGTCTTTGCAGGAGTGACTGTGACAGGCAGGGCTCTGGGACCAGCCCCTGGGAGTGTGCGGGCACGGGGCCCTGCCCCGCCTCTGAGAAAGCGTCAGGAGCAGCGGCCCGCCCACGTGGCCCACGAGCCGAGGCTCAGAACTGCGTGCTCACCTGGTCATCCAGCCCCACGCTCACCATTGTCATCTCTCCAACCATCGCGACCCAGCCAGTACCACAAGGAGTGTGAGAGTCGACGCCTCTCCGGAACCACACCTGGAAGTCGGAAACAAATGTGCCTCCTGGAGGGCCACTGAAATAGAAGGGCCTTTTGAAGGCTCAGGACAGATGAGAATTTGATGCTTACGTTCACACGTCATTTAGAAAGGAGGCCTCTCTGGTGTCCCTGTTCCCCACACCTGCCTCACCTCCACCGGGCCCGGCACTGGCCCCCAGCGCTGAGGGTCACCTGTCGCCAGCCCTCTGTCCCAGGTTCCCGTCCATCCTCTGGCTGAGGGTGTCACCCCTCCAGGAGACAAGCTGCCTGCATCTTTCTAGAACCTTCTTCTCTCTGCCAGTTTGGAGCCCCCTGGCACCAGGCAGTGGTAAACGTGGCCTGTTTCACTGCGCAGTAGAGCTGGAGGTGGGATGTCTCGTGGGGGTGTCACAGGTATATCACTGCGTCTTGAATCCAGATGCTGTGCTTTGAGCCTGACCAGTGACATCCCACCCCCATCGACCCTGATGTTTAGAAAAGGCCACTTTGTCCAATAACGTTTGCCTCTATGTAAGCTAATGGCTTTAAAGATGTTATTTTTAAAAACCACTTTTGTAAGCTCATTATTACAATAATATACTTGGGCCTATTCTTAGTGCTTTAGGAAATAATGTCTTCAAGCCTAATTTTTTTCTTGTCAGCATGTAAAACAATCCAAATGTCCCTCAAGCCCATCCGTGGCTCCACGGCTCCTCTGGCGGTCACACTGCCTCCCCCCGACCCGCAGCCAGGGCCCGATATGCTCCCCACGACTGTCATTACCCATGCTGGGTGGGGGCCTGGGCAAGGTGCCATCAGCTCTCGGCCCCACGATAGGGTTGTGGTCATGAGCACACACGCTTAACCACAGTTCCCTAGGTGGGGTGGCGATGAGGGGGGTGACCAGTTAAATGAGAAAACCCTCAAATCCTTAAATAAAAATTTCTAGAACGTCTAAAACATTCTTTACCCCAAAGAAAATCTGCACGAATATTTGAAGACTGAGCAAACTGCTCATATAATTCAAATGTCCTGTGCTCATTTATTCTGTTGCTCTGAGAAGGGCTTAGAGGCCATGGTCTCTGGGAAGTGGGGTCCTTGGGGACTCACGGGCTGGGGGGAGCGTCAACCTGTTTCTCAAGCTGGGGTGTGGCCTGGGGCTCGGGGACCTTCAGCACTGGGTAGACTTGGGGTCAGGAAGAGATCCCAGGAGCATCTTGAAGTCCGCTTACTGTACTGGACTTGCCTCTTAAAGTAAAAATGACAAGCACAGACGGGACCACGGGAAGCACCCAATGGGCTGAGGTTTCCTGCTTCCGATTATCTGGAAGGTTGCGGCCTATGGGGGGGCGAATGCAGTGGGTCCTACTTGGCCCAGGCCACTCTGCAGGCACCAAATCCGCTCTGCAGGTCACCCAGGTCAACAGAACACGCGCCGGGCCAGGCTGCAGCCGGTTCCACAACCCTCCACCTTCCACGGAGCCCTCGCACCCAGACGCCAGCGACCCCGCCTTACTTTCCGGTCCTTGGTGACGGCCCAGACCACACCAACCCCCACGGACACGTGCAGGATCCCGTTCTCGGACGAGGGGGGCTCCACGGCGGACCAGCAGCTTCCTGCCGAGCCCCAGGAGAGAGCGCCGGCGGCCGCATCAGAGGGGTGCTGGGGAGCGGCCGGCGCCCTCGCCTCTCGGGGCGCAGGGGTAGGGCTGCCCACCTTTCGGGTTGCTTCTGTTGATTCCTTCCCGGACCAAGGCCTGCCCCTCCCAGAGCGTCACCCACAGGAGGTCGTGGGGCCCACAGCTGATCTGGACAGCCTCCCCCGGGGTGTCCACGAGAGACCACGATGAGCCTTCGGGGTTCGGGTGGTTGACGTCCTCTCGGTACCACACCTGGTGGCGAGAGAAACCCAGGTGGGTCGGGCCAGTGGGGAGCCTCCGCGAGCCGGGGACCAGGGTTCCCTGGCCGTCCGGATCTTCGCACCAGATTATAGGACCCAGCCCCACCCTTCTAAAAAATGGGACGGGGGATTTTGGCGGACCTGGGGGACAGATTTCTGATGATGTGCGGGTGAGAACGGCTTCCCCAGGGAGAACTCCAGCCCCAGCCCGGTGTCCTGCGCCCCCTAGTGGCGGCACCTTCCCAGGACACCGTCACTAGGGGAAGCCCTTGTCCTTGGTGGTAAACGGGAAACCCATTAACCCCCTATGAATGTCTATAATGCCCACTTCTTTTTCTCATTAACCTGAAGAGAGCAAGCGAAATAAAATATTTAAGACTGAGCCACCCACTTATATTGTCCAAACTGTCTGGGTCACTTCATCTGGAGGGGGCTGCACCTGCTCCATGGACAGGAGAGCTAGGACCCCCTCCCAGAAGCCGTTTCCACACGGGGGGCCACAGCCTCCCGACCCTATCACCTCACCCTACGGCCTGCGCTGCAGAATCGGGCCTGGGCAGTCTCCCCGTTTGGGGGCCCATCTGTCTCTCCAGCTCCCCCTGGAGCCCGGGGTCCTGGTCACATGGTTCAGGGGCCACAGGACTGGCACAGGCAGTACGTGGCGACCACAGTTCTCATGCCCCATCTGCCCTTGTCTGTGCCCCGATGGGGCTCTGTCCCCGGCCAGCCCCCCACCAAACACCGGCGGGCGGGCCTAAGCCCAGGTCAGATAGGACCCCAGGGGCGAGCCTGCTAAAGACCTGCTGCGGCTGTCCCGAAGCCACTCAGAGACTTTTGGTTGGTGTGTGGCAGGGGACTGCACAGCTGCCAAGTATGCTCTAAAACCACGACTGAGGTGCTGGCTCACCCGCACACAGGACCATCATGTCACTGCCGCCCCAGCTGCAGTTGGTTTTTGTTCCTTCGCTTAGTTCACAAACCCCTGAGAGAAGGATGTCCACCCACCCACCGCAATATCCTGGAGCACGGCAGGGGGCTGGAGGGGGCTCAGAGGAGGGACATGACCCAGTGGGCCCACAGGACAGCAGGATCCACGGGAGCAGGGGATGTGGGGACCGCGTAACATGCTGCCTGCCCAGGGCAGCCCCAGCTGCAGGAGGCCCGGAAAAGGTCTCAGGAGCAGGTTCGTCCTTCCTGCATCTCTGGGGGGACACAGAAGGCCAGCTTCTCTCCTGCCCGCTCCTCCTGTGGCCGGCCTCCTGCAGCCACCCCCCAGGCCTTACCTGTCCCTGCAGGGATACGGCCCACACGGACAGGTGGCCCACAGGCCCATCTGTGATCTCCCACCCCCCAACAGAGAGGTCACTGAAGGGGTCGGGCAGTTGCTTGGGGTCATCCTTCGAAGGGATCTGAAACATGAAGGTGCCGGACAGTAGCAGTCAGTACCTGAGGGCACCTGGACCCATAGACGCCACTGCTCCCTCCCAGGGACACCTGGGTGTGTGTGCCCACCCAGCCCCTGCTCTCAGCATGCTGCCTTCTGACTGTGCAGAGAAGAGAGCATCAGGACAGAGGACTCCTGGCCCTCAGTCCCCTCTGCCCTGTCCTCCCTCTGCCAGCCACCAAGCCTGTGCTCTGTCCCTGAGCGTGAAAGGCAGGTGCACACGTGAGGTTTCGGCTCTGTGCTTTGCAGTGGCCCGACTGCTGTGACCCCATCCCCTCACCTAGAAACGGCTGACCACAGACATGTTCCTGCAGCATACGGCCTCAGAGGCACCGGCTGTCGCCTTGCCGTCCAGGCTGCTCCCAGCCCAAGGGGCAGGAACATTGGCCTGGCGGCCCCACCCGACAGCATGAAGCCCCCAGAGAGGTCTGGTGAGCGCCGAGGCCTTTCTCTCATTCAAGGCCACACAGGAACCCAGTCTAGGCCCTGAGTTCCTAAGTTGGGAGTTTTTTTCTGGCTCACAGAAACAATACAAGAGCCAGTATGGTCTCTACAGGGGTTTGGGGAAGAAATGCACAGTCTGAGCCTGTCTGGGACAGGGTGGCCCAGAGACCAGGGTCAGGACGAGGTCTGTGCTATGCTGGGCCACGGCTTGGCCTGGCTCCCCACGTGCCCAACTCTCAGAGAAAGAAACACACAGAGCCATGGTGTTCCCGGGACGGGAGACCATTCACAGGCCAGGTCCCAGGGTGGACATGGTGTCCCTGGGCACAGGTGGGGCAGGTGGGGGCAAGGGCCCTGCCCGCCCCAGGCCGCACTCAGGCTGGAGACCTTGGCCCAGGTGTCCCGGGACTTGTATCTCCTGTACCGGATCCATCTCCGGCGCCGCACACAGGAATTCCACCTCTTGTCTCGTGTATACGAGGCAGGGAAGTCGACGGCATATGTCCACCCCTACACAGCAAGGGCGGGGCGCTCTATAAGGCTCTCGGGGTAGGAACTGAAAGAGCCAGGGAGCGGGCGGCAGGGAAGCGCAGAGGGAGGAAGACAGCAAAATGGCCCAAAGCTAAGCACCGACCCCCCAGCCCTGGGCCCGGACACAAGTGGGGGGCACCATGGGGAGCATGCCGGACGCAGGTTGAGGAGGATGCCACAGGCACTGAGGGAGCAGGGGAGCGACCAGCCCAGAGTGCCCCCTCCCCACAACAGAACTGCGGTGGGAAGCAGATTCACCTACCCCTTTCTCGGTGGGCTCCCCTCCAAAATTCTCATCCACGTACCAGTCCGACTCCCACTCCCAGTGTAGTGAGGGCAGCGCCACCCCGTCCAGCGGCCGGTGCTGGAGCCCAGTCACGTCGCTCCACGGCCAGCGGTCACTGGGTAGGAGCTTCTCGCAGAAGCCACCCACGGGGTTCCAGCGCTGGGGGCCAGGAGGCAGAGACGGGCCTCAGGCCTGCAGCTGACCTGCAGTGGTCAGCGACCCCCGCACTCTTCATCAGTAACCAGCACAGCAGCCCGGCCCGAAGCGCAGAGTCCCTGCTGCAGGACACAGGGACCCGAGGGGCAGGCGGGGGGTGGCACGGCCCTGTCCTGGGCTCCTGGACCACTGCCTGGAGCACCCCCTTGTGCAGGCCTGGCCAGCCTGCCTTTGTAGGACACAACAGGGTGTCGGACCCCAAAGACTCTGGACCCTCCGCAATTCAGATCGTAAGTGGAATGAAGGGAACGAATGTGGGAGCTGGCCGGAAGCCTGGGACTGGGGGCGTTACCTCCTGGCGGACCCACCGACCCCGCCACCCACAAACTGACCCCACCTGATTCTCATAGGCTTCCTCCCGGCGGCGGATGGGGAGGTCACTGGCGCACACGTACACGTAGATCTGGTTGTCACAGGCAATGCCCCAACAGCACTGCATGGCCGCACTGACCCGCTTGAACTCCAGCTGGGGGTCCTTGCAGAGCTCCCAGTACTGCCCGGCTGTGGACAGCGTGTACACCCGCCCGAAGAGGTCCACGGCCCACAGCACCGAATTGGGCATGACGGCTGTGGCTGCAGAGAGTGGCAAAGGGTGGTCACTGTCCCCACCAGCTCCCGCTGCCTTATGAGGCCCTTTGTGGAAGGAGGGAGGTGAGCAGCAGAGTGGAGCAAGGCCCAGGGAGTCTGCACTGAGCCTCGACCTACATGGGCACCAGGGCCTGTCCAACACACGAGAAGCCAGAACACCAGCCTTCCAGACCCATATGGAAACTGGCATCGGCGTCCGGGGCCTGAGCCAGAGCCGCTGGAAGAGCTGTGGCCACCCCGAAAGCCCCTTGCTCCTGCCTGGTCAGGCCTGGGGTCCACCGCCTGCCTCTGGCAGCTGCGCTGTGACTCAGTGCCCAGGGCCACCCGGCCCCAGACTGCTGGAACTTGGATCCTGGCTCCATCACTTTCTAGCACCACCAAAAGCCAGCGACTAACCTTTCTGGGTCCCGATTCCCTAATCTGTAAAGGCTAGAAAGGAATCGTGATCTCCGTCGTTGTTTTGAGAATTAAGTGAGATGATACAGCACAGAACTGACAATAAATAGTGCTTGGAGCCCGGCAAGGCTGCAAGGAGTGTTTTCGATGTCATTTTATTACTTGGTAATCGCTACCACAAACTACCACTTACATTCTATCTCTCAGAACAAAAAAAGTCAACTCCCTTATCTGTTCAGCCCGAGTCTTCATTTCCTCACCACCTAACTGCGCCCTGCACACCGCACCAAAGCTTACAAATACTGCCATTACATCCCATCCACCACTGCTGACTGCCTGAGCTGAGATGGAAATGCTGCTCCAGCGGAGTGAACGTCATTAATTAGTTAAGGTTAGAAGTCAGGCCCTAATAGGTGGGCAGGTGTGTGATAAAGCGAGTATTATAAAACGTCAATAGCAGAATCTAGGCGGTGGGTAATGTCTGCGGGTGTTCACTGTATAATTCTTTCAGTTTGGCTGCATGTTTGAAAATCCTCATTCTGAATCGTTGGGGAATAAAGTAAGGTTTGTGTGTTGGGGGGCAGGAGCAGGAATGTGGGTTCGTATATAGTGTCATTTTAACATAAATCCAGTCTTCTTCGAAAATGCCCCTCAGCTCACAGTTCCTGTATAAGCAACCAGTTAAGTCAGGCTGTCTGCAGGTAAACCTCAAGCTCAGGGAATAGGGACTTTGACTTGGGTTTGATACTTTTCTTTAGAGAAATGACTAAACAGTAATTGCCACACAGACATAACTGAACGTTCCGGGCAGCTAACGACAGAATTTCCTGCAGAGAATGTATGGGATTGGGGGAGTATCTTTGCAAACACCCTTCAGGGTAGAGACCCGGCCACCTGTCATTTCCCAGCTAAAGATGTGACACCTGGTGAACATTCTCGGTCAGCTGCACCTCCTTTCTGCCTCTGCCAGGATGCCGTCCCCAACTCCTCCCACGCCACTTCCTGGCTGTAAAGTGACCTCTCCAGGGTCACGGGGTCAGACAGCTCTTAAAAGGGAAGTTGGAGCATTACGTCCCTTGAGTCTGGGATCCTGAGATTTCCTTCGTTTTGTAGGGGTGAAGGGATGAAGGGAACATCTTCCAAGAAGGCAACCTCGGAAAACTAACTTCTGTACAGTGAATTCCAGATGGACCTTCAGTCATTCCAAGCCAACAAGGCCTGCTCACCGCCCTCGGAGCCCTCTGCCTTCCTGTACAGGCTTACTAGATCCTTTCAGCGATCAAGAGGTCCCCAAATGAAGGTGGCAGCAAGAGTGGCATGAGAGTGTCGTACAGAGGGGGGCCGAGTCCCAAAGGAGAACGAAAGCATTTACTTCCCAGTCGGCCTGAGGACTCCTTCCTGGAAGGGTTCTGCAGGCTTGTTTATCACTGACATGCTGTCACTCCCTCTCCCTGCGCAAACAGAGCTCTGGCTACCCCAGTGGCATACCGCCTGCCAACTGTGGGGGCTGTTGAGGCGACATCAGGGTCCGAAGAGGCGGGAGAAAGGAGGGTGTGCATGCTAGCTGAGTCCTTCCTGAAGAGCCGGTCCGCCCGACTGCACCGCGCTGGCAGTGCCCTGGGCTAGCAGCTCTGAAGATGCACGCCCCCCACCCCCACCCCCAAGCCCCATTCATCGCGAGCGGGTCAGCCTGGTTTCGTTTCGTTCCGTGCATGGCTACAGGCGGGCCCCCTGTCCTGCCTGCAACGGCGCGGCCCTGACCATCTGGCCAGCGCCAATCCCCCGACAAGCGGTTTTTGCTCCCGCCTCCGCCCAGGAGAAACAGACGGGCTCCTTGCAGCTCGATCCTCTACACCCGCCAGGCTCCAGCAACCCGCTTCCCAAAGCACTCCGCCGCAAAGGCTGGGCTGGAGTCGCCGGCAGCGGCGTTCCGGGGGCCCGGGGGAGGGGGGCGCCCTGCCCCGGAGGCAGGAGGGCGCGCGAGCCCCGCGCCTCCCTCCCCGCTTTCCGCGAGTGCAGGACGCGCGCGGCCGCAGGATTCGGCGCCGCTTCTCTCCGCCGCCCCCACCCCCGCCCCCGCCCGGGCCGCCGCTTCACTCACCCCGCGGGCGCCGGCGGGCGGGGTAGCGGCGACCGCTCCTCCGCGGCCAGGAGCGCAGGCCAGCCCTGCCCCCGCGCCCGGAGAGCAAGCGGCCAGGAAGCGGCAGCCGGGCCCACGCTGTTGGTCGGCCCCGCCGTGACGCGAGAGCCGGGCGCACGCGATTGGCTGCGACGCCCGCCCACATCCGGGGTCGTGTGGAAGCATCCCCGGCCGCGAGCCGCTGCGCCGGCTCCCTTCGCGCCCTCGGGGGGCGAAGTGGACCAGCCGACCACCGCTAGCCCCCAGGGCCGGGCCCGCCGCCCCCCGGGACCCGGCTGGCAGCCCCTTGCAAGGAAGAGAAAGAGTTAATAGAGTTGGCTCGACTGCACGTGCCTTGACCAAGGGATGACCTGCGTGTGCGTGTGTTCCAGGGAGGTCTGGCTAACCTCCTCCCGGGAGCGGTTTATGGGGAGCATCTGGTTAGAGCAGACATGTTTATGTACCAGGAAATGGGCGCCGGTTCCTAGCCGGATCCGGGATTCTTCCCTGAGTAAGTCACGCACTCTGTGTTGGCCCAGAGCCACCTTGGTTCAGGACGTGTATAAACGAGCCCGTCTGAAGGGAAGAGGGCCTTGTCTAGCAAGCGTCTGGCCCTGCAGCTGAGATCGTGCGTCCCTCGCTGCGGGGCTACCTCCTGAGTGACGTATGGTGCCTGTGCTGTGTGTCGCCAGTGATGTGAACGGTGGATTGGTGGTACGACTTACTAATTTGGCTTTGCTTTCTCTTCTCTGCCGCTTATACAATAAACCGCCTTTTTAATCTTTGCGAAAGGTGTCTTTGTGCATCTGGTACTCGCGAATCGAGCTTCAAATCATTCAGTCCGTGCATGGCAACAGCTAAGCTTCAGTGTTGCTGTTACACCCTTCGGGACCGCCCCTCGGAGCAGGCGGTGTCTTCCTGGCCTGAAGGCGAGGAGAGTCGGGACGGGTCGGGAGGGTGCCTGGGTGTGCGGGCCCCGCAGTGCCCGGGAGGAGCGGGGAGAGCTGGCGCGCAGGCGCTGGGCCTGGGGCAACCAGACGGGTGTCTAGATGGTTTCCATCTAACCGACATGTCGCCCTTGAGTGCACAGACCTCAAGCTTTAATCTTCTTGGGAGAAATCCTGATAGGTGATCTCGTGAATACAGCACGGCGTGGTGGCAGTGACAGGTCACCGATGTGCTCCGACTTTTGTGTTGCCGGTGACAGAAAACCCAGCTGAGGTGCCCAGTGCAGTAACACTCGTTTGTATGTTGAGTGCTTCTGGGTGCCCGGCGCCTTCTCATTTCCTCTCCCCAGCTACCCAGAGAGGTAGGTGGTGCTGTTATTCCCAAAGTTAGGGTGGAGAACGAAAAACAAAACCGAAAGGGGAGATGTGATCCATGAAAGGCCGGGTGCAGCCGGACACAGAGGCTGAAGCAGCGTCACTCACACCTAGTTTCCCTCCCCGCCCTGGTTCTTGCTCCTTCTGAGGACGCAGCCTAGCTTTTCTCTGGCCGTGGTGTCAGGGGAGGCCCCACATGGGCCAGACCCCAACGGCAGAAGCCCCTGGTTCACCCTGGATGGCTGTGTGGGGTCTTTAGTGTAACCTGGATCCTAGCTTGCACATGAGGGAATGGCATTAGTGGACTGGTTTCCCCTGAAGATGTGCATTATCGACTATATATTTGTGTCCCCTCTCCACCAAATTCTAATCGAGACCCTGATCTCCAGTGGGACGGCATTTGGAGATGGGGCCTTTGGGAAGCAACCAGGTCATGAGGGCGGAGCCCCCATGAGAGGGCCGTGCCCCTTGTGAGGACGCACAGAGGGCAGCTGTCTGCCAGCCAGGGAGCAGCTCTCACCAGACACCAGACCTGCTGGTGCCTTCGTGTTGGGCTTCCAGCTCCCTGAAGTATGAGCAATCAATGCTTGGTGTTCAAGCCACCAGTCTATGGAATTTTTATTAGAGCAGCCCCAGGTGACTAGACCCACAGCCCGAGGGCTCAGCCAGACAAAGGGAGTGGTTGCTGAGAGCAAAACTAGGGTGCCGTCAGCAGGGAGTCTGCAAGCAGGGAGGCCTGTATTCTGTAGTGTCTGCGATGCTTTGTAGCCATTTCTCCTCTGGCCTCCATGGTCCTTGCAGAGCTCCTGTGCTGTGACCGAGTTCAATACCCGTTTTCCTGAATGCAGGGTCTGGCATGCAGACCTTCTGGGGTCCCATGCTCCTCCCCTGCCCCCCCACCGCCATCCTCACCCCAAGTCCTTTCGGCCTTTGCAGTGCTGACACTTCAGTGATTGTTGGCAGGGCTCCATTTTTCTGCCCTCACGGCCACTGAAAATCCTCATTCCTATTTCCGCTTTTTTATTTCCACCTTCACT
The DNA here is from genome assembly GCA_032199065.1 of Smutsia gigantea. Lineage (NCBI taxonomy): Eukaryota > Metazoa > Chordata > Mammalia > Pholidota > Manidae > Smutsia > Smutsia gigantea. Next base: position 564,734 of record JAVSCE010015854.1, on the reverse strand, counting down.
TCTTGTTTCTTCTCCATCCTAATTTTGCCACTTCTTTCCTGGGCCAGACACACAGTGGATTCAAATCCCAACTCCATCACTTACTATGTGCATCACGCAACTCACATAGTAAGGTTTCTGAGCCTGTGTCATCTGTAAAACGGCAGTACCACTGCCACCTTGCTCTTTGGGTTGGAGGGAAGATACAGCAAGCAAGCACGTAGGACGGTGCCCCACACTCGTGACTGTCAGTATAGCGCCCGGTGAGTAGGCGCACGGCGCTAGCAGTAGTATCGTCTCCACGTATTCTGGTCCGGGCACTGGCCATTCGCATCGCTGCTAAGTGGGAGTCCCAGAAACACTTGAGGACAGCACTGGGTTCAGCATGGGTCCAAATGACTGCTAGAGGCCGCTTTCAGGACGATGGACATTACGCATCTCTGGTATCTGAGGCAGGGAGGGATGACTGCACTGGCGCCAGGCTAGGCTGGCTAGACATCCCGGCAGTTGCCCAGCAGCCCGGGGAAGAGCTCAGGCTTCTCCAGAGGGCTGGCTCCTCCTTGCTCGTTGTGCCTTCAGGCACAGCCTGCATTTTGCTGAGGCTCCCATGAACCTTTGCGCTCCAGCCTGCCAGAACTCAATGCTACGGGCCCTCCTGACTCTGGCAGACCCGAGCCCTCTCGCAAACAGCCCCACTGTTCCCTGAGTCCACCCCCTCCTCCTGGCTCCACTGCCCATTCTCATTCAGCCTTGGGTCTCAGATCAAAGGCCAACTCTTACTGAACCCGAGGGAAAGTTGAACGGGTTATTATACCTTCATAGCCTGTACATTCTCCGTTCTAATCCCTCCTGTGTTGTTTGTTTTCCTGTCTCCCTGACCGCACCATGCGATCCTCGAGGGAGTGGCTTTCTTACTCATATTGGAGCTTCCGGGGCTTAGTGATTGCCTAACACATAAAAGGTACTCAATTTTTATGAAAGGAATGAGTAGCCCTCCCTCAACACCCCAACAATGAGCCAGCCATGCATTGAAAATGTTGGAAGACCCTGAGCAAAAGGGCAGAGATTAGCAGGACTTGTCTGCACACATCTCTGTCCCTCTCTCCAGTTCAACCCCAACCCCACTGGCAAAGTATGTGGCTGCTCTGGACGTCTTCCAACACCACTTGCAGGAGGCTCTCCATGTGTTAAACAGAGGTGGACAGGTTGCTCCTGAGCTCTTTCTGATGGCATATCTCTTTGTTAACCTTTTCTCAATTTTTTCGTTTTTCTGCAGAAACTTATTCACCGGGAGTACTCTTAATCACCCGTGGCTCATGGTATTTTTACTTTAATCCTGCTTATCATTCCTCCCTTTGTAAAGCCAGGGAGTCACATGTCTGGCAGTGAGCCTGGTGCTCCTAAGGTGTGATCCCGGGCAGTGTTTTCCTTGGCTTCCGCCACCCCTTTTTCACCACTCAGCCAGTGGTTCCCAGCTCCCAAGGGAACCCACACTGTGCACAGCTCCTTGCTCTGCAGTCTGCCCGAAAACTAATTTCAACACTTTCATTTTTCCTTGTGATGCTTAAGGTGCTAGATGAAGCAGCTAAAAATGTGGTGTTTCCCCCCATCTCCCGCAGAGGAAAACAGAAACAAAAGTACAATTCCAAGTTCATGTGCACATCCGAGGCCACAAATCTATATACAAGCAACAGTTTCTTGAAATGAAGAAATGATGTTTTTGTTTATGAAAGAAAACCTACAAGATCTCTAAAATCTAAAACACAAACAGTGGGCTAAGCCTGGAAGCCCGTGACAGTCACCGTCTCTGCTGTCTGACCTCTGCCTGGATATGCAAAGTCATGCAAACATGGCCATGTCAAGTTTTCATTCGACATTTTTTTGAGAGCTCACTAGGTGTCAGGTTAGGTGCTTGCACTACTGGGGATTCAGACTGGCCAAGAGACCTTTTCACCTGGAGCTGAAAAGGTGCAACAAGGGAGAGAAAACTATGTAGGAAGGCATGAAAGACTATAACCTATACGGGTTTGTTTGAATTGCCAGTGTGTAAAGGTGGTTAATTAGGGTTAAGGAGGACAGACTGATAAGGCAACTGGTAAAGTACAAGGGTCAGGAGGAGAAAAACAAAGCCCAAGTTAATTTGCTTAACATAAACTGCCCTCCAGGAAGAAAAATAAAACTTGCACTCATGCCATTCTGTCCCTACTATTTATGTGCCGGTAGGCATATGGGTCTCAGGATTTATCTGCGGGGCCTGAAGCTTCTGGTGCAGGAGCCAGCCCTCCACGTGACAGCTACTGGTTGCCAGTAGTTTGAGGAGCTTCTAATCAAAGTAAACTTGTTCAAAACCAAGCCAGAATCTGTGTTACGCTTGTAGGTACAAGGAACAAACTGTATATTTGACTCCAGAAATATAATTTGTTAAACAAACTGGTTGTACCTAAAATGTCTTCCATTGTGTTTTAAGATTACTCACGCAAATGAGGTTTATTAGCAGCCTACGCAGGAGTGATGTTTGCTATCCCAGACCTCATCAGCGTTCTCTCCAGCACACAAACGGAGCTCTGCTGACTGCCTCCACAGGTGGGCTCTGCCGCTCTGTCCTGGTAAGGGCTGAGGAAGCCGTTCTGACCTCAGCTCTCCTGAGCTCAGCGCACCTCTCCCGCAGAGGGACGCCATCCAGCCAGCAGGTGTGAAAGCCAGGCCCAGCCCCAGCTCTTCTGAGACCTTCTGTCATGCTCTCCTTACCTCTCCAAAAGCTAGTAATCGACAATGGCCAGAAGTAGAATTAACAAAAAGACATCTGCACCCCTATGTTTATCGCAGCACTATTTACAATAACCAAGAAATGGAAGCAACCTAAGTGTCCATCAGTAGATGAAATGGATAAAGATGATGTGGTATATATATATACAATGGAATATTCTTCAGCCATGAAAAGAAAACAAATCCTACCATTTGCAACAACATGGAGGGAGCTAGAGGGTATTAGGCTCAGTGAAATAAGCCAGGCGGAGAAAGACAAGTGCCAAATGATTTCCCTCATTTGTGGAGTATAACAACGAAGCAAAACTGAAGCAACAAAATAACAGCAGACTCAGAGACTCCAAGAAGGAACTAGCGGTCACCAAAGAGGAGGGGTTGGGGAGGGTGGGTGGGGAGAGAGGGAGAAGGGGATTGAGGGGCATTATAATTAGCACACACAATATAGATAGGTCGCAGGGAAGGTAGTGTAGCATGGAGAAGACAAGTAAGACTCTATAGCATCTTACTACCCTGATGGACAGTGACTGCAATGGGGTGTGGGGGGGACTTGATAATACGGGTGAATGTTGAAACCACAATGTTGTTCATGTGAAACCTTCATAAGATTGTACATCAATGATACCTTAATGAGAAAAAAAAACTGAACACACGGCCACTCTGATGACAGATGCAACTGGGGAAAACAAAGCAAGCCTTGAAGATGATGTGAGAAAATATCCTAAAGCCCTCGAAACAAGGGTTTCTACAAAAAGTATAAAAAGCACCAGCCTTAACGGAAAAGATTGATAAAGAAAGAATTCCTGCCAATTAGTAAGAAAAAGACAGACATCTAAATGGATGAAAAGACGAAGGACTCGAAGAGGCACTTAAGAGGAAATCCAGGCGGCCAATAAACTTCGTGCTTGTGGTCAGCAGTAAGCAGGGGAATGCACATGGACCCGCAGGGAGAGCTGCCTACCAGACAGGCTGAGTGGAAGTACAGGCCGGGCTCTCAGTGGGGGAGTCGGGCTGATAGGATCTCAAGAGGCTAAGACAGCCCCACCCTGCGGTCCGCAGAGCCTTAGATGATACCAGGAGCACATCCATTCTCAGCAGCATTGTTTGTAACAGCCCCATGTGTCCCTCCACAGTGGGAGAGAGAAGTAAACATGTATAGTCGAATGATGGGATATTATTGGTAATAAAATGAATGAAGTACGACCAAATGCAACAACCTGGGTGAACCTTGAACATACACTGAGTGAAAAAAAAAAAGACCCCATATGTACGGTGCTGTTTATATGTGTTTCAAAAATAGGCAAGAACTTAATTGTAACGTTTGAGGATATATGTTTACGGACAAGTATAAAGACAAGTAAGTGATTAGTGATGTTACGGTAACAACCGGGATGTGACCACCTTTGGGGCCCCTTGGGATTGCTGCCAACATCTTGGTTCTTGACCGGGGTGGTGGTTACAGAAGTTTTGCTTTACAGTAATTCACAATTATGTCATACACTTTCTCTGGGTACTATGTTTTATGATTTAAAAAGGTTTCTATGAAGGACCTGAAAGCGACTATCCTAGTTTTACACAAATGGAATCACCTGCCAGTGACAGCATCACATAGGATTCTTTAAAAACGCTGAATCCCAAACAATTCAGAAAAAAGACAAGATGGTGAGGGCACAGAGGGCTCTGGGATGATGGTGGTACCGATGTCAAGGTGAACAGAAGTTTGAGTAAAGTCACTTCCAAGAGAATAAGAGTGAAAAGCATTTTCTAAAGGTATTTCATACAAAATGTGATTTGAAATAGGCACCTCAGGCCAAATTAGTAGATATTATAAATAGACATCCATTTCATTTTCGTTCTCAAAAAGTCGAGCCCAAGTTGACCACATCTTTGCTGGAGTGAGGTCCACATTTGGGCAGCCCGGGAGCTGGGCTCAGCCCCACCGGGTGGGGCACAGAGATACGGGGAGGCAAAGCCGTTTGCCAGCGTGCGGCAGCTGGTCAGAATTCTGGGCTGCACATCAGAACGTGAAAGGGAATCCGCGGCCATAGCGTAGCTCGCGGGGAAGCGGGCTCAGAACCCAGGTGGGAGTCAAGGGCACGGAGCTGCAGCCACAGCGCCGGGCCTGCCGTGGCAGCCAGCTGACCAGCTGTGGGCAGAGGCACGGTGGGGTCCGGTTGCTGGCCACGGCTGCCACGGGCAGGGTGCATTCCAGCCTGCCTGTTCTTTTTGTCGCTCGCTGCAGACCCGAAGGCCCAGGCTCGAGTATCCAGTTGGCCAACACTGAGTCCTTTGCCCATGTCTTAGGAACTAGGGGTTTGAAGGAACAAGGATCTTGTCTTTCAGGGTGCCTACCAAGACTCCCTGATTTCCCAGGCAACGGAAAGTAGTTCACACACAGAACAGTCAAAAATCATCATTGTCCCATTAGATCCAGTCAGTGGGCTGGGACTAATGTCCGGGACTACATGAATCTCTACCGTCCCGTCCCTTCTGCCTGCTTTGGACCTGGGGGCTGAGATGGGTGACGAGCCCCAGTCACCAGGGGCAGTGTCCTCACTCCTTGCATAGTTGCTGGTGCCCGATCCCTAGTGAACAGAAAGCTCGCCCTCTGCTGGACTGGGCGGCTGCAGGCAGGGGCCCCCTGAGGTCACCCCACACGACAGTCAGTCCTGACAGCAGCTCTTCAGTTCCGTCCAAGCCCGTAAGCAGCAGGACGGAGGACAGCGCAGGTCCAAGCACAACACCCGTGGGCTCCCGTGCAAAAGAACTCGTAGCCTCCCCTCAGTGCCAACCGCACTGCACAGATGCCTTTAATGGCCTCAGTGTAAAATTCCTGAATTCCTATTTCTGGCCTATTGGGTTTCCAAGTAAATGTTTTAGGGATGAGGTGCTCTGGGCCCTATCTTTTCCCAGTTCATATTTCACAGTTGTCATTCTTTCTCTCTGAAGGATGAAGATCATCAATTAAAGGAAGCTTTAGAAATGCCGTTTGGGATTGTTTAATAAGCTACTTCACTGACTGGTATAGTTCTGCAGGCATTGTCAGCCGACAAATGCTGGAGAATGGTCACAGATCCTCTGGACAGGGAGTGGAAGTGATCTGCGGAAACTAGCTCATGCTCCTGCGGGGAGGAAGAGAGAGAGGGAGACAGTGAATTTCATGTAGGTGTGGAGAAGTTTCCATAGGCAGCCTAAGATAAATATGTTTCCTGATCCAAAGGAAGTCAAATTAAGAAAAATGTCATAAGGGAAATCTTTTCAGAAACGAAAAAGGGCCATGGCAGGGACTGGAGGGCCTGGGATCCCTGACCAGGGCCTCCGGACCTCCACGAAGGCTGGCAAGCTCACCCCGACCCCGTGAGGCATCTGCCGTCCCAGGTAGGAGGGCGTGAGTTGGACAGTCGTGTGCGCGAGCCAGGTGGCTGTGAGAGCCCAGACGGTTGTCCTCACTGGCCAAGGGCGACCCTGGCAGGACACGGCAGGTGCAGAGATCACTGAGAGGACCCTCAGGCAGTCGGCCCCAGAGCCTGTGCTCTTAATCCCAGCTCTCTACTGCCTCTGAGCAGTTCCAGGATTTCTCTGAGGAGGCGACCTTTTAGCAGAAGCCTGAATAAAGGAAAGGAGTGAGGTCCTGGATCTCGAGCAGAGGGGAGTGAACGGAAGGAGCATCACGTGCAAAGGCCCAGGACCAGCAAGGAGGCCAGGAAAAATAAGGCAGAGCTGAGCTCAGAGAGCCTAGGGGGAGAGGGCCTTTGGGGTATTGGCCAAGCCACAGGTTCATGGTGAAATGCCTCAGGGATGCGTTACCAGGAAGTGTACACAAGGGTAGTTGTAAGTGCAGAAGGGTGAGTAAAAGATTATGTTTGATTTCCACTGATTTCCTTAAGTAGGTGTGGCAGGCAGACCTTAGGGTGTCCCCCCTGGTCTCTGTCCCGGTATAATCTGTCCCTTGAATGGGGGCTGAACTGTGACTTTCTTCTGGCTAGTAGAATAGTGCAGAGGCAAAGGGATTTTGCAGGTGTGAGGAAGGACCCAAATCTTTTGATTCTGAGTGATCAAGAAGGAGACTATCCTTGGGCAGCCTCAGGGATCTGAGGGTGGCCAACAGCCAGCAAGAAGCTGGGGCCCCTAGTCATTAGCTGCAAGGAAACGACTCCTGCCAACGACTTGAATGGGCCTGGTAGCGAATTCTTCCCACTCATGCATCCAGGTGAGAACAGCCTGGCCCACACCTTGACTGCAGCTTCGTGAGACCCTGAGCGGACAACCCAGCTAAGCCGTGCTGCCTCCTGACCCACGGGCACTGAGAAAATAAATGTGCTGTTTTAAGCTGCTAGATCTTCGGTACTTGTATAGGATAGAAAACAAATACAGCAAGAGATTGCCAGCATATATATGGGTATGTTGTTTCCCTTGATTATAAAGTGATGCTGTGTATTTGTTTCTGTCTAAGTAGAAAGAGGCAGACACAGGGGCCAAGGAACAAAGCCAAGCGCCCAGAAAAAGCAGGAGCTGTCAGCACCAGGGCCTCCTCTTTGGGGCTTCAACCCTGGAAAAGTATCAGAATAAATATAGTGGTAACCCTAGAGAGGTATTTTTTTTTAAACAGAGGAAACAGTGAAGTTGTTAGTTAAATCCATGATATTGATATTTAGATAAGAAATCAGTTCTGTAGACATTACATAAACATATGCTTTATTTGCTAAGATGTTTGCAATATTCAAAAGAATCAACCAGGGCTATATTTATAACTGCAGGTTAAACTGTTTAAGAGAATGATTTTATTTGTAATCGTTTTCACATGTGAAAAAGAGCTGATTTGTAACATTTGGTTCACTAAATGGAAGAGCTTAAATTGAGCTCTAAACACAGCATAGGGAGTACGGACGTCCTGTCTGTGCCAGACGCTCCTGGGACAGTTAGGAACCTCACCAACAAGGGAAAAGGATCTGGGTTCCGGAGGCCGAGTGGGGCGCCCTGTCTCCGGCCAGCAGGGCCACCTGTGGCATTGTAATAAGACAGAGGACACAGAGCATGGGTATCTTGATGTAGGTGGAAAGATCTCCCAGTGAAAAACACAAATCTCCCAATAATGCCTGGAGTGTCCAGGTGAGAAAAAGTCAACTTTAGGGAATTACATGACTGGGTCCACTCTGAACGGCAGCCCCGTGATCCCCGTGGGGGCGGGGTGCTGTCATATTTGACCTAATAAATGCTGGGTGTGCCAACGCCTTGTGCAAAGTCCCCGGGCAGCACCTAGCATTCAGTGCACACATCACCTCGTGGATTCTCCCAGAAATCCGATGAAGTGATGTGGGTATTATCCCATCTTACAGATGAGGAAACTGAGTCACAGGTGGGCCCCCCCCTAGTTAACAGATAAGGAATAGGAGGGTCAGAACCCAGATAGTCTGACCTCCAGAGCTTAATCAGAAAGCTGCGGGGGAGCCCTCCCGACCTTGCTGGCCCCATCGGGGGATGAGGACACGTCCAGAAACAATATAAACACTGATGACTGACGTTCCCATGAAGACGCACCAAGCGGGTGATGTGGGGACTCAGAAGGGAGGAGAGACTGGCCTGTGCAGAGGGTGCTTCTCAGGGCATGAGGTCTGCTTGGATACGTGAAAGAGCTTGGATTTTGTGCCTGGACAGTGGAGAGCTGAGCACAGTGGCCCTTAAGCACAATTCTTCTGGTAGTGGGTGTGAGGGGCACGGAGAGGGGCTGGGACCAGCAGACAGCAGGGAGGCTTGCAGGCGGCAGAGGCCAGGACTGGCAGACACAAGATGGAAAATAAGACTGTTTCTTTAGTAAGGCTGTTGTTTAAAAAGAGACCACGGATCCTGGTTCCTGTATGAAGGCAGATTCTGAGATAAAGAGGACGAAAGGTTGCATTAGGGAGAGCCCGAAGATAAAGAATTATCCTATGACATCCACTCACGCTTTTTGTAATGACGTGAACTTCAGATAACAGTTCAGATTTGAAAATGGATTCTCAGGCAAGGTGGTATGTCGTGTGCCTTTCACACCTGTGACAGTTTTGAATCTGTCACCGCCAGGCTGAAGGGCTGAAGGTCAGGGTGCACGGGACATGGCCTGGACAGAGCAGGCCCTGCCAGGCGTCTCCCCCGGCCCTTTCTGGGCCCTGGCACCAGCCTTACGCCCAGCCCTGGGGACCCCCCGTCTCCTGGCAGAGGTGTAGAACTGCATTGTGCTTTTCCTTAGGTCTGTGCTGGAACGGCAGAGGAGCCTGACTTGGAAAAGTAAAGGGAAAGACCCACAGAAATGAATGAATGGCAGCAGGTAGGAGCCTCAGACAGGGCCAAGGAGGGAGGGCAGGGGGGGCTGGCGAGAGGAGAGGATCTAGGGAGCTGAAGAGGAGGGACCCTCGCGGCTTTCCTGAGGACCCCTGCCCACCGCAGTCCTCCAAGCCCGCGTGTTTCACAAGCAGAGGCTCCATGATAGCCCTTGGTCCCTTCTGCTACGCTCTGCGGCCCGCAGAGCACTGTGTCCTGGCTGACGCTGGCCGAGTAAAATGATGTCTGGGAGAAGGGGGAGCTTAAGCCCCTCGTAGGCCGTGCAAGCTCTCCGAGAGTCACCATTTGGGGTGGCTCACAGAAACCCTTTACTGACCTGAGGAAGTGGCCTCAGCTCAACTTGGGGGTAGCCATTTGCTTCCACCGACCAGAGAAGATTCCGGTTGCCACCAAGTTCAGGGCTCTGGTGAATGGGTAACAAGTTCACCTCCAGTTCGCTTGGTCTTGGGCTACCGCCGTATTTACAATGGTGACAGATTTCGAATGGAAATATATTTTGTAAATCTGAATAACTTTTACTGACATCTGACAGCGGGCAGCAAAGTTTTAGAGGTGCGTCATTTCTCCCGAGTGATAACTCCACTCACCCAACTCCCAGGGAGATCCCAAAGAGCATGGGTCGTCGTCACGGGCATCTTCCCTCCTATCTGTCCACTCTTAATGGCCCTCTGGAATGATCCAGACCTATTTCTAGCCTGAAGAGGGGTTCCGCAGTCTGTGGGCCGGAGCTCCGTGCTGGAGGTGGGAGGACCTAGATGTGAATCACCTACTGTGTTCCAGGCACCAGTGATACGGAGACGAAGCGCAGGGCTTCCGTGGACCCGACTCCGTGGGAAGACAGGATCTCTCCTCGTCAGTAAATTGAGGGAAACAATGTCCGAGCATCGTGGCCTTCATAGTACGGATCACCACACGGCGCCCACATGCAGCGGGGTGGGGGTGACAGATGTGGGTTTCTCCCTCGAAGTTCCATTTCGACCTGGAAATTCTGGAAGGTGATGGGGTAAGGATGTCCCCACCGAAGAGAGATTGTTATAATCCTGAAAGGATGTTTGAAGTCCCAGTGTAAGAAAGCCTGACTGACAGAGGTTAAGTGACGTGCTCAAGTTGCGCAGACAGCTTGGAGAACAGTCTGGATGAGAACCAGCTATGGTTCCAACCACAGCCCACTTCCTCCACATGGCTCCTGTGGGTAAGATTGTAATATTGCCAGAATATCTCGCCTGGCTTTCGTACATCTGCATATCAACAGGCATTCAGAGGTGGAGAGAAGTATGGCTTTAGTGCGTTTGCGTCATTCCTCAGGGGTGGAGAGAAGTCATCTCCATATCAGTGGGTGATTACCTGGGCAAGGAGGGCTTATCTGCACCTGAGAGGTGAGGGGGAGGGCTAGTTTTTGCTTCTGCTGGAGCAGGAAAGAGAGAAATGGCCCTGGACTGCAGTTTGTAAGCAATAAACGGATTTTTAACTTTATTTCTCCCTTTGACTGATTTCAGTTTTTAGAGGTATTTTGCCCCGGGATTTCCTTTCCCTGGACTTACAACTCCCTTCACACCCAAACTTGGCTGAAGTGTTTGTGGACTTCCTCTGCTCCCAGTCATGAAGTCTTGGGAAAGCGCCCTGTTCTGTTACACCGAAGATGGCAGAGATAAAAGGCATTAAATTCATTTTGCCTGTGTTTGCCACAAATGTGTTGATTTCCGTATTGATGTGTATTATTAGTCTGAATACATCCGTTACATCTACTAATACTGCACTGCTTTTTAGCGGGTTTGAGTACTGACTGGAAACTTATTTAGCTTAGAAATTTGCTATCCAGAATTTACTTTGTTCTTGTGAGAATTGCTGGAAGATAGTGACTTAAAGGGATGCTATGTTTCATTGTACAAGTAAGTGTTGGTAGAATTATGTAGTGAAGACCACCTTTTAGAGAATGAAGGTTGTAGCATGGATTTAAATACAGTAATACATTACTTATGATAAGATTTACCACATGACTTGGCAAGAAATTGTCACCTGTGTTGTGTAGAAATGTATGTGCCTAATTTATAAAATATTTAGAGATATTTGCCTAGTAGAATCATACGGCTTACCATAAAACTCAAAACTCAGTGTTTATCTAGGATAAACATTTAGCAAATATTTGGCAATGGCCTTCTCTGAGCCAGCCACTTGCACCTGGTTACAGCCTTGCATTTTGAAATGAATTTGCTTTTTTTCTAACACAGTCCCAACTATGGGAGATGCTAGCCTCTTGAATAAGCAAGAAACTCATGGGTTTCTTGGGAGAGGAGCTATCAGCGCTTCTCAAAGCCTGCCAGAAAGGACAGGATCCTTGTTTTGATTTCCTCTGGCTACATCTCAGGAGAGTCCCTGGTGGCCGTCAGGTCTGCAGGACAGCAGCACTTCCCCTGGCTCTTAGGTAGGGTGCAGCATGTCCACTGCCTGACCACGTCCCCTGCTGAGTTCTCTTAGGAAAAACATACACACTCAGCAGTTTAATCACATTTATGCACTTTTATGGAAATGGCATAAACTGTTTTTATGTATGTATGATATAAAAGTGCGGAATTTCAGCTATCGGAAAACTGCAGAGGAAAGAATGTTCCGCGTCTTCTTCAATAAGAACATATTTCTGTTAAAAGTGAACAGTGGCTGGCTTTTCTTGTGCTCTCTGCATGGAGGCGGTGTGCCATGACCCTTATGGTCACTCATGCTGGATCTGGTCTCTGAAGATCCATCTTTCCTGGTTGGGAGACCTTGGAAAAGTCCTAGAACCTTGCCGTGCCTCAGTTTCCTCAGCAAGCAGTCGGGGATGTTGATGCCTAATTCGTGGGATAACCCGGAAGACGAGCTAAGATACGAACTAGGTGTTAAAACTCAACTGGGTACATTGAGACATCAGATTGGCTTTGTTCAATGGTTCATGAATAGGGCAGCTTCCTGTCTAGCAGATAGAAAGGAGCTCCAAAGAGCTGGACAAAATGGGAGACTTTTATAGGCGGAAGCGCCAGACAAGGAAGGAGAGGATCACCGCATCTTCGGGGGGTGGACGGGGTCTATCAGGTGAATTAGTTCTGCTGACCAGGAAACCCCAGGTTGACTGGGTGACGGTCACACTCCTGGGAGAGGTTGAAACTGCCATTCAGTTCGGTGTTAAGTCTGGTTTGCTGGCATGGCAGCTTAGCATAAGTGACTCCACTCTGGGCCTGATGGTTTTTTTTTGAAACAATTCTTCCCTTTGGGTCAGGCTCTCAGCCTGTGGGATGTGATCAGAATTTAAGGTGTCAGCGCCACTCCCAGCCACCACTCGGTTCTCACTCTCACAGTTTTCACTGTCCTCTGAGGTTCACAGTCTGACTGCAGGTTCGCGTTTTTATCAGCCCTTGTCTTCTGTCCTTTTCTGGCATTCCAGTCTTAGAGGGATCATTTGCTTTGTGGTTAGCAGCTGTGAGCATGCATTTACGTGCATACAGCAAAGCAGGGAGGCTACCAAGATTTTTAGAAGCGGGATCGTTCTCAATGTTTGGAGTGTACTTCGGAGCCACAGTACCCAAGACCCAAACCAGTCAAAATCAAGTAAGTCAAAGAAAGACCCCGTTGAAGGAGTCGCCCTTCTAAGCCAAGTGGCTTGCCGGGCTGATCTTACCGTGACCGTTTCAGCTCCCCCGGAGGTGTTGACCCAGGGGCAGCGGGTGGCAGCTGCAGGCACCTGGAAGATGGTGATGGGCTATCTTATTATCAAGGACAACTCTGGCCAGAGGGTCTACGGATTTCTGTTGGGCAGCTCTTGTTTCAACAGTGGTTCCCAAATATGTCCACGTGTTAAGGAGAGGTTCTTGATCATAGACCCATTTCCATCCCAGCCCGGGGGATGGTGATTCACCAGGGGAAGCTAATTTTGAATCACGGATGCGTCCTGGTGATTCCCGTGTGTGTCTGTGGCCCAGGACTGGGAAGGTGACAGCTGTGGAGACCAGGAGGAGGTGAGAGCCTGCCGACGACACGGGTGGTTTTATTCTGGTCACTCTCGCCTGTGTCTCGTTCTCTGTGCAGGATTAGGTCGGTCTTAGAGTCTTTTGTTTTCGGTACCTCTTGTGTCTTTAATTTTTCACTAGCCTTTTACAACGAATCTTCCCATGAAGTTAAGCCTTTGGGTCTCTCAGAGTCAAAGGGATGTGCTGCTGGGCCGGGGTTGTGGCGTTTTACAGGGTACCCTGTTGCACAGAAATTTTCTTGAGGTTAGTGGGTGACCTCGTGTGGTGTGGCCCATTCTGTGACCAACCTCTCCCAGCAGGGGAGTCTCTGGGTTAGGTGGTGGGTGCTCTAACAGCTTTACATGCTCTCCCCGTGCCCACCACTTCTGTGGCTGTTTCTGAGAGTCCCATTAGCAACAGTCTTTACCTACACAAACATGGTAGACATGTACCTGAATAGGAGGCAATAATCAAGAGACGTCCCTGAGTCCTGGCCAAGAGAAGCCCTGCAGCCATTTCTGCGGCACTCAAGACTGACTGGGGGAGGGGCTGAACCAGCAGACCCTAAAAAGGAGGGCTGTGGACTGGACTGGGTTTCTGAAAGGGGAACACAAACCAGAAGCCAAGCAGACCGGGAGCTCTGTGCAAGGAGGGTGGAGCTCAGAATCAAGAGGAGTTTGCCTGTGGCCCTAGGAAAGAGTGGGAGAGTGAACTCGGAAGGGTTCACAGGGCACCACGCCTGTGTTTCTCGTCCCCAAAGCAGTATGAAGTCTCCTGCTGCTGGCAACAAATCCTTTAAAAACACAATTTAATGGAGTAAATTTAGAGATCAAATTGGCTTCATTCAGGGATTCAGGAACTAGGGAGCATCCCATCTAGTAAACAGGAAGGGGTCTGCTGGGCATATCCCATCTAGTAAATAGAGAGGGCTTTACCAGGTAGGCCCTGCTGACCAGGACATGCTAGGTTTGTTGGCTTAAGATTATATTCCTGAGAGAGGCTGAAACTGCAGTGAGGTTGGGTATTAAGTCTTAGTTTCTTGACATGGGGTTGAGCATAAGTGGCTCCATTTTGGGCCTGTTGGTTCTGTTTTGAACGTAAGTGAGATTACGCCTCAGCATCCCTGTCTGCAGGCCAGCTCCTGTGCTGTCCAGCAGTGAGATCTGACTCCAACCTGCTCCAGAGCCCATTCTCCTTGGTGACTTTTCTCCCTTTCCCTTCCCTTCTCAAACCCCAACACTCCCTTCTGTCTCCTTGGTCTCAGATGCTGACTTTGCTTCCTGTTACATATGGAAAACAAGCCGTTAGGGAGATGACAGAGCTCCCTGCTCCGTCTAGCTGTCCACTGGCATGGTGCCCACGTGCTCCATCATCTCCCGTTCCTGCAGGCGACTCATCCCTGCCGGGCACGAGACCCCATCCCCTTCCACCTCTTTCTCCCGAATCTGTCCTCTTCTGCATCGGGGTGTTTACCCTGCTTAGAAACATGTTCTTACTTTCCTTCCCTTCAAAACATAAGCAAACACACAGAAACTGGCCTGCTCACAACTAACTCTCTGACATCCCTCCAGTCTCTACTCACCTTCTCCCTGTGCGGGCTCTGAACAGCAATGTCAGATTCCAGGCCACTCACTGCCTTGCCTACCTCGCTCCCCGCATGCCCTTGACCTGCCTCATCTTCCCCTGGAGTGCTTACCGCTTTCTAAAGCCTCCGCTGCCCCACTGGAGTGCAGGCTCCCCAGGGCAGGATGCTGCCAGTTTTGCTGTATCCCGGGCAGAGTATTTCGAGTGGGTGCACAGCTGTGACCTCTGAGACCGTCTGGATCTGTGTGCAGTGCTTCACAGCTGCCTTCATGCACAGCCTTCCTTTGGGTAGGCGTCTCTTTAGGATAGGCACCCACCAAGCCAGCCTGCGTCACTAGCCTCTCCGTTTGCTTCTAATCCACATCCAGGTTCTGGCAACACCACCACGCGAGCACCCTAAGTCTCCCACATCCCCCCTGGAGATCACTGGGTTTTAGTGGGCTCGGCCTCTCTTACACCTTTCCTCTCCTCTTCATCTCCACGGCCCTCTTTCCTCCTTGATCTGCTGCCTCTGAACTACCCAGTCATGTTTCTACCGTGCACATCTGACGTTCCCCCTCCTGTTTCAACTGCATGTCTGCGGTAAGCTCTCAGAGCTTCGCCGATATCCTGGCCCCACCTCCCTGGCCAGCCCACCCTGGTCCTCTGGACACGCTCCTAGGGTTCTGGCCACACCCAGTGATAGCTGGCCGCTCTGGGGCTGCAGTCAGTCACCACTGCCTGGAATGCTCATCCCCTGGCCTCGCGGGCCTTCTGGCAGTGCTTCCGCCTGGCATCCTCAGGGCACCCAGGGCTCACGGGCACCTGTAGCCCCCTCCCCACACAGATGTCACTGTGCGGCCCTTGTGAGTTTACTCTCTGGCTCCCTGCCAGACTGCTCCTTCTGTGTCCCCCCAGGATGGCCCGTCATTTGCTGCATGAATGAAGGGGTGGGACCTGCTTTATGTTTTATGTTTGTCTGTGGAAGTGATGTCGGGAAATCCCCAAGCCACACGCTGTCATTCAGGAGTTTGGGTTTCCACACCAGGGGACCCTGCTGGGGGGAAAAATCACTTACTGGAAGGGAAAGAGAGCCAGAGGCTACAGATTTTGTTACGTTTGATCAGGCCTAACCCAAGCTCACTTCTGCCTGGTTGAAGAGGCTTGGGGTGCACCTGCCTTCCTTGGCCTGGCTCTCACTCTCAGCAGCTCCTACCCTTCGGCTCCATCTCCCACAGCTGCCCCCAGGAGCACATGCCTTCCTACCCAGGCCAGGACCTCGGCTGGCCCCAAAGTCTGCCAGCCTTACTCATGACCTGCTTTCCCCTGATGCTGGCCAGGCCCTTAAGTGGCCCTCCCCTCACTCCTCCCCCAGGATTGTTGGGGCGGTGATGACCAGCACAGGAGAGAAGGCAGATGGGGATGGACTTTGAGGAGCTAAACTCGTGATAAAATGATGGTGTCTTATGAAAAGCTAGAAATAAGGTGGGGTCTGGGAGGAGCTGGAGTTGTCCCCTAGATCGGCACTGCAGGTCCTCGGAGGACGCTGGGAAATGGCAGTGCTGCGGAAGGCCCAGGAAAGGCGCAGAGCAGCGACAAGCGTCAGGGGCCTGAAGCTCGCACATTTTTCTTTTTAAAGCTGTGCTACACACCCGGTAAGCGCTGGCGTGTGACAGTGAAAAGGCTTTCGTGCGGGAACCAGACACAGGCGGACGGTCTTTGGGGTCGTTCAGGCCACACCCCTTTCTGAACCCCAGTCTCCCCGAGGCTAACCCGGGGTTGTAAGTACCTCCCGGGCTGCTGTGAAGATAACGAAACCGAGGAACGACGGATGGGTTGGACAGTGCCTGCCACGCAGTAGGTTCCTAGTATATAGGGTTTTGTCCCCAACGGGTAGTTACTTACGACAGGCGGCTACGTCCCCTGTAAATTCCCTACTTTGTCAGGAAGAAAACCGAGGGAATGGACACCCGCTGAGCGCGAGCAGGTGACGTGGACGCGCGCGTCCTGTATTTTCCCGCAGGAGTTCGCGCCGCCCTGGTTGGGATCCGGGGTCGCTCAGAACGCGGAGTCCCGATCCCTCCGTCCAGCCCAGGGCCGGTGACAACCAGCGGTCGGCCTGGCGACTCTTCCCGCTGGGACCCTCCTCCGGCCGTGCCCGCCGCCCGCCCCTGGCCACCCCCGTGGTGGGGGTTGGGGGTCGGGCCCTGGCATCTCCGGCAGGCCGAGCGGGTGTCCGTGCTCGGAGATGGGTGGGGCGCTGGGAGAGGGCGGCCCGCGTGCCAGAAAGGTCACGACCCCACAGCAGTGTCTCCCCGCCGCAGTGCTCCCTGGGGGCGGCCCTCTCATGGTGGGATGTCGGCGATCGCGGAAGTGTGGGATGGAGAGGCGCGGGGGGTCCTGACCAACAGGTGGCGGACGGACAGCCGGGGCTGGCGCGGGCCCTTTAAGACGCCGGCCGGCCCCGCCCCGCGCCGCGCCCCCGCCGGGAGCCGCGCCACGTGACTCGGGTCTTGTGACTGGCCGGGGGGAGGCGCGGAGGGGAAGCCCGCGGCGTCCGCCTCCGTGAGGGGCCCAGCCCCACCGTCGCTGCTACCGCCGTCCGGAGGAGCGGGCCTGCTGTGCCGTCCAGCGTCTCTGGGGGTCCGAGCCGGAGCGGCAGCGGGAGCCCGAGCAGTCGGAGCGGGAGCCGGCCGGGCGGGTGGGCGCCGCCCGCCATGGACCACAAGCCCCTGCTGCCGGAGCGGCCGCCCGCCTACAACCTGGAGGCTGGCCAGGGCGACTTCACGTGCGGCCCGCACGGCTACGGCGCCATCCCCACCGCGCCCCCGCCGCCGCCCTACCCCTACCTCGTCGCAGGTGGGCCGGGGGCGCCAGGGGCGGGGCCCAGGGCGCCGCGAGCAAACTTTGGGCCCAGGCCTGCGGCGACCTTTAACCCTGCAAGCCAACTTTTCTCGGGACGCCGCGCGGCGGGGGCGCAGCCGGGGGCAGACCCGGGGCCGGAGCGTGGGTCTGGGGGCTGGCCGGCGGGGGGCTCACTACCCGGAACTGGGCTAAAGGCGGGCTGCCCGATCCCCTCGTCCCATGTGGGGGTCGCAAGCGCAGGACGCGCCCTTACCAGGAAGCGCCACAGCCCCGCTCTAAGTTAACTCTGCCAACGAGGGGGCCACCTGCAAGTTAGCATCTGATGAAGCCCAAAGTGGGCGTTTAGTGAAGGCAGTTGTCTGGAATTCGGAAAGGATGAGGGTTTTTTTTGGGGGGGGGCGGGCAGGAGAAGCCCTCACACCCCCTCGATTTCTTCCCTGCCTCCTACTGATGTCTTCATGCCCGCAGGGATCCCCACCCACCACCCCAGGGTCTACAACATCCACAGCCGAAATGTCACCCGGTACCCTGCCAATTCCATCGTCGTCGTGGGAGGCTGCCCGGTCTGCAGGTATGTCACAGGCCTGGGGCCGCCCCCAGAAGCTTGTAAGAGCACACACAGCCTCTAGAGGCAGGATTGTTGGCGAGTGGGTCAGCCTTGATCTGGGGCAGCTGCTGACCTGCCGCGTGGATTCTGCATGTTTTCATTCAAGGGGCACAGGGTTGGGAGTGGGGGTCTCTTCCCTGGGCAGTAGAGTGCTTTTGGGGCCTTTGAGTCCCAAGTGAGTGGGATGAAGAAATGTTAACAGAGCCCCTCCTCCCTGGTTCTGGGGCCTGCAAGTTTGCTCTGCAGTTGATTGCTGAAGGTGGTGGATGGTTTCATTTTGCCGTAGAGGGGCAGTTTGAAGTTGGTAGCGGGAGAGCCTTGACTCAGATGGCCAGGTGTTTAAGGAGGGGGAGGCCAGGGGGCGGCCTTCCTCCCCAGCAGGGCCATTAGCTCGATGGGGATGGCAGCGTCATAGTTCTTTGGGGCCTGAGTGATTTTTTTCTGGTTTTCAAACTGGAGCCTCCAGAGTGTCCTGAGGACGTGTTACAGGGCCGGAGACGCAGCTCCTGAGGAGTCCCATTTAGAGAAGGCTTGGTTCCTGCCCTTCATGGATGCTGGTGCTCAGATGGTCTAGAAAGTGAGGCCGACTTGGCAAAGGCCGGCTCGCTTATCTGGGAGGTGGCAGTTGAAGTCTCTGAGGTGGACTTGAGAAACGCTGGTGTACCCTTAAAAGTTTCCAAAATGTATGTGGAAAGCCGAGTGGTGTCAGAGGGAATTTAAGAGTTCCAGAGTCACAGAGGGCATTTGTCTTGGAGGTGAGGACTGGGGAAGAGGGAGGGCACTGCAGAGCTGGGGCAGGAGCCCGACTCCCAGAGCCACCTGTGTGCCTAGGCCAGGGGGACCCCGTTTGCAAACCTCAAATGGTGTCTCCTCTGATGCAGCTGAAGAGAAGGCCTGTGGAGAACACACAGGGCAGGGTGGGCAGGGCCAGGCGCTGGGCCCTCATGACCTTGGTTACCCCCTGTGGCTGCTGGGCTTCCAGTGCATGGGGTGCTCTCTTGGAGAAGGGGCAGGACAGGGAGGCTGGCCAGTTGCCGCAGGGGCGGGGCAGGTCCCCTGTGGAGAGAGCTGGTGGAGACCCTCGGGTTTGTGGGAAGAGGTGGTGACAGAACCGTTGTATGTGACCTGGAGGCCGGTCCCGAGTGCTCCGAACCCTGCTATGTGCACAGTCCTTCTGTCCCCACTTAGTGCAGCTGGAGGGTTCCAAGGTCCTATTTTAGGGGGCGGGGGTGTCCTGGGGAGCGATCTTTGAGTGATCTCCTGAGTTTAAGGAGGCAGTCAGGCTGACCAGGGGAGGGTCAGGAAGGTGTCTGGAGCAGGGAGGTCTGGCTGGGATTGCCATTCCTCTGGCTGCATCCCAGCCAGGGGTCACCTGCTGGAGAAGCTGGGCTCAGATTCAGGCTGCCAGCCACTGGCACCTGGGAAATAGGATGTCGATGGGATGGCTTGTGCATGGAGGCTAGGAAAAGGGAGGGGAGACGAGCTGTGTGGCCGTGGTGTCCCCAGGGCTGCGGAGCTTCCCGTTCACTGGCCCCGATGCCGTGGGGTGCACCGCACACTGATACCCCCTTTCCCTGGGGTGGGAGTTGTGCCATCTGGGAGGCTGGTGGCTTCTGCTAACTGGGCCTCTGCTGCCCCAGTCACACCAACCTGGGTCAAGGTCAGGCTGTGCTTTCTACTCTGCTGGGGTCTTGGGGCTGTCCAGTGGCTGAGGGGTAGGCACCTGCATTTGGTTACAGGTTTCTTCCCTTTATGTTGGGGTCGCTGTCCTCCCTGCCTCCGTGGGCTGCAGCCTTCCTGCACGATGCTGGCTCCCATCCACGTGAATAGTCCTGGCAGCCGCTGCCCCGGGACAGTGATAGGAGTGGGTGGTCTGAGCACAAGTTTGGGGGACCAAGTTGGAACCAAACACTGATCCTCTCCATGGTGTGACCTCTGGTGTCCCTCCTGTCTGGATGCCAGCAGTAAGAGCCCCTCCCAGCCCGTGGGTTCCTCCCCAGGCCAGCGCCCCCACCGTCTTCCTGCAGGGCTGCTGCTATTGGAGGACTGCAGGCGGGAGGCCTTTTCCACCTTCACAGGGAAACTGGGAGGTGGGCACAGAGGCTGGGCAGCCCAAGGGAGGGAGGTTGGGTGCTTCCCGAGGGAGCCCTGCTGAGGTCTGCGGAGTGGGCATGAGGTCCTGTAGCAGCGCCTGTTGGGGGAGGAGGGGAGAGGTGCCCCCACCTCCAAGCACAGTCCACGTCTTGGAGTTGGGAGATAAGCCACCTCTCACTTTCCCACACTCCCTCCAGCCCGCCAAGCTCATCCCCTTCTCTCCCTTACTGCTTGGCAGGAATTTGCCCAAGTCACATGCCTGTGATCCCCTCTGAGGCCTGGCATAAGAGGTCTGTGTCACTTGTCACTTTGCCATCATCTGAGCCTTCCCTCAAGCAGCCTGACTCCATCTTCCCTTTTTAGCTGTCACAGGAGTGTGTTTTCTGACCCCAGCAGAGAAATGAGCTTCTGGGTTCACCCCACCCCGCCCGGCGGGCCCCGGCCTCTCTGAAGCTGGTCCTCCCTGAAGGCTGTGGGCTGTCACTAGATGCAGACAGGGCAGCAGCGCCGCAGCTCAGGGAGCCTGGGCCCTCGGGTGGTGGGGCAGCCTGTTGGGAAGGCGCCCTGGGCAGCATGGGCCAAGGGTCAAAGGTCAGGATGTGTGCAGAGCAGCAGGCACGGCTGGCCTGCTCTGGGCTCCGTGCTGATGCTGGCTGGATGTCGTTAGGTACTTGGTTTTGCGGGGGGGACCAGAGGTCGGAGGAAATCCAGGAATAAGTAGGGTCTTGGAAGCAGGAGAGGGGCTCAAGGAACAGTTACCAGCCAGATAGTGCTCAGAGGTCAGGGCAGTAAGGTCCAGAGTGTTACTGGGGGTTCAGGGTGGAGGCTGCTGGTGACCTTGGGAGAGTCCTTGGGGGCTGAGGTGGGGTGTGAGGGTGTGACACAGGACATGGGGTGACAACGTGTACTGTGGGGTCGGGGTCCCAAGAGAAGGGGGCCTGTGACAGAGGTAGGCAGTGGCTGCTCCTTACTGACAGGGCACCAGCTCCTCCACTGCTTGGGACCACAAAGCAGGGATGCAGGCCTGGGCTGACTGGAACACAGGCTGCCACAAAGGGCCTGTCCCCGTCCACAGCCCTGTGTGCTCTCCCTGGCCTGGGGGGAGCAGCAGATGGTGAGCCAGGGTTCAGGGCCTGGGCCACACTGGGCGGGGTGTGCAGACCAGGGGCCACAGGAATGCTCAGGCAGGCCTCCCCAGTTTTGCTGCCAGGACAGCCCGGGTGGTCCATGGTGAGTCTGGGTCAGACAGTGGAGCAGCGTCCGAGGGGTCAGGTGTGGTGGAAGGCCACTGAGCAGGTGCCTGTTCTGCAAGGGAGGCCAGGACTGCCTGTTCATCTGCCCCCTGGAAGATCTGTGTCTAGTGGGGACGCTGGGACAGCCAAAGAGTGGGCTGACATGCCTCCAAGGGGGAAGGTAGGAACCCCCCTCCGCCACCCTCCTGCTCAGGAGGCAGCTGCTGGCAGTTCTGGGCACCTCACCCCGAGCCTTGGCTCCAGGACACATGGAGGATGTCCTCTGCACCCTTTTCCCTGAGGAGGCTTGTCCTTCCAGTGAGGCTTTGGGGTCTGTGGAAGTGAGTAGTTGGGGAGGGTAGGCAGTCTGGGCTGGGCTACGTGGGTGTGGGAACTAGATTGTTCCTGGTTGGTCTCCAGCCTTGGGACCTCGGGGACACGTGGCTGATGGCCCGTCCTGGGGCAGCTCTGAGCTGGCTCCCTTCCATCCGCCTTGCGCTGGCTGGCGGGAGCCCTGGGCAGGCAGGGCCTCTGTGATGTTCATCTGGGGCCCCGCCCAGGCCCCCTTCAAACCGCGTGGCCACTTTCTCCGTCAGGCCTGGTCAGGAGTTAAATGAGTGTCTTCAGATTTAGTCAGTTCCCTGTTTCTGTAGCTCCCACATCCTTCCCTGACCACTCTGCCCCCAGTTGCACAAGGAGGGGTGGGGCCCCCAGCCACAGCTGGAGCCTGGGTGTGGTTTGGGTCCTAAGCCAGGGGCTAAAGGGTGAAACGCGTCCTGAACCAATGGGGCTCTTGGGCATTGGAGAGGCTGGTGGGAGGCCGGCAGCACCTCCCTGGGGCAGGGGTTTCAGGGTATCCCCTCCCCCCTTTGGTGGCTTCACAGGGACAGGTGCCAGGAACAGGTCTGCTCTGCAGCCTGGGGGTGTTGCTGCATGAAGACTGCCTAGAGACTGGATGGTGTTTCTCAATTCAGAAGATTGTGTTAATGATGCAAACGCTGCTTTTGAAGTCTGGGGTGGTACCGCATAGTCAACGCATTAATATTTTTGTAGCAAGATGCAAATATTCACATTAAGTGAATAGATTAAGATTATAAATGGCCACACGTTTGTCACATGTGGGCTGCGAGGTGGGTTTGCTACAAACTTACTGAAAAGATTCTGCTTTTAGAGCTTTTTGGCATTTGGAATTATTGGTAAGAGGTGTAGACCCTTGGAATGGCGCCTCAGGACTGACCTCAAGTGTGGAGGCCCCTGTCCCTGGAAGGTCTCACGGTCTCAGCCTTGCTGGCAGGGCTAGATTCTGCTCATTTCCGTCATCACTAAGGAGACAGACACCCTCCCCTTCCCAAGACACAGTGGCTGGGCCTTCAGAGCAGGGTGAGGGGGACAGGGAGCTGGGGATCTGCTCTGGGAGAAGGGCTGGGGAGGGCCACGAGGTCTCGACTGGATCAAACCCAAAGCCAAGCCCCTGATTGGGGCCGTCGGGTGGCCAGCTTCCCAGCTGTGCTCTGGTGAGGAGAGGGGGCGGGTCTGGACAGGGACATGGGTTTGAGCAGTGGGGGCTGCTGGAGTGTGTGCTCCTCACCCCTGGGCCCTCAGCCCTTGCTGCCCGCCGCTCTGCCTGCCTTCTAAGTTCCTGGAACGACTCCTGAGGCTGGGTTGGCAGCTGGTGGGAATCTTGTGCTTAGGGGGGTGGTCCCCTGGTCTCCTGGTTGTGAGGGCCTGGGGAGAGTGACCAGCCCTCTGGAGTTCCCTCCAGCTTTAGACAGTGTAGCCCAGGGTTTTGGAATTTGGGAAAAGGCAGGTGTTGGCTGCTGCCTTTTGGTGCCTGTCCTGGGGCAGTGGCTGCCCAGTCAGGACAGTTCATGCGGACGGGAGCTGGCACCGTGCAGGAGGGCATCTCCAGCCTGGTGGCACCCCCTCCATGCCACTGGGGTCAGCTGGGTGGGTGGGACCCGCGCTGGCCCCAGCCTCCTCCAGGAGCCTTTTGCAGACACACTGGGCCCTAGGCTCTGCCTCTTAACAGTTTTTGAGATTAACAGATCATTGAAGCTATATGGAGTGTCCAGCCTGGGTGGGCAGCACTCAGCCCCGTGGTCACTGACCTCGGGCTTCGTTGGTCCCTGGAGGGGATGCTTGGTGAGGCGCCCTGGTGACTTCTTTGCGCAGGCTTCTCTGGAAGGTTCTCACCTGGTGCAGGCCACCCAGCTGTGTGCCCTGGTTCGATTTTGTCGTTTAACTGAATGTGCAAATCGGTGTGATCTTGGGATTTCAGCTTGGGAAGAACACTGGTAAGTGCGAGGAAGCAGCAGGAGCGGGGCCAGGGGGCTGCCTCCAGTGCTCTGGAAGTGGCTTGGTTAGCATCTGTTGTAGGAGTGGTTAGCCATGACCGTGGATAGAGCAGGTACTCCCAGCCCAGTGCCTGTCATGCCCACCTGTGCGTGGGGACGTCCTTCCTGAAGCCCCGTGCCCTACTTTGGCAGTGTGGCCACAGGTGCTCTCTCAGCTGGGTCTTATGCCACCAGCCAGGACACCTGAGCTGAGGGCCCGAAGCTGGGGCAGGCATGGCGTAGGCTTGGCCGAATCTGGACTCTCGGGTGGCATGGCCTCAGGGAAGGCTGGGGAACTGGGTGGTGGCCTGACAACCTTTGTAGGCTGAGGAAGGGGACTCCTGCTAGGAGACTTGTATTAGTCTGCATGAGAAATGCTAGCTGCTGACGGAATCCCAGGCCTGTTGTCGAACTTCCCTTTGGTCAGGCCTTGCCTGGGTGCAGTTGGCGCCAAGTACAGGAAATGCTGGGTGAAGCAGTTCAGTGGGTGTCTTCACCGCAGGACTTGAACCTTTCCTAAACGAACATGCATCGTGACTCCAGCAAGGGGTGAGCGCCCCCACCCCCATCTTTTCGGCAGAGCTTAGTAGGGGGACTAGGCTTAGGACCAGCCCCCTGGGACATGCTGCCAGCATGTCCCTTCTGGTGTAGGTGTTGTTCAGGCAGGTGGGTGTCTGAGGCTGGGCCGGCAGCTGCTGGGGATCTTGTGCTTAGGGGGGTGGTTTCCTGGTCCCCTGGGAGTGACCAGTCTTCTGGGGTTTCCTCCAGCTTTAGACAGTGTAGCCCAGGGTTTTGGGATTCGGGTGGGAATTGGGTGCTGCCCTTCGATGCCTGTCCCGATGTCCTTTAAGCAGCTGAAGACCAGATGCCCAGCTCAGTGCTTGGCCCTGCTCTGCAGTGCGGGGGGCCCTCCCGAGGGCTCAGGGCTTCAGGGGGCTGCAGCCTGGCTGTGGAGCTGAGGAAGCCTTGTGTCTGCACTTTGCCTGGGTTCGTTTGGCCTGTTCGTTAAGCTAAGCCTTCCGGCTCTCCACGTGTAGTGGAGGGTGAGAGGCTTCTGCTTCCAGACGCATAAAGGATGGGGTGCCATGGTGGGAGCCTGGGTGAGTGAGCGTGGGGCAGGCCCAGCCCGCGCGCCCCTGGAGACCCTCGCGACCACTCTTGCTCTCCCTTTGCCTTCTCAGCACTCAGCATTGTGGGGCTGGGCACGTTTGTTCTGGTGAATTGTGGCGACACGGCTTGTTTGCCCATCGGCCCTCAGTCACAGGTGTCCCTGTGCCCAGAACTTCCTAGAAGTAGCCTGATGAGCGGTGGCAGAGCTAAGCACGTGGCTCCTGCTCCCACCTTTGGGGCCTTTGAAAATGACCCTGGGGTCTGAGTGGGGACTTCGGGTCGCTGAACCTGTCCCCACTGGCACAGGGCGGGGGAGACGTGCCCTAGGTGTCAGATTCACATCCGGGGCCGTCAGCCGGAAGGTGAACTTGGCCTTTTTAAGTCTTCCACTAAAATGTAACCTCCCTTAACCAAAACTGTCCAGAATTCTAGACTCTATCACTGTTTTTGGAACTTCCTCAAGGGGAGGGAAAAGTCTGAAATTTCTCAACATGGGGAAAAAAATACCATAAGATGATTTGGTTTTCTTGGTCTTGTTTTCAGAGATGTGAGAATTTTTGTAGAAACTAGCATTTACTGCTGCTGCTTTTGTATGGGAACATATGGCAGGGCTGTTCGAGTGGTCATCCCTTTCTTCTTCCCTTGTGTTTCCCGTGTAGTCACTGATGGCAGCAGTTTGCTGTCCCCGTGTGATGGGCACACGCAGGCGGTCTGACGGCCCCGAGGCTGCGGGTTCACTGCTGGGGGGATAGACGGTCTCTGTGGACTGCGTCACTGTGAGCCCCGGGCCCATGTGGTCGTGGGTCTCGTCTCGTGCGAGGAGGGGATGCTGGGCCTCGGCCCTGACCCCAGGCCCTGTCTCTTTGTAGGGTCGGCGTTCTGGAGGACTCCTTCACCTTCCTGGGCATCTTCTTGGCCATCGTCTTGTTCCCCTTTGGCTTCATCTGCTGTTTTGCCTTGAAGAAGCGGAGATGCCCCAACTGCGGAGCAAACTTTACTTAAAGGGAACAACACACCTGGCTTTCATACACCCAGCTATCTTTTTCTATGTAAATGTCGTGTACAATAGCTTTATTTGATTAAGCTTCAGGACTGCTCTGTGAGGTGGGCTACATTTGGCATGTGTGAGCCGAGGTTTTGTGGGCGCAGGGGTCACGGAGTGTGGACACATACCCACACTGCTCCTGGGGTTAATGACAACTCAGTAAAGCACTGCTTTTATTTTTTGCAGTCTTCAATTTGAGAAAAGTGAGAAATACTGTTTTAAATAAATGAAATTCATACCATTGTTTACCTGGTTCTGCTTGTTCTGTGTTTGTACACTGTCCCATTGCAGCCCAGCCTTCTCCAGTTCATGACCCACCTTGATCTTTTATTTCTCAATGGGCATGTACAGCCTGAGAAAATATCCTTGTTTTCAAGTTTTTATTACAATGAAACAGAGTAACTTGACATTTGCAGAGCGTGTAGCCCAGTGCCGAGGACCCAAGGTGAGGCCTCCCAGCATGTGTGAGGCAGGTAAGTGGCCACTGCAGGCCATTCTGTGAGGGTGCACAAGGGTCAGGTAAGCCAAGTGGGCCTGCAGATCGCATCTAGTAATCCCAGAACCTGTTATATATCCCAGTGACAAAGCCATAAGAACTCAAGAGTAGAGCTCTAGGGCCAGGGTGTGACAGCCCTACCCCCTTCCTTCTCCCTTGTTCACACTTCAAAACTTGCAGCTCATTCCCTCCCCAGTGTTGATAAGAATGGGCTTCCGCAAACCCTCCTCTACTTAGACAGGTACTGCCTGACAACTGCACTTAGCCTGCCTCAGTCAGGGGTGGGGGACTCTCATGTAGTCCTGCATCGTCAACCACTGGTGCGGATGCCTACACTGGTTTACATGCATTTGACTTGGACCAATTTCAAGCTTCTAAAAAAACGACAATATTTATGGTGAGACCAAAGGCACTGTGGTAAGCAACAAGCCCCACCTTCCTGCCCACACACAGTGAAGAGTGTGGGTGTGAATTATCTTGGTTTTCCACTCCTAAAATAGGGCCTAATCCCTGGCAGACAAACTCAGCTACTCGCTGAGTTATCTCCCCCAGAAGCCCAGGTTCCCAGGGGCCATGGTGGGTATCAGTTGAAATGCAGACCCTGGTCGTCTCAGCCACCAAACTTGGGCTCACATCGTTCCTCTTGGCTTTAGAAGCACTGTGGGCCGGTACCTAATCCAAAAGTGGAGAAACTAGGACTTCATGAGGTTTTGGAGTGACTTCAGTGATGGAAGCAGCTTCGGTCAGCCAGCTTAGCAAGAGCACCCTGGGTGTCCACATGTGGGATCCTCAGACGCCCGTCAGCCCGTGAGCCAGGCCCATGTGTGGCAGGGCCTGCTGTGTCTTCATTGGCCAGTCCAGGTGGTGGCTCACTACCAAGTTCAAGTAGCTCATGGAAATTACTTGAGTACTAAATGCCATGCCATGATAGGGCTAGACAGACTGCTCTATGGCTGTGTCTAAATTGGAAGCTGGGGATTTCTCTATTTTGGGTAGCTCTGCATTTGATTAAAACTTTTTTAAATTAGGACACTAAATTTTATACAATATTCTCATAATTTATATTGCTTAAAATTATCTGCATGCTAAGATGCAAATTTACACTTTTCTTTAAGTGTCATAATGCTACTTAAGAGCACATACTTGATAAAACTATGGTTTCATTTGCATTCATGTGCAGAAAGCCAGTCATGAAAGCGTAGACTATCCCTTATTCTATTGAAGAGATAATCATAGAATATTTATAAAATGATAAAGAGTAAGGATTAGAACCAAATTTACTGTTTTTTTTTTTTTGAAAATAAACAGGAGAAAAATATTTTAGATGATAGAGGTGCTCGCTAAACTATTATGTCCTCTCAAAGGCAGGAATGTACAAACCCAACTGTGTGGAATTGAAAAAATGCATTGATTTGCTCAAGTGGAATACATTTAAAATCAGGCATCTCCGGGTGAAGCGCTCCAATAGGGATAGCACAGATCAGCACGTGCCTAGCATTCGGCGGGCGAGAACACCCGAGGGACCAGGAGAGTCCTCAGCCGTCTTCATCGAATGATGGGTGCTGATCGGTCATTTGTCACTGTTGGTCGGAGTTTCACGGTCGCAAAGGGGTTCTCGCCACTGTGGGGGTGGGGGGAGAAAAAACATCTGTCAAAATACTAGAAGGTACTCGGATGTAAAGGAGCTGATAACCGTTGCTGCTCTGGCAGATCACAGAACTGACCTAAGTTGTGGACAGCCCTTCTGCATGTGAGGTTTCACTCTGGTGGTTCTCTGCGTGCCACCATCAGAGAACATCTAAAGTCAAACGCTGCTGCCCTCTGGGAAGGGGGCTGCACGGGAGAGCCACTAGGACAGGTGCATGAATACGCCAAGCGTGGCGTGCGACCAGACCTCCCTCAGTACCCAGCGGCCATGAGGACACGGTGGCTGCGGTCCCTGACCCCACGGTCCCGAAGCCTTGCTCAGGATGTGGCCTCCTGGGCTATGTACTGGGGAAGGCCCATCTGGGGGACACTCCAGGCCATTCACCATGGGGAAGGGCAACTGCCAGCCTGGAAGGGCTTTAGGAGAAAGTTCAACATACCTGAGAAAAGGAGGCTTTGCGATCCCATCTGTATCATTCTGTGAGAAAGAGAAAGGTGAAGTTTATGGACAGCATATGAGATTGGGACATTTTTAAGACCAGGAGGTAGAGACATTTAAAGTGGAAGACTGTCCACAACTATGCACGTTTAGTTTGTGCCCTGCAATCTCGGTCCATTGAAACTGTCAAGGTACCTAAATTTACTTGCAAGAAAAAGGGCAGGCGAAAACCGAAAACCTTACAGATGGGGCCCCTCACGAGGGCTGGACTCTCTCAGACCCACAGGGAAGACAAGACACAGGGCCTGCCACTCATCCGCAGCCTCTTAGGGGCACAACTGTGACTGCAGCTGGCTTCTGGGGAGCCCTGTCCTGAATGGTGCCATGAAAAAAAAAAAAAAACAGTAAAAAGAGAGCCTATTTGGGTTCTGGTGCCCAGAGTGGGGCCAACTGCTAGCCAGCGATCTTGCAGAAGTTCCGTGAGAAGTGGCGATGGAGCATGCGAACACCAACTCTGCCTTCGGGAACCCCGGGGGCGTGCGTGCCAGCCTCCTTTCCTCATCCCCAAAAGCTTGCAGGCTTTATGAACCTGCTTTACATCTGCTCCGGCTGTCCTAAGAAATCAGTGGCCGGAGCATGTGGGGAATGCTCAGATGGCCGCCCAGGAGAGGGCAGTGTAGCACCATCTGGCCAACCAGCTGCCAGACCAGACCTGACTCCTGGAAGCTCCTGGAAGTCCCTGGGGTTCCCACACACCCCACACAGCCTTCTGACCCTGACTAGAATGTACCTCACTTCTGTTGCCAGCCGGGGTGTTGAAGGCCAGACCTGGAGGCCAGGACGCCTTTGGCACAGCCCCTGTGGGTGCTGGACATACAGTTGCTCAAGAAAGCAGGCTTGGGGACAAGGATACTTCAGACCTGTGCCTGGGCTTCTGAGGACCTCACACCTTGACCTTGAACCCTGGGGCCAGCAGGCCAAGGTCATCCCAGTGGGGCACCCCAGTACCTGCAAGCAGTCCCCAGTCACCCTGGCACCCTGATTCAGCATCTACTTTTCATCACTGAAGCACAAGGCAGCTGCCCTTAGACATCCTGAGAGGGCTTTAAGCAGTCGCAAAATGGTTTCTTCCTTCAGGGGATCTGAGCTCCCTAGCAGGCTTCAATGTAAGTCATTTCTGGTGTAATATTCATATTACATGCTGATTAAGGGCTAATTCATGATTCATTTAAAAAACCAGGATGCCTGTTACACAATCCCATGCGTGCCCCGTGCTGGCATTAATGTACCGCCTGGAGTACAAAGCCCAGAGCCTGGGGCCGGGTGCTGGGGAGCATGTGGTCCAGCCCCACAGGCACACCCAGCCCTCTGGACTCTCCCTGGAAACCACCGTCCCCGGGTCCAGGCTGCTGCATCCCCCTCACGTGTACCCACAAGTTTGAGGAAAGCTCTCCAGATCCTGAACTGGAAACCTTAGTCCCTAAACTGTCCCATAGCTGCCCTCAAGGTGAGACCTCTGCACTAATCCCAGAGGGCCTCCAGGGACTGAACTTCTAAACAAGTTTAGCTGCATTTCCATGAGCTGTGTCACCTGGGTGCTTGGCCACAGACAGCTGAGAGGACACAAAAGTTGCATCATGGGCCACCTTTGATGGGAAGAAGTCACGACCTCTACTGAGGGAGGGCACAGACATAACTGACAACAGACTGAAGAAGCCATTTAGTGTTGGGGCAGCCTGGGTTCCAGTGTATGCCCTGCCGCCCAGGCCAGCCCGCTCCCAGATGGTACAAACAGCACGCATGCCCGTGGGCTCCAAGACACCCATCAGGATGCTCAGGGCAACCATCGTGATGGCCCAAATGCCTGTCAACAGAAGGGACAGCAGTCTTCCGTCCAGAGTGGTACGCATAGGCACAGGAGGCTGCAGGGGGAAGGACACACTGCACACGAGGGCCTGAGAGAGGGCCACCTCAGTGTCCTAAGTTGGGGCAGTCTGCACTGTGAGAAGGGACAGTGAGGGGAGGGGTAGGGGGCTTTGGGGAGCTGGCAGTACTCCAGTTCTTGACCTAGTGTGTGGGTTACATAGTCGCTTTCTGAAAAGCAGGTGCCTTTCTGTATATAGTATTCCTGAGTGTTTACTTGCAACAAATAGGACATTTTCAGAAAGGTTTTCCCTTTAACACACCTCCCACGGAGTCCCCTGCTTTGGTCCCAACTGACCGCTGTTTGCAAACCCGTCCCTCCTCCCTTGCCCCTCTCCTCTCAGTAAAGGGCATGCCCAGGCCAGGCGCATTGCTGCCTATGCTCAACCAGAGGAAAGAATAGGCCAGTTGGGAGTCTTCAGAATCGCCCACCTCGAACCTGACTGCACGCCCCTCATCACCGCTGAGGCGGGAAGCCCGGCTGCCTGCCTGCTGCCTCCTGAAGCGCGATCCGAGCTTGTCCCTCCACCGCCATCCCATGTTCCGAGGGGGTTGGGCCTTCCTGTCTCTGCCCTCCCTGACCGCCTTTTCCTCCTCCATCAGCTGGTGAATGCCGCCTTGAGGGCAGGAACACCAAGGTCTCTGGAGGCCTTTCTTGGTTCTGTGTGTCCCCGGACCTGACCTGGCTCCCTCAAGGCCCAGGGCTGTGAGCCGCCTTGTCCATCCCCTCAGTGCCTGCGCAGTGCAGAGCACAAGGCACGTGCTCAGAATACCCCACAGCCAGACCGAGCCTCACACACGGCACGGGCCTTGCTGCGAAGCATCAGTACGCCCCATCTACGCTGCTCGCCTGACTCACAAAGCACAACCCAAGGCATCGGTCCCTCTGGCCGGGCTGGGACCCTGGCTGTGAAGGCAGAGCCTGTGTATGCTCTGTGTCCCTTCTGGGCAGCCCACGTGGTGCTGACCCAGATCGCACTTAACACGCCACGAGTTTATCAAGGCATGAATCCAGGAGCTGGTGGGGGCCGGGCACGTCATACCAAGAGTGGAGTAGGCCTCCCGCGAGGCAGTAAGGTAGTGAAGGCCTCAGGAGTGAGCCCGGTCAGCAGCTGTAGCCATGCAGGAGAACCACTCATCCTGTGGTTCTCCTCAGAAAACCCCCAAACCGGAGTCCCCTGTAGGGGGGAGCATGTTGTCATGTGGAGTCCAGCTCGTTGGCAGGCAGCTCCCAAGATGGCGTGTTTACTATGCTTCAGCCCAAGTATCCTGGTGTTTAAACAAAACTCTACATGTTAACTGTCAGTAATCGACAGCTTTCTGTAAAAACTACGTGTAAGGATGTTAAGTGCTGTGCCAGTTTCCAGGGAGTCCAGCATTTCCCAACATCATGAGCTGGTTTAAATATTTTATTTAGGAAAGATAATTTACCAGTCCAATGGACGTAAGAACTTTTGAAATACAAAAACTCCTGGACTGACACTTCCGGGAAGATGGTGGTGTGAGCAGGGCGGCAGAAATCTCCTCCCAACACTATAGTTACCTAAGAAAACACAGCAAATACATCTATTCCTAAAAGAGAGACGAGAATACACAGGAAAGCACACAGCGTGCAGCTACACCTGAGAGCACTCGGCACCCCAAGAGGCGGGTAAGATCCGGAGCCGCGACCCGGCGGGACCCGAGCCCTCCCCCACCCCAGCGCACCGGCGGGAGGAGAGGATTCAGAGCCGGGAGGGAGTGGAAGTGCACCCCGCGAAGTAGCCAGCCCCGGGGATCTGCGCGGGGAGCGCTGACCCACATTGCGCAGTGCAGCGGAGATTGGAGAGACAGAGGGGCAGGATCTGAGCGGGGAACGCGCCAGGGTGCTTGCAGCCGGCTCCCGGGAAGGAAAAAAAAAAAGTGCGCGCTTTCTTCAGCGGTCTTAAAGAGACAGGAGCCCAGCGGAGGAGCCGGATCGCCCCAGCACACTCAGCCCAGCAGGCTGGGAGTCCTGGGGAGTTTCAGACGCCTTAGCTGGCGACTGAGGAAGAGTAGCCATACTTACACTTCTCACTGAGATCAACAGCCTCCTATTTGTTCCCACCCCTGCCAGAGCGATAAAGGGCCCTGCGGAGCGGCACAGTCACAGCTGTGGAATAGTGGGGCAATAGCGCCACCTAGAGCATTCCCACAGAATCTACGTCCGGTGGGCATTTTTTTTTGTTTTTTGTTCTGTTTTGTTTTTGTTTTTTCTTTTCTTTTTTTTTCTTTCTTTCTTCCTTTCTTTTTTTTCTTTTTTTTTCTCTTTTTTCTTCTCTTTTTAAAGACTTAACGAGCCAAGCTGACATACGTGGCAAATATCAGTGACCAATTCTATAGCCATGAAAAGACAGAGGAATATGGTTCAGACCAAAATCAACCAGACAACCCCAGAGAGGGAGTTTGAAGGGATGGAAATAAACAGTCTTCCTGAAAAAGAATTCAGAATAAAAGTCATAACCATGCTGATGGACCTACAGAGAAATGTGCAAGAGCTGAGGGAGGAAGTGAGGGAACTGAGGAACGACAATGCAGAAATCAGACAAGCGATCGACGGGCTTAACAGCAGAATGGATGAGATGCAAGAGACTGTTAATGGAATAGAAAACAGAGAACAGGAGTACAGAGCAGCTGAGGCAGAGAGAGATAAAAGGATTTCTAGGAATGAAAGAATATTAAGAGAACTGTGAGACCAATCCAAACGGAACAATATTAGCATTATAGGAGTACCAGAGGAAGAAGATAGAGAAAAAGGGATAGAAGTGTCTTTGAAGAAATAATTGCTGAAAACTTTCCCTCGCTGGGGAAGGAAGTAGTCTCGCAGTCCACCGAAGCTCATAGATCTCCCAACACAAGGGACCCAAGGAAGACAACACCAAGACACATAATAATTAAGATGGCAAAGATCAAAGATAAAGACAGGGTATTAAAGGCAGCTAGAGAGAAAAAAGATCACCTACAAAGGAAAACCCATCAGACTATCATCAGACTTCTCAACAGAAATCTTACAGGCCAGAAGAGAATGGCATGATATATTTAACGTTATGAAACAGAAGGGCCTCGAACCAAGAATATTGTATCCAGCACGATTATCATTTAAATATGATGGAGGGATTAAACAATTTCCAGACAACGAAAGTTGAGAGAATTTGCCTCTCATAAACCACCACTACAGGATATCTTAAATGGACTGCTCTAGATGGAAGCACACCTAAGGCTAAAAAGATGTCACCAGAGGAAAAAAAAATCATAGCAAAGAAAGCAGACCATCCAAATACCAGCTAAAGGCAAAGAATAAAACACCTATTATAGAAAGAATGGAGGAGGAGGAATAAGAAGGGAGAGAAAGAAAGAAACATCAGACTGTTTACAATAACTTAACAAGAAAGTTAAGTTAGATTGTTACATAGTAAAGAAGCAACCCTTGAACCCTTGGTAACCACAAATCTAAAGCCAGCAATGGCAATAAGTACATATCTATCAATAATCACCCTAAATGTAAATGGACTGAATGCACCAATCAAAAGACACAGAGTAACAGAATGGATAAAAAAGCAAGACCCATCTACATGCTGCCTACAAGAAACTCACCTCAAACCCAAAGATATACACAGACTAAAAGTGAAGGGATGGAAAAAGATATTTCATGCAAACAACAAGGAGAAAAAAGCAGGTGTTGCAGTACTTGTATCAGACAAAATAGACTTCAAAACAAGAAAGTAGCAAAAGATAAAGAAGGACATTACATAATGATAAAGGGGTCAGTCCAACAAGAAGATATAACCATTATAAATATATATGCACCCAACACAGGAGCGCCAGCATATGTGAGACAAATAATAACAGAATTAAAGGAGAAATAGACAGCAATGCATTCATCTTAGGAGACTTCAACACACCACTCACTCCAGAGGACAGATCAACCAGACAAAAAATAAGTAAAGACACAGAGGCACTGAACAACACACTAGAACAGATGGACCTAACAGACATCTACAGAACTCTACACCCAAAAGCAACAGGATACACATTCTTCTCAAGTGCACATGGAACATTTTCCAGAATAGACCACATACTAGGCCACAAAAGAACCTCAGTAATTTCAAAAATATTGAAATCCTACCAACCAACTTCTCAGATCACAAAGGTATAAAACTAGAAATAAATTTTAGAAAGAAATCAAAAAGGCTCACAAATACATGGAGACTTAACAACACTCTCCTAATTAATCAATGGGTTAACGACCAAATCAAAACAGAAATCAAAGAATATCTGGAGACTAATGACAACAACAACACAAAGCCACAACTTCTGTGGGACGCAGCAAAGGCAGTTCTAAGAGGAAAGTATATTGCAATCCAGGCCTATTTAAGAAGGAAGAACATTCCCAAATGAATAGTCTAAAGACACAATTACTGAAATTGGAAAAAGAAGAACAAATGAGGCCCAAAGTCACCAGAAGGAGGGACATAATAAAGATTAGAGAAGAAATAAATAAAATTGAGAAGAATAAAACAATAGAAAAAATCAATAAAACCAAGAGCTGGTTCTTTGAAAAAATAAACAAAATAGATAAACCCCTAGCCAGACTCATTAAGAGAAAAAGAGAATCTACACACATAAACACAATCAGAAATGAGAAAGGAAAAATCACGACGGACCCCACAGAAATACAAAGAATCATAAGAGAATATTATGAGAATCTATATGCTAACAAGCTGGAAAACATAGAAGAAATGGACAACTTCTTAGAAAAATACAACCTTCCAAGACTGACGAAGCAAGAAACAGAAAAACTAAACAGACCAATCACCAGTGACGAAATCGAATTGGTAATCAAAAAACTACCCAAGAACAAAACCCCTGGGCCTGATGGATTCACCTCTGAATTCTACCAGACATATAGAGAAGAAATAACACCGATTCTCCTTAAAGTTTTCCAAAAAATAGAAGAGGAGGGAATACTTCCAAACTCATTCTATGAAGCCAGCATCACTCTAATACCAAAACCGGGCAAAGACCTCACCAAAAAAGAAAATTACAGACCAATATCCCTGATGAACGTAGATGCAAAAATACTCAACAAAATATTAGCAAACCGAATTCAAAAATACATCAAGAGGATCATACACCATGATCAAGTGGGATTCATCCCAGGGATGCAAGGATGGTACAACATTCGAAAATCCATCAACATCATCCACCACATCAACAAAAGAAGAAGAAAAACCACATGATCATCTCCATAGATGCTGAAAAAGCATTTGACAAAATTCAGCATCCATTCCTGATTAAAACTCTCAACAAAATGGGTATAGACGGCAAGTACCTCAACATCATAAAGGCTATATATGACAAACCCACAGCTAACATCATACTTAACGGCGAGACGCTGAAAGCTTTTCATCTAAGATCGGGAACAAGACAGGGATGCCCACTCTCTCCACTGTTATTCAACATAGTACTGGAGGTCCTAGCCACAGCAATCAGACAAAGACATACAAGGCATCCAGATTGGTAAAGAAGAAGTCAAATTGTCACTATTTGCAGATGACATGAAACTGTACATAAAAAACCCTAAAGACTCCACTCCAAAACTACTAGAACTAATATCTGAATTCAGCAAAGTTGCAGGATACAAAATTAACACACAGAAATCTGTTGCTTTCCTATACACTAATGATGAACTAACAGAAAGAGAAATCAGAAAAACAATTCCATTCACAATTGCATCAAAAAGAATAAAATACCTAGGAATAAACCTAACGAAGGAAGTGAAAGACCTGTACTCTGAAAACTACAAGACACTCCTAAGAGAAATTAAAGAGGACACTAACAAATGGAAATGCATCCCATGCTCTTGGCTAGGAAGAATAAATATTGTCAAAATGGCTATACTACCTAAAGCAATCTACAGATTCAATGCAATCCCTATCAAACTACCAACAGCTTTCTTCAATGAACTGGAACAAATGATTCTAAAATTCATATGGAACCACAAAAGACCCCGAATAGCCAAATCAATCCTGAGAAGGAGGAATAAAACAGGGGGAATTACACTCTCTGACTTCAAGCTCTACTACAAAGCCACAGTTATCAAGACAATCTGGTATTGGCACAAAAACAGACCCACAGACCAGTGGAACAGAATAGAAAATCCAAACATTAACCCGAACATATACAGTCAATTAATATTTGATAAAAGTGCCTTGGATATACAATGGGGAGATGACAGCCTCTTCAGCAGCTGGTGTTGGAAAAACTGGACAGCTACATGTAAGAGAATGAAACTGGACTACTGTCTAGCCCCATACACAAAGGTAAACTCAAGGTGGATCAAAGACCTGAATGTAAGTCATGAAACCATAAAACTCTTAGAAAAAAACATAGGCAAAAATCTCTTGGACATAAACATGAGCAACTTCTTCATGAACATATCTCCCCGGGCAAGGGAAACAAAAGCAAAAATGAACAAGTGGGACTATAGCAAGCTGAAAAGCTTCTGTACAGCAAAGGACACCATCAGTAGAACAAAAAGACATCCTACAGTATGGGAGAATATATTCATAAAAAACGTATCTGATAAAGGGTTGACATCCAAAATATATAAAGAACTCATGCACCTTAACAAACAGAAAGCAAATAATCCAATTAAGAAATGGGCAGAGGACATGAATAGACACTTCTCCAAAGAAGAAATTCAGATGGCCAACAGGCACATGAAAAGATGCTCCACATCGCTAATCATCAGAGAAATGCAGATTAAAACCACAATGAGATATCACCTCACACCAGTGAGGATGGCCAACATCAAAACACAAACAACAACAAATGTTGGCGAGGATGTGGAGAAAAGGGAACCCTCCTACACTGCTGGTGGGACTGCAAATTAGTTCAAGCATTGTGGAAAGCAGTATGGAGGTTCCTCAAAAAACTCAAAATAGAAATACCATTTGACCCAGGAATTCCACTCCTAGGAATTTACCCTAAGAATGCAGCAGCCCAATTTGAAAAGGACAGATGCACCCCTATGTTTATTGCAGCACTATTTACAATAGCCAAGAAATGGAAGCAACCTAAGTGTCCATCAGTAGATGAATGGATAAAGAAGAGGTGGTACATATACACAATGGAATATTATTCAGCCATAAGAAGAAAACAAATCCTACCATTTGCAACAACATGGATGGAGCTAGAGGGTATTATGCTCAGTGAAATAAGCCAAGCCGAAAAAGACAAGTATCAAATGATTTCACTCATATGTGGAGTATAAGAACAAAGAAAAAAACTGAAGGAACAAAACAGCAGCAGACTCACAGAACCCAAGAACGGACTAATAGTTACCAAAGGGAAAGGGACTGGGGAAAATGGACGGGAAGGGAGGGATAAGAGGGAAAAAGGGGCATTACGATTAGCAGATGTAATATTGGGGGGGCACGGGGAGGGCAGTACAACTCAGAGAAGACGAGTAGTGATTCTATAGCATCTTACTACGCTGATGGACAGTGACTGTAATGGGGTTGGTGGGGGGGACCTGATGAAGGGGTAGTTTAATAATCGTAATAGTGCACATGTAATTGTAAATTAATGATAATAAAATAAATTATATTTAAAAAAAAAAGAAAGAAAGAAAAAAAGATATATGCACCCCTATG
Source organism: Smutsia gigantea (assembly GCA_032199065.1). Classification (NCBI taxonomy): domain Eukaryota; kingdom Metazoa; phylum Chordata; class Mammalia; order Pholidota; family Manidae; genus Smutsia; species Smutsia gigantea. The sequence continues at coordinate 526,667 of JAVSCE010015854.1, read as the reverse complement.
CTTATCACAGCATTACTTACAATAGCCAAGATATGGAAGCAACCTAAGTGTCCATTAATAGATGAATGGATGAAGATGTGGTACAGATACACAATGGAATACTATTCAGCCATAAAAAGAAAGAAATCCTGCCATTCTCAACAACATGGATGGATTTAGAGGGTATTATGCTAAGGGAAACAAGCCAAGTGGAGAAAGACAAATACCATGTGATTTCACTTATTTATGGAATATAAAAACAAGGCAAAACAAAATGAACAAAACAATAGTAAGCTCATAGACTCTGAAAAATGACTAGTGGTTACCATTGGGGAGGGGTTGGAGTGGGTGGGTGGGAAGTGTAAGGGGGACAGAGGGGCACAAAAATTCTCAATCATAATAACTTGGTCATGGGGATGGTAGTACAGCATGGAGAATATAATATAGCCAATATATTCTGTAACATTTTTCTATGTCGACAGATAGTAATTGCACTAGTGGTGGTGAGGATTCAGTAACACGGTAACTGTTGAACCACCGTGTTGTATAACTGAAACCAATACAGGATTGTATATCAATGACATTTCAATAAAAAAATAAAAACAAAAAAAGTTAAAATAAAATAAATTTGTGCTGTTTTAAGCCACAAAAAAAAAAAAAGTAAAAAAAAAATTCCTGGACTGTTAGCAGCCCGGGGCTCCCAGGCAGGCCTCATTCATGGAATGTGCTTCGGCTTTCACATTTTGGGTCAAGTCTTTAAATGGAACATTGCTGTATTTTGTATGATCTGTATCTGACTGCCCAATGTGGTAGCCACTGACCATATGGCTATTTAAATTAAAATACAAATATAAAAGCTACAAATTTGATTCTCGAGTTGTATCATCTACTTCTCAAGCACTCAGCTGTCCCCTCTGCCTAGCAGCTACTGTGCTGGGCAGCGCAGTTCCAGAACATTTCTGTCTGACTGCTAAGTTCTCCAGTTGTTTTTACTGAAACATCTTAGGTTTCCCTGCTTCCTGACAAGCTGAGTAGATCCTGTGCCTCCTGCTGCTATTTATTCCGAGAGGCTACAAGACTAGGTGGCCTGCAAAAACCAGGCATGTTCACCTGCCCCCGAGGGCAGCTCTTTGGAGCAGAACCAGCTCTTCTGTCCTCCCTGCAGTGGGCCTGCTGGCTTCACACGGTCGTCTTCGTGGAACTGGTGTGACCTGGTAGTGATGACATGTGGTGGCTGGCCTAGTAGACAGAACAGTGTCAGCAGAGGAGGCACGTGAGAGAGTTTGTAGGCTTTTGCTTTTGTAGTTTGCATAGGATCTTGAAATACTATGTATTAAAGATGTTAGTGATAGAAATGGAATATAAGCCTTGTGTGCATCTGTGAAACACCCTGTACTTTTCTTGTGATTATTGCCCTCTTCATTTCAAGATGAGACACACTTTACTGATTTATAGATAAGAGCAAACACCCTAATGAGGGTGATGGGGTGGGAACCCCTGAAATCATAGCCAGTGATGCCTCATTCAGGCGGGCTCCCAAACCCTGTGGCCTCTGCTTATTTTTAAAAGCCAATTAATATTTTCTTGTGACCTTTATTAATTGGCATTTACTATTATCCAATGGATCAGAGAAACAACACAGCAGCCTATCAGGACCTCATAAATAGCACACTGATGACAATGGTACTTGTCTTATCAATAAGCGTTCTGATGGACACTGATAAGCTGCTGGTCAGGACTGTAGAACTGTATTTCTCAATCTGCTGTGGGACTTAGAAGGCTACTGCCATCTTTCCATGCTTTCGCCTTGTCTCCATCTCATAAGGCCCTACAACCACTTACCTTCTGGGATGTTAGGAGGCTGGCCGCTACCCAGGAGGCGCCGTGAAGAGAAGGGCGTGGAGGTGCTGTTTAAGGGCCAGTTTGGCACTCATCACTGCTTTTAACGTGATAGGAGAAAATACTGTAGCTCCACTGCACGTGGGGGCATTGGGGAGGGAGGGAAACACACCAATCCATATCCCTAAACATACCCATCTCAGCGGAAATACAGTGCAATGTTAACAGGAGCTACCCTGAAAGTGAAATTATAATTAAAACTTTCCTACTTCTATTTCCTAATTTTCTACCAAAACAAAAATTCTCTGGGTTATTTTTATAAGCAGAAAAAGCATTATTTAAAAAACAAGTATTTTAAATAAGGTGTTGTGATGAGATGTTTTAATTTTTATGACAGGACCCTGACCAAGCTTGGACCTCACTCCAGCTGCAGCTGTAACTGCCTGGCTGATGTACAAGGAGACCTCACATCAGCTTGTATTTAATGTATTTAGGAAATGGCAACATTTAGGTGAAAAAAATATTCATACATACATTTAAGTAAACAAACTGATAAATGTTAATTCAAGAGTTCATCCTTACTTCTGTCTAGAGTGGGACAGTTTATTAATTCGATTATTTGTAGAATTTTAGACAAAATTTTCACCATAAATCCATTTCTTTTTTTGTTACTGCTGTAGTCAAATTATAAAATATATAAACACCCTACAAAAGACAACTTTTATGTTTTTATCAGAGGTGGGAAGAGAGAGGGGTCTCTCTTAAATTGTAGGTACTTTTAAAAACTGTAAGTAACTTTGCCTTTAATTAACAGTCATACTTTACAGGACCCTGGTTCTTTTTAATTATTCAGGACCTCCAAAACAATTGTATTGTCTCCTAGAAGTGAAGCGTGTAACTTAATTTCAGGTACGAATGTTTTTCCCTTTAATATTGGCATGTTAAAGACCTAGTGCTCAAAATTACATTATTTTTTTTTAAAAGGCTCTAAAACATGTGAACATGGGTAAATCAGACCTGCTCCCAGTTGCCCCCATGCAGGCAATGCCAGGTCACCTTGGAATCTGTCAGTTCTTACCTCTTAAATAACTCCTGTCACCCCTCCCATCTCCACCACCCTGTCCTCCCCCACTGGGCGACCCCATGCCTCCTGCCTGTCTCCCAGACCAGCACATACCCTCAGGGCGGCCTGCAGACACCAGAGGATGGAGGGAGGATGACATGCAGTCCACACCTCCTGGCTGGTCTGCCCCAGCTGCTCAGGCTCAAATGCTTGCCTCCAAGAAGCCGCCTCTGACAACTCCCCCCATCCGCAGTCACCTCTTCACACAGCCCAGGAGATGCACCGCTCACAGCACCCAGCCCCTAGCTTGGTCCTATTCCTGTTTCCCTAGGGCCTGGCCCGGGGCCCGGAGCACAGTAAGCTCTTGAGTAAATGCTCGGAATTCTAATGCAAAGGTTCTTGTCATCCACAGATGCCTTCCACACAGTGCGCCTTCACACTCCACTGGACTGTCTTAAAAAGCAGTTGGCAGGTCACAGTAGTCTAATGCCATAGAAATATTAGTTGCCAAAGTTATACATGTGACCTCACTGTAGGTATTGGCTCTATACCTGTTTGAATGCTAAATATGCCTTTTTATGGAAGGTTTTAGTGATCTTGTAAGAAAAAAAATCCATCAACATTCATTATTTTAACACTCGCAAAATGAAAAAGAGCCCTCTCTCCTGCAGGACAAAGGGGGTGTCTGAGCAGAGATGCTGGCCTCACAGAATGAGTTGGTATTAGTTTTAAATGTTTGGTAGCATCTTCCAGTGAGGCCACCAGGTCCAGGGCTTTGTTGCTGGGGAGAGGGTATGTGGTGCTCTGCCTGGAGGCAGCCCCGGGACAGGACGGACTTGGTGCAGGGTCTGAGTGGAGAGTGAGCTGAGGACGCATGCACCTGGGGTCAAGGTGGGAAGGCAGCGGCCACAGAGAACCAGGTTGCCCTCCTGCAGCCCCACCCGGCCTTCAGCAGGAAGTCACGTGCAGAAAGCTCTGCTGCTTCACGAGGTGGGAATGAGGCACAGGCAGGGCACTGTCTGAAGCCCTCAGTCTGCATGTTTCAGGGCAGACTCCTTATAGTGACAGGTTGTTATGATGCAGCCAACAAAGAAGTTTAAAAATAGTTATATCTCATATAAATGCCAAATGCTAAATAATGAGTATCATTATTGATTATACTGATATTTGAAAACAGGATTTTCCAATTTATCTGATTCAGTGTAGTTAAGAACTGCGTGAGTGGCTTCCTTCACCCAGTTTTATCCACAAGATAAAAATACTGGAAATTAAATGTTATTTTTTAAATTGGTGACTGTCCATATTGGCTAAAGTGTGTTTTCATCTATGAATTCTAGTGTAACTATGATTTTTGGGCAAGATTCTTTGGCCTTAAAAGGCATTATACAACCTTAATAAAGTAATGGAGGTAGGTGGTGAACATCAATGGCTGCTAAAATCACAGGAAAGAGAGACAACCAGGTATGTGTGCCTCTAGAGACTGGCCACTGCTGCCGACGAGATGCTCCAGCAATGGGCAAACACGACAGCAATACACACTCTGTTAAGGGCCAGAAATATGGAAAAAGGGGAGTGTGGTAAAGGACACCATGTGGATGCCAACTGCAAAGTCCAGCCTGGGGACATGCTCCAGGACTTCAGCCTGGTTCTTCTACAGATAAATTACAGGAAAAAGAGACAGGGGAGGCCTGTAGATACAAAAGACTTATCTTGAGACTTAGTGACCAATTAGGTGGTAAGCAGCTGACCTGGGTCCAGATTCAAACAACTACACTGTCAAGAAATTTTTAATGAATCAGAAGTTTGATGATATTCAGGAATTACTGTCAATTTTTAAAGGTACGATAACTGGTATTGAGGCCCTATTTTTAAAAAAGGACCTTTAGGATATTTACAGATGAAATGGTAAGTATGGCATCAGCTTCAATTTGATCTGGGTTGGTAGGGGAGAGATGGAACAAGATTGGTAAAGAAATTGATAAAGGAACTTTAATGCTGTCAGAAATGGCTTAAGACCATTTCTAAATGGTTTGAATGTTGTTTTAAATGTACCAGGGCCTTTAGTAAAATAGCATGTGATATCTTCACCCTTCCAAGCAATCCCCCCTCTTGACAGCCACCTCCATGCAGACAGGATGGCAAAGCTCCGTTTTCAGCAGCCGTGTGTCCAGGTGGGAAGGCACACGTGTAGTTTGGGGTTAGGGAGCCAGGCCTTTACAGCTGCATCCAGGGGGCGAGATCTTTTGTTGGGGCGTAATTTGGAATGATAGAGGTGTAAATATACCGTGCAGCATGCATTTCTAAGTAGAGAAGCTAGACAAAGACATTTTTGAACATGTTTGAACCAAACACGCCATTGTAGTCTATGACGGGGAAGGCATGTTCCAGAACACCTCACGGGTCACACTAAAACGCAGGGCACATTTTTAGGAGGGTTCCCACTTCGGGTAATCCACCATGTGCCATTCACAGCTGAACAAAGGCCACCAGTGGTGACTACGGGGGCACAGCCATGGAGCCACACATGCCCCGCCAGTAGCAATTAGGGGATTTCGGCACACACCACAGAAAGGACCACCAGATAATTAAAAAACAAACGGTGAGGTGGGTTTATCGCACCAACTGCAGGTGGACAGCCAGCAGCACACGGGGAATACTTCCAGAGGTGGGTGGTAGCGGCACAGGCCTGGGCAGGCTCTGGGGCTGCCTGCGGCTGCTCTTCCTCTCCCCACCAGGCTCCCTCCCGTTCCCTGCACTGCAGCCACCAGGCGGCCTCTCAGGGCAGCCACACCACCTGCCCGCTCCTTTCCCACTTGCCATCACATTCATGCCCCCACCTGCCTCCTTACCCAGCTTGGATTCCAGGGTCTGGGACACCACAACCATACGCTTGCCAACACCTGTCACTCCTTTTTTTTTTCCAGCACCTCCACCCTGGCAACCCCTATTTAACTCCATCTTGTCTGAACCATAGCAGCTCCATGTTGCTGAAGAAACACCAACACTTACTTTTCAGATTCTCTTTACACTTGCTCACCATTCTGCCCAGCCCGTCTGATGATCTTCCTCACCGAGAAGCTAGACGTTGGCAAACAGCAACTAGCTAGTCTGCATGCCCAGGTGCACCTAGGCCTGCATCCTTCCCTCTTGCAGTGGACCCATGTCCGGCGGCTCCTCCACTATGCTCTTGCCTTCTCTATCACCTCTCTTCATCCTTTCCTCCTCCTCTACTGTGTAGTCTATATTGAGAAACAAATGAAAACAGCACCCCTTCTCAACTCTCCCTCACCCTGGAATCATGGCCTTTCTTCTCGTTTCCTTCAGCAGCATGCCATGCCCTCCTGGGCGGGGGTTTAAACTTTCTGCTCCCTCTGCTTAGGAAGCTCCTCCCCTTGACGCCTGCAGGGGGCCCTCCCTGCCATTCAGGTCAGCTTGGAGGTCACTGTCACTGCCTCAGGGAAGCCCTGTGAAGACACTGTCCTGTGCCCTCCAGGCCTGAGCGGCTGGCTTCAGGCTGCAGGGAGCACTGCTGGCAGGTGGCCTGGTCGTCAACGCTCTTCAGCAACCACCTCAACAAAAGATCTCGCCCCCTGGATGCGGCTGTAAAGACCCGGCTCCCTCACCCCAAACCCAGACAGCTCCAAGGGCCGACTCGGCCCAGATGCTGTGGTGGAGGCACCACAGCCCAGCTCCTCCCCCCACCCAGTGCCGCTCTCCCCCTTGGCTGTCACTGGCGTGACTGCCAGGGTGCAGCCTGCCTGCTGATCTGAGTCTGTTTCCCAGGAAACCCAACCTGTGACCTCTATCTAAGTTGTCATGGCATCCCTCTGTCACCTCACCTTGTTTTAATTCTCTGCATAGCTTCGATCATTGGTATTCTTGTCTATGTCCTATTATCTGCTTCCTATCACTAGATCATAAGTTCTGACAGAGCCGGGAACTGGCCCGGCTCAGCTCCGCATCACCAGAGCCCTGCCCAGGCCTGGCACTCAGTAGACACAGCCAACGAAGGAGCGAATGAAGTGACTCAGAGTCCACGTCCTCTACTGTCTTTCTTAAGGGGCTGTTTAGGATGAGAGAGAACGTACATACACTGTGTACAGAGCACCCAGCACAACGTGAACACCTCCTGACAACGCAAAGCACAAAGATGCAGTTACCACTTCCAACCTTATGCCTTCCTTCAGAAAATGATATGAAAACTGAGGAAAATGCAGAAGGAGATTAAATGCCTTAGGCACTGCAGCCATGACAAAGCAAGAGTAAAACCTGATGCAATCTGGAAACCTGTGGACTTCCTGTGAGTAAACCATCCCTTACAGATAAAGTAAAAACACAGGGAGGGCAGAGGTTAGGAAGCTGAAAGGCTGTGTGACAAAGAAGGAAACACAGGAGCGAGGAGGAAGTGCCCACAGGACGGCCCACACCCCCAGAGGCTGCTGTTCAGGATGGGCGCACAGGACGTACCGTGGCAGCGCTGCTCACGGGAGATGTGGCTTCTGGTTTGGACGCTGGCGCTTTAAAGGTAGAAGTACTTTTGGCAACATCTGCTCTGTAATCCGCAGCCGCTTGCATGGACAGACACTCCAAGTAATCCGGTGGAGGGATGGCGACAGCGCTTCTCTCACACAAGTTCACTGTGCTGATGCTTCTCACCGGTGCTGGGCTGGCAACCAATGAGAGGAGAACAGGGCACATGTGGTCCTGCCCCTGAATCCCAAACGCCCGAAGTGTCCTACGGACCAGGCTACCATAGCTTAGTAACTGACAAGGGTGAGGGAGGAGGAGACTGCAACACACAACATTTGGTGTGTGTAAAACACCGTAATGTTCTCACTGGCTTATAAACGCACACCTAAATTCTTTAAAAGACATGACAAAAGAAAAGGAGATGAAAACTAGCATAATTAAGGGCTGGTCCTCAATTAATTTAAGATCAATAGGAAAATGGAAACTGTAGCAAAAGCACTGAGCACTTCAGATTAAAAAAAAAACAAACCCTCAATTCATTGTAAAAACGAGACTTAGTTTTATTTCTTGGCCCAATGGCGGTTTTGCTAAACCACCACTGAGCCACGGGATATGTCGGTGACACTGGTAAGTACCACAGAAGGACTTGGGGAGCACCCAGGGTGGTGAGCGCAGGGTGCCAGGACAGCAGGGTGGGTTAGGAGGGTTCGAGACAGGAAATACTGAGGGTGAGGAAGTTTCGGGTAATCATGATTCAGCTAGAAATGTCACTTCTGAGGACCCGTGGGATCGCTCACTACGGCAGCCTAATACACATAAATATCCAGGCCACAGCCTGGGAGAGACCTGCCTGGGTTCCGGTCTTGCCTCCACCACTTGAGCTGCATGTCCTTAAGCACGTCATTAAACCTCCCCGTGCCTCAGTTTCCTCGGTTTTAAAGCGGGGACCTGCGTCACAAGGCCGTCATCAGCACTAATGAGCTCATTGGTTCCTGAGTGATGGTCATCATCGGGTCGGAACACAGGTCCGGGGGCTGCTGGCACGGAGGGGCTAAGTGAAGCCCATGGACGTGACACAGGCCACAGGCTACACAACATGGCCCAGCAAGCTCAGAAAAGGCAAAGGGCTGCAGAGGGATCCCGAGGACAGTGCTTAAGCAGAGGGCAGAGGAGAGGCCTGGAAGCAGACCGGACAGGGATGGCTGGTGAGGTGGCAGGGAAGGGAACAGAGGCAGCGTGGAGCCGAGAACCCAAGGCAGGAGAGAAAGTGCTCCCCCATGTTAAAGGCTAAGATCAAGAGGGTGATCGGGAGCCTTGGCTTCAGCACCCTGTGGGTGGTAGGGGACAGTGAGGGTGGCTGCAGGGGGTGAGGAGCATATGTCTGGGACATGTGTCTTCACAGCAGATGGGCAGGGAAGCCTGTGGACAAGAGAAGCCACCAAGGACACAAGCTTGGAGTGGCAATCTCCCTTTCTTACTATTCCACAGGGCCTGAGGTTTCCCCGCAGAGGTTGCCACATATGCAGACATAATTCTGATATGCGTGAGAGCATTAGGTCTAAGGCCAGTTTTCTGTCACTGGGAAATCTGAGCCACTATCAAGTCCTACCTGGCTGTGGGCACACTCAGTGTCTCCTTCGCATTTTTGTCTTCCAGCAACTTTGTATATGATGCCGGGAACCAACCCCTCCTACAGGTGAGAAAAAAGACCCAGTGTGGTATTAGCAGTAGACAGGTGAATGATAAACATGCTAAGCAATGACCCAGTCGTAAGCTGGGGGAGGCCAGTCCATTTTCCCCACATTACACAATGTAAATTTTATATAAAGCATTAATTTCATTTGGATTCCCATCTTTTCTTTCCATTTTGGTTTTACCGAACAGCTAAATAATCTGCACAGAACAAGCTGAACCTACCTATAGTAAGGCCTGCACACACACGGTAGACGTGATGATGCTGGCATTCACATTATTTAGGTGCTAAATCTTAAAGTCTATCTGACATGCAGATTATCCTTGAGAAATTCAATGTCACCTTTTTAAAAAATACAAAAGAATGTATAAGCTTACTTTCAGAGGTGACTTCCTACTATCTATCTAATGATCTGTTCATGCATCAAATTCACCTATATATGCACAAAATACAGAAAATGGCCAGAGATGGAATAACTCCAGTTAACTAAACTACCAACTATAACCAAACTATGAACTTAACTCTGGCTAATACATCTGCAAAGCTGATTTGCTGCTTAAAGGAGAGACAGCAGCTCTCTGAAGCACTAGGTGTTCCGGCTCCCATGCCAACAGCACCCGCTCTAACCCTTACACTCTGCTGCTGTCGTGCTCTCCATAAAGCCAGCCATCTTTCTCCTCAGGGATGAGCAGTGTGATGACATCCCCCTGGACGAAGCTGAGCAAGGTCTTGTTAGTGCCAGCGGTGTGGGGAAAAATGGTTCTCACTTTCTGCTTTTTCATCATGTTCAGGCCAGTTGCAACAGAAACCGAGCGCTGTAAGCTGGGGTCGTCTGAAGAATCTGTTACCAACGAGCACAGAAGTGATGGCTTTTCACAGAAGGATAATCAGGCAAGTTCAAACATGCAAACCCCAGAGACCCACTCATCCCCACCTCACCAGTGCCCGCATTCTACTGACAAGACTCCCGCCATGTTGTATTTCCACCCCTTTCTCTCTGCCCGGATGAGAGGGACTGCGGGAAGAGAGGCAGACCCCAGGGCTGTCAATGAGGAGGACCCCTGTGGCCACAGGCTCTTCTCTAGACTGAGGATAAAGCAGTGCACGCCGAGCGTCCTCTGTAGTCTGATTTAATCTGGATGGCTCTCTTAGAGCAGAAAACTGCTCCACCACCAAATGGTTGGAGGTTTTTCCTTCTGCTCTCACACTACGAATCACAAAGGCATCATGAAGCATCAACTCAAACCCAACTGCCCAGGACCTGGGCCACAAAGGAAGGAGAAAACTGGAAATGCAGTCGTTGCTGCTGCCACAGCTGTTCAGCTTCTCACCCGTGAGCGTACTAAGGGTGTGGTGAGAGTGTGCCAGAATATGCTCTCAGTGCCTCACCGTCCTGAGGAAGGCACCGCTATCATTCACAGTGACTGGCCCAGGGCCACAGCTGGCATGTGGCAGAGCCAGGAACCAGATGTGGGTGGCCTGGCTCCATAGCCCCTCCAGCACCGTGGGAAGCTCTGGATTGGGCATTTCCTGCTTCAACTCAAATACAGGCTGGTTGTTACCATTTACATCAAAACAATGCAAGACCTCTGCTTTTTCTTGGAAGTTCTTAACAATTGCAATATAAACTTTGCTCTCTGCTTAACACACCACTCTCTAATTACCTTGGTTGTACTCAATCCACTAGCAATTTGTTTTTCTTTCTCAATCCACAAGCAATTTGTTTTTCTTTCACCAACAAGAATCAAAGAATCATTTGCATGACTGGGCTGCCCCCAGCATTATATATTTTAACTTTATATCACATACAACTTACAGTCCTTCCTTTAAAGGCAAATGACTGCAGACTACTACCTTCCCAGTTGCCATTTTGAAAATCTCATCTCTTCCCCAAATAGCTGCAAACTCTACAGCCCATGGGGCTCTCTTGCACACAGCTTCATTATCTTGACTTTCACATCAAAGTGGCCTCTGAGACACCCTACACAGAGACAGGGGCCAGGGTCCCCCCCAGTCTCCAGGGGTCCTGGGCACCAGACTTAGTGTAGGCAGAGTGGTGCCCAAACAATGCCGCCTGGAAATATCTGCGAACAATACCTGGTCTGGATTTACTGAAATACAATCAGTAGAGTTAAGACATTTAAGTAGTTAGAACTGAAGCCTCCAGAAAGCATGAGGGACTCCATTAGAGATGATAAAAAACACTGATTATAATTCAGACTAAGCCTACTGATAAGATTAATAATCATAATATTGTCACATAAACTTTGTTTTATTGTAAAAGAAATTTTATTACAGTTGCCAGCAAATGCGAAAGTGTGAGGCACTCTGAATAACTCGTTTTGAAATATAAAACCTGTCAATAGTATGTTTACATAAACAGCAATCAGTATATAGAATTAGTGCATGTCAAAGAAATGTCTTGCTTATAAAATGTCCTATGGTTTTATAATAAACCCAAATCTTTGTCATGAGGTGCAAGTTCCTCCAAGCCAATGATGAATATCTACTACCACACGTTTAGTCACCTCTGTTTCACAATATATTTATCCAAAATATTTAACAAATTTAAAAAGGAATTTAAAAAGAAATCAAACTAAGTATCTTACCTGTTGAATTAGTTATCCTTTCTGAGTTCTGTGCAACTGTCGCTGGGTTATTAAACATATCGATCAAAGGACTGGTATACGCTTTGGCTGAAGGAGCTGGAGGCATCTTTGGCGAATATTTAGAAAGGGTGTCATAATCTTGTCTAACCTGTGAAAAATTCCTTATTAGTTTAATATTAGTTTAACACTATTAGCACAGCAATGGAATGACAGAGATTCCAAGGGCTGTTCTGTACTACACATTGTAAATTCCACTTTCTTCCCAAAGTTCTCTTAGTTATAGGGGAATGACCCATTTTGAATTATTATTTCAAGAATATCACCTCTTTCATTTTTGCCCTCACTTTTTTTTTTTTAAGCCATCACTCCCCATTTCTCAACACCCTCTGGCAACCACTAATATACTTTATGTCTCTATGGATTGTAGGCTCCCTCCTAAGTGCTACTTGGCTATAAGATTATACATTTAAAATAATTTCCGACAGAATTTTGAGTGCATTGCTCCATGTTTCTTACATCTTGTGTCGTTAACAAGAAATCTGGTATCAATGGAATTCTTCATAAGCAATCTATTTTTTTCCCCTCTCTTAAGTTTTCAGAATTCTCTCTTTATCCCTTTCTGCAACTCAACCTCAATATATCCAGGTTTTGTCTTTTCCATTCATCCAGGATCACTCTGGCTGCTGGGTTAGACCAGGCAGAATCTACTGTAGTAATGTGTGCAGGGACCATAGTTAGAGTGGTGGAGGGGTGTGAAGGGCTTGGGCCACTCTGAGGGTGGAAACAACAGGGCATGCCCATGGATCGGTTGTGATGTAGGAGGAAAAGTCGACGCTTTGGGTCTGAGCTACTGGAGGGATGAAGTTGCCATTTACTGGGTGGAGGAGACTGTGGAGAAGCAGGCCGAGAGTGGGAAAATCAGTCATTTGGTTTTGGGCAAGCTGACTCTGGGATTCCCATTAGACATTTGGGCAGTGGAGTGGGATACTGATCTCTCCCATGTCTCAACCACCAACATGTGTTCGCCCTCTCTGTTTTGTAGTGCTTTGGGGGAGGTCTTCGGCTCAGTTTTCCAAGCATTTCCATCCTGCTAATGAGTCCATCTATTGGTGTGTTGCTTTTTTCCCCCTTTGGAGCAGGGAGGGAGAAATTAGGGGAAAAAAAGTTGTTTTAGAAAAATTCCAAACGTGTATAAAAGTAGAGAGACTAGCACAATTAACCTCTATGTACCTGACACCTGGCTTCAGCAACTTCATGGCCAATCTTGTTTCATGTATGTCCCATCTGGCTTCCCCATGCCTGGACTATTTTGAAGTGAATCCCAGATGTAGCATTTTAACTATAAATAACCCAATTTTTAGTTTCCAAGATCTCGAGTTGAGTCCTCCCTGTGGACATAATATCCGCTCATCACTTCCTAAAGGTTTCTCCTCCGCTCTGTTGGCTCTGGTGCCTCCAATACTGGTCATTCCAGTTTTTTATGTTGGTGTCTTTTTATGATAGTGGTTCTCTTCACCTCTTCAGGGATTCCTGGTTGCCTGTCTGTCCATCTTTGTATTGCATGGCAGTATCTGTTCCTTCTGTTGCCTATGGTGGCCTGTATTTCACCTGCTCTCATTTTCACCAACAACCCATGGTGAGGTGGGGGAGAGGGAAGCCGCTTCCAGGAGTGTGCCCTACCTCTCCAGTCCAAATGTGAGATGGTCTGAATCTGTTCCCTAACCAGCCACGTGTACAAGTGCCCAGGTTCCTTCCTGCTTCTTGTTTCCACTGTCCCTGAGCTCACTGCTCTACCCTCCGCAGCAATCTTATCCTGCTCATGGTTGGGACTGAGATTTCCTTCCACTCTGGCTCTCCAACGCTGACCTGGCTTTTCTCTCTCTTAGACTCCTTCAGTGTTTCCGGCCCACTGAAGGCACCTTCTCATACTTTCCTGTACAGTTAAGGGTCTGTCCTGTAGGTTGTTGGTTGGCCTCTAATATCTCTACTCTCATTTCAGAGGGTTCTGCATGGAGAGAGAGGGTGGACCCATTCCTGCTGGACCCAAATATCCACACAGGTTCGTGAAGAGTAATAAAGCCCGGGTTCAAAGAAGAGCTAACTGCAATGCACAATTTCATGACTACTTCCTTCTGAAGCACCTTATATGGTGATGAACAGCATCAGTGTTTTGCTCATTTATTTTCTAAGGCACCTGTACTCCACTGGGAATAAACTTACAAAGTTGTAATCATCATGATTAAACTTTGGCAACATTTCCAAAACGGTGCTAAACAAGAACAGAACATCTGCACAGCTAGTTTGAAATCTGAAGGTAAGGGGATAAAAGTGAGAAAAGGCAGGCCCTGGAAGTAATAAAGGAGAACCTTCAACCTCTGCTAACAAAGGCGGCTTGGCTCTTCGTGCACAAGCGGCCCGGGTCATGAGTAAGCACACAACTGAAACCAAAGAAAGGAGGAGCTCCTACCACATTGCTTCTCTCAGTCACGGGTGAAGGCTGAGGCGTGCCAGACAGCGGGGTGGAGATCGGGGTCTTTATTTCTTCTATCATATTCATGACTTTCTCTGGGACTTTGGTGGCATCACCACAGGTTTCCTGCCACCTAGGCAGTTTGGAATTAAGCAATTCTGCAGACTGTAAGTCCAAAAGAAACAAAATAAAGACAAACGTACTACTCAAAGAGCTGGCAAAAATTACCTCAAATATGACCAGTGATAACGTGTTACTGGCCACCAGAAGTGTGGGAGCTTTGTGTTAAATTCAGCCAGTAGTTTAAGCATTTGCTGAGAAAGATGTACACTCCCATCCAACAGGAATTCACCCTCTCCTTCAGTGTGTACAGAGTTTAAGACTAATATAAGAATTGTAAATGATTAAGAACAAGTTCAAAAACTAAAAGGGAAAGGTTAGGCAACTGTACTAATCCCCACTGGCCCCAGAAATGCCAGTCACTGCTTTCTCCCTCCCACGCCTAAGGGAAGGCAAAGCCCTTCTCCCAAACCAGTCGAGTCCCGACTGTGACCCTGAGACACCAATTGCTTGGGCCTGTGCTTCTTCCAGGAGACACCAAAAAGCCTGGGACAGTTTAGCCAGGATAAAGGAAGTCACCAAAGGTGTTTTCAGAGAGTTGAAGAGACTTCTGGTATAGAACGAATGACATGTGGTTTATGCTAAGAAGCATAAGTGGGACCCAAGGTTAAGTGTAAGAAGGACTGTCAACTTAGACCTCTCTGGAAACAAGCCAGGTTCACTTGTGACACAGCAAGTACTGCAATTGCTGGTGGAGCATCACCATAGGAAGAAAGGTTAAAGGTCACTTGGGTCCCTCTGGCTTATGACCCTGCCCAGCAGGATGCCCTCATCATGGAAACAGACATTGCTGAAACCAGTTACAGGTGCACTTGTTGACAAGAGTGATCATCTAATATAGCAATTATTTCCCATGACACTTTACATCTTAGGTATTTAGATTTGGTAGTTCAGTACTCCTTAAAGTTGTAAAAACTTTATGGAATATGTAACATATGACATATGTATACATACAAGGCCAGGTTTGTTTCCCCCTGAAAAAAAGAGGCAGTTGCCATGTGTTCAAGTGCTTACAAAGCTTCTATCACAGAGCAGTATCTCAACGATTTGACAACGAATATTTGACTTCAATGCTAGCTTCAGACGCTCATGCAGGCCCGAGAGAACTTAGAATTAGAAAAGAGTAGAGGAAATGTAATATATATATTTGTAATGATTCCTGGGGCTGTAACCTGTCCACTCCATGTGCTGGAAGGAGGGCAGCAAGCAGTCATTCACGATGAGATCATGAAGACACACCTTGGAGAGGAAGGACTGAGTGACCACGACCAGCTGTCCTGATGCTGTGAATGGGTGGGGGTGGGGACAGACTTCCCAGGGACACCTCTGTAAGGGACCCCCAAGGTGAACATCTCACACCACCCAGCTGGGGTGGACCTGGGAGCTGCTGGTGAGGACACTGATGCTCAGCATGCATCAGAGAGTCTGGGAAAGGCTGACTCACAGGTGACAAAAGGGAAAAAGTGCCTTTTCTCAATTATTAAGCATCCTTTTATGAAATATTTTAAATGTGGATATTTCTAAATATTATAAGCACACAGTTGACCATTTTATCCACATTTCTAAAAGTCTACACATTCAAGTTGGCCAAAAACTATTTCTTTGGACTCTTCTCATTGGTAAAATACGCCAATCGCTTTATATTGGGCATATATGGAAGGTGAAGCATTTGAAAGGCATTGCAATACTTTGACATTAATGTATGCAACACAATTTGCCATCGTGAACCCACCTGTAAATGATAAAAATGTATGTGGTTTGCAAAGCTACAGTGTTTGTCAACCAGAAAGCAGAAGCGCCTCTTCTCTTCAAGTAGTGCTTCTTTGCAACCATCTGCAATGAATTTCTGGATTTCACTCTGGCGAGAAGTAACAGTTTCTACATACTAAGAAAATAAATAATAATTACACAAGCATGACATGAGGAAATCAAAATGCTTCACGTTTATCTCCTGCCATTTTTACCCCTGGTTTAATCTCAATAATGAAGTAAATACTCAATACAGATTAACATTAGATAAAATCACAAAGCTGCAACTTGACCTGAACAGGTAGCATCGTTCTCAAGATCCCTGACTCGTGCAGAGAGAAGCTGCCAAAAGCCTTACATTCTGCTGGGCAATTTACACAAAATATTACATTACACTCCAGGGATATGATCACGTTCTATTGGAAAATCAAGGGCTTTGGACTGTAAAGTTCAAGTTCAAACCCCAGTTCCAAATGCCACCCAAGCCTCATTTTCCCCATCTGTAAAATGGGGATAGTAATGCTAATCATGACGTCTCCCTGAGTCAGGAGAAAATGCCAATGTTTTTAGGAGGCCACTGATTATTTTTAACTCTGGAAAATTTCAGCTTTCAGCTCATACCAGGCCAAAATGCTTGCTTTTAACTTCAACAGCAACACAACAGGAAGTATAGGCTGACTGAGGTAGGCGGCCCTGTAAACTGTACAAATCACTGACAACAAAATAAAATAGTGCTGAAAAGTTCACCTCAATTTCTTTGTGCTCATACTTGAGTGTGTTTCGACCTCCTTGACTTTTCCTCCTGATCTTCTTCAACTCAGCTTGAGATTTCTCCAAAGAATCTAATTTATTCTTGTGCTCTGTTTGGTATCTTTTGAGAGTTGCCTGTAAGTTAAATGTTGTGCTTATTACTGCAGAAGTGCACAAACTGTCAGGCAGTTCCTTGCGCTGACACAGCACCAGCCATGGGCATGGCCCTGCATGCCCCCCACACACCCCCCTCCTCACCTTCGATGTCCCCGGTTTGACCTAGTTTCCTGTACGCCCCTCACATGCCTCCTTCGAGGAATAAACAATATTAAATCAGATGTTTCTGCCTGTTTTATGACTTAAAGATTTTAATAACCAGAACAAACAAGTGCAATGACTGCTGATCATTTCAGATGCTGGGTAGCAGAGAGTTTTGGAGATTAACAGACCAGGGTTAAAATTCTGGTTTCATCCCTCACTTCCTGTGTGACCTCAGCAATTACTTAACTTCTCTAAAACCCATAGTTTTCCTCTCATCTGCAGTGAGCATAATAAGAGTGCCTACATTACGGAGTTTCTGTAGGGATGAAAATCAGATAACATATGGAAAATGCTAGGCGTTACATCCCCTCAACAGGTGTCGGTGGCCCGCAGCCTCCCTCCAGGATACACAGAGCATGTGGACGCAGGGGTAGTGATAACTTGCACCACTTACTGCCACATGGGAGTCTAGGTGAGCAGAAGGGGACTTGAGGTGGCCAAGAAAGCAGCTGCCCCGTTGCAGACAGGGGAGATGGAAAGAACCTGTGTACTGGGGCTGGAGGGCCAGGTAGGAGCAACCTGCTGGAGTCAGCACCACTGGGTGACAGACAAGACAGACCAAGCAGGCAGGAGCGGCCATGACGGGTGGCCCTGCAAGCCCCAGATGGTGCCCTCCCACACACGTCTCACATCCCGAAGCACTGGTTCAGGAAAGCAGCAACTGCACTAACACACAGGGGCAGATGTCACTCACATACGCGTATTCTTTGGAAACAATGCCAGAAGCGGTCCGATTCCTTGCAATGTTTTTCTCTATGCTTTTTATTAAGATCCCAAGTGCTACAGAAAACGGGCCCACTCAGCCTGAAGGAACCTTGCCAGCTTTATGCATCTGTGTATGAACAGTGGGGCAAGTTCTCAGGCTCAGAGATCTGGCACATGCAGCCTCCTGGAAAGCCAGGTCCCCAGCTCCGAGCCGGCCTCCTTCCACCAGGTCAGCAAGACCATGTACTCACGTTCATATACTTGACATCAAGCTCTGTCTTCTTCTCCAGCTCATGTATAATTTCTTTATGAAATTTTTTGAACTGTTAACAAAAGGAAACAAAAAATTCATACCAGATGAGACTTTAAAATAAAAGTTAAAAATAGAAAATACATTTTGTAAATAAAAAAACAGTTTACATACATTTTCATCAAGACTCTCATTGAGTTTCTTGTGCGTATTTGAGATCTCTATGAGAACATGGCCTGCGAACAAAACCAGGTACATTAGGGGGGAAAGCCACTGTGCAGTCTGGAAAGATATTAAGTAAAAGAGTGGAGTGAAGGGCTGCCCTCAGAGCCTGGATGCAGCAGGCCCTGTGCCCCACATGCTCACGGTGTTCCAGAGGCATGCGGCTGACAGCAAACTTAACTCTAGCCATTGCTCATCAAAAGAATGCCAATTTTGTCTTCAAATTCACACTGTTCTTTCTATATTTACTCATTCTCTAACTGAATCCTGTTTATCCGGTTTCATTTTTAAATTCTCTTACAAAAGATTATCATGGCCATTATAGTAACTAACTACAGGAATAAATGGCTTATTTTTATCTAATCCCCAGAGTAATCTGATTATCTGTCAGGCATGAAAGATAAAGGTTACTTTCTTTTTCTTATATTAGTTCTTGTACCATTCTAGGAAATATTAATGCCATGGGAAATCGCATGCTTCCATGAAACAGGGACAGTGCTCTGCTGTGAACCTCCTGGGACTACATCAATTCTCTGCAACTATTAGTCACATGACAGATTAGTCACATGATGTTCCTTAACAAAGGAGACTTACTCCAAAAAGCAGCCAAGAGAACCACACCTTTTGTGTGTGTGTATGTGTGTGAAACACACCTCCTGCAGTTCATGGCAGTGCCCTCATCTCTGCTACTAAACTCTGACAAAGGTGAACAAGAGTCTCTCTCTGCCAACTTAGCTTCAGGAACAAAATGGGTCTGATACCTAAGAATCTGGGAGAAACAGAATCATTTGGAGTGACCACCAAACCATACCAAACAAAATGTGCTGGGCAGATCATCTCACAGCTCAGTGGACAGATAAAATGTAATTCTTTGGGTGAAGAGAAAGGCTGTAGATGACGAGGAATAAAAATTGAGACTGGCAGATATGAGGAAAAAGAATAACGAGACTATGACTTCAGTTACCACTGTATACAAATGACTACCAACCCGGTTCTAGAAACACGTTAAGACATCTGACTCAGTTGGCCAGTCTGGTCTTTCCCTTCATCTTCAGACTCAGAAATTCAACCCCTTCCTGGACATGCACACCTGGATGTCCTGTAGGCACCTCATACTCAACATGTCTACAAGTGAGCTCACCCTGTATTCTCTAGTCCCAGCTCTTGGCTGACAGCCAGCTAGTTGTGAGGGGCTGACACTCTGCCAATGTGTCATACCAGCGACAAAGACTCATTTCCTCATGTGGTGCCATCACTTACGTGGCCCTTACTCATCCTGTTTCCTTAGGCAACAGACATGCGAGCCCTTCCCTGCGCAGGAGAGAAGGCATGTGGGAACTGACATGTGAGCATAGTTCACCCAATAATCTATCCACTGGAGGTCCCCCTCCTCCAACACATTCAGACCTCTCAGTTGGACCTTTTAGAGGAGTCATCCCTCCTCCTTGTCCCCCACAAGCTCTTATCTCTTGACTCCCAGCTCATTCTCCTTTGGATATTCTTCTTCACGGGTGCCAGGTGTCTTTCCAAAGGCAAATATAACTTGTCACGTCCCATCCCCACAATGTCCCAGATAAACCAATTCCTGAGCATGAAGCCCACGATGAAAAGTGCTGCTTAAAATAACAATGGTGGGTAGTGGGGAACAGAATCTCCTGTAAGGATATAACCTCATAAGGTTTTAAGTATAGGGATACAGGTACATAACCTGTAAGTCCCCGAGCACCATGTGATTCTAGGCACCTCCAACAGAAAAGCCTGCTGGATACACATGAGAGTGAGGGGGACACAACCCTCCAGCACTCACAGTCCCACCCGTTATCAAGATACTTCACATCCTAAATGACACTGACTTCATTTTTCCCACAGTTAAGTTCTCCTAAAGCTCAACATGAAACAAACCAGAGTTTTTCACAAAGGAAGCCTTGACATAACCAAGAACATAATCATATAATTAATATGTTACTTTGTATCATTTAGTTATTTAAGATACTGAAGTAATCGGAGTTACTTTCACATCTATTTTATACCCATAAATAAGTCCCGGTTGGAGATGAAAAACAACAAACCACTTTAATTATTTGAAAATCAAGCTCTCTATTCTTGGCGAGTCAAACCTACTTCAAAAAAAAAGTCTAAAAATAATTTTGCTTAAATAAGTCAGAGTGATTGAGGGTAGAATCAAGGCATTCACATTTTTTTTTCCGGACAGTCATTAACTTTATTTCTACAGCCTCATGTAACGTGCATCTCTGAGAGGCGTGTTGCCCGAACAGAAGTATGTGCCTGTGTGGGCACTGCTGAATTGGTGTGCTGGTTGTGAGGGCGCCTGCCATGTCGTCCACCCCTCATCATCCTCACCCTTCCTGCCTATGGTTTCTTCCCGAGGGCAGGTCAGTGGAAAGGCTCCATGAAATAGCCCATTCACTCTGTGGGCAGGAACGGAACACCTGACCTTCTCCCTGTTATGTTATTCCTGTCCCTCACAGTTCGTGGAACTTAAATACTGACCTCGTAGCGGCAGCCACTGACTCCTCGGCCATAAAAAGGATTAAAACACCTTTACTGTGATTATGCACACTGCCAAAAGTGTATCTTGAAACAGAAAATGAAAACAGCCTTTATGTTCAATCTACAGAAGCTTATTCTGAAATAGGGCAAGTGCTGTTTTACATGTGAAATGTGATATCACACATTTGTTTACTCTTAGCCCTGTAACCTACTTTTTCATAAATTTCATTTGAGAGGAAAAATTTTTTTTTTTGAAAAAAGAGGGTGGAGTTCAGAGAGCACGGCCCAGATTCTAATGGAGCAGAACTAAAAACACGCCCAGCCAGGAGTTGATGTGCTAGCCCCAGAAATCACAGCACCATATGTGCTGGATCAACCGTTTCCTTTTTCCTTTTAGGGTTTTGAGTCAACATTTTGGGAAGAAACTCATAATAAGTACCATAACATGACTCAATCTGAATAAAACACATTCTTAAATGGCAACATTAAAGGAATTTAAATATATATATATTTCAAAATCATTAACTTGACAAACTAAAAGTCAATGTCTACCATCAGTTTTTCCCCTAAAACTCATACAAAAGCAGCTATCACTCTAATTTTAGGAGCTATAAACAAATATGTTCATTTTGGACAATACTGTATAAAGACACAAATTTAGCCAATAGGCAGTAGGGACTTCAAATAAAAAGTTAAATACCAAAAATTAGAGTATTCCTGACATGAACACATAGAAAGTTTTTGTTTGAACTAAGATTAGTCACTGGACTCTTAATATATTCTAAACTAGAAAAGTCTTCAGCAATTCACAGTAAAAATTTAGAGGTACCTGATGGAGAGGAGACTAAGGGGCTTGAGTGGCACCTTGGCGTGCTACAGAACATGGAGGTGTAACTGTTCTTTTTCATTGGTACTGGGTCATGGGTAATCAGAACATATTTCCAGAGAGCACTCAGCAGTGACTGAATCATACACTACTTCCTTCACATCACCTCAAGTGGTATCAGATGATACAATGACAGAGGGGAAGCCAACATACTACTGGCCTACAGGCATCCTGTATGAATTAAATTAATGCTGACCAAAAGTGTCACTGGTAAAAAGATATACTTTTTTGACAATTTTTCAAACATCAAATGTGATTATGAGAAAATAAAATGGAAGTAAAAGCAAACTACATGGGATATGTTAAATACACAAGTAGGTACCTTACAGATTAGAGTTGCCAACAGCGAGTTAGTACCAGGGCAGATTAGTAACCAAAAACACGACTTTCGGCCAGCATCTAGGAAATAGCTCTCAGGGGCTGCCCACTCAGAGTCAGAGGTGAGTGTCAATGTTATACCAGTAAACTATGTGCACGTAGGGATAATGACAAATAAGTGACAAGGTAAGCATGTCAACCTACATTCTTCCAAAAGTTTAGCTTCTGACTTAACCAATTATAATACCACAGTTCTAATTAATGTCTTGCATAGACTATAATAATATCATTGATTATGGTTTATCCCATCTGAAAACAAGTAGGACAAATAGAAATTATAATAGAATTATTAGTGTTTCCAAGTTCTTTCATTATATGTGAGATCAAAGTAAAATGCCAAAAAACACCTGACTTTGATAAGAAAATATGCCACTAGGGTAACCACTATAGGAATGAAGTACATATAACCACCAAGCTAACAGAGAGGTTAAAAATAATCAGCCAAAAAGAGGATAAGAGAAAAAATGAACATAGGACAGAAAGCAAAAAGTAATTACACTGATTGTAAATGGTGTAATTAAAAGACAAAGATGATTGGGATTAAAAACACCACCACCCAACTATATTCTCAAATACAGGGATACAGAGAATAAAAGGAGGAATGAAATAGATGACAAACACCAACCAAAAGAAAGCTGATGTCAATATACTAACCAAAGAAAAAAAGTAGTCAAAGAGGGCAAAAAGCATTATTAGAGATAAAAGTCATTTCATAATGCCAAAAGGTTCAATTCATCTGGAAGATAAAAAAAGTTTTTATTTGCATACACCTATTAACATAGTCTCAACATATTTAAACCAAAACCATATTACAAAAAGAAATAGGTAGATCAATAATCACTGTAGGAGACTTTAAACTCTCTTAGTAAATTGATAGAACAAGCAGACAAAAATATCAATACAGGTATAGATGACCTGAGCAATATGATAAATTTCATCTTGTAGAAACATAGAATACTATATTTGACAACTTCACTTTTTAAAGCGAATAATATTAAAAAAAGGATCTAAAGAAAGCCTCGCTATATTTCAAAGGACTGAAATTGTACCAACGATCTTCTATTAACCACATCAAAATTAAGCTAGAAGTCATTAATAAAAAAGGTAACTAGAAAATGCCCATATATTGGAAATGATGATATAGAGTTCTAAATAACCCATAGGTCAAAGAAGAAATCACAAGGGAAGTTAAAATTATTTTGAAATGAAATTATAAAGAAAATACAGCATATAAAAACATGTAAGATGCAACTAAAGCTGTGGCTAGAGGATATTTATAGCCTTAAAATGCATATATAAAAAAGAATGAGTGAAAATCAACTAAGCACACATTTGAAGAATTTAATGGAATACTATCCAGTAATAAAAAATTATGAACTATTCTATACATAACAATGTGGATGAACTTCAAACACATTATGCTAAAGAAAAGAAGCCAGACTAAAAATACTAAGGACTGTATGATTCCATTTATTAAACATTCTGGAAAAGGCAAAACAGACAGTGAATCTGCCTTTCGTAAGAGCCAGAAATTCTACTCCTAGGTCATATTCCCAAGAAAAATAAGCGCATTTGTTCACCAACAGACATGCACGTGAATGTTCACAGAAGTTTTATTCATAGTTTCTCCAAACTAGAAACAATCCAAACATCTATCAACATTAGAATGGATAAATTGTGGAATATGCATACAATGGAGCAGGGAGACATAAAATCTGTATATAAATTCCTGTCAAATCCTTGGCTAACCCCTGAACTGCACAGGCTGAGACTCTAAGAAATGCAGCAAAAGCAATAGTTGGAAGGTTGGAGTGCTTAGCAGAGATTCTCAAAGGCTTGGTAAACACAGGTATCCCACTGAAATTGAGAAGGGCCATACTTTAGGAATAAGGACTAAGTCACAGGACTAAGGGTAAGAACAAAACAAATCCACCAGAAAAAATGTCTAAAACAGCCTCCACAAAATCAGGGTGACCCGTCAGTCATTTAACTCCTGCTAGAATAAAACTCTACACTCTTAGGAGGAAGATAACAGAACTAGAGTCTCTGCATTTTACCACAATATGCAGAGTAAGGGGGAAAAAAAAATCAGTAGACAGGGTGAATGGTAAAACTACAAACTCTGAACTTTTTTTAATAGGGCCATTTAAAAATTTCAAAACATATTTTATAATTCTAAAATTATAATATAAGATTATTATAAATGCATAAACATTTTTAGCAATTCCAGAACTTTATTAGCTGTATCATGGGATTGAGAAATGTGTAAATACACTGATGTTATTGGGAGTCAGGGTTTCCACATTTCCAAAATCTGTAAATGTTAGTGCATATAATGGTTTGTGTGTATGTATGTGTATATATGCATAATAGGTATGCATATATACATATATGTACATATATATATATATATATATAATTGTGTGTATGTGCACATATGCAGTTTACACTATATACACATACATATTTCCTAGCTCTTATTTGCTGAAAGGACCAGATGACACCTCAATAACAATGAGCACACCTAGTATTCAGATTCTGGTTTCTAATATCATTTCTCACTAA
The DNA here is from genome assembly GCA_032199065.1 of Smutsia gigantea. Classification (NCBI taxonomy): domain Eukaryota; kingdom Metazoa; phylum Chordata; class Mammalia; order Pholidota; family Manidae; genus Smutsia; species Smutsia gigantea. Next base: position 502,087 of record JAVSCE010015854.1, on the reverse strand, counting down.
AAAGCAAGTAGCACTCCTCAGAAAAATGGCTGTTGATTCCACACCTGAGGCACAGAAGGGACAAGATGAGCCTGGAATATACTGTCACACAAGAAAGTAAAGAACACGAATGGATGAATGAATGAATAAGAGAGCTTGAAGGAGCACCTATTGGCCAAATATGGGGCAGTTTGAGCATCAATTAAGAAAAGCAATCAATTATAAATTTTAAAAATAGATAAAAGAAATAGGGGAGAAAGAAGAGCTCCTGCTTAAAGTAGAGAGCCAAGTACCAACTAGTAAATATGAAGAGAGTATTAGAGTTGGAAAATCACTGTTTTGCACCATCACAGTAAAAACTTGTTCAGGCAAAAATCATTAATAAATGCTAATCTATTTAGGGCTAAATAATCAAAATTAATGTCACAGATGAGGGTCAGATGAACAACATGTGCCCAAACCTGATACTGAGGACACAAAATGACTTAGAAAACATTCCAGCCAAGAATGTATCACCTGAATCTACTAACAAAGACTTGGCACTTCAGTGTTATGATCTTGTGTTCCTGACTATTCATCCCCTTTTATGATTTCAGATACAGGGTTATCTCATGCTAATTCTTTATACAGTATTAAATTTATTTACTTATTTATTTTTGGAGAATGAAAGGATTTCATCCTCATCTAGTGGTCAGTCAATCCAGTGATGGCTGATGAAGAGGTATGTTGACAGGAGAAAGAATATTGGTGCTCTACTTATTTTATTTTATTGTTTTTTGGTGTTCTACTTATTTTATAGTAAGATCTCTGGTAACCTCAATCTCAGAGAAAAGTAGAAATAGACAACTGAAAGTGAAAAGTCCTCTAAGTCAAAAAAAGTTGTAGCTACAAACCTCAACATTTCCCCCTCTTGGAGAGGAGTGGAGTCCCAAAGAACATTAATTTTTCATAAGAAAAGGCCAGCAGCAAAAGGGGATTAAAGATGGCAGCACGAGAGGTGAGCCACAGGCTTCCTCCTAAAACCGCATATAATATGAGAATATAATTAATACAACTAAGCCTGAAAGAGCAACAGGAAAGAAGACTGCACCAGACTGGATACACCTGGAGAAAAGAGCAGACCTCACAGAACAGGGTAACGAACCAAAGCTGTGGCCCGGTGGGAACCAACCCTTCCCCCACCCCAGCTCACTGGCAGGAGGAAGAGAAACGGAGCAGGGAGGGAGTGGAGGCCTGGGACTGCTGAATACCTAACTCCAGAGATCTACTCTGGGAGCCCAAACCTACATTTCATGGTGCTTTTATGATACTCTCATGATTATGGGGTTGGAAAGCTAAGGCAGGCAGAATTCCTGGAGAGACTGAGATTCCAGCAGCTTGTGGAAAGCAGGGATCCATATCTGGCTGCTCTGGGACAAAAGAAAGGCGGGACGTCTGAGAGACTTCCTAAAAAGGAAGCCCTTAGCAAGAGGGCTGCTAAAGGGGCAAGGATTGCACAGAGCTTACTGCTCAAGAGAGAGGACAGGTAGACAAAATTGTCCGAGTGCATTCCGCCCAGCAAGTTGGGAGCTTTGCCATATAGACTCTCATATTTCAGGAGGAAAAAGAAATCCTCCTCTTTAGACGATCTTGAGGTGCTCCAGCTCCCTGGCCGGCTACACAGCTCCAAGGACCCACTCTGTGATACGCAGCCTACTGCACCTTTCTCCCGGCCAGCCTCACCTGGCTCACAAACCGGCAAACCCTACCCTGGCGTTAGCCCAGCCAGAGGGAAGATCTGTCTACAGCAACTACAAACACAAAGCACAGAGGCTTATACCTGTGTGCTCAGCCCACTGGTTCAGGCAGTGGAGACAGGCATAGCAGCCTGGAAGCAGGAAAAAGCTCTTTCCTACTCCCCACCCCACCGCCATTACCAATACCACTCCGCTGTGACCCCCAACATTGCTTGAGGGGCTGAGCAGCTCCAGACAGTAGAGCTTCTGGGCACAAGAGGGCGCCATATACACATATGAAATGCCAAAGGAACCTGGGTCAGAGTAAAATTATTAATACCACTCCTGTGAAAGATTTAAATGACATCAACCTCATGACTCTTCCTGAAAGGAAGTTCAAAATAAAAATCATTAACATGCTCATGGACGTACAGAAAGATATTCAAGAACTCAGGAATGAATTCTGGCTGGAGATCCAATCATTGAAGAGCACAATGGAGGGCATTAAAAGCAGATTGGATATGGTGGAGGGGACGATAAATGAAATAGAAACTAGAGAAGAGGAATACAAACAAGCTGAGGCACAGAGAGAAAAAGGATCTATAAGAATGAAAGAATATTGAGAGAACTCTGTGACCAATCCAAATGGAACAATATTCGCATTATAGGGGTACCAGAAGAAGAGAGAGAAAAGGGATAGAAAGTGTCTTTGAGGAGGTAATGGCTGAAAACTTCCCCAATCTGGGGAAGGAGATAGTCTCTCAGGCCATGGAGATGCACAGATCTCCCAACACAAGGGACCCAAGGAAGACAACACCAAGACATACAGTAATTAAAATGGCAAAGATCAAGTATAAGGACAGACTATTAAAAGCAGCCAGAGAGAGAAATAAGATCACATACAAAGGAAAGCCCATCAGGCTATTATCAGACTTCTCAGCAGAAACCTTACAGGCCAGAAGGGAGTGGCATGATGTATTTAATGCAATGAAGCAGAAGGGCCTCCAACCAAGAACACTTTATCTGGCAAGATTATCATTTAAATTTGAAGGAGGGATTAAACAATTTCCAGATAAGCAAAAGCTGAGAGAATTTGCCACCCACAAACCATCTCTACAGTGTATTTTGGAGGGACTGATATAAGTGGAAGTGTTCCTAAGGTTTAATAGCTGTCACCAGAGGTAATAAAACCACAGTAAAGAAAGTAGAACAGCTAATAACTAAGCAAATGCAAAATTAAATTAACTATCCCCAAAGTCAATCAAGGGATAGAAAAAGAGTACAGAATATGATACCTAATATATAAAGAATGGAGGAGGAAGAAAAAGGAGGAAGAAAAAAAAAAGAACCTTTAGACTGTGTTTGTAATAGCATATTAAGTGAGTTAAGTTAGACTCTTAGACAGTAAGGAAGTTAACCTTGAACCTTTGGTAATCACGAATCTAAAGCCTGCAATGGCAATAAGTACATATCTATTGATAATCACCCTAAATGTAAATGGACTGAATGCACCAATCAAAAGACATAGAGTCACTGAATGGATAAGAAAACAAGACTCATCTATATGCTGCCTACAACAGACTCACTTTAAACCCAAAGACATACACAGACTAAAAGTGAAGGGATGGAAAAAGATATTTCATGCAACTAATAGGGAGAAGAAAGCAGGACTTGCAGTACTTGTATCAGACAAAATAGACTTCAAAACAAAGAAAGTCTAAAGACACAAAGAAGGACATTACATAACGACAAAAGGGTCAATGCAACAAGAAGACATAACCATTATAAATATCTATGCCCCCAACACAGGAGCACCTATATATGTGAAACAAATACTAACAGAATTAAAAGGAGAAATAGAATGCAATGCATTAATTCCAGGAGACTTCAACACTCCACTCACTCTGAAGGACAGATCAACCAGACAGAAAATAAGTAAGGAGACAGAAGCACTGAACAACCCATTAGAACAGATGGACCTTACAGACATCTACAGAATTCTACACCCAAAAGCAGCAGAATACACATTCTTCTCAAGTGCACATGGAACATTTTCAAGAATAGATCATATCCTAGGCCACAAAAAGAACCTCAGTAAATTCAAGAAGATTGAAATTGTACCAACCAGTTTCTAAGACCACAAAGTTATGAAACTAGAAATAAATTATGCAAAGAAAATGAAAAATCCCACAAACACATGGAGGCTTCACAATATGCTCCTAAATAACCAGTGGATCAATGACCAAATAAAAACAGAGATCAAGCAATATATGGAGACAAATGACAACAATAATTCAACACTGCAAAATCTGTGGGATGCAGCGAAGGCCGTGCTAAGAGGAAACTATATTGCAATACAGGCCTACCTCAGGAAAGAAGAACATTCCCATATGAGCCGTCTAAACTCACAATTAACGAAACTAGAAAAAGAAGAACAAATGAGGCCCAAAGTCAGTAGAAGGAGGGACATAATAAAGATTAGAGAATAAATAAATAAAATCGAGAAGAATAAAACAATAGAAAGAATCAATGAAAGCAAGAGCTGGTTCTTTGAGAAAATAAACAAAATAGATAAACCCGTAGCCAGACTTATCAAGAAAAAAAGACAGTCTACTCACATAAACAGAATCAGAAATGAGAAAGGAAAAATCACTACGGACACCACAGAAATACAAAGAATTATGAGAGAATACTATGAAAAATTATATGGTAACAAACTGGATAACCTAGAAGAAATGGACAACTTTCTAGAAAAATACAACCTTCCAAGGCTGACCCAGAAAGAAAGAGAGAATCTGGAGCAGACCAATTACCTGCAACGAAATTGAACTGGTAATCAAAAACCTACCTAAGAACAAAATGCCTGGACCAGATGGCTTCATTTTATCAAACATTTAGAGAAGACCTAATACCCATCCTCCTTAAAGTTTTCCAAAGGGTAGAAGAAGAGGGAATACTTCCAAACTCATTCTATGAGGCCAGCATCACTCTAGTACCAAAACCAGGCAAAGACCCCACAAAAAAAGAAAATTACAGACCAATATCCCTGATGAACACAGATGCAAAAATACTCAACAAAATACTAGCAAACCAAATTCAAAAAATACATAAAAAAGATCATCCATCATCATAAAGTAGGATTTATTCCAGGAAAGCAAGGATGCTAGAACATTCGAAAATCCATCAACATAATCCACCACATCAACAAAAAAAAGTACAAAAACCACATGATCATCTCCATAGATGCTGAAAAAGCATTTGACAAAATTCAACATCCATTCATGATAAAAACTCAACAAAATGGGTATAGAGGGCAAGTACCTCAAAATAATAAAGGCCATATATGACAAACCCATATCCAACATTATACTTAACAGCAAGAAGCTGAAAGATTTTTCTTTAAGATCAGGAACAAGACAAGGATGCCCACTCTCCCCACTTCTATTCAACATAGTACAATCAGACAACACAAAGAAATAAAAGGCATGCATATTGGCAAGGAAGAAGTCAAACTGTCCCTGTTTGCATATGACATGAAATTGTACATAAAAACCCTAAAGAATCCACTCCAAAACTACTAGATCTAATATCTGAATTCAGCAATGTTGCGGGATACAAGATTAATACACAGAAATCTATGGTATTCCTATTCACTAACAATGAACTAGCAGAGAGAGAAATAGGAAAACAATTGCATTCACAGTTACATCAAAAAGAATAAAATACCTAGGAATAAACCTAACCAAGGAAGTGAAAGACCTATACTCTGAAAACTACAAGACACTCATGAGAGAAATTAAAGAAGATACCAATAAATGGAAACACATACCATGCTCATGGATAGGAAGAATTAATATTTTCACAATGGCCATTCTGCCTAAAGCAATCTATAGATTCAATGCAATCCCTATCAAAATACCAACAGCATTCTTCAATGAACTAGAGCAAATAGTTCTAAAATTCATATGGAACGACAAAAGACCCCAAATAGCCAAAGCTATCCTGAGAAAGAAGAATACAGCTGGGGGGATTACGCTCCCTGACTTCAAGCTCTACTACAAAGCCACAGTAATCAAGACAATTTGGTACTGGCACAAAAACAGACCCATAGACCAATGGAACAGACTAGAGAGCCCTGATATAAACCCAACCATATATGGTCAATTAATATACGATAAAGGAACCATGGATATACAATGGGGAAATAACAGCCTCTTCAACAGCTCGTGTTGGCAAAACTGGACAGCTACATGCAAGAGAATGAAACTGGATTATTGTTTAATCCCATACACAAAAGTAAACTCGAAATGGATCAGAGACCTGAATGTAAGTCATGAAACCATAAAACTCTTAGAAGACAACATAGGCAAAAATCTCCTGAATATAAGCATGAGCAACTTCTTCCTGAATGCATCTTCTTGAGCAAGGGAAACAAAAGCAAAAATGAACTCATGGGACTACATCAATCTAAAAAGTTTCTGTATGGCAAAGGACACCATCAACAGAACAAAAAGGTATCCTACAGTTTGGGAGAATATATTTATAAATGACATATCTGACAAGGGGTTAACATCCAAAATATATAAAGAACTTACACACCTCAACACCCAAAAAGCAACCCGATTAAAAAATGGGCAGAGGATATGAAGAGACAGTTCTCCAAAGAAGAAATTCAGATGGCCAATAGGCACATGAAAAGATGCTCCACATCACTAATTATCAGGGAAATGCAAATTAAAACCACAATGAGATATCACCTCACACCAGTAAGGATGGCCAGTATCCAAAAGACTAAGAACAACAAATGCTGGCGAGGATGCAGAGAAAGGGGAACCCTCCTACACTGCTGGTGGACTGTAAGCTAGTTCAACCATTGTGGAAAGCAATATGGAGGTTCCTCAAAAAACTAAAAATGGAAATACCTTTTGACCCGGGAATCCCACTCCTTGGAATTTACCCAAAGAATACAACTTCTCAGACTCAGAAAGACATATGCAGCCCACTGTTTATTGCAGCACTTTTTACAATAGCCAAGATATGGAAGCAACCTAAGTGCCCATCAGTAGATGAATGGATAAAGAAGATGTGGTACATATACACAATGGAATACTACTCAGCCATAAGAAAGAAACAAATCCTACCATTTGCAACAACATGGATGGAGCTGGAGGATATTATGCTCAGTGAAATAAGCCAGGCGAGAAAGACAAGTGCCAAATGATTTCCCTCATTTGTGGAGTATAACAATGAAGCAAAACTGAAGGAACAAAATAGCAGCAGACTCAGAGACTCCAAGAAGGAACTAGTGGTTACCAAAGGGGAGGGATGTGGGAGCGTGGGAGAAGGGGATTGAGGGGCATTATGTTTAGTACACATGGTGTGGGGGGTCATGGGGAAAAGTGTAGCACAGAGAAGGCAAATAGTGAATCTGTGGCATCTTACTACACTGATGGAAGTGACAGCACTGAGGTATGGGTGGGGACTTGATAAGATGGGTAAATGTAGTAACCACATTTTTTTTCATGTGAAACCTTCATAAGAGTGTATATCAATAATACCTTTATGAAAAAAAAAGCCAGCAGCTACTGCTGATCCCATAGGGATGGAAATCAAGATCTTTATGAAGAAGAGCTAGCTCATGAAGGTGATTAAAGGCTGGTCAAGGAAACTGAACAGAGCAGGGTAGTTTGAAAGCTAAAACTAAAGAAAGCCTCACAGAGTGAGGTGCTCTGGACCGTCATCATCCACAGAGAACTCAGGGAATACAAAGATGGGGCAAAAGTCAAAGCAGATGCAGGAAGATGCAATGGTGCCAGACAGGCCGCTTAGTGCTGTGCACCCCTGGGAAGCTGATTAACCTCTCTCTAGTAATCTCAAGGAACCTTGGTATTCTCATCTGTAATGTGGTAACTAGAATATCTACTTCACAGGCTTGAGCGAGAACAGGGCTTTCCTTTGCGTTGAAGAGAAATGCTTGATGCCAGTTTGTGGGTAAAATTGTAATATTTTCAGAATATCTCGCCTGGCTTTAGTACATCTGCATATCAATAGGCATTCAGAAGTGGAAAGTAGTATGGGTTTAGTGCATTTGCATCATTCCTCAGGGATGGAGAGAAGTTCATCTCCATATCAGTGGGCAATTACCTGGGGAAGGAGGGCTTATCTGCACCTGAGAGTTGAGGGGGAGGGCCAGTTTTGTTGCTGCTGGAGCAGGAGAGAGAGATGGGCTGGACTGCAGTTTTGTAAGCAACAGATGGGTTTTAAACTTTATTTCTCCCTTTGACTGATTTCGGTTTTTAGAGGTGTTCTGCCCTGGGATTTCCTCTCCCTGGACTTACATCTGGCGCAGTCGGCAGGGTTCCTCTGAACCCGAAATCTGTTATAATGGGTGCGACCTTTGGGAGGGCTGCCCCTGGAAATGATGGGGAGAAGTGGCGCTTGCACCGAGGGACCTGTGTCTACACTCGTGTGGTCGTGGAGGCACCCCCACCGCTGATGGCTGCGCCGACCCGGGCCTGTGGCCCGAGCCTAAGGCTCCTGCTTCTGCCACTGCTGCTGCTCCTGCTGCCGGCCGGAGCCTGGTCACAACTATGGGAAGGAGCAGAGGTGTGGTACATCTTGATAGAGAAGCAGCTGGCTGCTGTGTACCACGCCTTGTTGGCTACGGAGCCCATCACCAGAAAAGGTCCGACCAAGGTAATAACCACCTATCCCATCGCGGGGTGGGTGAGAGACTGGACCCAAAGGCCACGGAGTGGTGTAGCACAGACACCTACCGGATATCATGTGACTGGCCATTTGCCTTTGGCATCCCCAGGGAATGGTGAAACAGACTTATTGGCCCAGGTGTGCTGGCTAGAAGGAAAGCCTGCCTCTGATGTGGCCCAATGGCTACATCAGCATTTGTTGCATGTGGGGCAAAAGACAATGTGGGCTGTAGCCCATGGGTGGGGCTTGCCACTGACCTTTGAAGAAGTCAGCCGATCCCGGAAGGAGTGCCCTGCACGTTGTGCAGATTAGCAAACTACCAAGAGGGGGATAGAGCATCTCTTTGTAGCCTATGGCTGGTTGCCGGTCATTGAAAGTGATCAAGGCACCCACTTTATTGGATGTGCATTGCAAGGATGGGTGCAGCAATTAGGAATAAAATGGACGTGGCCCTGGACATTTCGACACATGGACCAGTGATGGCTGGCTCTTCTGTCACCTTGGGGAAAAGGCCTGAAGCTGGCCTCCTGTGTATTCCTGGGATAACAGCAAAATGACCCCCCACAATCCCAGTTATTTGCTTCTACAGTCCTTGTGTCCTGGATACGCCGCCTGGCTGCAGCTGTTGAGACAGGGACCATGGGCTTAGACAGAGTAGGGTGAGGGCATCCGGAAAAAGCAAGGCGATATTTACAGTCAGAGCAATGTAACTACATGCAAGGAAACCCCCTACCAAAACTCTGTGTTAAACATTAAGCTCTAGAGTCATTCTTCAGTGAGATCAGTTGATACTCCCCAGATAAAGGAAAGTAGCCCATGTTTTTATTATGCTAATTGTTTGTAATCATGTGTAAGATTCACTTTAGGAAGCTAAAAGGGATTTAATATCTCATCAAGGACAAACATCCTAAGGCCACTTTTAACAAGTCCACACTCTAAGCCCTTTATCAGTTCCCAAAAATCCTCAACTGCCTATAAATCCCCTAGACAGTGCACCACCCTGGGCTCTCTTGTCCCCTCCTGGCCTAAGCCAGGAGCTCTGTTCTCTCACTGTATCTCTCAGTAAAAGCCTCTGCCCTGGCTCTCCTACCTTGGGTGTTTGCTAAGTTCATTCTTCAACTCCGCAAACAAGAACCCCGGCATCACTGCCGTGTGATGGCTGTAATGGATGAGTTTTGGACTTAATCTGTATGGGACTTTGAACCTAGCTGAATCCTCTGGCTTGAGAATTATCATGATTGTTTTGCTGTTGTCAAAAAAAAAATGCTTGAAGAGAGGCCTGACTTTGTCTAATGTTTGGTAAAAGTTTTGTGAGCAATTTAGCATGGTTGTTAGGTATGTGTAAACAAGTGTAGAAACATATTTTGTGCTTAGTAAGAGATTGTGCTGTAAAGTACATCTACTTAATCTGCATAGGCTGAATCCTCTGTCTTGAGGATTATCATGATTTTATTGCTGTTGCTATTGTATGTCATTAGTTTGGTGGGAAGAGGGGGAACGAGTAAATTGTAAGGTGAGATTTCTGGAGGGGTGGCCTATGGGTAAAATTGTAATATTTCCAGAATATCTTGTTTGGCTTTAGTACATCTGCATATCAATAGGCGCTCAGAAGTGGAAAGAAGTATGGCTTTAGTGCCTTTGCATCATTCCTTGGGGGTGGAAAGAAGTTCATCTTCATATCAATGGGTAATTACCTGGGGAAGGAGGGCTTATCTGTACCTGAGAGAGGTGAGGGGGAGGGCCGGTGTTGCTGCTGCTTGAGCAGGAGAGAGAGATGGGCTGGACAGCAGTTTTTAAAGCAATAAACGGGTTTTAAACTTTATTTCTCCCTTTGACTGATTTCAGTTTTCAGAGGTATTTGCCCCAGGATTTCCATTCCCTGGACTTACAAAGGTCCAGACAGAAGTAGCAAATTAGTTCATTAATGCATGATATATGCCAAATGAATGGGCCATACACTGCTCCACACACTCTTCTGGGTAAGTACTTGTTTTTTGGAAATAAAGCCCACATTCTAGGTTGTCAATTTGTAACTAGTCATTGTGTTTTATGATTTTTTGTTCCATATGTACATACATGTATGTATTCTTTAATATACTTTAGTATGCTTAAAATGTTTCAGAATAATTCTTAAAATTTACAAAAAAAAGAGAAATAGATACCTACCTGACCTAAACCCAGTTCAGTGTTCTTAGGTTTCTTTCCCCATTCCCAGGGTGCCCAAAGGAAAAACTGTCAGTCTCCTATGATCTAAAGAACACACGGAGTACACTCTACTTTCCCCCACCTCACAGCCTTTTATACTACTAGGCAGAATACTTTGCACCTTAACAGTATTTTAAGTACTGACAATTCTTCAATAGTTAAACTCTATCAGGATTGATCCATTAGAGAACAGACACATCTGGCCACTCTTGGTTAGAAACCAGTTGTGAGGGTATTTCTGGTTTCTGCTCCAACATGTGACGAGCTTGCAAGTCATCACTCCCTGGCAAGAAACAACTAAACAAACTGAAAAACTATGACTCTTAGATTCATCAGAGAATTAAGTTCACAGGTGATGATTTACCCTGGAAACTAGAGAAAGATGAAGGCAGAGAATCTTAGTTTACTAGGAGCAGAAACACATGCTGGACCATTCCTGCTGGGAACTGTTCAGCTGTAATCGATGATTTATGGGAGGCTGAGTGTGGACTAGCTGGAGGGTCAAAAACTCCCAGGTGCTCATTCCTAGGGAGGGGTTCCCACACTTTCATGAGTTTTACCTCCAGAACCCTCCACTGGGTTCTTATTGTGAAGAATGGACAAAATCCCCCTGGGGCTTCTGATAGGGGAAAGGGAAAAGTAACCATTTTGAAATCACCCTGGGGTTGTGCTGTTCTTGGTCTGTGTAAGGAAGGCTAGCCCTCAAGCGAAACTACTTTACAATAAATATAAAGCCTTATCTGACCTGAGGAAGGATAATTAGCTAACTCCAGCCCTCCAGCCTTTCTATCTCAAGTAAAGGGAGGAAAGGGTAAGAAACTCTTCTGAAGCTCATTGTACCAGAAACCAAAAATAACCCACAAAACAAAAAATGGAGACTCAAACACATGGTTAGCATGCCTCCCCTCTCCAATACTTTCCACCACATTACCCAACAACAGGGCTCCAGGATAATAACAGTGGATTATTACACCTGAGAATCCATTTAGAAGGATTTTAAAAGGAAACCCAAAGATAACAGGGGAGACAAAAATCAAGGACACCAGAGGAAAATTGAAGTTCCTCAGAAAGAAAATCATATAGGTCAGAAACTTGAGTCTACATAAAGAGGAAGTAAATAAAGGAAACCTCTTTTAAAATGGAGTTGGGGAGTCCCTGAAGAAGCTCTCACACACTGCCCTTTGCCAATCCCAGCAGGAAGAAACATACTTTACTATCCCAGTAGGAGGAAAGATTTTCTACTTGCCCAGCATCAACCCAGCCAATAAGAAGCCAACAAAACCGAACTCTCCCGTCCAATAGCCTTTAGTTTCAGACATCCCTTCTGTACTTTCCCCTTTCCTCTATAAAAGCAAGCCCCTCTCCTTTGTTCTCCAGACTTGCCTATGGTTCACCACAGTGTGCATGTCCAACATTGCAATTCCTTTGTAATTCCTGAATAAACTCAAATTTGCTGGTAAGCTAACTGGCTATTTCTGTGCTTGACAGAAATGAAGAGCATTAAAAAAGGAACAAGTGAAAGTAAACATTTTTTTACTCTAAATTGATGTAATAGATAACTTCATTCAAAATAATTATATCAACAATGTACTGAGTGGTTACAGCATATAGATACGTGCAATGAACAACAACAGTGCTACACAGGGAGGGAGGGAGGAGTTGGTAATGCTGTTATAAGGTACCTGTGCTACCTGTGAAGTGGGATAGCAGTACTTGAAAGTGGACTTAAGATTAGCTGTGAACATAAACTGCAAACCTCATGATAACCACTAAAATTTTTTTTAAAGAAGTATATGCTAAAAGAGAAAATGGAACATAAAATGCTCGATTAAAACCAATAAAGGCAGAAAAAGATTTTTAAAAAAGATGAACAAGTGCAAAGAAAACAATTACAAATATGGTGATATTAATCCAATGATCTCACTAAACACTTTAAATACAAATGGTCTAAATGCACCAATTAAAAGAGACTGACAGAGTGGAAAATAAAACAAGAATCAAGTATATATTGTTTATGAAAAATCCACTTCTAAAATATAATGACCCATATGTATTAAAAGTAAAGGGATGGAGAAGATATACCATGCTGACATGAACCAAAAGAAAGCTGAAGTAGCTAGAGCAATTTCGTAAAAAATACACTTCAAGACAAGGAAAATTATCAGGGTAAAGGGGTATTACATTATGATAAAGGAATCAATTCTCCAAGAAGGTATAACAATCCTTCATGTGTATGTGCCCAATAAGAGGACTGAAACATGTGAAAAAGGAGAACTGCAAGGAGAAGTAAATGAATTCACCATAATAGTTGGAGACTTCAATACCTTCTATCAGTAATTGATAGAGCTGGGCAGCAGAGTAACAGTAGGATAGTTGCACTGAACAACCGGATCTAAATGACACAATACTTCACCCATCAACAGTAGAATACACATTCTTTTTAGGCTCACACAGAACATTCGCCAAGACAGACCACATGCTGGGACATAAAGCATACCTCAACAAATTTAAAAGAATGGAAATTACACAAAGAATGCTCTCAGGCCACAATGGAGTTAAACTAGAAATCAATAACAGAAAGAGAGCTGGAAAATCCCAAGGTACTTGCAGATGAAACAACACACTTTTAAATAACACATGGATTAAAGGAGGAATCTGAAGGGAATCAAAATATTTGAACTAAATGAAAGTGAAATACATCTTATCAAAATTTGTGAAATGCAGCAAAAGCAGTACTTACAGGGAAATATACAGCATTCAATGTGTATATTAGAAAAGATCTAAAATCAATAACCTACGCTTTCAACACAGGAACCTACAGAAAGAACAATACAAACTAAAGCAGAAGAAAAGAAGTTGTAAAACTTAGAGCAGAAATAAGTGAAAATGAAAACAGAAAAACAACAGAGAAAAATCAAGGAAACTAAAAACTAGTTTGTTTTTTTAAAGTTCCATAAAATTGGTGAACTAGCTGGGCTAACCAAGAGAAAAAGAGAGAGAAGATATAAATTACTAATATCAGCAATGAAAGAGGGACCATCACTACAGATCTCATAGACATTAAAAGAATAATAAAAGAATATGAAGAACTTTATATTCACAAATTTGAAAACTCTAAATTGATAAAACAGATTTGAAACACACAATCTATCAAAACTCCTTGAAAGACACATATATCAAAACTCATACAAGGAGAAACATATTATCTGAATAGGTCTGTCTATTGAAGAAACTGAATTAACAATTAATAAGCCTCCAAACAGATGGTTTCATTGGTGAATTCTACCAAATATTATGATACCAATCCTCTATAATTCCTTCTAGGAAATAGAAGTAGAAAGAATACTTACTAACTTTTTTATGAGGCCACCATTACCCTAATACCAAAACCAGATAAAGATAATGCAAGAAAGAAAAACTACAAACCAGTAACTCTCATGAACAGATGTAAAAATCTTCAATAAGGTATTAGCAAATCAAATCCAACTATGTATAAAAAGAATTATACACCAGACCAATGGATTTTATGTATGCAAGGCTGGTTCAACATTCAAAAATTAATTAACATAACTTACCATATATCAACAAGCTAAAGAAGAAAAAAAAATCATACAAACATATCAATAGATTCAGATAAAACATTTGACAAAACCCAACACCTATTCATGGTAAACACTCTCAGTGAAATAGAAATTAGGTGAACTTCCTCAACTTGAAAAAGAATATCTACAAAAACCCTACAGCTAGCATCATACTTAACAGTGAAAAATGAGGTGCTTTCTACCATAGACTGGAATGAGGCAAGGATGTCCTCTTTCACCACTCCTATTCTTCATAATCCTGGAGGTTCTAACTGATGCAGTAAGACAAAGAAAAGGAAATAAAAGGTATACAGATTAGGAAGTAAGAAATAATTGTTGTACACAAATATGATTGTCTATATAAGAAAATCCCAAAGAATTAATTAAAACATGTCTAGAACTAAAAGTAATTATAGCAAGGTTGCAGGAAACAAGGTTAATATACAAAAGTCAATTGCTTTCAATATACTAGCAATGAACAAATGGAATTTGAAATTAAAAACACAGTAACATATCTGATAAAGGATGTGTTTCCAAAAAATATGAAGAACTTTTAAAACTCAACAATAAGAAAACACGTAACTCAATTAAAATATGAGCAAAAGATCTGAACAGGTAACTCACCAAGAAAGATATACAGATGGCAAATAATCATGTGAAAAGATGCTCCACCATCACATGCCATTAGAGAAATGCAAATTAAAATACCAGTATACACATATCAGAATGGCTAAAATCTGGGAAAATGAGAATACCAAATGGTGAAGATGTGGAGCAACAGGAACTCTTGCTTATTGCTGCTGTGAATGCAAAATGATACAGTCATTTTGCAAGATAATCTGTCAGTTTCTTAGAAGGGTAAACAGTCTTACCATTTGATCTTGTAATTGTGCTCCTCAGTGTTTACCCAAATAACTTTAAAATCAACGTACACAGGAAAACCTGAACATGAATAATTTCAGCTTATTGCCAAAACTCGGAAGCAACCAAGATAAATGGATAAACAAATTGTGGTACAACTGTACAACTGAATGTTATTCAAGAATAAAAAAGAAACAAGCTTTTAAGCTACAGAAAGACAGGGAGGACGTTTAAATGCATGTTGCTTTCTGAAAGAAACCTGTCTGAAAATGCTATGTACTATATAATTCCAATGATATGACATTCTAGAAAAGGCAAAACTATGTGGAGACAGTAAAAAGATTTGTGGTTTGCCAAGGGTGGGGTGAGGGGAGTGAATATTGCAGTGGTAGATATGTGTTGTGATACAATGAGTCATAAAAAATATATATTTGGTTATTCAGATGCCCAAATATGTATTTCCCAGGTGTATTTGGTCTTCATCCACAGTTCTTAAAGACACTGCAGAGTCTTAAAGGTGACATGGGTATCTTGTCATATTAAGGAGAGACTTTTGGGCCCCCACCCAAGGGTAGGGACTAGAGGCTGAATCAGCGAATGGCCAATAAGTTAGTCAATCATGACTATGCAATGAATGAAGCCTTTACAAAAACCCTGAGAAGAGGTTATCGCTCTCTTGGATCCTGCTTCTCTGTTAGAGAGAGCTTCTACGCTTGGGGAACCAGAACATGCCACTGAGACAGGCTCCAAGCTCCACAAGGATAGAAGCTCCTTTTTTAGGGACCTTGCCCTGTGCATCTCTTCATCTGGCTGTTACCTTGTATCTTTTGTGGTATCCTCCATTAAACCAGTAAACTTGTTTTCCTGAGCTCTGTGAGCCGCTCTAACAAATTCACTGAACCTAAGCGGGGTCCGTGGGAACCTCCAATCTGTAGCTGGGAGATCAGAACTGGGGCTTGGAACCAGCATCTGGAGTGAGGGAGGTGGAGATCAGTCCTGTAGGACAGGGTCCTTAACCTGGGGAAGCCAGTGCTGTCTCCAGGCAGATAGCATCAGAATTGAGTTGAGTTCTCAGAATACCCTGCACACACCCACACACACCCACCCACCCACCCACACACACCCACCCACACACACACCGGAATTGGGTCAGGGAACCCAACAGGAGTTATAATACATACTGTAATACTATTATACTGCTGCATGACACTATTATTATTTCATATTTATAGAAAAAGAAAAGACACCCACACGTGTCATTAAACATTTGTCAAAACTCATTGAACAAAAAGAGTGAACCCTAATGTAAACAATGAACTTTAGTTGATGATAATGTATCTATATTGGTTCATCATTTGTAATAAATGTGCCACAACAATGGGGAGAGAGGAGAGTATGGGAACTCTGGTCAAGATCTGTTCAATTTTCTATAGACTTAAAAGTGTTCTGAAAAAAGAAATCTATTAATTAAAAACAAAACCCAATGCAGCAAGCCACCTGGAACTGGTAGCAAAACTGACCCTTGAACAACATGGGTTTGCACTGAATGGGTCCAATTATACTCAGATTTTTTTCAATAAATATATTAGAAAATATTTTGGAAAATTGTGACAGCTTGAAAAAATACTTTTCTCTAGCTTACTTTATAAAGGATACAGCATATAATACACATGACATACAAAATATGTGTTAGCTTACTTTATATTATTGGTAAGGGTTCTGGTCAATGGTAGGCTATTAGTTAAAATTTGGGGGAGTTAAAAGTTATGTATGGGTTTTCAACTATATGGGGGTTGGTTCCCCTAACCCCCAGATTGTGCAAGGATCAACTGTAATTAGGAACCAGCACCTTGCCTGGAAGAAAACATGCACAGTGTCTCATTGCTTCTGCAAATTACACATGAATAATAACTTGATCTGCTGATTCTCAGTTACCTGTGTGCCTCTAGGGCCTGCCTGGCACACAACAGGCCTTAAAAGTCTGGCCAATAAAAAAAAAATTGAACAAATGAAAACAAAAGCGGACTGCAGTGAAAAAGAATGTAAAGACAGTGAGGACAGGAGAAGAAAGCTTGACCCATCAAAAAAGTTGGCATCTGTAGTATTTGTGTTGTTGCTATATGTATACTTACTACAGAAATTCCTACAGGAAAATAACTTTTGTTGAACTTGAATGCCTGGTCCCCAGTTTGCCCTCTCCCTTTCTCCTCCACTGAAACAGCTTTTAGATGAAGAGGTTTCTATCCAGGCAGCACAAGCTGGGTTTCATCTGCAGTGTGAGTGCCCGGCATCCTTTCACATGACCCACAGCGCCAGCAGAGCAAACCCTCTCAGGCTGGGCTGGCACCCACATGGATCTGTTTCCACCTTCAGAGTCTCCAGGAATAAATTCCCGGCAGCTTTTGCTTCCTATCACCAAGGCTTAGTAACACTGAGGCCTGGTCTAAGAGGATCCTGAGCCACAAACAAGATAATTTTTTTTTTTTAGGAGAGCCAGGGAGAGGCTTTTATTGAGAGGACAGAACTCTTGGCTTGCGCCAGAAGGGGACAAGAGGGTTCACAAGATAATTTTTTTAAAAAACGAGGAGCATTTTTGTTTACAAAATTTTCATTTTGCCAAACAGGAAGCTGCAATACCTGACTACGTGGGTTCAGTGCTGGACACCTGGCAACCCGAGTTGTGAGGATTAAGTGTCCTAACAAGGGAAATGTGCCAAGAGCAAGAGACACATTAGATACTCAGATTCCTTCTAGCTTCCTAATTTCTGCTAAAAAGTGGGAAAGGAAAGGAGAGATGATGCAGAAAGGAGCAAGTTGGTAAAAACCATTTATTTTGGCAATAAAAGAAAAGGGAAAGAAGGGACTAGGAATGGCAACATTAAACTTTTTTTTTAAGAAGGGGGATGACAATAAAGTTTGAAGGAAGAATAAATGAAAATCAATTAACCTGACATATCAATTCTTAATTTATATAAGAAATGCTTTTAAAATAAATTAGTTATCCTTGCAACAGGACTTAAATCTCAATAGGAATTATCATTAAAAAGCATTCTGGATATTTTAAAATCACATCTTTTCAGAGCAAATGCAAGCCCAGAATATCAGAGATCTAGTCTTTAAATACCTAAGGTAACACCTAGTAGAGATGTCCTCTGAAAATTATAACCAAATAGTAAGTCAAGGATGGCAAGAGTCAGGACTTAGGTGGTAATTTCGTCATCAAAACCGATAAATTGATTCAGGAAGCAAACTGAATGCTTACTGCCTGCTTCATTTTTGAATAGCAATTAAACTAACTTAGCTTACCTGCTGTACAAGTACTTTCAAGTTCAAGTACAGGATATGCAATGAAGAAAAGTTTCCGAAGTTGTATTTTAATGTACCACTCTTATTTTAGCTAAAAGAACAATGTTAATTTATTCAAGTACATCAATTATATATCACACAGAAATAATTTATCAATTTTACATCCATATACAGATTACAAGCAATTGTTTTCTTTACATCTAAATGTAAAATACAGCTTTAAAAGATTAAAAGTTTCCTACAAGCTATTATATCAAGTGAAGTAAGCTAACATTAATTATTCATCTTCCTTTTTTATGAATTAGTAGATAAAGGCTAAAACACACCCATTTTGATACTAACAAAAATGAAAGCAGGTGTATTATCAATAATGAAGGAAGCTGGTAACTAGTCACTCCTCAGGGTATCGCTAATTAACCTAGGTATTTTGTTTAGTTTCTAAAATGCTACATCTTAAATTTTTAAAAAGTTCTTTAAAAATATTAAAATAGGAGAGGAGACTCAAGATGGTGGCATGAGAGGTGACATGGAGAACTCCTCCCAAAACCACAAATAGTACAAAAACATAGTTAATTAATACAACTAATCTTAAAACAGCAACAAGAAAGAAGGCTGAACCAGACTGCATACAGACCTCAGTCAGGAACAGAGCAGATCTCACGAAACAGGGTAATGTACGAAAGCCTTAATCCAGCAGAACCCAAGCCCTTCCCCCACCCCAGCTCACCGGTGGGAGGAAGAGAAACAGAGTGGGGAGAGGGTGGAAGCTTGGGACTGCTGGGAGACTAGCCCTGGAGGTCTGCTTTCTGAGAAGTGTACATTGTGTGGTGCTCTGGACGTTGGGGAGCTTGGACAGGGGAGTGCTTGAGAGACTGACATTCCAACCATTTGTGGAGGAGGGGATCCACATCCGGCCACTCTGTGTCAGAGGAAGGGCGGGTGGTCTGAGAGGCTTCCTAGCAGCTAGAGGGCTGCTGAAGGGGCAGGGTTTGCACGGAGCTTGCTGCACGGGACAAGGGAGAGCTGGACAATGTTCTCTGGGCGTGCTCTGCCCAGCTGGTTCAGAACTTTGAGGACCTTCAGGTGCTTGATCCCCCTGTCTGCCTACTCAGCTCTGAAGCCCCCCCACTGTGACACACAGCCTGCTGCACCTTCCTCCTAGCCTGCCAGCACTGGTTTGCAAGCTTGCAGTCACTGTGCTGGCATCAGGCCAGCCAGAGGGAGGCCCCGCCTACAACAGCTAGACACGCAAAGCGCAGAGGCTTACCTGTGTGTGCTTGGCCCAGTGGCTCTGACACTGCAGCCAGGAATCAGGAAACAGACCTTTCCTCCCCCCAGGCACCAGCTCTGCTCCCCTATGACCCCCAACCTCACTCTAGGGGCCGAGCACCTCCAGAGACTGGAGTTTCTGCACACTACTGGGCACCACACATAAATATGTAACATCAAAAGAACATGGTTCAGACCAAAATCTCAGAAACCCAAGAAAAAGGGCCAAATGAAACTGAACTCACCAATCTTCCTGAAAGACAGTTCAAAATAAAAATTATAAACATGCTCATGGAGGCACAGAAAACTATTCAAGAACTCAGGAACGAATTTAAGTTGGAGATTCAAACATTAAGAAATTCCATATCTGAAATGAAACATACAATGGATGGATTTAAAAGCAGATTAGATGTAGTTGAAGAGATAGTAAATGGAACAGAAATTAGAGAAGAGGAATACAAAGAAGCTGAGGCACAGAGAGAAAAAAGAATCTCTAAGAATGAAAGAACATTGAGAGAACTGTGTGACCAATCCAAACTGAACAATATTTGCATTACAGGGGTACCAGAAGAAGAAGAGAGAGAAAAAGGGATAGAAAGTGTTATTGAGTAGGTAACTGCTGAAAATTTGCCCAATCTGGGGAAGGAGATAGTCTCTCAAGCCATGGAGGTACAAAGATCTCTCAACACAAGGGACCCAAGGAAGACAACATCAAGACATATAATAATTAAAATGGCAAACATCAAGGATAAAGACAGACTTTTAAAAGCAGCTAGAGAGAGAAAAAACATCACATACAAAGGAAAACCCAACAGGCTATCATCATCAGACTTCTCAACAGAAACCTTATAGGCCAGAAGGGTGGCATGATATATTCAATGCAATGAAGCAGAAGGGCCTTGAACCAAGAATGCTCTATTCGGCAAGGTTATCGTTTAAATTTGAAGGAGGGATTAAACAATTTTCAGATAAGCAAAAGCTGAGAGAATTTACCTCCCACAAACCACCTCTACAGTGCATTTTGGAGGGACTCTTATAGATGGAAGTATTCCTAAGGCTAAATAGATGTCACCCAAAGGATAGACAAAGAGTACAGAATATGATTCATAACATACAAAGAATGGAGGAGGAAGAAAAATGAGGAAATAAAAAAGAACCTTTAGGTTGTGTTTGTAATAGCATACGAAGTGAGTTAAATTTGACTGTTAGATAGTAAGGGAATTACCCTTGAACCTTTGGTAACCACGAATCTAAAGCCTGCAATGGCAATAAGTACATACCTATCGATAATCACCCTAAATGTAAATGGTCTGAATGCACCAATCTAAAGACACAGAGTCACTGAATGGATAAAAAAACAAGACCCATCTATATGCTGCCTACAAGAGACTCACGTTAAACCCAAAGACATACACAGACTGAAAGTAAAGGGATGGAAAAAGATATTTCTTGCAACTAATAGGGAGAAAAAAGCAGGTGTTGCAGTACTTGTATCAGACAAAATAGACTTCAAAACAAAGAAAGTCACAAGACACAAAGAAGGACATTACATAATGATAAAGGGGTCAGTCCAACAATAGGATATAACTATTATAAATATCTATGCACCCAACACAGGATCACCTACATATGTGAAACAAATACTAACAGAATTAAAAGGGGAAATAGAACGCAATCATTCATTTTAGGAGACTTCCAACACACCACTCACTCCAAATGACAGATCAACCAGACAGAAAATAAGTAAAGACACAGAGGCATTGAACAACGTAGTAGAACAGATGGACCTAACAGACATCTACATAACACGCCATTCAAAAGCAACAGGATACACATTCTTCTCAAGTGCACACAGAACATTTTCAAGAATAGATCATATACTAGACCACAAAAAGAACCTCAGTAAATTCAAAAAGACTGAAATTGTACCAACCAGCTTCTCAGATCACAAAGGTATGAAACTAGAAATAAATTACACAAAGAAAACAAAAAAGCCCACCAACACATGGAGTCTTAATAACATGTCCTAAATGATCAATGGATCAATGACCAAATAAAAACAGAGATCAAGCAATATATGGAGACAAATGACAACAATAATTCAACACTGCAAAATTTGTGGGACACAGTGAAGGCCATGCAAAGAGGGAAATACATTGCAATACAGGCCTACCTCAGGAAAGAAGAACAATCCCAAATGAACAGTCTAAACTCACAATTAATGAAACTAGAAAAGGAAGAACAAATGAGGCCCAAAGTCAGTAGAAGGAGGGACATAATAAAGATTAAAGCAGAAATACATAAAATTGAGAAGAATAAAACAATAGAAAGAATCAATGAAAGCAGGAGCTGGTTCTTTGAGAAAATAAACAAAATGGATAAACCCTTAGCTGGACTTATCAAGAAAAAAAGTCTACTCACATAAACAGAATCAGAAATGAGAAAGGAAAAATCACTATGGACACCACAGAAATACAAAGAATTATGAGAGAATACTATGAAAAATTATATGGTAACAAACTGGATAACCTAGAAGAAAAGGACAACGTTCTAGAAAAATTCAACCTTCCAAGGCTGACCCAGGAAGAAACAGAAAATCTGAATAGATCAATTACATGCAAAGAAATTGAACCGGTAATCAAAAAACTACCTCAGAAGAAAACCCCTGGAACAGATGGTTTCACTGAATTTTATGAAACATTTAGTGAAGACCTAATACCCATCCTCATTAAAGTTTCCCAAAAAGTAGAAGAGGGAATACTCACAAACTCATTCTATAAGACCAAAATAACTCTAATACCAAAACCAGGAAAAGACACCACAAAAAATGAAAATTACAGACCAATATCCCTGATGAACACAGATACAAAAATACTCAACAAAATATTAGCAAACCAAATTCAAAAATACATCAAAAAGATCATCCATCATGATCAAGTGGGATTCATCCCAGGGATGCAAGGATGGCACGACATTCGAAAATCCATCAACATCATCCACCACATCAACAAAAAGAAGGACAAAAACCACATGATCATCTCCATAGATGCTGAAAAAGCATTTGACAAAATTCAACATCCATTCATGATAAAAACTCTCAACAAAATGGTTACAGAGGGAAAGTACCTCAACATAATAAAGGCCATATATGACAAACCCACAGTCAACATTACACTTAACAGCGAGAAGCTGAAAGCTTTTCCTTTAAGATCAGGAAGAACAAGGATGCCCACTCTCCCCACTTCTATGCAACATAGTTCTGGAGGTCCTAGTCACAGCAATCAGACAACACAAAGAAATAAAAGGCATCCAGATTGGCAAGGAAGAAGTCAAACTGTCCCTGTTTGCAGATGACATGATATTGTACATAAAAAACCCTAAAGTATCCACTCCAAAACTACTAGATCTAATATCTGAATTCAGCAAAGTTGCGGGATACAAAATACATGGAAATCTGTTGCATTCCTATACACTGGCAGTGAACTAGCAGAAAGAGAAATCAGGAAAACAATTCCATTCACAATTGCATCAAAAAGACTAAAATACCTAGGAATAAACCTAACCAAGGAAGTGAAAGACCTGTACCCTGAAAACTACAAGACACTCCTCAGAGAAATTAAAGAGGACCCTAATAAATGGAAATTCATCCCATGCTCTTGGCTATGAAGTATTAATATTGTCAAAATGGCCATCCTGCCTAAAGCAATCTATAGATTCAATGCAATCCCTATCAAAATACCAACAGCATTCTTCAATGAACTAGAGCAAATAGTTCTAAAATTCATATGGAACCACAAAAGACCCCAAATAGCCAAAGGTATCCTGAGAAAGAAGAATAAAGCAGGGGGAATTACACTCCCTGACTTCAAGCTCTACTACAAAGCCACAGTCATCAAGACAATTTGGTACTGGCACAAGAACACAACCACAGACCACTGGAACAGAATATAGAACCCAGATATAAACCCAATCATACATGGTCAATTAACGTATGATAAAGGAGCCATGGATATACAATGGGGAAATGACAGCCTCTTCAACAGCTGGTGTTGGCAAAACTGGACAGCTACATTTAAGAGAATGAAACTGGATTACTGTTTAACCTCATACAGAAAAGTGAACTCAAAAATGGATCAAAGACCTGAATATAAGTCATGAAACCATAAAACTCTTAGAAATAAACATAGGCAAAAATCTCTTGGACATAAAATGCGCAACTTCTTCATGAACATATCTCCCCGGGCAAGGGAAACAAAAGCAAAAATGAACGAGTGGGACTATATCAAACTAAAAAGCTTCTGTACAGCAAAGGATACCATCAGCAGAACAAAAAGACATCCTACAGTATGGGAGAATATATTCATAAATGACATATCTGATAAAAGGTTGACATCCAAAATATATAAAGAGCTCACACACCTCAACAAACAAAAAGCAAATAAGCCAATTAAAAAATGGGCAGAGGAGCTGAATAGACACTTCTCCAAAGAAGAAATTCAGATGGCCAACAGGCACATGAAAAGATGCTCCACATCACTAATCATCAGAGAAATGCAGATTAAAACCACAATGAGATATCACCTCACACCACTTAGGATGGCCAACATCCAAAAGACAAGCAACAAGAAATGTTGGTGAGGATACGGAGAAAGGGGAACCCTCCTACACTGCTGGTGGGAATGTAAACTAGTTCAACCATTGTGGAAAGCAGTATGGAGGTTCCTCAAAAAACTCAAAGTAGAAATACCATGTGACCCAGGAATTCCACTCAGTAGGAATTTACCCTAAGAATGCAGCAGCGCAGTTTGAAAAAGATATATGCACCCCTATGTTTATCGCAGCACTATTTCCAATAGCCAAGAAATGGAAGCAACCTAAGTGTCCATCAGTAGATGAATGGATAAAGAAGAGGTGGTACATATACACAATGGAATATTATTCAGCCATAGGAAGATAACAGATCCTACCATTTGCAACAACATGGATGGAGCTAGAGGGTATTATGCTCAGTGAAATAATCCAGGTGGAGATAGACAAGTATCAAATGATTTCACTCATCTGTGGAGTATAAAAGCAAAGAAAAAACTGAAGTAATAAAACAGCAGCAGACTCACAGAACCCAAGAATGGACTAATATCTACCAAAGGGAAAGGGACTGGGGAGGATGGGTGGGAAGTGAGGGATAAGGGGGGAAAAGGGGCGTTATGATTAGCACACGTAATGTAGCAGCGGGGGACACGGGAAAGGCAGTATTTACCGAGAAGACACGTAATCATTCTATAGCATCTTAGTACGCTGATGGACAGTGACTGTAATGGGGTATGTGGGGGGGATTTGATAATAGGGGGTCTAGTAACCATAATGATGTTCAAGTGATTGTACCTTAATGATACCAAAATAAAAATAAATAAATAAAAATATTAAAACAGGACCCAAAAGACGCGTTCAAGACACAGAGAAGGTATGAAGAGATACTTTCTTTGAAGTATTACTGAGTAAAACCATCTTAAAATTTTTAAGAATTTTCTCAGAAGAACTATGGTTTTGTTTTGTCTTAAAAGCAAGCACTTCTAATTGAACAAGTTTAAAATACAAAATAAAACAAGGCTACTCCTTCCACCTTTCAAACGGAAAGCCATTTGTTCCTCTGCTCTAAAACCACACACTACACCTAGATGTTGGTGGTCCTATTATTGTAAATTTAAGGGAGATGCCATAAAATCAGAATCCATTTTTCTCTTACTCCACAACTGAAACACAGAACAAAGCAAACAGAACAGCCCTGTGCTTTCGAGGCTCAACTGTCACCCTTTCCCTCTTCCACCGCAGAAGGGAAGGCGAGGGACACGAGCACACGACAGTGAGTTCTGCAAAGACAGCAGAAGGCTGGCAGCGCTGAGTCCTTCCTGTACCACGCACAGTGCTGACTGCCTTAGAGATTGCCTCAGTCCTCACAGCCTAAGGGAGTACCGACGCTGCCCGCACTGTACAGAGGAGCGAACTGAGGCTTTGAGGGGTGAGATGGTCTTCCTGAGGTTACATAAGCACTAAGGTAGCAGAGCCAGAATTTGAACTCATGTCCTGCCCTGAGCCTCTATGCTTAATTATTCCGCATCTTTCAAAGATGTGAAGAGAGACCTCCTAGAAGTGGCATTAGATTCTCTCTAGTGGGTACCCAAGAATGGAACGATGCCTAGTATATGTGAATTACAGGGAGAAAGGAATGTTTACTTCATGTCAGCCAGAACACTTTAGTGTTATTTTAAATTGGAGGGCCGGGCATATCACAGAGGTAGGAAAACATCGGTGAGGGCTGGCATGGTCACTTGAAGCCATTTCAGCTCAATGTTTGGGTCGTGCAGAAAGTAAAAGAACCAAAGTAGTAGGACTGACTCCCCAGGCGCCCATGAGAATCAGCCCACACACCTGTCCCCCTACCTGGAACACACACACAGAAGCCTTGACTCCAGGTCAGAGAGGTCAACGGCTACCTGCTTGATGCACCTAAACTTTTGAAACAAACTAAAGATGCTTTAGGAGAGGACCTAGGGAGGCATAAAAAGGTGATTCTCTATTACAAATAGTGGCAAAACCCTACTGCCTGCTGTCTGGGTGCTCAGAAGCAGGCTGGGCTGCCATGCTGGCTGGCATATTCCTGCTGCTGTGAAGCTTCACCTGGGTTGGGGGTGCTTGGCGCAAGGCCTCCTCTGGTCCACATCCATGTCCACCCTGCCCCCTGCATTCATCTGTAAGGGGGACATGTAAATAAACAGCCCTTTGTAGGACCTGGTGAGAATCAAATAAGAAAACAGAAGTGAAGCATCTGACATGCTGTGATTCTGAGTAATTGTTGGTTTCTGACTGAGGGAAACCACAGGGCAGAATGTTAAGTATCAATGTCCCTGGGCCAAGCAAAACAGGGCTGTCTTGTTCACAGGGATATAGAGCTACACATTCACATAATGAACTCTGGACTCACATTTCCAGTAGGTCCAACAACAGGCACCCCAAATCTAACACATGTAAAAGCAAACCGTGGCTCCCCAACCACACATCCTCTTCTCCATGCCTGACATCCAGTGCACAACCAGCCACATTCATCGTCTCTACCTTTGATCCCAGTCCATGCCACCACTCTTCTCACCGGGGCTGGTACAACAGACTCTCAATTGGTCTGTTTCCACCCTCTTGCAGTCTGTTTTTGTGCAGAAGCCAGGAAGATGCTTTTAAAATGTAAGTCAGACCATGTCACACCTGAGTTCAAAACCATCATGGGCTCTCCACTCCTATCTCAGATTTAAGGGCAACATTCTTGCTATTACCCAAGAGGCCCTGTGTGACCTGGCCCCACCCTCACACCTCATCCCCACTTGCTCTCCCATCCTGAACTGCCCTCAGACTGGCTTCCAAACTGTGACCCAGGCTCACAAGGCCTCAGGATCTCTGCTGGAATGGCCTCCCCAGACATCTGCCTTGAGCTCCCTTCTGACTGCGTGTCCTTGACCATCCACCTACACTGGCCCCACTCCACCCCTTCTCTCCATCACTTGGGCTCCTTGCCTTATTACTACTGCTTGGCATGTTGACATGTTTGTCTGTTTACACCCACTAGAATGTAAATGTTCCTGGACAGCAGGATTTATCCCTAGTGATTAGAACAAAGCCTATCAGATAGTAGATGCTCATTTAAATGAGCATATTGTGATTTAAATGAGGGGAAAAACTACTGTAATCCTTTGATTACTGAATATTTGATTTGTGTAATTTTCAGAATACCACAGAATTACTTTTATTTTTCTTCCAGTTAAGGAACAATTTTTCACAAGCAAAGAAGTACCAAATCCTACTTCATCCTGATACCATAGTGCTCTTCCTCCTCCCCAGCATAGGGACTCCATCTAGGTACAAACAGAGGAATATGTGAGCAGCCATCAAAAATGATGGGTAAATGGATTATTTATAAATTCAAAGAAATACATGTGGACATGTTGAATTTTAAAAAGCAATGCACAATAGAAAAGACTAGGAACAACAAAGGCTGGCAAGAATGTGGAGAAAGGGGAACCCTCCTACACTGCTGGTGGGAATGTAAATTAGTTCAACCTTTGTGGAAAGCAATATGGACGCTCCTCAAAAAAACTAAATATAGAAATACCATTTGACCCAGGAATTCCACTCCTAGGAATATACTCAAAGAGAACAACTTCTCAGATTCAAAAAGACATATGCACCCCTATGTTTATTGCAGCACTTTTTACAATAGCCAAGAAATGGAAGCAACCTAAGTGTCCATCAGTAGATGAATGGATAAAGAAGATGTGGTACATATACACAATGGAATACTATTCAGCCATAAGAAAGAAACAAATCCTACCATTTGCAACAACATGGATGGAGCTAGAGGGTATTATGGTCAGTGAAATAAGTCAGGCAGAGAAAGACAAGTACCAAATGATTTCCCTCATTTGTGGAGTATAACAATGAAGCAAAACTGAAGGAACACAACAGCAGCAGACTCACAGACTCCAAGAAGGGACTAGTGGTTACCAAAGGGGAGGGGTGAGGGTGAGCGGGTGGGGAGGGAGGGAGAATAGGATTGAGGGGTATCATGATCAGTACACATGGTGTATGTGGGGTCACGGGGAAGACAGTGTAGCTCAGAGAAGACAAATAGGGACTCTGTGGCATCTTACTACACTGATGGACAGTGACTGCAATGGGCTATGGTGGGAGAACTCGATAATAAGGGTAAATGTAATAACCACATTGTTTTTCTTGTGAAACCTTCATAAGAGTGTATAACAATGATACCTTAATAAAAAAAAAGCAATGCATGGCCTTGTAACTACATAAAATAGTTTATATAGCCACAGATTTTAATTATGTAAAAACAGACATTTTAAAAAAAGATAGAAACTTTATTAGGTTTTTCAGTAAAGATTAATTTTTTAAAAACAATGTATATTTAATGCTCATTATAAAATGAAAGTGTAATCTGAAACATCTTAGAGGACTCATGAGTTATTTTAAAATATTAATATGAAATGGGAAGTTGGACAGGATTGAGAATAAAAGTGAGACAAGATTAAAATAGTTAATCTCAGATATACATATATAAGCAGAGAAAAAAAGAGGCCTTAGAATGTCCCCAAATTCTATTGTTACATAAATGAAAGCTGCTATCAGCCATAGCTTTGTTAAAAATACCTGAGTCACGTATATATTCAGCTTCATTGCATTCAAGAGTTATAGGAATAGACTTAGTTGTAAAGAGTTTGCCATTTAATTTCCTGCTTAGTCCTCTTGTAACTTTTATCTATGAACCCATACTCCTAAAATATGAGTCAGCTTTTAGTAATTCAAAACTTTTTAGTCCTAATATTAATTCTTATTTCAATTTGAAATGAGACATACAAAGGCAGAATCTATAGCCTAGCACTCAAAATAATGAGGATCTGATTTTAATTTGTACCCAGTATCTCCCAGGATCCTCTCCACAAGTCCTAAATTGTAGGCAAACTGAAATATTCCTTGTCCCCTTCATTTGTTCCCTCCACAAGAAACTACCATGCTCTTTACCTCCAGTACTGACCATCAGGATACTACAGCATCCCCTGACATGCAGTCCTCCCACCTCCTCTACCCCCATGTAGGTGGGATCATCTTTTCCCATGAGTCACTCTAGCCTTTGTATCTTTTACTCTGGCACTTGGTCCTGTACTAAAAGCTGTGTATGTATATATTCTCAATCTCCTTTACTATGTTCTGGGTATTCTGAAGGTGGGGACCATGTTTATTATTGCTGTAAATGATAGCCATGGCTTCAAGAGAGCCTTAGAGAGATCTGATTCATTGAGTTAGAATGGAATAGCCCAATACCCATATCTGACATTAGTCAATCAACAAACATTTCTAAGTTTCTACTTCCCACATGCCTCACCAAAAGTTTTGCTGAGCTGCATTGGGATGATGGCACATTTGTTTTAACTGCTGCTACCTCCCCTTCTGGGATTCCCTATAGCAGAGGCTGCTGAGGGATCATCAGGACGCCTCTCCCAGCCTCAGATTCCTTCTTGAGACATTGCTGCAAGTACAGCTGTTCACAGCTCCTTTGCAAGTTTACAGAACTTGTCCCAAGACCATTTTCTACACTGAACCAAATCCTGGCTTCCTGTTTCTTCCTTACACTGGATTTAGGGAACAATACACAGGTGATCTAAATTCTTTCATCACATGCCCAACCTTCCAGATTTTAAAGACTACTTCATAATTTGTTCCATGAGTAGAAATCTAATTTCATTGTGTCTTCTTTAAGGAATACAAAATTACAAATTCAGAATTAAGTACAGGATTTTTAAAAAGGTAGTGAAATCAAGAGGCCCTAAACTACATGAGTTTGTGGGAAATCCTCCACTATCCACACAATCGACAAATTGGAATTTAAACCCCAGCTTCACTCCAAACTAGTTGTGTAGTTAGACAGTTACTTAACCTAAGTTTCCATTTTCTTGTCTATAAAATGGGACTAATACTTCCCACTTCAGAGGAGAGCAGTGAGAACTGAATGAGACTCCTGAATTTCCTATTTCTGTTAATGCCAACAAAATTCATTTACAGTGTTATCCACACTGAGTTGGGGCCAACTAAAGCTCTTCATAGGGTATGGTGAGGTTATGAGGTAGCACAGAAAAGCACAGAGCAAATGGTCTATAAGATCTCTGACCAACTGGGATCCTAATTTGGGTTCTCAGATTTCTCCTCAGGTTATGATTAGATTAATGACATTGCGGCTGAGCTGACCGCATTTTCTAGGAGGCTTGAAAACAAGTACAAACTAGCCTCTGAAATCATTACGTCTGTTACACATTGATTATAGTATGAATGAATGAGGGTGCCCCATACTGGGAACTCATATGTTTTGTTGCTGCTCATTTTGTGGTAGAACACACATAACACATATTCACCAACAGCAGTATTCGCGACATTCACAATGTCATATAACCATCACCATTACCCAATTCAAACACATTTTCACTGTGAGAAAAAGAAACCCTGTACCCATGAAGCAGTCACTCCCCACTCCTCCCTGACCCCAGCCACCACCAATCTGCCTTCTGTCTTACAGATTTGCTGACTCTGGAAATTTCACATAAATGGAATCATACAGTATGTGGCCATATCTGGCTTCTTTTACTTAGAATATTTTCAAGATTCATCCATGTTGTAGCATGTATCAATACTTCATTCTTTCATGACTGAATAACACTCCATTGTATGGATATATTATATTTGCTTATACATTCACCTGCTAGACATTTGGGTACTTTCCACCTTTTAAATAGCACTAAGATTTTATGTGGGCATGTTTCATTTCTCCAGGAGATACCTAAGGAATGGATTTGCTGGACTGAAATTCTGAGAAACTGACAGACACTTTTCCAAAACAGCTGCTCCATTTTACATTCCCACCAGTAATGTGTGAGGGTTCTAATTTCTCTACATTTTTGTCAACACTTGTTACTGTCTTTGTAATTACAGCTGCTCTGTTGGGTGTGACGTGGCACCTCACTGTGGTTTTGATTTGCATTTCCCTAATGGCTAATGATGTTGAACATTGTTTCATGTGCTTGTTGGCATCCTAACTTAATAATTTGGTTAAGTCATCTGGAACAAAAACGAGTGCCGGAAGAAGTGCATTTACTTCCAAATGGCAGAAGACCAAAAACCTTTAGAGCCCTACTTGCACTAACAAGGAATCCAGCTAACTCCCCCATCAAAGCCAACACTCTCTATCACGGCATCACAGCATGCTTGGGAACATGTCTGGCAGGGTCAAGCGAGGCCCCACTCAAGGTCATGATTCTACTTACACCTGCCCTTGGTGTGTCCCTCTCCCTTTTACTTAGCTGTTCTCCTTCCTCAACCTGTCACAGATTCCACACTCCTTTGCTGTTTTCTGTGCTCCTGAGACCAGAACCACTCTTTCTGAGCATGCTCTGTAGTCCCCTCCTCTATTTGTGTGTTATGACTTAGTGGGTGTTTCTGACACAGTTTCAGGCCTAGCACAGTGGCATAAACAGAATAAGACATCTGCAAACATTTGTAAGAGGATGTGAATAATTCATGAGTAATGATGGTGACAGTAGGGAGGAGGCGCCCTTTGGGTCCCCGGAACCACGGCCCCTCACTGCGACTTGTGCAGCTGCAGTGGCTTCTGACCAGCTGATCTTTGACTATGGCTGAGAGCATGAGAACAAGAACTCCTAAACTTGTCCCCATGGTGAGTTGACAGGGCACATGAAATCCTTCAAGGGGAATAACAACCAATTTGAATAACTGTGAAAACTGGGTTTAAACAAGATAATTTTCTATTCAGACACTTCAAAAATCAAAGATTTAACAGAATGGGCAAGAACATCATACTTAACAGTGAGAAGCTGAAAGCTTTTCCTTTAAGATTGGGAACAAGACAAGAATGCCCTCTCTCCCCACTTTTATTCAACATAGTTCTGGAGGTCCTAGCCATGGCAATCAGACAACACAAAGAAATACAAGGCATCCAGATTGGTAAGGAAGAAGTTGAACTGTCACTGTTTGCAGATGACATGATATTGCACATAAAAAACCATAAAGAATCCACTCCAAAACTACTAGATCTAATATCTGAATTCAGCAAAGTTGCAGGATGCAAAATCAATACACAGAAATCTGTTGCATTCCTATACACTAACGATGAACTGGCAGAAAGAGAAATCAGGAAAACAATTCCATTCACAATTGCATCAAAAAGAATAAAATACCTAGGAATAAACCTATACTCTAAAAACTACAGGACACTCACGAGATAAATTAAAGATACCAATAAATGGAAATACATCCCGTGCTCATGGATAGAAGAATTAATATTGTCAAAATGGCCATCCTGCCTAAAGCAATCTACAGATTCAATGCAATCCCTATCAAAATATCAACAGCATTCTTCAACAAACTAGAGCAAATACTTCTAAAATTCATATGGAACGACAGAAGACCCCAAATAGCCAAAGCTATCCTGAGAAGGAAGAATAAAGCTGGGGGGATTATGCTCCCTGACTTCAAGCTCTACTACAAAGCCACAGTACTCAAGACAATTTGGTACTGTCACAAGAACAGACCCATAGACCAATGGAATAGACTACAGAGCCCAGATATAAACCCAAGCATATATGGTCAATTAATATACGATAAAGGAGCCATGGCTATACAATGGGGAAATGACAGCCTCTTCAACAGCTCGTGTTGGCAAAACTGGACAGCTACATGCAAGAGAATGAAACTGGATTATTGTTTAATCCCATACACAAAAGGAAACTCGAAATGGATCAAGGACCTGAATGTAAGTCATGAAACCATAAAATTCTGAGAAGACAACATAGGCAAAAATCTCCTGAATATAAGCATGAACAACTTCTTCTTGAATGCATCTCCTCGAGCACAGGAAACAAAAGCAAAAATGAACTCATGGGACTACATCAAACTAAAAAGTTTCTGTATGGCAAAGGACACCATCAACAGAACAAAAAGGCATCCTACAGTATGGGAGAATATATTTGTAAATGACATATCCAACAAGGGGTTAACATCCAAAATACATAAAGAACTCACACACCTCAACACCCAAAAAGCAAATAACCCGATTAAAAAATGGGTGGAGGATAAAAACAGACAATTCTCCAAAGAAGAAATTGAGATGGCCAACAGGCACATGAAAAGATGCTCCACATCGCTAATTATCAGGGAAATGCAAATTTAAAACCACAATGAGATGTCACCTCACACCAGTTAGGATGGTCAACATAGAAAAAAGTAGGAACAACAAATGCTGGTGAGGATGCAGAGAAAGGGGAACCCTCCTACACTGCTGATGGGAATGTAAATTAGTTCAACCATTGTGGTAAGCAATATGGATGTTCCTCAAAAAGCTAAAAATAGAAATACCATTTGGCCCAGGAATTCCACTCCTAGGAATTTACACAAAGAAAACAAGTTCTCAGATTCAAAAAGACATATGCACCCCTATGTTTATTGCAGCACTATTTACAATAGCCAAGATAAGGAAGCAACTTAAGTGTCCATCAGTAGATGAATGGATAAAGAAGATGTGATACATATACACAATGGAATACTATTCAGCCATAAGAAACAAACAAACAAATCCTACCATTTGCAACAACATGGATGGAGCTAGAGGGTATTATGGTCAGTGAAATAAGTCAGGCAGAGAAAGACAAATACCAAATGATTTCCCTCATTTGTAGAGTATAACAACGAAGCAAAACCGAAGGAACAAAACAGCAGCAGACTCACAAACTCCAAGAAGGGACTAGCAGTTACCAAAGAGGAGGGTTTGGGGAGGGTGGGTGGGGAGAGAGGCAGAAGGGGATTGAGGGGTATTATGATTAGTACACATGGTTTGGGGGGGATCATGGGGAAGACAGTGTAGCACAGAGAAGACAAGTAGGGACTCTGTGGCATCTTACTACACTGATGGACAGTGACTGCAATGGGGTATGTGGGGTGGACTCGATAATATGGGTGAATGTAGTAGTAACCACATTGTTTTTCTTGTGAAACCTTCATAAGAGTGTATATCAATGATACCTAAATAATAAAAAAAAAGAATGGGGAAGAATAATGAAGTATAATGAAAAATAGGCAAAGGTATTTCAGATTTACATGTAGGATGTGCCTATCATCAATCAGCAAGCATTAAATGTGATACTGACTAATCTTGATTTGACAACTTAGCTTTTATATCTATAGCTTCTACTAATTATAGTGTATCATTTGCACATACAGTTATTTCAAAGCTGAGAGAAGGAATGCTTTTAACAACTTATATAAAGAAGTACAATTTATAATACAGAATGTCCTCTTAAAGTTTTAGGAATTTATACATATTTATACCAATATGCCTACATGATCTATGGACTTATATGGTACATGCTTACACAGACTTCATAAATTATTCATATTGTAAGTTATTAGCCTATCATTCTCAGTTACCACAGCCAAGATTTTTGTTGCTACAAAAAGGACAGAGATGTGTTAAGTGAGCAACTGCCACCTGAAAACTGAAATGACAAAAGTCACTTGCATAGTCCAAAGGCATTTATTACTTTTACATTTACAGCAAAAACAATCTTTTTCAAAATTCCAAACTGAAACAAAAATGTTGGAATAAATGGTCATGCTATAAATCTTAATTATACCTGATAAAGATAGAAAATGCAGACTCATGTTGAATCAGTTTCAGATGACATGATGGTTTGCTACTGAACTCAACGTCTTGTCTGCTGAACTGTAATGGGCAGCACAATCTTGATTGCCATAAGCCTAAAGCATGTCAGGAAAAGCACATCTTTTTTACATACAGAAAATTATATCAGCATGGTAGGCCACAGAATTTGCAGACTGCCTGGGATCAAATTAACTAGCCATTAACCAGCTGGATAACCTTGGCAAGTTACTTGCTCTTTGAACCCCAGTTCCCTCATCTGTAAATTGAAAATAATAATAATACTTCAGAGGCCTATCATGATGAGGACAGGAGTTAATATTTTTAAGAATAAGGTGCTTTAGAACGATGCGTGTAATACACCAGGTACCATGTTAAGCAAATAAATTCCCTATTCATTGTTTCCTACTTTCGTGGGAAGGATTTTAATCTCTTTAAAGTGAACCTAACTTGCAACTAAAAGTGATTTTGGTATATAACTGCTTTGGATCAATTTAGCTCTCCTGACTCTGGTGTGAATTTTTTTATTTATTTAGCACTTTAGGAATATATTTGCAATACTTTTGTGAATTCACATAACATTTCTTTACAAATACTTGATTTTTTTTTCCTGCTCTTATTTTTAAGTCCTAAGAGTGTCAGGTTGGATTTTGAATA
Source organism: Smutsia gigantea (assembly GCA_032199065.1). Classification (NCBI taxonomy): domain Eukaryota; kingdom Metazoa; phylum Chordata; class Mammalia; order Pholidota; family Manidae; genus Smutsia; species Smutsia gigantea. Next base: position 466,529 of record JAVSCE010015854.1, on the reverse strand, counting down.
TCAATAAGACAAGACTGTAATAAGTATGTATATTTTTAATTGCATGACCTAAAACACTTTCTCAATAACAAAAGAAAATTTGATTTTCTAGGTTCCCTGGTGATAGAGGTAAATCTTGTTTTCAGCCCAATTTAAGAAGCTGGCTCAAACAACTTAAAAAATGATTCAAAATAATGTAATATTCAAAATAGTGTAATAGCCAACTAAAATGGAACAAAATAACATAGTCTAAGTTTACATAATGTGAGCTGTACAGACCTCAAAGCACATTTATAAACTCCCCAAAAAAGCCTCCTGTTACTTCTTGAGAAATAAATGAGAACAAGCTTTATTTTTCTATGCTTTTAAAATGAAAACTCTTTTTTAACTATTTTGCCAAAACATCTCCCCCTTGACCATTTTCTGTTTTCCCTTCCTACTTTTTCAGTATTTTCTATGATTTAAAAAATAAACAGTTTGATTTAGGGACAAAACTGGATGTTTTACACAGACTTCAGTTTCCTCTTTTAAATGAACGCTGTTCTTTGAAATGAACTGTGAACACATGATAAAGATTGATGTGTGCGACTACAAGCACACACCCTGACAAACCTGAGTCACAGGAATTATTATTCACATGACTTATTATTTAACAATTAAATATAGTGGATTAAAATATTTTACCTGCCAAATCCTGACTACAGAGCTCTGGTTTTTGGCTCTTCGTTTGTTCGTTCGTTCCTCTCAACAAGGCAAAGCAGTTACGCTCCTGAGCTTCTTAACACTGCTGTAGTTGTTAGGATCATACTATTCATGTATACTAAACCCAAGCACTTAGATAGCAGGTGGAGAGGAACTGTTTCTTCATTGGAGAAAAGGATATCAAATCTCTCACATGATCCCTCAATCTTCACATTTAAACAACTGTATGATACTAAAAGGGTCTTCCACCTTCAGGATAAGGCTTATAAGGGCCATGTCATAAACAGCTTTGAACTTACAGGCCAAACTTCTCCACTGCAAACCACTCAACTCTGTCACCACAGCCTGAAAGCAGCCACAGACGATACATGAACAAATGGGTGTGGCTGTGGCCCAATAAAACTGTATTTAAAAACAGGTGCTGGCCAGGCCCCTGGCTCTTGTTTGCTCGCCCCTGCAGCTAAGGTACAACTAATAAATGGTGACAGTTTAGCAAAATGAATTTGAAAGAGACTTCAAAATATATGCTAATTCTTATTGCTGTCTTCAAGTGGTTGAGAACATCTAGCATAGAATTGACACGAATTTGGTGTTTTTCTTGAATCAATAATTTTCTATTACTTTCAATTACAGTTGAAGAAAAGCAGTGAGACATTTTCTGAATATTCTCTATAATACAACAGATTACTTAAAAAGGACTTTTATTTTTCAAGAGGAACCCACTGGGAAATGACTTTTTTGGGGAGAAGGATGTGTATCTGGCAGATTTCTAGAAAATTAAAACCTGCCATTATTTAAGTTTTCAATAATTAGAATAACTAATAAATTTTGGGTTTTTACATTAAAGTATTTTTCATAAAGTCTGATTCACCTCTCTCTAAAAAACTTGAAGAATACCTTTGTTTATATGGATACAACAGATAATAAAGGGACATTTCTGCTGCTTTGTAAATTCTAAATATTTTACACGAACTTTATCAAATGTTAAGTTATACTACATCAAGTATTTTTATTTTCTAAGAAGGAAACTTTTTTATAATATAAATAATTCACTCTTATTTATGGAGGATAAATGGAGAAGCTTCACCATTGTTTGCCATTTGTCCTTTTCATTTAACTTCCAATGGCAAAACTTTTACACCCTCCACAGATGACCTCAACATGGGAGAGAACAGTAAGATGACAAAACCATTACAGAAAGAATCCTTCATGAATGAGAATCAAGAGGCACTATAATAGTAGCATAATTAGGAACTTTGGAACAGCAGATTTGAATCAGGAACTACTGTAGGTGAAAAGGAATCAAAAACATAAAAACAAAATCTTATTAAAAGTTAATCTGCAAGCTCAATAATAAAAAGACAACCCAGTTAGAAATGGGAAAAGAATCTGAATAGATATTTCTCCAAAGAAGATATGCAATGGCCAGTAAGAACAAAAAAAGAGGCTCAACATCTTAGACACTCAGGAAATGTAACTCAAAACCCAGATAACAGTTCACACTCACCAAGATGGCTATTAATAAAAAAGACAATTACAAGTGTTAGCAAAGATGTAGAGAAATTGGAACTCTATATACTGTTGGTAGGAATATAAAATGGTGCATTCACTTTGAAAAACAGTCTGGCAGTTCCTTAAAAGGTTAAATTTAGAGTTACCATATGAACCAGTAATTCCACTCTTAAGGATATACCCAAGAGAATGAAAAACATGTACATACAAAATTTGTATACAAATGTTCACAGTAGCATTATTTTAAATGGCTAACAGATGTAAACAACCCAAGTGTCCATGAACTGATATATGGATAAACAAAATGGGATATATCTATACAACGGATTATCAATTCATAAAAAAAGGAAGTACTAATACAGGCTACAACCATGAATGAACCTTGAAATCATACTAAGTGAAAGAAACCATTCACAGAAGATCATATATTGTATGATTCCATTCATATGAAATGTCCAGCATAACCAAGACTACAGAGATAAAATACATTAATGGTTCCAGCTAGAGCTGGAAGTGAATGGAAAGTGACTGTCATTGGGTATGGGGTTTCTTTCTGGAGTGATGAAAATACTCTAAAGTTGACTGTGGTGATAACTGAAGACTTTGTTAATATACTAAAAGCCACTGAACTCTACATTATTAAATAGGTGAACTTTATGTTAATTCTATCTCAATCTGTTATGAAAACATGATAAAAAATTTGTAAATTGCAAAGGAACTAAACAGAACTTACAGCAATGCAAAATAGTCACTGAAACTGAAAACTCAATGGAATTGAACGAGAAAATAAAAAAATTAATATACTATTTATAATAGGACAAGAAACACCATAAATATCTAAGAATGGGTGTACATAAATGTGCAAGTCTTCTACAATAGAAAATACAAAATAATGCTCTCAGAAACGAAAGAAGCCCCAAATAAATGAAAGGATGTACCATCTTTATGGATTAAATGATTTAGTATTAAGATGTCAATTCTCCCTAAACCCAACTATAGATTCAATCTATAGTCAAAATCCTAGATTTTTTTACAGTGGAAATTGACAAGCTGATTCTAAAATATATATAAAGGCAAAAGTCTGATAACAGCCAAGGCAATCTTGAGCAAGAAGGTCTATTTATTCCACTTGATGTCTACTACTAGATATTAAGATTATAAAGTTACAGTAATTAAGACAGTGTGGTATTGGCACAAAGATTGCCAACAGACTGCACAGGTAGCAAGTGTGTAGTTGTGTTGCCTCCTTGTTTCCCAGTGATAAATCCATGCAGTGACATGCTACAAAAATGGATAACTGAAAGAAAAGTATGACAAAGAAATGAAAAATCGTAACAATTAATGTAAATGTAGTTACAGAAGAAAGAGCTGCCTGTGGGAACCTGAACACTGTTGCTATTTGAGAGACTCTGGATGTGTGGCCACAAGAACTTAGTGAAGCCCAAGTTTATCAATATAATTGAGAAAAGTGGTTGTGATGAAAAGGATGAAGATGTTTCAGAGAAAGTGATGCCAGCAAAAAAAAAAAACCCTTTCATATTAAAAGAACCTTCAAGGATATCTCAAACATTGAAATGTTGGAAGCTGATCCAGACTTAGAAAGGAGTATGACAATTTGTGACAACATTGAAAAGGTGCTTATTCCATAACTCCAGTTATATGAGAAGAAGGCGACAAGTGCTGTTGATACTACTCAAGTTTTTTACAAATAAAAATGCCTTAATTATGTGTTTCTAATGCATTAAATTACTGTGTACTAAATAAATTATAGTTTTACTATTTTTTCATTTCCCTATACATTATAAATGATAATATGAGAGTTCTTAATATTTTTGAAGAACAACTTTAAAGGTCATGGGACAATAACAATTAGTTATTAAGATGGTTTTGCATGGTTTTAATTTGCATGGTCATTTTTAAGGTCCTGCACTGCTATGCAAAGTGAGGGATGCCTGTACCATGTACCATTTCATAAATTAGAGAATACTAGAGTAACCCCAAAGATAGAAGGAAAGAAATAAAGGTACAAAACAGAAAACAAAGACACAAGAGAGAGAGAATTGAAAAATTGGTTCATGAATCATCAAAAAAAGTATATTCTTACAAACTTACATTACCTACTTTATGGAAGAGATTAATGTAAAAAAATTGGTACTGCTTTTAGAATTCTCAAATATTTGTGAATATATGAAGTGGCAGCACAGAGGCATCTTTCTGGTCTTTGAAACTTTAGAATCCACAAGGCACAACACCTCATTTCATCTTCAAACCACCCAGAAGGTGTTGCCATCATCTCCTTCAGGCATGCCAACCTATTCATAAAGGTGAAGTGCTGCCTGGGGTAGCACAAGCTGACAGTGTCAAGGTGACAACGTAAACTTTACTGGGCACCTCTCAGATGTGGCAGCATGCCACCTACCAGAGTCTCAGGGGAAAATAAAATTTGATGTGGCCTCTCTGTCCTGGGCCACACGATCTTTCCTGTGCTCCAGCTTGGGGTTGGGGGAAGAAGCTCCATAACCCAGGCAGCACTGAAGCTGCCTACTATCCTCTCCAGGCGTCACCAATTCCACAACCCTTGCTCTGTTTCACTTGGCTGCAGAACATATGGCTAGGGACACAGGACCCAATGTGACTGCCCATGGAGGTTCTCTATCACCCCCATGCAGAAGGACGTGACTGCTAAGTTTACCCTTAGAGCCTATCAGCCACTCCATGAAGCAATGTATGAAGTACCTGGCACATAGCAGGACCTTAATGAGACTTGAGTTTCTATACAAAGCACAGCAGTACAAAAGTCAAGCAATAAGTGTAGGAAGACACACACACATGTTATTTCTCTGTAATTTCTACCCTTGACCCCATAATGCCTGGCATTCATGGTCAGGACCCTAGTGAAACCACCCTTTCCAAGGGGACCAGCGACCTGTAATCACCACACCTGCCAGCCCCTCCCGGGCCTTTGCTGCTCTGACACTAATGATCCCATCTTGCTCTTGAAAAGGTCCAAGTCCTCTTCCTCTTCAGACCTCTTCTTGGTTGCCTCATTTCCTTTCCCTTTGCCTCAGTGAAGCACAGTCTAGTGCAGAGATGAAGGACTCCACCTCTGGACTGTGATCTAGGGCACACACTTCACCTCGGCATCTTATCTATAAAACAGACAGTGAGAGTACCTGTGCAGGACTGTTGGGAGAATGAAAGGAGATAATACATGTCAAGGGCTGGGCCTGGGCTTGGCAGACAGCAAGCACTCAATGTGTGTTGTTAGGTCCACCATGTAAGAACATGCTCAAGGGAAGAAAAGACTGGAAAGTAATAGAACAGTGATTAAAGTGGTTGTATTCAAGAGGTAAAACTGTGGGTGATGTTTTTTCATTTTCTCTAGTCCTTTAGTTTTCAAAACTGAGGTTGTGAGACCGTGCAGATACAGGCACAGAGAGAACGATGAGAGGAAGAAAGGGAGCGAGAGCAGAGGCAGGGACCACGCACCAGAGTTCATTATTATAAGATACACAAAGGCTCAAAAAGAAAAACTAAAGAGCAGAAAAAAACAAAGACTACCCCCCATATCCTTAATTCTTCCTCTGGGCTTAGAATCCCACTTTCCATATAGGAATAGCCTGGGAAGGATGGCTGTGGTCTGGTGGAGGAAAAAGCAAGGAAGGACCCAGGAGAAACAACCACTATAAAATTTGAAGTATACATGTAAGAGTGAAACCACACACTCCATGTGGGAGAAAAATGTTATTCCAGAGACACATGCACAATGCAGAAGCACTATGCCGTCCAAGACACAGCAAACTGGAGAATATTTGCATAAGTCCTTAACTCTCACGGGAAGTTACTGAAACAAGCCCTTTGATCCTAGAGCTGCCAGGCCTGGCAGTGACGCCAGGTGTCCTCCTGACAGCTATGTCCTCTCCCCCAAAGACGCATTCCTTAGCTAACCATGCTGGGGAAACCTCTCTGGCTGCTGCGTCATGGGACATAAGAGGAGGAAAAAAGTTTCCTCCTTTGTTAAAGGGACACCTGAGGAGAAATTCCACCTCCTGCTTTTGGATATAATGGAAGGAGGGAGGATGTGATACCTAAAACTAGCAATGGCAGCCATCTTGGTACCATGAGATGATGGGCTTAAGGAGGAGAAGAGAAGGAACCTGGTTTCTTAGTAATGATTAACTAACCAGGAACCTGCTATTCCTGGCTTCCTTAAGTGGGAAAATAAATATCCTTATTGCTTAAATGACTATTAGTTGGTTATTTTGTTACTTTTGGACAAAAGCACCTTAAATTATTCACAGAGCACTGGAGGGGTGGGGGTGATGCTGAAAGAGGGTCATCTAAATGGAACCACCAACAACGAGTCGGAAATGATGCTGCTGCGGCTCTGCCTTACTAACAGAGACCGAGCCAAAAGACAAAAAGTAAAATGCTAATCAACTTTATCCTCCAGCTTTTAGCTCTTTTTTCAACTCCTGAAGTGAGAAAACACTGAAATGTTTAGTTTGTTACCCTGATTAACATTCATAATATATTTGGCCAGGTTTTCCAAGTTGAATCCTCACTAAAAATTTCTATGACTTAAGTAAATATTTTACACAGAGGATATTTTCTTCACTCACCTCCTAAAGTACAGAAGTATCAGAATAAATACAATAGAAATTTCATAGAAAAATATGTATGAAATGAAAAAGGTTATGTGTCCTATAGCAACACTAAAAAATATTTTAATTCAACACTGAAATGAAAATTACTCTGGTAATCAAAATTTTAAGAATTATAAGGATTCTTCAGCATCCTTTTCCTTCCAGAGGAAAATTTTTAAACAGAAATTTTTTTTAGTTATAGAAATTTTTTGGTAGGAAAACAGGTTTTTCAGAAATAAGATTCTTAATTAAGAAATGAAAACTTTAAAATGACATGATCTTCACATACTCTTTTAGTTTTACCTGATGGAATCTACAACATTAGTTTCAAAATAAGATTATGAATACCAATATCAAAAGTCAGTAACTAGACAATAAAGTCTTCCTGAAAAATGAGAAAAACACAATCTACCTTAGGTCTCTTTTTCCTATGAATTGTCTACTACTCTTCCACACAGGGAATTTAAACAGAAAGTACTATTTTGGTCTCAATTTTAAATTAACAACAAAATAAAAAATGAAGCAAATTTAAAAAGTTAATTATTAGGCCTCCAAAACCAACTCTTACTAAGACAGTACTTCATCACGGAATTGCTACAAGTAAGTAGAAAACTGATAACTAGATGAAATAGTAAATATAAGCAAAAGGCCAACTTGAAACAAAAATAAAACACAGCAAAAGTTACTTCCTTTCCCTCTGAACAAAATACCTATCTACATGAAAGAAACTCTACCATTGCAACATATTTTCCTTACTTGAAACTGAAGTTTTAAGCCAGTGTTTATAACAACACAGGTTGCTGTGGAAATAGCTGATCCAACATTACAAACTCACAGCTGAATAAAGTAAGGTGTGGAACAGAAGTCTTATTTAAACAGTGGCAAGTACCATAAAACATTAAAAAGGTAAAATGAGTGATGGCGAATGAGAGCACCATATGTTTTAATGTAAAAGCTGTAACATTTTTCTCCCGATGCCTGACACAAATAGGAGGTTTTTTTCTCATTCAGTCCTATTTTTGGAACCCTATAATCATCTCAATCATCCCTCAAATGTCCTAAGTTTTACTATCTGCTTCTGTCTATATAACACAGTGTGTATTTTATCAAACTGATCCTGCTTAGGACAGAGTTACTATACTTCAGACTTTGCCAGAACATGCAGAAGTTATGGCACCAACAGAACACAAGCCAGGGTTTTGAAAATGTTCTGCATGTAACTGATTCTATTAAATACAGCAGTACTGACTTACATAGCATCACTTCAGGCTGAGGTTTTTGTGTATAGGTTTCAAGACTCTTTCATAAACTCTTCCAGTACAGGCACAGCTCATTTTATTGTACTTCATTTAATAGAGCTTTGTAGATACTGCGTTTTTCACAAATTGAAAGTCTGTGGCAAGCCTGCATACCAGCACCATTTTTCCAACAGCATTTGCTCATTTTATGTCTCTGCATCACATTTTGGTAATTCACCCAATGTTTCCAACTTTTTCATTATTATTATATTTGTTATGGCAATCATATATTTACTGCAAATATATGATCAATCATTACAAATATTATATTTGTAATCAGTGATCTTTGATGTTATTATTGGAACTCTTTTTGGGGGACCACAAACTGTGCCCATATACGATGCTGAACTTAATTGATAAATGTTGTACTTTGCTCCCCTGACTGGCCATTCCCCATCTCTCTCCCTTTTGGGACATAACAGTATTCAGTATTGAAAGTAGGCCAGTTAATAATTCAACAATGGCCTCTAAGTGTCCAAGTGAAAGCAAGAGTTGCACTTCTCTCCCTTTAGATCCAAAGCTAGAACTGATTAAATTTAGTGAGGAAGGCAATGTCAAAAGCTAAAAAAGGTTGAAAGCTAGGCTTCTTGCACCAGACAGCCAAGCTGTGAATGCGAAGGAAAAGTTCTTGAAGGAAATTAAAGCTGTGAACACACAAATGATAGGAAAGTCAAACAGCCTTACTGCGCATGTGGAGAAAGTTTTGGTGTCTGGATAGAAGATCAAACCAGCCACAACATTCTCTTAAGCCAAAGCCTAGTGCAGAGCAAAGCCCTATCTCTCTTTAATTCTATGAAGGCTGAGAGAGGGGAGGAAACTGCAGAGGAAAAGCTTGAAGCTAGCAGAGGTTAGTTCATGAGGAAAGAAGCCATCTCCATAATAGAGACATGTAGGGAAACAGCAAGTGCTGATGTAGAAGCTGTAGCAAGTTATCCAGAAGATCTGGTTGAGAGAATCCATAAAGGTGACCACACTAAACAACAGATTTTCAATGTAGATGAGACAGCCTTATGTTGGGAGAAGATGCCATCTAGAACTTTTGCAGCTAGAGAGAAGTTAATGCTGGCTTCAAAGGACAGGCTGACTCTCTTGTTGGAAGCTAATGCCACTTGTGACTAAGTTAAAGCAGTGCTCACTCACCATTCCAAAAATGCTAGGGCTTAATTAAGCATTATGCCGAAATCTATTCTGCCTGTGCTCTACAAACTCAACAACAAAGCCTATATGACAGCACATTTCTTTATAACATAGTTTTCTGAATATTTTAAGTGCACTACTGAGACCTATTGCTCAGCAAAAAGATTTCCTTTAAAAATATTACTGCCCACGACAGTGCCCCTGGTCACTCAAGAGCTCTGATAGGGATGCGCAGGTTAATGCTGTTTTCGTGCCTGCTAACACAATACCCTGGTCTGCAGCCCACAGGTCAAGGAATCATTTTGACTTTCAAGTCTTATTTAAGAAATACATTTCATAACGCTAAAGCTGCCATAGACAGTGATTCCTCTGATGGATCTGGGCAAAGTCAATTGAAAACCTTTTGGAAAGGATTCACCATTCTAAAAGCCATTAAGAACATTTGTGATTTGCGGGAAGAATGGGAAGAGGTCAAAATATCAACACTACTTAAGAGTTTGGAAGAAGTTGACTCCAACCCTCATGGGTGACTTTGAGGGGTTCAAGACTCCAGTGGAGAAAGTAACTGCAGATACGGTGGAAATAGCAAGAGAACTAGGAATTAGCAGTGGAGCCTAAAGAATTGCTGTAATCTCATGATAAAATTTGAATGGATGAGGAGTTGCTTTTTTTTTTATTAAGGTATTATTGATATACACTCTTATGAAGTTTCACATGAAAAAACAATGTGGTTATTACATTTACCCATATTATCAAGTCCCCTCGAGGAGTTGCTTCTTATAGATGAGCAAAGAGATAGAATCTACTCCTGGTGAAGATGCTATGAAGACTGTTGACAACGAAGGATTTAGAATATAACAAACTTAGTTAATAAATCAGTGGCAGGGTTTGAGACTCCAATTTTGAAAAGTTCTACTGTGTGTAAAATGCTATCAAACAGCATTACACGTTACAGAGAAATTGTCTGTGAAAGGAACAACTGATGTGACAAACTCCATTATCTTAAGAAATTGCTACAGCCACTCCAACCTTCAGCACCACCACCCTGATCAGTCAGTAGCCATCAACATCGAAACAAGCCCCTTAACCAGCAAAGATTACAGCTTGTTGGGAGCTCTGATGATGGTTAGCATTTTTTAGCAATAAAGTACTTTTTTAATTAAGTTGTGTATAATATCGTCACACATTATGTTATTACTGGACACCAGTATACTGTAAGCATAACTTTTATAGGCACTGGGAAACCAAAACATTCATTTGACTTGCTTTCTTGCAATACTGGCTTTACTGCAGTGGTCTGAAACCAAACAACAGTATTTCTGAAGCATGCCTTTACAAAAGCTGCCAGAGAATGTTAACGAGCACCCAGGTCCACTTCATGCTCTGTAGCTCGGCCGCCAACCCCAGTACTGTCATCACATTCTGAATTTGTTCCTCCACTTTTATGCATCAGTTAAGAGTTTTCCAAGCAATCCTGAAAACCTTCAAGACACTTTTTATAGAAACAGTGTGACTATTTGAACCTTAAGTGTATGCTCCCAGGCCCTGCCTTTGCTTCCCTTTCCGCTTTTTAATTGGAGATAGACAACACTTCAAACACACACACTTTAACCAGTCTTTTCCTCTGGTTTTATGAACCTTTCAGATTATGACAAACATTCTGAAGTCAGAAATTTTACCCTTTGTAAAATACAACATACTTAACAAGTTTTTTAAATTATGTGTGTGTGGCTATTAAAAAAAATAAAACCTTTAGGAGATGGTAAGGGAACCGTCTCTCTGAATAGCAACACAGATTCCCTCTGCAGCTGGAAGTGCCAAGGGTGTGGCTGCCCTCTGCATGTGCACAGGAGATCAATTCATACCTAGCAGAACTGGAAAAATCACAACTGAGAGCAGCGGTGGAGGCAGTGAAAGCCAAGAGCAGAACGTAAAGGAGTCTGACTTTCTGCGAGGTGAGCTACAGGAAACACTCCAGCCAGGGTCAGGAGGCTCGGCACACTGATCTCCTTTGGTTAAGAATGTAGGTCAAGCTCCCTGGACTCTGGCCTTCAGGGATTCAAAAGGAAGGGCTAGGACCCAAGCCTCAGAGGCAGAAGCCCAATTCCTAGGGAGCAAAAGGCTGGCTACTGGCCTTCATCCATTCCGGAATGTGATGTGAACTCATTCACTCCAGAAGTGAACAAACTGGGGTGCTGGGCTAGCTCTCCTTTCTCTTCCAGATGTGGGCCACTTCACGTGTTCTTATGAGGGCTCACGGGATGAAAGACCCCAGAACCGCGGCTCAAGTTAGGTTATACATGACGGACAGTCAGCTCACCCAGTTCTGTCGACACGGGGGAACTGGTGGCAATCTCACCAACCTTGGCCACTCCATCGTAGTAGGCTTTTCCTGCCAGGATCATAGCTAGATGGGGAAGGTAACACACAAAATCATGACTCAGACAAAGAAAGTGACACAGAGGTTTTCTTCTAAACATCCCTCACGGTCCCTTCTGGCCACAGAAAATATGGCTCTCAGAAGGCAGGGCTTATGCTTGATCGCTGTGCAGGGGCAGAGGTCCCTCTGGAGGCTTCCACCCACTGGATAGCCTCCTGGGACCCCTCACTCAGACCAGCCGTGGGGACCTGCAGCAGCAGGTGTTGGAAGTCCAGAAAAGGCCTTGCATGCTCCTGATGCTAGTTCCAGAATGTATGTGTTCCTAAAATCAAATTAGGGCTGGAAACACATCTACTTCAGCAAGAAATTCTGAGCTGGTTTTTCTACAACAGTACAGGTCAGCAACATTATTAGTTCAGACTTTTGTGGGGTGGCCTAGGAACCTTGTCCTTCAGTGGCATTTTTACTTTTTCTATTGAAAAGACATTCTGACACTAACAATAACATACCTGTTGCCAAGGGAAAAAAAAATCTATGAAGTTTGAAAAACATTATCATTCCAAAGAATAGGATTATCTGAAGAATAACTGAATGCTCTAATTTTTTCTTCTTACTTTTTGGCTGAGACAAAGAAGACTTTTCTTTTTTGGGGGAGGGGGATATTGGGGAGAGGAGTCAAGGGTGAGAGAGACCTGGTTTGAATTCTACCTTTACTTCTAATGACATGACCTCCTTGGGCAAGTTATCCTTTCTGAAATAAAGGATGGTCATCTATAAATGTCCTAATAGCCTAAGCACTGGATAAACAGAAGCTGCTAATAACAATTCCTTCTCTCACTTTACAACAAGCTAGGTTTGGAGAGACTGACAGTGTATAACAAGTAAGGTTTTCAAAAAGACCTACCTATTTAGTGTGATTCTTGAGAAAATATTTTATTTTAGTTTACTCAAAGGCTGGCTCTGGAGAACACAGAAGTTTGGAGTTAAATGAGGCCTCAGGAATCTCTTTGGGATTCTTTTTCTTTCACTGCGAAGAAAATCAGAGGCCACACCAGTTGCCTTGCCCCAGTTTATAATGGGTATTGTCTTTAAAAGGTGGATTAAGAAAGGCACTAGTATAAAGAGTGTGTGTGAGGGTATTACAGAATGAATAAGTGTACAAGTCCGGCTGAAGATACTGCAGACCAGAAAAGGAGTATTTTCATGGAAAATGAATCTATTTTAATAAAAGTTATGGCTTTTACTATATATGTATACAAATTTAGGAAGTATAATGCTGTGCTACATAGTTATGCTATAAGACTGAGGATAACCTTAAAGTATAATTACAAAAGAGAACAATAACAAGTAGCATTTAAGTAGACTTTCTAAGTCATTACTTAAGTTAATCTACCCGACAGCGTTAAGACCTAGGAAGGTGATGTCATCATCCTGCTTCGTGAAGGGGAGTGGAGATATTCTGGGATGTGCCCAGGGTCAATGGGGAATCACAGGCAGGGTACACAACTCTGAAAAGGGACTTCACTTCCTCAGTTCTAACTTATGGTCCTTTTTGACTCTTTGGTCTCAGCTAGAACTGAAAAAAGAGATGACTCCACCTAAAAACAAGGTTTGTAGCCAATAAGCTGTCAAGTTAATATATGTGATATTTTAGGGTACTGATAAGCTGAAAAGCAAACTAGTGGGAGAATAGCACACAGGATTACATAATATTTAAATAAAATTTTTGTTTTGCACCCACACATTAAATTGAAAAATTTTCATTAACTGTTCACTTATGTTTAAAACTATTTAACCTTGCCAAATCTAATAAGATATCCTTGCTTTTATGATAAGGTTGAATTAACTTTTAAAATTATATAATTTATTCTAGAAGTAATAAAGACTAAAACAGTATTTTCATAATTTTGCCCCCCTTTGTGAACACATTAAGAGAGATTTCTACCGTGTATTGTTTTAAGGAATGAAGCATATTAATTCTATTTCAGTGGTTAACTATTTCATTATTCTGATCTATGTACTTCTACCAGATAATTTTTCCTTAAAATATGATTTCATTAGGTTATGGTTCTGCTCAAAAACTTTCAAAGGCCTCCCACTGCCCAAAAGGTAAGCCCACACTCCAGAGTTCATGACAGATTTTCACAGTAATGGCCTTCAGTAAATCACACCTTTCAAAATCTCCAGCCTGTGTAGCCCCCTATACACTGTGGGCATGGCTTGGCCATGTGACTTGCTTTGGCCAACAGGATACCAGCAAGCCTAACTTCCAAAGGGACTTGTACTGGTGCAACAGTACAGCTCCCAGCCCAGCCCAGATCCTAGCTGACTGCAGCTTCAAGAGTGCGCCCCAGGGGTCCTGGGAACTACTCTGCCTTTACAGGACCAAGAAACTATTGTTTTAAGCCTCCAATTTTAAGGGCAATTTGTTATGCAGCAATAGATAGCTGGCATTGCATTCAGGTGCATTAATTGGAACTAATGACACTTTGTATCTTACTATTCAACAAAAGCTTCTCAGCTGAAAAGCTTCTGTATAGCAAAGGACACCATCAGTAGAACATCCTACAGTATGGGAGAATATATTCATAAATGATGTATCCAATAAGGGGTTGACATCCAAAATATATAAAGAATTCATGCACCTCAACAAACAAAAAGCAAATAATCCAATTAAGAAATGGGCAGAGGACATGAATAGAAGAAACTCAGACGGCCACAGGCACATGAAGAGATGCTCCACATCGCTAATCATCAGAGAAATGCAGATTAAAACCACAATGAGATATCATCTCACACCAGTGAGGATGGCCAACATCCAAAACACAAACAACAACAAATGTTGGCGAGGATGTGGAGAAAAGGGAACCCTCCTACACTGCTAGTGGGAATGCAAATTAGTTCAACCATTGTGGAAAGCAGTATGGAGGTTCCTCAAAAACTCAAAATAGAAATACCATTTGACCCAGGAATTCCACTCCTAGGAATTTACCCTAAGAATGCAGCAGCCCAGTTTGAAAAAGACAGATGCACCCCTATGTTTATCACAGCACTATTTACAATAGCCAAGAAATGGAAGCAACCTAAGTGTCCTTCAGTAGATGAATGGATAAAGAAGAGGTGGTACATATACACAATGGAATATTATTCAGCCATAAGAAGAAAACAAATCCTACCATTTGCAACAACATGGATGGAGCTAGAGGGTATTATGCTCAGTGAAATAAGCCAAGCCAAAAAAGACAAGAATCAAATGATTTCACTCATATGTGGAGTATAAGAACAAAGAAAAAATACTGAAGGAACAAAACAGCAGCAGACTCACAGAACCCAAGAACGGACTAATAGTTACCAAAGGGAAAGGGACTGGGGAAAATGGGTGGGAAGGGAGGGATAAGAGGGAAAAAAGGGGCATTACGATTAGCAGATGTAATGTTGGGGGGGCACGGGGAGGGCTGTACAACTCAGAGAAGACAAGTAGTGATTCTATAGCATCTCACTACGCTGATGGACAGTGACTGTAATGGGGTTGGTGGGGGGGACCTGATGACGGGAGTAGTTTAATAACCATAATATTGCACATGTAATTGTAGATTAATGATACCAAAATAAATTATAAAAATAAATAAATAAATAAATAAAACCCAAGGGGTGGGGGGAAAGCTTCTCACCCACCAGTGTGGACCCCAGGCCTTGGCTTGGATGTTCTCTTTTCTGAAGTACCTGAAGCACTCCTATGCAGCGTAAGCCAACTGAAACCTAACATCTCTCAGCTGGCTCAGCTCCTACAAGGCCTCCTGCCTGCTCCATTCCCCATCAACCTCCACTGCTCAAATTCTTGTGACGTGGCTCATCCTGTGCCTGTTGCCCTGGGTTGTAACCTGTTGGTTGCATATCTGGCATCCTCAACTATACTACAAATTCTTACCAAGGACTTCAAAATTTATCTAAATTTTTCAATGGCTTCAGCAAAAGCCAGATGGCTAGAAATTCCAGAAATACCATATGAAGTGCAGAATCCCCAGGAGGTGTTAAAGTGGTAAGAGCCCTTTGGGGAGAAGTCTTGTTAGCAGGAGACTAAACCGTGGGCAGCTCACCCAGTCGCCTTGTAAAACTGCCGCAGAGGTAGCAAACGCTAGAAAGAAAAAACGACTGCAGGTCATGAGGACTTCCTTCACAGGGACATCTAAAGCAATGGCTTTTCTGCCTTGTGATTAAACAGACATCAAGGGAGAGTCAGCTGTGCATGACTTCCAAAACAAGGCTCCTGGTCTTTGAAGGAGGGAGGCGGGTATCCACACAAGTCCCTGATACTGCTGCAGGGCTGGGGAGGAAAATCCCAGGCCTGCTGCATTTCCTGACATGGAAGATGTCTGACAAACAGGGATCCAGAAGAAAGTTCACTTTTCCAGGGACTCCAACAATGGGCACCTGTCATCCAAAGTGTAGACAGCACACCCCCCTTCCCTGGGGCATGTTCCTGCTGAGGGTGTGTAAGGCCAAAGATTTATTTTCAAAATATCAACTGAGAGAAGCCATAAGTGGGACATGGTAAAAGAAATAAAAGATGTGTAAAGACACAAAACTTGATCTACCATTAAATTTTTGACTATTACTTGGGTGTTCTCAGTGAACCAGGGTAGAGGGTGAAACTGGGATCTGTACTTGCTACATAGGGAGAATTGTTTTGACTTTGTTAGAATTTGGTGATTGTTAGCATCTCAAGTTTTTATGATGATCATTAATAACATTCACCTTTTATTAGGGAAATGCATGTGCAGATACATGCCAGCTTTCTCAAATGAAACCTCTTCAAACTAGCAAACAACTCTGGTTCACAAAGAGAGACAAAAGCCAATGCTTGAATTCATTTTAAAGGAAGCACTCATTTTGAAATGAGAATCTAAGTTCAACCTTTAACTTAGATGCCCTTCCACTCTGGATAAAAATTTTATTTCTCATGTCACTATTGAAAGTGATAAACCCAAAGGCAAGAAATTCTTCTACATAAATTAAAGGAGAATAATTCCTATTGCAAGACACTAACAAATATTTTAAATACACATTTTATGTATGTTCTTAGTTTACAAAGAATTTGGTTTAAAAAGTAGAAAACATTGTTCATGACAATGATATAAAAGATTGAAAAGATGTCAAAAAGATTTAATAATTAAATACCTCACTTACAGTATCTCATTATTCAACTTACTCATTTCAAATACACTAATATCCTACCATTGCAAAGTTCTGTAGATTAAATTATTATAAATAATTTCTACCAATTTAAAGATATTTTAAAAATTTAGTATTAAGCATTAAGAAATAGGTAAAATATTGACTGAACAGCTTTTATATGTGCTCTATATTTATGAACTTAGAAAATATAAGACTTACCATTAACAGCTTTTTCATAATTTTTTCCTAGGTTTATTAAATTTCGTAGTCCAGGATTGAACTGTTCCATAACATTCTGACAAACAAATAAAACAAACAAATTAATAAAATAAGCAAGCAGTAGATCAAGTAATCTTTAGATTTTGTCACTGCATAGACTGGGATGTCTATGTATGCTTGATAGCACAGCCTATAAAGTCATGAGTATTTATTTTAAAATGATGAAGAACACTTATTTCCTTACTGATGGAACAGGGTGCTCCAGTGCGTTTGTGACCCTGGCAGCTCTCCAGTTGCCCAACAGCTGCCTAGAACCTACTGTACATGCATCAAGTAGCAGAAGAGCCCATCTCTACAAAGCACACCCTGCAGAGGCTGTGGGCCCAGAAGCTAATGCTCCCTTTGGGTTTAAGTAGGTTAATGGTTGCCATTCTCACGTTAAGAAACAGGACCTTGATCAGATGTTTTGGCTATCCATGGAACAAAAATTTCCAAGAGATTTTGTTTTTCCTACACCTACTTAATTGGGGAGGGTATGTGGGTGGGTGTAACTGATGGCTCTAGGACACAGGTCAGCCTGGAACCTTTTTTCTAGGTGGTCACTGGCATTTTCTTTCCTAGTGATTGGTCTATCCATTACGTACTTTTGGGGTAACTAGATGGGAAGACATGATTTCCCCCTCATGGATTCCATGATGCCCTATCTCTAGAAGTCATGTTTTCATTTTTAAAAGTGTCATTTCCATATCATTAGAAAGCCATAACCACAGAGACACGTTATGACAAGCATAAGACAGGTAATTATTTAGAATGTTGGTCTTCATTTAACATAGGATATCGTTCCGATGGGGCTCTGACCGCTTGACTCAGACACATGACTGAATATATTTGTTCTGCCTACAAACAAGGAGCATCACACAGTATTAATCATTCCAGATAAACCACTCCAGTCTCTACCCACCTCGCAAAACGTGTACCCTGTTTGTAGAGAACCAGGCAATAAAAAGAATGAAAAACCATGCAACAAAGGGCCGACACTTGACACATATGCTCCCTGGGATAAAAAGATTCTCCATCATGAGTGAGTAGAGAACACATAACTTCTATTTTATCAAACTGTGATAAGGGCTTATCATGGAAAACCACCTCATGCCTCAATCGTACCCCCCTACCCTCTGCCTGCCCCTAGCATTACTCCCAAGAGCACTTTCAACTAAACTGTTAATCTTGTTTTCCTACCATAATTTTGAATATTATTTTGATTTCTCAATTTTGGACAATCACTACTGGCTTTCTACTACAGTAGACAAGGATTTAGCTCTCCATGCCACCTCACTTTGCCTTTGCCAATCCTTCCTATACAATTAAATATCAATTTCCTGGTAAGCCAATCATCAAGATTTATTATGACTTTGTAAATATTGGTCAGTACAATGTAAGGAATGTACCAATGCTTACATTTCCTTTCTTGATACAGCCTTTTTGTTTCTCCTGGGATTAACAATTGTCTCATCCCCACCCCCAGCCTCGATGTTTAGTTTTCTAGGTATCTATCTTGAATTTTTCCACATGCTCCATCGGATCTAGCAGAAGCCTATCAATATTATTTTTCAAGTGCACAAAGCTGTCAGCTAATCTTCCATTCCATTTTTTCCCCAGAACTTCCTCCAAGGACTCTCCTCTGCCTGCTCGGTCTAGCCTGTCCCTGCCACACTGTTGCCCTGCATGTCCCTTTCTGGTTCCCCGTACTAGAGCTCTCATTAACTAGATTCCGTATCTTCCTCTTCATTTACTTCTATTTGTTGGAGATTATTCTCCAAGAAAGACCTTAGCAATGATGCATTAGAGGTAAAGTTGAGTCCCCACTTGTCTGGAATTGTCTTTACCTTGTGATATTCTGCTGGGTACAGTATTAGAGATTATAAGTGATTTCCCTTAGAATTTTAAAGATATTGCCCCACTATTTTTAATACCCATTTTTGCTAGAAGTTTGTTGCCCAGTTTTGGTGAGAGGCCAGCCATCATTTCTTCTTTCTTTGTATATGACTGTTGGCAGAGGGTGGGGGATGACTGTTCATTTCTCTTTATTCCTGTTTTTTGAAACAACGTAATAGTCTGTCCCAGTGTGGGCACTTCATTTATTTTACTGGGCTGTCAACAGACCCTATCCATATAGAAAATTATGTACTATGTTCTGTTGATTGAAATCATGTTATATTCTATGTGCCTATATAGAGAATTAGGTCTGAAAAATGTTCCTGTTTTGTTTCTTGTCTCTTCATTCTTTCTGAATCTCTGATGAGGATTTTATATACCCTGGATTTATTTACTAATCATTTAATATTTTTTCTCATATTTTCCACTTTTTGTTCTACATCTGATAGATACCCTCAACTTTATATTCCAACTTTTCTATTATGTTTAAAAATTTTTTATATCATAATTTTAATTTGGGCTCTTTAAAATTTTTCATTATTCCTTTTGAAAAGCATCCTGTTGTTATTTTATCGATACAATATCTCTAATCTGAATAAATTGTAGTTTTTTGGTATTTTCTTCCAGTTCCCCGTATTATCTCCTGATTATTTCTTCTCATTGCTTGGTATCCATCTGTCTTTTGCATTGGAGGCTTTCCTTAAATGTCTGGTGATTCGTGATCTTCAGTTCATATTCAGGAGTAAAGCCCTAAAATGATGTCTAGAAGCTTGTGGGTGTGAATGTGTATACAAGGTGGTTGTTGACGAATAGGCTTCAATCAGAGTGACAGGACAGCAAGTTAACTATAGAGAAACTGGCCATGTGACAGTAACTAGGGGCCACTAGGTCTCTCCAGGGAAGTTTCTACTTTCCTATTATTGGGCAGGGGGAGGGGTAATCACCAGGTGGTCAGCTTTCCCAGTCAGGAAGGGGGTTGGGAATCCCATAGTTTACTGAGCCAAGTTTTAGTGAATTTCTGTTTTCAACACTGAGCTTTACTCCCTCCACCCTTGGCTGGTGTTCCCAAATTGAGAGCTCCTCTGATTCCATGTATCCTGAGGTTAAATTTCAGTCTGTCAGGCAGCGGGAGTTGCTGATAGTAGTGGTGGTAGTAGCTGGGGTAGGACCTGGCAGTTTAACCACCTTGCAAAACTCCTATTCTAGCCTTGGGTGTCCCCTCTGTCCCCCTATTCTGTGGGGCCTGCTCCTCAGCCTTTGGGATTGTCTGCGGGGAATGGCTCAGTTCTCATCAGTACTCCCCTCTGCAGGTTCTTTAGGTTCTCTTAAGGCAGCTGCCATTCCTCGGTCCATTTTCTACACCCCTAAATTCTTTAGACCTTTTGTCAACTGATAGTTCCTTTTTCAGGTCTCTATACTATAGATTTACAGGTTGTGTTATTTTTAGTTTCTCTGCCATCATTTTAATGTATTCTCAGAAGAAAGAGAAGAAAAGCACATGAGGTCAATCTGCCATGTTTAACTGGAAGTCCACTGTATTACTGGAGGCAGTCAGCTGTTTCGGACTCATTCACAAACAGTAGCCATGAAGCCCCAAAGCCAATGCTGACTCCTCCACCACTCTCTGCAAGATGGTAAAACTCAGTACCTGATCATGGGGACCTGTAGCCACAGCTGCTATTTCTATCATCTTTCTTCAATTCCTTTGTTTTGTTTTTAAGCTTTTTATTTTGAAATCATTTAAAATTCACAAGTTGTAAAAATTGTACAGAGAGTTCCCATATATGCTTGCCCCAGTGACTTACATAACAATAATGCATTATCAAATCCAGGAAACTTACACTGGTACCCTAACTACAGACTTTATTTTGATTTACCAGTTTTTTAGATCACTCATTTGGGGGAGAGGGTGTGTGCACTGTTTCCAAGAAATTTTACCACATGTATAGCTTTGTATAACTACCATCCCAACTGTAATACAGAACTGTTCTGTCACGTAGCTAGGCAGATATGAGCAGGTCCTGCCTTGTCTGGGACAAGGTCCTCTCCCTTTCCACCTACCCCCTTGTCACCAGGTGGCAGAACACACCCAAAACCCCTCCTGTTTATGGTTCAGTCTCCTGCCTTATCAGGGCCAAACAAGATGTAAAAAGTCCAACAGGGCTTCCAGAGCACCAACACAGGTTGGCCACAGGGGAACTAAGACCCAGGAGGTGGCCTGGAGCTACCTCGGGTTTATTTTACCATAATTATAATAAATTTACATTGCATTACACCTCCCCTCATCCCACCCCCCTACCTGGGTTTCACTTGAGTACTTATGGATTAGCACCTGTGTCCAGAAAAAAAAGGTTATATAACCTGAAACTGCCAATCAACATGTCAATTAGATGTAAGACACAGGGAAGGACTTTCCACCATTTTAAAAACCAACCCCAACCCTAATAGGGGGGCTGCTCTGGTTTCCAGACAGCTTGCTCTCCACCCTTCTTGAAAATGTACTTTCACTTTGCTTAATAAACTCCTGCCACTCAAGGCTGTCCTAAGTCTGTCTTTTGGTTGAATTCGTTCGAAAACACAATCGGCAACAGTTCCATTAACACAAAAATCTCCTTCATCTACCCCTTTATGGTCACACCTTCCCCACCAGTCCTAACTCCTGGCAACCACTGATCTCCATCATTATAATTTTGTCATTGTGAGGATATTATATAAACAGGGTCATACAGTATGTAAGCTTTTGAAATTGGCTTTTTCACTTAGCACAGCAATGTTAAAAACCATCCAAGTTGTTTTGTCAACAGTTTATTATTTGTTTTTTTGTTAGTAGTATTTCATAGTATAGATGTATCACAATTTCTTTACCCATTTTACCCTCTGAACATTTGGACTGTTTCACTTTTTGGCAATTACAAATGAATTTGATACAATCACACATAGGTTTCTGTGTGACTGTTAGTGTTCCTATCTCTACGATAAACACCTGGGAGTTCAAATGCTGCGTCATATGATAGGTGTATGTTTAACTTTACAAGAAATTGCCTAACTATTTTCCAGAGTAGCTGAACCATTTTACATTCCCATCAACAATGTATGATTTCAATAATTTAAAAAATCTAATAACTTCATTAGAAAATGGCTATTTTCTAATAAAGATAAAATTATTTTTCAAATGTCTCATCTAAAATTCTTACAATAATCTTGAGACAAAATCTAGATGGTAAGAATATAAATTCTAGTAGAAGGAAACAACTATTTTTTAAATATCACTTAAAATCCTTAAGAAGAGGTAGTTTAATAACCATAATATTGCACATGTAATTGTACATTAATGATAATAAAATAAATTATATTAATAAAAAAATCCTTATAATAATCTTATGAGGCTGTCTGGATGGTATGAATATAAGGAAATACACTGTTAACTAATCCTGTTCTCTAGCATATAGGCAGTCACAAAGAAGAGCCCACATCTGTGTTCTTTCTTCAGATTATTCTTAGTTCAGCTTATCCAAATAAGGCAGAAAATACATGATTTCTTGATATAATTCTTAAAATGTTTACATATAACTATCTCAAAATATCAAAAATATATTAATGAGAACCTCCAAAGTTAACACCAAGCATAAACTGCTATCTGAATGACTCTACTAGAAAAAAAAAATTTAACACTTGAGACTACAATCAGCTTCAGGGAAAACGATACAGTAGTTTTTAAGCTTCAAAGTTCAACATATACTTCAATTCTTCATTATTTGGGTTTAGCTACAGAAATTTTCCCCCCTGGAAATTCTGGCTTCTTTGAACAGTGGAAAACCCATTTTTACACCGGGCTCTTGGCCATTAATCTAGTTATTTTAGCTGAAGTACACGTATTTTTAAACCCAGGAACAAAAAAGCAGTGCAGCCTTTGTATTCCACGATTTGTAAAATTTTAGTGGCAGGACCGTCCTTTTGAACTGGATGGGCCCTCATTCTGGGGGTGGGGGGGAAGGGCAGCAGTTGGGTCAAAGGTCATGCTGTGTTACGGCCTGTTAAGACCTGAATTGCTTATAGAGTTTAGAGAGAATCATTTAGTAATAGTGAACAAATCCATTTTCAGTTGGGCACTCAGAATAAAAGGCTTAAGATACAAGGTATAAAAACAAAATAAATTATAAAATATTAATGGCCCACAAGGCACTATTTTGTTACAATCAATAACAAAAGTTTAATATGTATCCCACCAGTTTACTGCCTGGCAAGGAAGATACTCTGCCAAACCAGTTTCAGCCAGAATGAGTTTGATTTCCACTCAGAGAAGAATATGGATAGTCTAGGCTAAAATAATGGCAATATCTCTGCTCTACCTGTGCCGAGTCTCTTAAGAAGCGGGATTGGTTCTATCACAAAAGCTCAGCAGCACTGGAGAATTAGAGGTGGGCTATTCCAAATAAAATGTTAAGGAACAGCTCACTCAGAATCTACCGGCACTTTCTACCAGATTTCTAGCTGGTCCATGTATCTATCTCATGCATTTCCTATGCTTCCTGTAGAGTTACAGATCATAATTTTAAAACAAATTATATATAATCATCTTACAATGGCTTTACCTTCCTCACCAGTTAGATTTCTCTTTCATTTTTGAAAAATTCTTACCTTTACCAATATGTGACTACAGACTATGAAACACATACTATTATGACTGGCCAGACACTTTGACTGTGCTGACTTTAAAATTCTAAGAATCAGTTTCTCTTTCCATCTCTTTTTCCAGTTCCCTACATGACCCAGAAAAAAATTATTTGATATTTCAGAACTTTATTTTTCTCAGTTTAAAAATGCAGATAATATTTACACTGAAGTAAACTTTAAAGGTGATTTAAGGTTATCTAACCAGGTAGGGATTTTTAAAAACTTGATTCAGGTAATGTTTATATGCTTGACTTTTTTTATATTATTCTGTATAATCTCAAAGTAATCTAGCAATGGCACAAATGCTTAAACTAACCACAGCACATTCTAATTTCATGTGACAAGACTGTCTGTTAATATGGGTTAATTGTTTGGGAATACTTCTAGGAAGAAAATCTCCCTTCCTCCTTCCTCCTGTTGTTAGGAGGTGCTGCTCCTGGACTAACAGCATCAATACTTGATTATGTCTCCTGCCTTTAGGGGAAATATTAGTGAGTAAATTTGGCACAAAGGCAGCTGCCTGTGGGCTAATAGATGGTCAGAAGAGTCACGTTTTACATACCCATCTTGAATGGAGAGCAAGAGCCAAGCAAAGGAAAACGAGACAACTGAGATGTTTTTTGTTTTAAGTTAGAGCAGAAAAACTCAGATTCAAATGTATAAACATACAAAAAGGTTCCTATGAGTCAAATGTGAATAATGTTTTGGCTGCCCTTCAGTCTGTATTATCTATCTATGCTAGGAGCTGTCAAACTTGCATTATATATCTATCTGTAGTATCTATAATTTGTAACACGCCATCCCAGTAGCAATGGGCCCAGGGGGGCCAGGGGACATGGTGAAAAAAACTTTGGCCTTGAATTATTGGGCAAATCACACCACAACCTTGCTGAGCCCCATTCTCCTCGTCTATAAAATGGGAATAATGTAATTTCCACCTCACTGGGGGTATGAGGATTCAATGAGATAATAATATTTAATAAACAGTATATTATGTGCTCTTTCAAGCACTTGACATTTAGTGCACACTGAATCAATTATACTAATTAATATTACAAGACAATCCTCTAAAATATTAGTCAACTCTTCAAGTAAATGATCATTTTCATTTCCAGATGTCTCCAGGTACCTCACTTCCTCTTTGTTGCGTGAAAATAAATGATACCGGCTCTCCTCTGCCTCAAAGAATCACATCAGTATGGGACAGACTATAAATACAAAAACCTCTAGAAAAGAGTGGAGTACAAAGGAAATCGAAGGTGTTAGTTATTACCTGCTTTTCAGCTGAGAACATCTTACTCCTTTTTTCTATTTGAGATACATTTTGACATTTATGGAGTGCTACTGTTTCAGGCTCTATGCCTACCCAGCATTTTACATGGGTGCTCTCATTAGATCCTAAGAAGGGATTATTATTAGCCCTATCTTACTGAAACACCAAAGCTTGGAGATGTTAAATCTAAAAACCTTGAAAGTCCCACAGGCAGCAAGAGGCAAAGTCAGGCCAGAGCAGCTTTCCTACTAACTTATGCACTCACCCCGCCAGGCCTCAATACAAGTTCCTTTTAATGAATTATGCAATAAAGTAAGATACAAATATTTTCATGACAAAGCACTATTTCAGTGCAAGCAATTAATGGGAGTCTCTACATTACCCTTTCTTTTTAGAGGCTTTTTTTGTAATCCTACTCCTAATTTTTTATGAATATAATCTTCTAATTGCATCACAAGATGGACCAATTCTACCCAGGCAAACAAGTATTTCTGACCTTTTCTTTCTCTTAAGAAAAAAAAAAAAAGGAAAGAAAAATAAGATTTCACAACCATCTGTAGTCTTTACAAGAATTAATAACAGGTAACACTGTCATGTTCATTTCCTTTGCTGAAATGGAATTCAAACTTTACAGAACTACATTACAAACCCACAGGATGGTTTAATCACCCCATCCAAGTCTCATATCCCTTTTTTTCTCCCCAGAAGAAACCTTAAGCCTGGTGTTAACTTTCTCATTTTATACTTTTACACACTCACGTAAGTCATGACTGATACCTACTATTGCTTTGTGCATATATAAAATGAATGGCATCATAATTCCTCCCTTACATCTTAGTTTTTTTATTCAACCTTATGCTTCTGAGACTTGTCTACCTTGATATATATTGACTCAGTTTATTCCTACTAGACTTTCCATTGCGGGAATATAATATAAGGTATCTCATTAGTTTTTTGAATCTGTTTGGCTAAGCTATAGTACCCAGTCAGTTAAACACTAATTTAGGTGTTACTTTGAAGGAATTTTGGAGATGTGGTTAACACCTGTAACCAGTTTAAGTAAGAGATCATTCTCAAAAAACTGGGTGGGCTTTTTAATCAGTTGAAAAGCTTTAAGAATAAAACAGGTTTCCCTGAGGAAGAAAATATTCTGCTGGTAGACTGCAGTGTAGGCTTCCCGCCTGACATACAAATTTCAGACTTCCCAGGCCTCACAACTGTGTAATCTAATTTCTTGATGTCTTCTACTGAGTGACATTTAGTTGGCTTACAAGTTTTTGCTAATACTAAGTATGTAGCAAAGGACTGTGTATGTCTCCTTGTGCACACAAGTACGGATTTACCTACAAATACCACTGCTGGGATACAGGGTATGTGGTAATTTTTCAGTTTTGTTAGATATTGCCAAATACTTTGGAGAAAATGGCTGCAGCATCACGTGCTCCCACGAGCACTACGTTAAGGTCCATTTTATGACTCACTCACACTTCGTGGTGTCATACTTCTGGCTTATCAGATGGGGGAAAACAGTACCTATATTTAAGTACCATAAACTGTTCCCATTGTCAGCTTAAAAAAAAAAACATACATGACTGGAAATACCTAAGCAGAGGAGAGAAACAATGAAAGGTGGTGTATTACTATATTATACTGGATTATCCTCAGCTCTCAGGTCTATCATAGGTTGTCATCAGTGACTTTTGTCCTCTTAACCACAGGGTAGGGGGTGGCACCAAAAGCCTGGATACATCCAGCCCTGAAGCAGGTTTGGCCACCCCTCTCACCTGCCCCTAAAGACTGTACTTCAGGCACGATGAACGGCCTTGGGCTGTTCTCTGAGCAGGCCAGATGCACCCCCACCACAGGGATTTTGTACTTGCTTTTCTTTTGCCTGTAGGCTCTCCTCCTGGCAACCTATTCATCCAGTCTCAGCTCCAAACTTCTCAGAGACATTTTCCTTGAGCCTCCTCCTCCCATGGAGGTAGCAGTTCTAGCCTGTCTCCAGCTCTACTCCTTGCTTCTCTCTCTGCAAAAGGTTTGTCATTAACTCACATGATATTACCTGTTTAGTCTGTCTCCTGAGTAGGAACTGCATGCAAATTAAGGCCAAGCAAGGACCACTGTACCTCCAGCACCAAGAACAGTGTCTGGACCATCTAATGCCCAAAGTGTATTCAGCAGCAGCAGCTAAAAATTTTTTGTTTTTGTTATATAAGAGATGCTTATGGATGAATAGGCTGCATGATGTGCCTTTAGCTCATCTGAACACACTGCTACAGACCCAATGGGCCAATTAACCATGAAAATTGGGCATGAGGTAATACAATGCTTCTTCATTAGTATATAATGCAACTTCATTAGCTCAAAGTGAACAGCTCCAACTGAGGGTCACAAAAGCTGAAAGGCTCTGCCCTCTACTTATTAAGTCATAACAGGCTTACAAAATCTGAAAATGCCAGAGCTTTCTTTCTGAATTTCGCTTTCCAACCTATGTTTTTCCAAGCTGACATTTAAATTATTTTTATTAGGCAGTAATGTGGCCCTTAAAAAAGTACCTTGCCAGAAATAACCCAAATGTTCATCAACAGACGAACAGATAAGCAAATGTGGTATGTCCATAAATGGAATATTATTCAGCCATAAAAAGGAATAAAGTCGTAATACACACTACATGGTTGAACTCTATTATGTTCAGTAAAAGAAGTGAAAATGAGGAATGACAGCAATGGGCACAAGGAGCCTCTTTAGGATGATAAAAGTATTATAAAATTAGATTGTGGTAATGGTTATACAATTCTGTGCTTACTATCACCAAACTGTACACTTAAAATGAGTGAATTTTACAGTTTATAAATTATACCTCAACAGTTTTTTTGTTTTTTTTTTAAAGGAAAACAGCAGCAACAATAAAAACCCTTCATCTTCCTAATGTTTCAGGCTACTAAGGAGTCACACTTGAAATCCCTAATGCTATGGAATGCCAGAGCTGTGCCTTTGTTCATTCCTTCGTATTTCTAACTAGCCTGCCCAAAGAAGAGCCAGATGTACTGAGATGCAGGTCATTCACTGACCCTTTGAACACTGATCCAGGACCACCCAGAGAAGTACCACTGACCTGCAAAGCATCTATGCCCATGTAGCTGTTAGCAGCAACTTCCCCTCCTAGGATGAAAATCAATTAGACCTATTACTAAAAAAAAGATAACCCAGCTATTTTGAGACAAATCTTCTGATGGATTGGCAGCTGTTTTCCAGCTATGACTGGGGAAGGAATCTGGCAAATGTTTCTCCAGGCAAAAAAAAATTTCTGTCCTTCCATAGGAGTAGTTACATATGAAATCTTTAGCCCTCAGGGTAAACCCTCCAAGAAACTTTCACACTGACATAAACATTGTTTTACCTTCATTCTTCCTTTCCTTTCTTTATTCAGAATCCAGGCTTCAGTATGTAAATAATTACTTTTGCAAAAGTGGTCCTTCAGAGTGCAAAAGGCCATGCTAGAAATGAAGCCATGAGGCCTCATGGTTAAATGGCTCTGTCCCTCTCAACATAACCTGAGAAGCTGCCACTGGACCAGTGGTCAGCAGAACACAGGGCTACCTCTTTGGGTTTAGCCTCTCCTAGAAGAATGTTATCAGAGACTTCTAGGAGCACCTTTGAGATCCTGAGCTCTTCAAGAACCAAACAAGTGATGAGAACCAGTGTGATCATCCAAAAAGGTATGTATTGCTGCCTCTTAAGATACATTACTAGAAGCAATCACATATTCATGACATTTTATTTCATTGTTTAAAGAAAGATTTCTGTGACAAACTCGACTTTCTCTATTCTTGCTTATGTAGGCAGTAAGAATTGTTCTGAAGCAAAAGTATAATTAAAAGGCAAAAAAAGGTCCCAACACATTGGTGAGAGAAAGTAAGAGGTGTGTTCTACAGCTGTTCAAATCTTTCGGGTAACATTATCAAGTCAAACAAGATAACTAAGGCCCAGAGCTATCCCATCCAGTAAATTAGTTAAGGAATCTAGGTTTTCAACTGTTATTTATTTTTTTAATTATGGAGGGAGAACCATGATACAGGCAATCTGAGTTCATGACCAACTGATAAAGAAACCTCAAGAATGGAAAGGGCCATGCTAGAAATGGAGCCATGAGGCAATGAAGTAAACAATGCCCTGAACCTCATCAACATTAGAAAGATTCATTCCATTTTGAATACTAAGCAGAAGTTTTACATCTGTCTGTGGGTGGAATCATTTGAAACCACTTTCCTTACAGCTTAAGCACAGATGATTATACTGGGGCCAAGGTCCTGCAAGTGCTATGAGTCCATACAGTTATACATATATCTTGGCAGTGCCAAGAACACTGTTGCGGCTGAAAGCAGACGTTTCTAGTCTTGGCAATTAGCAAGCTATCACACATTGTAACAATGTCTGGCCCACATTGGCCTCAATCAAACAGGGAATTCAAGCAACTTTTGGACCTTGAACTTCAGAGGGTTTAGTATCTGTGAGACTCAAATAAAAATGAAATCCCAACTATGATAGTATTACTATCCATTTTTGCTTGGTTCATGGAGGTACATGTTCTTATTTGAAAGAATGGAAACATAATCCTTCCTATAGCTATAGTTCCAGGACAACAGCCAAAGAGCTTTCTATCAGAATCTGAAAATGTGTCTCTTTTCTTGTATTTCTGTGTGAGGAGGTGGGGAGATCGATAGATCATGGCACATACTAGATAATGTGTACTTATGTTTCATACCACTAACTGTAAAGTCCTTCTCACATTTGGGCTTTTGAAACAACTACACATGTGTTCAATCATTATTATACACCTACAGTGAGCCCAGCCCTGTGCTGGATGTACAGAACACAAAGACGAATTAGGAGAGTTCCGGCCCTTGAAAATGCCTGGTCTAACAGGGAGACAGGTATGAAAAAATATCGAGGCAATCCACACTAACATGGCAAAAGTAAGAAATGCAAACATCTTTAATATTAACTGATTAGTTACTGGGTTTAAAATAGCCATCAACAGATATATACTTTGAAGGCTAGAGAGCACATTAGATTGGCCGGTTAAGTGTTCTTGCTGCCTACTTATTGTTTTTAAAAGGTGTGTCATGGAATAAAAAGCAAGCAATGAATTTACAGAACAGGATATCTCATGTGCGAGGCTGTATTTGCTTAGAAAGCCCTAATGTACGTAACAGGGAACAGAAACTTTACCAGATGGAAGTCAGTTGCTGATTTTATACAGCAAGTGATACTCGTTTTATAGGTCCCTGGTTCTTTCCACCACCCTTACATGGTATCTGTAGCAATTCTAGTGAGCTTCCTCAACCAGACCCTCTGAGATGGGTCATTCTCCTTTGCATTAAAATTGCTGCCTTGCAATCTGAAATACTGTTCAAAAACCCAAAATAATTTAAATAGTTCTAACTTGTTATAAAGTTCTCAGATACCATTAAGGGGAACCAAAACTTCAATTTTTTTTTTATTTCTCATATATCCGAAGACTTCTTACAAACTGCCTCAAAAACTCCTGAACTTAACCTGCACATACATGAATCTTTTCCTTCTCTCTTCCAATACTCTTCCAGACAAAATAAAGCCCAAAGAATGGAACTGGTAAAGGCAGACCCCTCTGGAGACAGGGTGGGAAAGGAGCAAGGAAACATATAATACCGTAGGCCACAGTATAGGGGAAAGGCTGGAGATACTAAAACCTTGGCATGGCTGTCCTGTCATAAGCTATTATGTCTAGAAAGCACAGACTCTGTTTTTTTTCCAGTGTGGTTCCCAGGGATGACCACAGTGCTTGGCACAGCTGTGTGTAAGAAAATACTTGCAGAAAGAATGAAAGCAATTGTTGGTAAGCTTGGCACATACACAGTAGATGCTCAGAACATGGAAGCCATTGCTATTAGTGCTATCTCAGTCCCAGTGGCCATGGAGTAGGTGAGAATTTTGTTACAACTGCATGTAAGCAAACATCTTCAGTATTCATTCAATAAATATTTTGAGTTTTTACTATGTACCAGCACAACTAGGGATTTAAAAAAAATCCCTCAAGAAGCCTATAGCTTATTGAGAGAAAAATTTATGCCAATGATTTCAACACTGTTCTTTTATCAGATATTTACTCAGCTCCTCCTATGTGTCAGTCACTTTATTGGATGCTGGGGATAAGCAGTAAACAGAAACAATTATCAATGTTCGTATGGTGGTTATAGTCTAGTAAACACATGTTACTACTAAAAGCAAACACACTGTTCTAAGAGCTTTCATGTATTATGGTTTAATTTCCACAATAACTATATGAGATGGATACTAATTATCCTCATTTTCAGAGGAGAAAATGGAAGCACAAGGTCAAATGGAAGAGTATGACATTATCAAGTACATACAAAAATCTGGGATAACCCAGAGGATGGATTGGTTAGCTGAAGAGCTGTCTTCTCAAAGGGCACAATTGGACTGTCATGTAAGAATATCTGCATGTTTCAAGTGTGTTTACACACTTAGAAATATATCACACTGTCAGACACAGTTGATCCTGTGCCACAACCTGCTCCAGGTATAAGATGGAGGCCATGATAAAATATACCACTTGGTCAATTAAAACCATT
This sequence comes from Smutsia gigantea, assembly GCA_032199065.1. NCBI lineage: Eukaryota > Metazoa > Chordata > Mammalia > Pholidota > Manidae > Smutsia > Smutsia gigantea. The sequence goes on along the minus strand of JAVSCE010015854.1, from coordinate 434,964 downwards.
CAAGTTTTTTTTAATTTTAATTTTTTATTTTGCTGTTATTAATATACAATTACATGAACATTATGGTTACTAGACTCCCCCTATTATCAAGTCCCCACTACATTCCCCATAGAACCATTAAAGTTTTATATAAAAAAAAAATCATAGCACTTAAGTAGAAAGAATTATCACTGTGATTTTCCGGTTTTCTTTTGCCACTTGAGTTTTTGTGGCCAGAAAGGATCGGTCTGTTAGCATAGGTCTCAAGCATCTGTATCTCACAGGCATACAGAGGGGACCAGCCTTGTTTCCTGTACTCCTCTGCCTCCTCCCATGGGCAGGGGCTTGCATCCTCCTAACTCAGGAGTGGGCTGCTCCATCCCGAAGGCAAAAGAGAAGCCCTTCAGTGGCTGCTGGCTGGACTCATCTGAGATCTGCTCTGGCCCCCAAAGCCAATCTTTTTCATGTTTATTCTAGATAATGTGTTCTAATCATCTGAACTCTTATCCGTACTTACTTTTGACAGGTTATTACTGCTTTTGTACCTTTCAAGGATACAGCTGCACCTTGAAAGGGATCAGCTGCTGCAACAGCAGGAGGAAGACTTTTAAAGGAACTGGAATTTGGGCATTCTGTTTTGTTGAATTCTTTCTCTGCTGCATTCAGTCTCAGGTTAGTAAATGTGAAAAATGTACTCCCATAAGTAAAAAGAGAAAAACATTAAGATTTTAAATTAGGTTTATCTTTGAAAGGTTAATTTGCAAAACAGAGATGGGAAATGGCACATTCAGCTTTTTACCCATTAAAATGGAACATATATCAATTTCTGTTTTTTAGCTTAAATATTGTAAAAGTAATCCATTCACATATCTTGTGTAAACACTCAAGATGATAGAGTATAAATGAGAGGTAAAGTCTCCTCCCTCTGCTCTAGAGTTAACCACTGCTATAATTTGATATTTCTAGTGAAGGAATTACTATTGTTTAGGGACTTTTTAATCTCCAAAGTACCATACAGTTAAGAGCAGTTTCAGCAGCAAACCTGAGGGCATCTTCACCCACCTGCTGCTCTCACCCAAGCATATGTAGCCCTAGAAGGCTGCGTGCGATCAGATCCTGAGGGGTACTTATTTATTTTGCTCCCTGGACTGGGAATACATTCTGGTAATATTTTTCGTTTATTTTTGAATTGAGAAAGAAACCAGCAACACTTTATCTCATTTACACAAGGTTCACCTTTATCAGCAAATTTGAGGCAGCTGTTAACAACCAGAACACAGTCCCTAAAATAATATGCCAGAAAGACAGACTCAAGGTCTGGAAAATATAACTAAAAGTATAATCTCAAGGCTTTGATTGAAGAAAATAAGAACAAAAGTATAAAGGCCTGAAGGGCCACAGAGCTGTAATTACTCTGTACACATCTACAAGTACAAAGTTTATGGGGGAAATAACACCCAATAGTGGTAGACATGAAATCTCAGGTATTGTCCTGGCCAATGTCCACAAGCTACTATATTACAGCTATACATGTTTTTACTACTGTTTAAAAAAAAAACCCTCTGTGGATTATAAAAAAGGAAGTGGTTTTTTTTAATATAATTTATTTTGGTATCATTAATCTACAATTACATGTGCAATATTATGGTTATTAAACTACCCCTTCATCAGGTCCCCCCCCCCAACCCCATTACAGTCACTGTCCATCAGCGTAGTGAGATGCTATAGAATCACTACTTGTCTTCTGAGTTGTACAGCCCTCCCGTGCCCCCCCAACATTACGTCTGCTAATCGTAATGCCCCTTTTTCCCTCTTATCCCTCCCTTCCCTCCCATTTTCCCCAGTCCCTTTCCCTTTGGTAACTATTAGTCCGTTCTTGGGTTCTGTGAGTCTGCTGCTGTTTTGTTAAAAAGGAAGTGGTTTTAAAAGACCTACTTAATTGGTTGGGGTTCAGAAAAGGTACATTTTCACACAATCAGATTACAGAATAATTTGGAACATGTTTTCTGGAGGGCATTTTGCAATGTGGAGCAAATATGCTTTAAAATGTACCTACCCTTTGACCTATAACTCCCTTCTGGGGATTTAGCTTAAGGACATCATGAATCTGTGCAAATCTTTACTTGCAATAACATTCACTGCAATGCTTTAATAGCAAAGTATTGGCAACAATCTTATGTCCAATAAGGGAACTGGATTGATAAATTATGAAGAAGGGAGTACTGTGGAGTCATCAAAACGAGAAAGTGCAGATGCTGACGTGGAGAGAAGAACTGAAAAATACTAGGAGGAGTTAATAGTGTTATCTCTCAGTTGTGGGATGCCTGGTAAGTTTTTTCAGTGTAAATATCCATAGGAATTTTGGGAATTTGTTGGTATCAGAGAAAAGCAGAGTTTAAAAAAGCCTCTGAGATTAAGACCAATACACATACATAAATAAATAAGATATGAATGAGTGTAGGAAATGCTCAAAATATAATTTTGGGGACTTGTTCTCAAGCAGGTATAATAGAAGTGGGGAGAAGACTTTAAATAAAATAATATTTCCATTAGAAAGTACTAGTCTTGAAACCTCATTTCAACCATAATTCACTGAAATTCTCACTGAAAAACTGGTCTACTATGCTATAACAGTAAAGTAAGGCCATTTTCAAGAAAAGTCACACAAAAAGGAAAGGCATTTTCATTAATACTCAACAGGAAAATTCGATTAACCATAACTCTGCACACACCAGCCCAACAGCATTTGTTGGCTTAAATATACTCATCTATGCCCCCAATAGCCCTTCTACAAAGTCAATCCAACCTTCTGATGTGTTCAGCTATGATAGCTTTAGAGTCTAATGAATTTATGTTTTACTCTGTTGAATACCACAACTGTATGGCCTCTCTCAGACCCATGTTCCCTACTTCCTGGTCCTGTCTTCTGACATTAGCTCCTGTTGAGGTTACAGCCGGCCAGCCAGCAAGCCTGGAGCAAATGGTTTTGTTTCTAATTAAAAATTTTTATTTGCATACACCCATCAGGCTAAAATTGAAAGGAAGGAAAATATCAATTGTTGGCAAGGATACAGAGCAACTGGAACTTTCACAGCTGGTGGGAGTGTAATGGGTACAACCACTTTGGAAAACTGCTTGGCAGTTTGTACCGAAGCTAAATATTCAAATATCTTATAACTCAGAAAATCCACTCCTATGTATATACCCAAGAGAAATGAGGGTCTATGCTCATCAGACATATACTGGCATGTTTGTACATAATATCCTGGAGTCTGAAAACAATCCGAATGTCCCTCAAGGGAAGAATAGATACACTGTGACATATTCACCCAGTGCAATACTGCACAACAAAAAGAATGAACTACAATTACTCCTACAACACAGGTGAAAGAAGAGACAAAATGGGCCAAACTAAGTTTGCTGTTAGAAGTTAGGAAAGTAATCTTGGAGGGGGAATAGTAACTGGACAGGGACATGAAAGGAACTTCAGGGGGAACTGGTTATGGTCTTGTTTCTTGAGCTGGGTGTTGGTCACACAGGTGTGTTCAGTTAGTGACAATTAAGTAAGATATATATACCAAAGCACACCTTTCAGTACGTATGTTCAATTTAATAAAACGTTTTAGAAATAAAAAATATATTTGCAACTATTAACAGATAAGCTAAATTAATGTTTGTGCTGCTTTTATAATAATTTTTACTTTTAACTGTAGAATAAATAGTGGTGTGGAATGTTGAGGAAAACGAAAACCCAAATTGTTTGCAGTTTCATGCACATTAGGTTTCCCATGAAGGTCTGCCTGTGGCTCATTACAACAGAAGTGCCAGGCAGGATTAGTGCCCAATGCTGGAATAATTTCACAAATATAAACTCAAAAGCAACCTGAAACTTATGAATGGTGTCATCTAAGTGGCCCCAGGTTTCATAAAAAAGGATGCTGCTCTGTCTGAATAGCAATAATACTATCATAGTTCTAAAACCCCCTTCCAGTCAAGTAAAAATGTTAGGTCAGAAAAAGACATTCATTGTGTGGCTTTGTATTTTCACTTCACCAGACAAAAAGCTACAATACTGGGCTGTTCAGTTGAATATTTCATATCTGGCACCCCTTTCTGCTGCTACCTGGCATCTGATCCTTACTGTTCCCTTTCTTAGTCATCACAGAGCCAAGAGCAAGCTGTCTGGCCTTCTGCAAATCCCATTTTATCTCCGGCCCACCTGAAGTAATATTATGGGAACAGATGAAGATATCAAATAGTGTACACAACTACAACAATAAACATAAAAGGCAGTTTAAACCTTCAAAAGCTAGATCTGTAAAGCATAGTCCACATTGGAAGCCAATCAGACAGGGACTTTCATTTATGTATCCCCAGTGAAACACAGGTAGGGAAAAGAAAAAGCCATTCAACAAACAAAACCTAGTACCCATCCCTGAGATTGCTTGCTATAACCCAATAAAAGAAAAAAAGTACCTCATTTTCTTATCTAAAAAAGGTTTGTTCAAAACAGGCCAAAGATGATGAATTAACAAAATGGCAGAAAATTCTGGTCACATCTTAGATCACTAAATTATGAAAAATATTTGGTTTGTGTATTTATTGGCCACTAGAAACTATTTATTATACAAAAAGGATAGGGATGGAGACTGGTGGGATAGATGGCATGTGGGCACTGGTCACTCCTAGACTTTGGGCCTCAGTTTCTTTTCTTTCTTTTTTTTTATTAAGGTATCATTGATATATAATCTTATGAAGGTTTCACATGAGCAACATTGTGGTTACTACATTCACCCCATTATCAAGTCTCCACCACATACCCCATTGCAGTCACTGTCTATCAACATAGTAAGATGCTATTGAGTCACTACTTGTCTTCTCTGTGCTATACTGCCTTCCCCGTGCCCCCCTTAAATTATGTGTGCTAATCATAATACCCTTTAATCCCCTTCTCCCTCCCCACGCCATTTCTTTTGGTAACTGCTAGTCCCTTCTTGGGGTCTAGGAGTCTGCTGCTGTTTTGTTCCTTCAGTTTTTGCTTTGTTGTTAATACTCCACATGTGGAGTGAAATCATTTGGTATTTGTCTTTCTCGGCCTGGCTTCTTTCACTGAGCATAATACCCTCTAGCTCCATCCATGTTGTTGCAAATGGTAGGACTTGTTTCTTCTTATGGCTGAATAATATTCCACTGTGTATATGTACCACATCTTCTTTATCCATTCATCTACTGATGGACACTTGGGTTGCTTCCATATCTTGGCTATTGTAAACAGTACGGTGATAAACATAGGGGTACATGTCTTTTTGAATCTGTAATCTTGTTTACTTAGGGTAAATTCCTAGGAGTAGAATTCCTGGGTCAAATAGTATTTCTATTTTGAGTTTTTTGAGGAACCTCCAGATTGTTTTCCATAATGGTTGAACTAATTTACATTCCCACCAGCAGTGTAGGAGGGTTCCCCTTTCTCCACATCCTCTGGGCCTCAGTTTCTTAACGGTAAACAAAATCCACATCCACCTCAAGGGCTAAAGTATACTCAGAATGAAACCAGTGTTTCATTAAAAGTGTCAAGGCTGGTGGGGGAATCTGGCATAGGATAGATGCTTACTAGATAAATTAGCATTCATTTATTCAACAAATATGCATGCCTACTACATGCCAAGAACTGCTCTAAGTGCTTGGAATACCACAGAGCTCTTTTCCTTTGGAAGCTCACATTCTAGGTGGAGAAGGAAGAGACATAAATGAACATAATAAATATACAGTATATCCTAAGGCAGTAAGGGCTGTCAGGGGAAAAGTGAAGTTAGGTGGGGTTGGAGATGAATGGCATTGTCTGCAATTTTAAAGAGCTGTCTGAGCAGGCCTGAGAAGGTGACATTTAAACAAAGACTTCTGTGTTCCGTTTCCCCTCTCCTTTTTAAGTGTCATTTTTCCCTTCACTGCTGCTTTGGGAAGATTAAGATAGGTAGACATCCCTGGATGATGTCACACCCAGCCCCCCTCAGCTTCCTAAGACTTTAACAGTTCTAACTTCTAGGAAGGTTGTGGTTACTCTTAATTAAGGGTTTTTTTTTACTTTACTTCTTCCTTGTACCACAAAGTATGTATTCATCAGAAAACCATGCAAAATTACACACAAGCTGCTGGGGGCAAATTATGGGCATATTATATAGGCTGAAGTGTGGGGAAGGGGCTGGATCTTTGGCTTAACTCTAATTAGCAAGAGTAAAATTACTTGACATTTTGGGGCTTATTATTCTACCATTTGTTTGTGAAGTGGTAAAACACACAACCTCCTGGGATTCAGTATGGATCTCCAGTAATCATTTGTCTAAGTATACATGTTAGAAAACTCAGCAAATGTGTAAATATTTAAAGATATTTGATACTGTATAGAGGATCACACTATTCTGTAATCCCCCATTTCACTCAAAGAATTTACTCCTTTATTTCAGAGTTGGAGAGATTTGAGCATTAAAAAAAAAAAATCTCAAACCCATACTAGCAAAGTCATAAAATCTCACCTGCAAGTGGCTTTTGTAAATGCACCTAGTTAGGTTGTGTTTCTATTAGTAAAACATTGTAGACTGCTCGGTAACGTAAAGGAAATCTCTTTTTAAAAAGAACTAGATTTCATCGAAACTACCAGTAGATTTTTACCATATTAAGCTCAAATTGTTTTCAGCTTTGATTGTGAAGAGGGAGGAAGAACACAACGAGCAGGTGGTGAGAAGATTTCAGGCTTTCAATCACACCTGAAATTCAGTGTAAAAATTTACTGTGCATTTCTGTCATAGCCAAAGTATGAGCTAGCAGCATTCACGTCACAGATTACATATAAACGTGTTGTCTGGAGCTGTAAATTTTGTCCCACCATCTCAACACAAAAAATCATTAACAAGGAAATGGTGATTAAAGTTAATTAAACATTCATGAGCTTTTAGTAGGTTTAAAGACACCTGGGAAAGGAAAGCAATAGGTACTGGTCTCTGATATTCAGTGCCCTACAACCTTTCAAGATACGAAAGTGATTTACATTGCCTTATGTTTATAAATACACATAACCGAAACTACAAAATTCTCACATTTTTCCTCCTGCGCCAGTTCCCTGGGTAATTCAACATGCCAAAGTGGTCAGCACTTGTGGTACTGTAATTCACTTGAGTACAGTCCCTCCACTGAGTCATTACTAAAAGTGAAAGCCAGGACGAAGTGGAGGGAAAAAAAGCAAAGAGAAGAGTTATTTCAGAGCACCTGATTGGTGGTCTCATTTTGCAATCTCATCTCAGATTGCAAAGATATATGTGCCTGTATTCTCAGAGGCATGGGGAGAGGACCTTAAAGAGTTCACGTTTTCGTGCCCCAGGGGATACTCCACCTCAAATTTGCAATGATCTGCATTCCTCAATTACATACAGCTTTTCCTTATGGGACAGTCATCAGAGTAGCTACTATTCCCCTAATCTAAGAGTAAGGATGTTCTGTTTACACATTGTCAACACCCCATACTACATGCTGCACCGTCTTCAGGGTCATTTAAATATTACCACTCTCAATACAACTGTAAACCTTTAACATTCAAATTTCTGGGATTTCTAGAATTTGCCCATCTGTTAATGAAACACATGAATAAGGAACATATTTTGGTCACAGCTACTTACTGAGCCCACAAATGCTCTTTCAACTGTGTCTACTGTATCAATCTATAAAGCATAATTCACGTGTTACACTGTGTCTTCAGATGAAGGGAATCAAATTCAAAGGGTAGATTATGAATATATTTTCATGCTCTTTTTAAATTCTTATCCAACAAAAGTCAATAAACTGTGGTTTCAGGAATTCACTCAGACCTTGCAAATCTAGAAACTAAAATTTAGGATGAAGAAAAAAAAACTATAGAAATGACTAAACTGTGGGCCTTAAAAATGGCTACAAATGAATTTAGAGACCTTGGGTTCCATGAACTTAAGTCTTCTTAAAACAAAAGTTGTTCTGTATTCTATTAGTAGCAGGTGATTGAACACATATCTTATTTCGACTGGAATTCACTTATAAATACTTAAACTTACTAAACCGGCCACTAATCCTCAATCTATATCGTCTCTGGAAAAATAATCTCATGATAAAAGAGTTAAGAGAATGACCGTCCATGCATTCCTAGGGTTAGGTCAATTTTATGAAAACCTCGGGTGTTCTCTGACTCCAAGCACCCCAGGGAATAATCAAGCCGCGTGAGAAAGGGGCCAAAGGGAGCGAGTGGCAGCCTTCCTGGGGGCGGCCGCCGGCGCCCGCGTACGGCCCGGAGGGGCGGGCGCCCCCCTGGAGGCCGACTGTCGCGCGCGGTCCTCCCTCGGAGGAAAGTCGAGCTGGGCTCTCTGGTCTCGGAGGGCAGCTTAAGGGCGGCCACCGATTCCAAGGGACAGTCGGGGAGGAGGATGTGGCCTCCAGGGTCGGCCCGGCACCCCCTTCCCCAGCTCTCCCCATATACGTAAGGCTGTGAAACGTGGAGTTTGTCGGAGTCTCCAGCGCCGGGAGGGGTGGCGGGGAGGGGCGTGTCCCCGCGTAAAGTCCCCTCCTCACCCCCAAGGTGAAAAATCCCGACCTTCCTCCGGCCAGAGCCGCCAGCTGCCGGCGGGGCCTCCTCGTTTCCCGGCCTCAAGCCCAGAACCCCAGCGCCCCGGAGTCCCCGCGTCCCGAATCCCGGAGCCCCCAGAATCTCCGGCCCCGAACCCCGGCGCCCCGAGTCCCAGGGTCCCGAGCCCCGGCGCCCTCAGGGTTCCCGGATCTCTCCGAGCCCCCGAGCCACCCGGTCTCGAACCCTCAACCCCGCGACCCTGGGGTCCGAACCCGCTTACCCGGTAGGTGGTCTCCGTGAGCCGGTTCACCTCCTCCGGCCCCCGCGACATGGCTGCAGCCGCCCGGCGGGCGAGCGCGGGAGGACGCGGCCGGGCCTCGTGGCCGCCCGACCCGGGAATGCGGGAGCGCCGGGGCGCGGCTGAGGGACCCGCGAAGGCCTGCAGCCGCCACAGCCGTCGTCCCGCGAGGACCGGCGCGCGCCTCAGCCGCCAAAATGTCAAAACTTGCGGCGCCCCAGCCCCGACCTAGAAGAGATGAAGAGACGCAGCCTGACGCGGTGGGGCGGGAAGAGCGTGGCGGGCGGAGCGGCCCCACCTGAGGCGGGCGGGGTGGGCGGGGCGGCTGGGAAGTGGTGCGGCCCGGGTGGGCGGGGCGGCCCGCACCTGAGGCGGGCGGGGTGGGCGGGGCCGAGCGGCCTGTGTGGGAGGGGCGGAGGGGAGCAGATCCACGCGAGCGAGGGGCGGCCCCACCTGAGGCGCGCGGTGCGGGGTTGCCCATTGGCGCCCTTTGGAGGCCCGCGGAGGGCTCCTGGCAACGCAGGGACCCGGACCTCGCGAGGAATCTGTAGCTTGAGATGCTGTTCCTCGTGGACAGAGGCCGCTCGAAGGACAAGCCAGGCTTCTGTGGTCCTAGAGCCGCGCTCTCCGCGGGCGCTCTCCCCAAGCTGCCTTTTGGAGAAAAAGGGCCCACGTTCCCCAGTTGTAATGAGTTCCCTGCTTAGCTCCTTCCCACGCACCCCTCTCTCGGTGACTCCAAAGATCTCAGGGATCCCAGGGCACGCGCTGTCACAGGGAGGAAGGGGGCTGCCACTGGCATTCTTGGAAGCTCCCGATACATCAAATTATTAAGTGCCAAGACCTAGTTTCAGAAATGGCAGTAGGTTTTTAAGTTTTTTTTTGCACTTTGCACTGAGAACGGCCTTTAACTCAATGCAGTATAACTACTATTCACAAGATCGCTACAAGATTTAGAAAGCCATGGTGAGCTGAGGTGTTGTGGAGGTAACTTCCTTCCAGCAAAGAGTCTGAGTATGTTCCCTATTAGATCCTGAGGATCCAGCGGGAACCTCTGCTTAGCATCTGAGACATCCACTCGACAAGAGCGGGACGGCTTTTCTGGCTTTTAATAACTTCTATCGGGGTGCAATTGCACCTTTTTATGGGCTGTTAGGATATGAGGATTCTAAACTGTTCCTGTAATGAAGTTCACTGGGAAACTGGCACACAGAAGGTACTGTGTGACCCAAGAGTGTGAGATGCCACAGGACTTAGACCTGAAACAACCAGTTGGACTCTGGGACAATGTTAACAGGTTTTGCCAGTTATAAAACATATCATGCTGGGAACCAAAAAGTTACTTCTTCTTGAATGTTGGGGGAAATAACACATTGGCTCTAGGTTTCGGGCAGTGGAAGCAGCTGCCTCCTTCCTTAGCAACTTTCTAGCGTTTGTCTCATAAGATTTGAAGATTGGATTTCATTTATCATACTGAGGTGAATTCATGACCTATAACCACTGCCACTATGTATTAGGCTTTTCAAGCCAGTCTGTCGGATTCCATTTAAACTTGAAAATCACCGCCTTAACTTTGCAAGTCACCTTTTGTCTTCGGACTTCCTTCCCGTGCCTTCTGATGAATGGAGTCATTTCACCCTCTGCAGCAAGGCAGTCAACCGGGGAGGTGGAAAGAGAGCAGAAGCTTAACCTTTAACACTCCGCAGCTCTGCAGTGTGGTTCAGAGCCAGAAAAGACAGAAAATGACAAACCACCATAAAAACAGCAAGAATCTCAGATGGCCTCATTTGATTGCCAAGGTTAGAACTTGATCGAAGGAGCAAGTTCATAACTGTAGGCAAATCTTCAGATGGATATTTGGTCATACTAACTCTCCTTTTTGAAAATAATTTCCTGGTTAGGACCATCCTGCTCATTCAGAAGCCCTTGAGAATGGTCAGTTTGTGGTCTGTACTGACATTAAGAATGGTGCAGATCAGCCCCCAGCCCAACGTTTGGCACACAGGTACGTGTGGGTATTGATTTGCCCTGTGCCAGGCACTCTGCTGGGGACTGTGGGAGTGCAGGGTGAACTGGCCTTGACCCAAGCCTTTAATAATATATGTGCAGGAGGTAGAATTCAGGGAGGACCACAATGAAAGGTGTAGTAGAGGTACAGTCAAATGTGCTACAGGTGTGAAAAGGTGGGAGTCCTCCCACAAGGCTATTTGTATTAGGCTAACTTCAGAACCCCCAGTCTTAATTGTGTCTGGGACTTCATGACACTCAGACCAAAGAAAATAAATCAATAGAAAGGGATGACTCAGGAGATGGGGAGAGCTGCCTTGCCCAGCAGTCCTTCACCTGCTGAGAAAGCACTGCAGTCACTCTCCAACTGCCCAGATCACTGGCCTGCAAGGAGCTGGCCTGGCCTTGCTGGAAATCAACACCACACTTCCCCAGGGGCAGGCAACCGAGGTTTCCTCTTTTAGCTCCTGCTTGAGTTTAAATAATCAAAAATCTGGTTTATGTTAGCAAAAGCCATAAAAAGCAATTGCAGATGACAGCATCAATATTTTGAAAGCCACCCTCCAAACAGGCTCTTGTTTTGAGGTTTATGCCTTCTTCTGAACTTTTTATGGGGCCTGCTGAGGGGCTCTCTGCTTTGATGGGTGCTCTGTGATGTCCAAGAGAATTCTACTATGTTACATGACAAGATCTCCACTGATAAACAGCAGTTTGGGCAAATTCCCATATAAAATACCCAGAGAAAGGAGGGGGCTTTAAGTGTTCTCATTCTGAAAAAGCAAAGGTGAATTGAAAACTCAATTACCATTTTGTAACTTTCTTCCAATCCAAGAAGCATTAACTTCTCCAGCTTCATTTTCTCTAGCCATTCCCTCTGCCTAGAATTTTCTCCCCCAACTCCCACTCACTTTCCAGCAATTTGGATTTCAGCCTAAGATGCAGGCTCAGAGAGGCCTTCCCTACCCACTCCACCTGAAGGAGTATTTTGGACCCTTTCTATCATAGCATGCTATTTTCATTCTAATAGTTCCTGTCCCTTGCCATGGTAGGCTGAAGAGTGGCTCCCCAAGGTCCAAGTCCTAACTCTCAGAACCTGTGCTTGTTCCCTTATATGGCAAAAGGGACTCGCAAATGTGGTCAAGGTAAAGATATTGAGAGAAGGAGATTATCTAAGATTCTCTAGATGGGCCAGATATAATCACAATGATCCTATAAGAGGGACACAGGAGAAGGCGATGTGATGACAACAGCAGAGATGGGAGTGACACACTCTGAAGATGGAGGAAGAGGCCACCAGCTGTGAAATACAGGAGACCACTAAAAGCTGGAAAAGGCACATATGTGGATTCTCCCCTCAGAACTTGAAGAAGGAACTATTCCTAACAGCTTGATTTCAGCACTATGAGACTCACTTTAGACCTCTGCCCCAGAACTGTAAGAGAAAACTATGTGTTGTTTTACGTCACTAACTTTGTAGCAATTTGTTACAGTAGCAATGGGAAACTAACACACAAGCTAACCTTTTTCTCATTCATTTCTTTATTGCTTGTCTGTTCCCACACCCCTCCTCCCATCAGAATACATATGTCATGAGGGCCAGGATGACTCCTGTCTGGTTCCCTGCAGGTTGCTCAACACCTGGTACATGGTAGATGCTCACGAACTGTTAAGAAAATGAATTTATGAGGTATTCAACATGCCCTTCATTTCACGAGAAACAACTACACCAGAGGTTTGCTTTCTCCAACTTTCAAAAGAACAATAAAATAGGACACTGCAAAACAGACTGTGGGGCTGAAGTCCTTGAAGGGGATATATAGATATAAGATTCAACAAATATCAAAAGGGTACAAAGCATCGGCATAAATAGATGTTGAGAAAAAACTAGCTTTCTCCAGCACAGTTCACTGCAGAGTCACTGTAATATGAATACAGGGAAAATGTTAGTGCTCAAGCCAAGGTAAATACTTATCAAATTCATAAGAGTAAGAGTTAAATGTAAAATGTATCAATATGGTGAAATATTATATGACTATGAAGCATGCAGCAGATCCTCTAAGACAAATGAAAACGAATTTTGCCACTTCAATGGTATTTGAGTCCCTTCTGCTCAAATCTTAATCCATCTTCTCTGTTGCTCATGAATTTTTTACAAATACTGCGAAATACTATTTTAGTTTTTCATAGACCTGATATTTTATCCTGCAACACTTCAATAGTTGTTGTGTCTTGTGTCAACGAGAGCTGTATGAGATATAATTTATGTAACATACAAGGTACCTACTTAAAGTGTACAATTTAATGGTTTTCAGTTTATGCATAAGGTTGTGCAACCAGGTCTATAATCAATTTTAGAACATTTTCATCACCCTAAAAAGAAATTCTATACTCATTAGTGGTTACTCCTTATTTTCCTCCAACTCTTTCCCCTAAGTCCCATACAACTACTGAATCTACTTTTATCTCTGTAGGTTTGCCTACTCTGCACATTTGTATAAATGGAATCATACAATAGTGGGCTTTTGTGATTGGTTTCTTTCACTTAGTGTAGTGCTTTCAAGGCTTGTCCATGTTCTAGTATGAATCATTACTTCATACCTTTACTTGCTGTGTAATATTCCATTATATACCACTTTTGTTTATCCATTCATTCACTAATGGACTGTTTGGATTGTTTCCACATTCTGGGTATTGTGAATAATACTGCTGTGAACCTTGCATATACATTTTTGTGCAGCTGTCTATTTTTACTTCTGTTAGGTACATACCTAGGAATAGATTAGCTGGGTCATATCGTAATTCTATGCTTAATATTTTTAAGAATGGCAAACTATTTTTCAAAGTGGCTGCATTATTTTACATTTCATACCAATGTATGAGGGTTCCAATTTTTCCACATCTTTGTCAACACTTGTTATTGTCTATCTTTTTTATTATAGCTATCCTACTGGCTTTGAATTGGTATCTCTTTGTGGTTTTGACTTGCATTTCCCTAGTAGCTAATGATATTGAGTATCTTTTCATGCACTTATTTTATATCATCTTTGGAGAAATGTCTATTCCGATCTTTGGCCCATTTTTAAATTGTGTTCATTTTATCTTATTATTGAGTTATCAGATTTCTTCATATATTCTGAATACAAGTCCCCTACCAGATACATGATTTACAAATATTTTCTCCCATTTTGTGAGTTGTCTTTTCACTTTCTTGATGGTGTCCTTTGAAGCACAAAGATTTTAAATTTTAAGTCCTATTTATTTTTTTCTTTTGTTGCTTGTGATTTTGGTGTCATATTAAGAAACCATTGCCTAACCCAAGGTCACAAAGATTTACCCCCTATGTTTTCTTCTAAGAGATTTATAGTTTTCTCTCTTATAATTAGATCTGTGACTCACTTTGAGTTCATTACTGTGTATAGTGTAAGAAAGGGGTCCAACTTCATCCTTTAGCCTATGGATATCCAGTTGTTCTAGCTCTATTTGTTGAAAGGATGATTCTTTCCCCCATGAATTGTCTTGGCACTCTTGTAAAAAAATCAGTTGACATAAATGTAAGAGTTTATTTCTGGACTTGCAGTTCTGTTTGACTGATCTGCATGTTTATCCTGCCACTATACTGCTACACTGTATTGATCACTGTAGTTTCCTAGTATATTTTGAATTTGGAAAGTGTGAGTCCTATAACTTTGTTCATCTTCTTCAAGATCATTTTAGCCAATCTGAGTGCTTTGTATTTCCATATCAATTTTAGGATTTGCTTGTTAATTTATGTACGAAAAACACCTGGGAGTTTGGTAAAGATTTTATTAAACCTGTAGATCAATTTGGGAAGTATTACTATTTTAACAATATTTGTGATCCATGAACACAAAACATTCTCCCATTTATTTAGGTCTTCTTTCATTTCTTTAAACAATGTTTTGCAGTTTTCACAGTATAAGTTTGACATTTATTTTGTAAAATTTATTACTAAGTATTTTACTTTTTGGATGCTATTGTAAATGAAATTATTTTCTTACTTTCATTCAGATTGTTCATTTTAAATGTATAGAAATATAACTGATTTTTTTTGGTATCATTAATCTACAATTACATGAGCAACATTATGGTTACTAGACTCCCCTCATCATCAAGTCCCCACCACACACCCCATTACAGTCACTGTCCATCAGCGTAGTGAGATGCTATAGAATCACTACTTGTCTTCTCTGAGTTGTACAGCCCTCCCCATGCCCCCCCAACATTATGTGTGCTAATCGTAATGCCCCTTTATCCCCCTTATCCCTCCCTTCCCACCCATCCTCCCCAGTCCCTTTCCCTTTGGTAACTATTAGTCCGTTCCTGGGTTCTGCGAGTCTGCTGTTGTTTTGTTCCTTCAGTTTTTACTTTGTTCTTATACCCCACAGATGAGTGAAATCATTTGATACTTGTCTTTCTCCACCTGGCTTATTTCACTGAGCATAATACCCTCTAGTTCCATCCATGTTGTTGCAAATGGTAGGATTTGTTTTCTTCTTATGGCTGAATAATATTCCATTCTGTATATATACCACATCTTCTTTATCCATTCATCTACTGACAGACACTTAGGTTGCTTCCACTTACTGGCTATTGTAAATAGTGCTGCGATAAACATAGGGGTGCATATGTCTTTTTGAAACTGGATTGCGGCATTTGTAGGGTAAACTCCTAGGAGTGGGATTCCTGGGTCAAATGGTATTTCTTTTTGAGTTTTTTGAGGAACCTCCATACTGTTTTCCACAATGGTTGAACTAATTTACATTCCCACCAGCAGTGTAGGAGAGTTCCCCTTTCTTCACATCCTCGCCAACATTTGTTGTTGTTTGTCTTTTGAATGGTGGCCATCCCAACTGGTTGAGGTGATGTCTCATTGTGGTTTTAATTTGCATTTCTCTGATGATTAGGGTTGTGGAGCATCTTTTCATGTGCCTGTTGGCCATCTGAATTTCTTCTTTGGAGAAGTGTCTGTTCAGCTCCTCTGCCCATTTTTTAATTGGATTATTTGCTTTTTGTTTGTTGAGGTGCGTGAGCTCTTTATATAATTTGGATGTCAAGCCCTTATCGGATATATCATTTATGAATATGTTCTCCCATACCATAGGATGTCTTTTTGTTCTATTGATGGTGTCCTTTGCCGTACAGAAGCTTTTTAGTTTGATATAGTCCCACTTGTTCATTTTTGCTTTGTTTCCCTTGCCTGGGGAGATATGTTCATGAAGAAGTTGCTCATGTTTATGTCCAAGAGATTTTTGCCTATGTTTTTTTCTAAGAGTTTTATGGTTTCATAACTTACATTCAGGTCTTTGATCCATTTTGAGTTTACTTTTATGTATGGGGTTAGACAATAATCCAGTTTCATTCTCTTAAATGCAGCTCTCCAGTTTTGCCAAAACCAGCTGTTGAAGAGGCTGTCATTTCCCCATTGTATGTCCATGGCTCCTTTATCGTATATTAATTGACCGTATATGTTTGGGTTAATATCTGGACTCTCTATTTTGTTCCACTGGTCTGTGGGTCTGTTCTTGTACCAGTACCAAATTGTCTTGGTTACTGTGGCTTTGTAGTAGAGCTTGAAGTTGGGAAGCAAGATTCCCCCCTGCTTTATTCTTCTTTCTCAGGATTGCTTTGGCTATTTAGAGTCTTTTGTGTTTCCATATGAATTTTAGAACTATTTGTTCCAGTTCATTGAAGAATGCTGTTGGTATTTTGATAGGGATTGCATTGAATCTGTAGATTGCTTTAGGCAGGATGGCCATTTTGACAATATTAATTCTTCCTAGCCAAGAGCATGGGATGAGTTTCCATTTGTTAGTGTCGTTTTTAATTTCTCTTAAGAGTGTCTTGTAGTTTTCAGGGTACAGGTCTTTCACTTCCTTGGTTAGATTTATTCCTAGGTATTTTATTCTTTTTGATGCAATTGTGAATAGAATTGTTTTCCTGATTTCTCTTTCTGCTAGTTCATCGTTAGTGTATAGGAAAGCAACAGATTTCTGTGTATTAATTTTGTATCCTGCAACTTTGCTGAATTCAAATATTAGTTCTAGTAGTTTTGGAGTGGAGTCTTTAGGGTTTTTTATTTACAGTATCATGTCATCTGCAGATAGTTACAGTTTGACTTCTTCTTTACCAATCTGGATGCCTTGTATGTCTTTGTTTTGTCTGATTGCTGTGGCTAGGACCTCCAGAACTATGTTGAATGACAGTGGGGAGAGTGGGCATCCCTGTCTTGTTTCTAATCTTAGGTGAAAAGCTTTCAGCTTCTCACTGTTAAGTATAATGTTGTCTGTGGGTTTGTCATATATGGCCTTTATTATGTTGAGGTACTTGCCCTCTATACCCATTTTGTTGAGAATTTTTATCATGAGTGTATGTTGAATTTTGTTGAATGCTTTTTCAGCATCTATGGAAATTATCATGTGGTTTTTGTCGTTTTTGTTGATGTGGTGAATGATGTTGATGGATTTTCGAATGTTTTACCATCCTTGCATCCCTGAGATGAATTCCACTTGATCATGGTGTATGATCCTCTTGATGTATTTTTGAATTCAGTTTGCTAATATTTTGTTGAGTATTTTTGCATCTATGTTCAACAGGGATATTGATCTGTAATTTTTTTGTGTGTGGTCTTTGCCTCGTTTTGGTGTTAGAGTGATGCTGGCTTCATAGAATGAGTTTGGAAGAATTCCCTCCTCTTTTATTTTTTGGAAAACTTTAAGGAGAATGGGTATTATGTCTTCTCTATATGTCTGATAAAATTCAGCAGTGAATCCATCTGGCCTGGAGGTTTTGTTCTTGGGTATGTTTTTGATTACCGCTTCAATTTCGTTGCTGGTGATTGATCTGTTTAGATTTTCTGTTTCTTCCTTTGTCAGTCTTGGCAGGTTGTATTTTTCTAGGAAGTTGTCCATTTCTTCTTGGTTATCCAGTTTGTTAGCATGTAGATTTTCATAGTATTCTCTAATAATTCTTTGTATTTCTGTGGGGTCTGTCGTGATTTTTCCTTTCTCATTTCTATTTATGTGTGTAGATTCTCTTTTTCTCTTAATAAGTCTGGCTATGGGTTTATCTAATTTGTTTATTTTCTCAAAGATCCAGCCCTTGGTTTCATTTATATTTTTATTGTTTTATTCTTCTCAATTATATTTATTTCTTCTCTGATCTTTATTATGCCCTTCCTTCTGCTGACTTTGGGCCTCATTTGTTCTTTTTCCAGTTTCAGTAATTATGACTTTAGACTACTCATTTGAAATTGTTCTTCCTTCTTTAGATAGGCCTGGATTGCTTTATACTTTCCTCTTAGAACTGCCTTCGCTGTGTCCCACAGAAGTTGGGGCTTTGTGCTGTTATCATTTGTCACCATATATTGCTTGATCTCAGTTTTAGTTTGGTCAATGATCCATTGATTATTTAGGAGCATGTTGCTAAGCCTCCATGTGTTTGTGAACCTTTTTGTTTTCTTTGTACAATTTATTTCTAGTTTTATACCTTTGTGAGCTGAGAAGTTGGTTGGTAGAATTTCAATCTTTTTGAATTTACTGAGTCTCTTTTTATGGCCTAGTATGTGGTCTATTCTGGAAAATGTTCCATGTGCACTTGAGAAGAGTGTGTATCCTGCTGCTTTGGGTGTAGAGTTGTGTAGATGTCTGTTAGGTCCATCTATTCTTCTGTGTTGTTCAGTGCCTCTGTGTCCTTACTTATTTTCTGTCTGGTTTATCTGTCCTTTGGAGTGAGTGGTGTGTTGAAGTCTCCTAAAATGAATGCACTGTATTCTGTTTCCTCCTTTCATTCTGTTAGTTTTTGTTTCACATATGCTGGCTCTCCTGTGTTGGGTGCATATGTATTTATAATGGCTATATCCTCTTGTTGGAATGGCACTTTTATCATTATGTAATGTCCTTCTTTATCTCTTGTTACGTTCTTTATTTTGAAGTCTGTTTTGTCTGATACAAGTACTGCAACACCTGCTTTTTTCTCCCTATTGTTTGCATGAAATATCTTTTTCCATCCCTTCACTTTTAGTCTGCATATGTCTTTGGGTTTGAGGTGAGTCTTTTATAAGCAGCATATAGATGGGTCTTGCTTTTTTATCCATTCTGTTATTCTGTGTCTTTTGATTGGTGCATTCAGTTCTTTTACATTTAGGGTTGTTATCGATAGATATGTACTTATTGCCATTGCAGGCTTTGGATTCGTGGTTACCAAAGGTTCAAGGGTAGCTTCTTTACTATCTAACTGTCTAACTTAACTCTCTTATTAAGCTATTATAAACACAGTCTGATGATTCTTTATTTCTCTCCCTTCTTCTTCTTCCTCCTCCATTCTGTATATGTTAGGTGTTTTATTCTGTACTCTTTTGTGTTTCCTTTGAGTGCTTTTGTGAATAGTTGATTTTATTTTTTGCCTTTAGTTAGTATTTGGTTGGTCTGCTTTTTTTGCTGTGATTTTATTTTCTCTGGTGACATCTATTTAGCCTTAGGAGTGCTTCCATCTAGAGCAGTCCCTTAAAAATATCCTGTAGAGGTGGTTTGTGGGAAGCAAAGTCCCTCAACTTTTGCTTGTCTGGAAATTGTTTAATCCCTCCTTCAAATTTAATTGATAATCTTGCTGGTACAGTATTCTTGGTTCAAGGCCCTTCTGTTTCATTGCATTAAATATATCATGCCATTCTCTTCTGGCCTATAAGGTTTCTGTTGAGAAGTCTGATGATAGCCTGATGGGTTTTCCTTTGTAGGTGATCTTTTTCTCTCTCTCTGGCTACCTTTAATACTCTGTCCTTGTCTTTGATCTTTGCCATTTTAATTATTATATGTCTTGGTGTTGTCCTCCTTGGGTCCCTTGTGTTGGGATATCTGTGGGCTTCCATGGTCTGAGAGACTATTTCCTTCCCCAGCTTGGGGAAGTTTTCAGCAATTATTTCTTCAAAGACACTTTCTATCCCTTTTTCTCTCTCTTTTCCTTCTGGTACCCCTATAATGTGAATATTGTTCCGTTTGGATTGGTCACACAGTTCTCTTAATATTCTTTCATTCCTACAGATCCTTTTATCTCTCTCTGCCTCAGCTTCTCTGTACTCCTGCTCTCTGATTTCTATTCCATTAACAGTCTCTTGCACCTCATCCAGTGTGCTCTTAAGACCTTCTATTGATTGTTTCATTTCTGATATCTCCCTCTGGACTTCATCCCTTAGCTTTTGTATATTTATCTGCAGGTCCATCAGCATGGTTATGACTTTTATTTTGAATTCTTTTTCAGGAAGATTGGTTATATCTATCTCCCTAGGCCCTCTCTCTGGGGTTGTCTGAGTGATTTTTGACTGGACCAGATTCTTCTGCCTTTTCATGGTGATAGAAGTGGTCGCAGGCAGGTGGCATTTGTGTTAGCTGGGAGAACAAAGTCCCTTCCTGCTTGCTGGTCGCCTTGCCCTTCTCTGCTGCCTGTGTTAGTTACCTGCACACAGGGAGCAGTCTCTGGGATAATCCCTGAGCTGCTGTGGGTGGGGCGGCCCTCAGGATAACCTAGAGCCCTGTGGTGGGGGTGTGGGGGGGGTTGGCAGGCATGCCGCGTGTGTTCTCCTGTAAGAATGGCACCCCTTCGTGCCTTCTGGACCTTGTCCAGGTTCCTCTGTGCTGGGCAGCTGTGCCCCGGCAGCTGCCTCTGGGTCTGTCCTGGTTAGCTGCATGCTGGGAGAAGACCCTGTGTGGTTGCTGTGGGCGGGGCTGTTCTCCGGCTGCTCCACAGCTGTGGCGGGTCAGCCGGATTGCCGTGAGGGGCTTGGGGCTGGGTTACCCCCCAGGGGGTTAGGGTGCCTGAAGTTCTCAAGATTCCCAGCCTGCTGGGCTGAGTATGCCGGGACTATTTTGTCCAGCTGTTAAGCCCTTGTCCCTTTAAGACTTTTAAAAAGCACCTGCTTTTCTTTTGTCCCAGGGCAGCTGGCTGTGGGAACCCGTTTGCAGTCATAGTCTCGGATTTTGATTTTCCGCTCCTCTGATATCCAGAGCACCATGCAATGTGTGTCTGTGCTCCTGGGGCCGATTACTAGGGCTGGTTACTTAGGAGTCCTGTGCTTCCACTCCCTCCCCTCTCTATTCTTTTCCTCCCGCCGGTGAGCTGGAGTGGGGGAGTGCTCGGGTCCCGCTGGGTCACAGCTTTGTATCTTACCCTTTTCGTGAGATGCTGAGTTCTCACAGATGTAGATGTAGCCTGGCTGTTGGACTGTATCTTCTGGTCTCTCTTTTAGGAGTAGTTGTATTTGTTGTATTTTCAAAAATACGTATGGTTTTGGGAGATTTCCTCCGTCTTACTCAAGCCGCCATCTTGAGTCCCCTATAATTGATTTTTGTATATTGATTTTGTCACCTAGTTGTCAGATTGAGGAATTCCCTTCTATTCCTAGTTTGTTGAGTATTGTCATCACAAAAGATTGTTGGATTTTGTCAAATGCTTTTTTGTGTCTATTGAGATGATCATGTGTTTTTTGTCCTTTATTTGGTTGATTTGGCATATTATGATGATTGGTTTTTGTATGCTGAGTCGACCTTGCATTCATGGGATAAATTCCACTTAGTCTTGGTGTATAACCCCTTTTATTGCTGCTGGATTCAGTTGGCCAGGATTTTGTTGATGGCTCTTACATCTATATCCTAGGAGATGCTGGTGTATTGTTTTCTTGTGATGTCTTTGATTGGTTTTGGTATTGGGGTAATACTGGCCATATAAAAGGAGTTTGGAAGTGTTGCCTCATCTTCTATTTTTTGGAAGTGTTTATAAAGAACTGGTACTTATTTTTCTTTGTATTATTTTATAGTCTCTGCCAGATAGTTCTGTGTGTTTTTGTTCATTTTATTTTGTCTGGTCTGGTTGTTTATTGTTGGGTTCAACTATGCTTGTGTCTGCTGATTGTCTAGCACTGTGGATCACATCATTTCCTTATCTGTTTTGGAAATTTTTTATTATGAGATCATCTTCGGTGATGATCCATTTTGTCTGTAACAACCTGGGTTGCCAAGTGTTTCTCCAGGAACCTTCTGCATTTGTTCCTGCCAGCCACTCCAAGGAGCTCACTACAGGATGCAACATTCAGATTCTACACCTGCCCCATGTCACAGGTTTATTTTCTTTTAGGATATTATTTTTTTCTACTAAAGACCTCAGTTAAGTCAGACTCCTCTGTCCTTCCCTCTTACTGGCATGCAGTTTTCTGAGGAGCCCACATGTGTGAATGGGTCTTAGTGTCTACTCTCCAACTTGTACAGGCCACAAGTCCTTACACAGATGGAAACACCTGGCTGTCTGGGCCCGTATTCAACTCTGACACTTGCATCCACACCCCCAAGAGCTGCCATATCGTCTGTTCAAAGGGCTTGTGTTTTCTTTTTTCTTGTAAACTCAGCTGTGTCTTAAAATACTTTTGTTGCATTTCATCTATGATTTTAAGTATTTGTGACTGGGGGAATTCTGGGTTGCACCATCTGCCAGAAGGCTGAATGGGCCTTTGTAGTTCCCATTTGAGACGCTCCCACATGGATTGATAAGTACCGGCAGAGGAGGCCATGGATCATGTTCCGCTTTGCCTCTCTCAGTAGGTAGGACTGGGTAAGGCATTTTTCACTTCTTGGTCTCAGTGGGTTCGCCTCTGAAATAGGGCAGTTGGTCTTCAAGTTACTTTTAGTTCTAAAATTCCCTTATTCTCTTTTTTTTCTCTAACTTCTGTCCACAGATCTCATTCTAAAGTCTTTTACTCTAGTTGCAGGTTGACCTCTGTGAGGAGAGGCTATTTGCCAGAGGCTGAGATAACACGAACATTCTTTATTTTTCCAAGGGCAAAAGAGGGAGAGACACTGATCTATTGTACTGAAGTCTCCTCAGTGATTTGGCTTCATGGGGAAATGGCTGGACTTGTTGGAAATGGATCTGCCTCGCCTCGTGTGCCTTGTCTTGACTTTTCCATGGGAAAACATTGGCTGGGAAGGCTCCAGTTTTTCTTTTCCTGAGCAGAGTAGTTTTCTATAGCCAATTCCCAAACATCAACCACGTCTGCAAATTTTCTCTTCGTAAGACTTTAATCTTTACAGTGTGCCCAATATTTTTCCTTGATAAACAAGTACAGAAAGCTCTGGAACAATTTTACCTTCAGCTGGGGCTTTATCCGAGAGGGAAGACTTGGGGCGAGATGCTCTGTGGTGCTTGCTTTTGCAGAATCTACTAAGCCAGATAAACACTTCTCATTTCCTTCCCTGGTGCAGCTGTCAGAGCAGAGAAGCAATGAGGAGACAACTGGCTTGTCAAGCAGTTCCCCAAAGTGAACAGCAAGGGTGCTTAGGGGTGGAATATAATGGAATATTCTTTTTCCCTTAGGACGATTTGACTTTCAATACTGTAATTCTCTTCCAGGGAGAGCAAGGGCCTGCCTCTGATGAGCATTTTTATCTATCTGCATGTCCACCTTATCGCACACCCACGTTTGTGTCCATGTACCTGCCAAGTGCCACCTCACCACGTGGGCCTCTTCGTCGTTGGGCCCTGGACTTTTCACTGAATTTTCTTCCAGAACAGCTCCAATCTTCTGTAACCTCTCCCTCTGTCTGTCATTGTTCCTCTGCTCTGACTCTGAATTTTCATGGATTTATGAGAACTATAAATGATGAGAGAATGCAACCATTTTGCTAAAAGGGGAAATATCAGCCCCGTGGATCTTGAAATTCAGCATAAAATGAACATTCCCATTAGACAAAGGCATATAATTATAAATAATTAAGCAAAAACCTTGAAGAGTAATTTATGTGTTTCTTTAAAAATGTCCCCAACATATCAATGTTCACCAAGAAGCACAAGAAGGCTTAAGAATCAATGGAAACACTGCTGAGCATGAAAGGCAGATTTTAGCACTTAAGCCGTTTTATAATGTCCCATTAGGTTCTCTTCCCTATAAAACTTTTAGCATGCGTTTGGCTAGGATGTCAGGGAGCAGTCTGGGTCCACGAATAGGAGTCACAAATTCGCAGTGGAAAGACTTTCCTACCTTAATACTCTTCGGTAGGACACACCAATTAAAAGCATGCATTCTAGGTGGGCCTTTTTGTTGAATTTAGAGATATTTAAATTCTGTAGTTGTTATAGCCTTGGTAGGGCAACAAGCAGGCAGTTGATGGCTGATACCAGTCTTCCTTTCTACTATAGGGTCTGGAGAGCAAAAACTTGATTTTCTGGTCTCCCTTGTAATCAGGAGTGGCAAAATAGACAGAGTTCTGCCTAGAGAGGCAAAGTAAATGAAGGTCTGCTGAGAGGCGAAAACCTCTCAGAGGTTGGCGTTCAGGCAATTGTTGGCTTGACCCCCTAATAACGTCCTAGAATGCAGCTGTGATGTCATGGCAAGAGGTATGTGATGTCACCACCATCTTTCAACCTCAAAGCAACAAGCAAGATTGGATGTCAACGAATTGAGATTGGACAGAGACAGAATGGGACCTCCACAGCATCACTGAGCAATGGGTGTTCTGTTCTTTGCAGCGGAAAACATTCCTACGTGACACATCTGTTTATTGAAATTTGGAAAAATCTGAGATTATGTTGAAGTCAATATATACAAACAAAATGAATCTTCAGATGAAAAATCCAAATGGCAAGGAATGCTTCTTGAAAAATTCAATACATTTACATTTTTTCATGTTGGGGATGGACCATATTTTGGAGATAAAAAAGACCCATGGACTGCCGATGGAGAATATCTTTGATATTAAGCAGACAAAACGTTTGGGTGTCTGCATTTCCTCGCATTCTGATTGAATCAGTGGTTGAGCTCTTGAGTAGACTCTTGAGTGTAGATTCAATGGATTCTTCCAGCATTAGGTATAGCAGCTGGGGAAAAGAAGAGCATTTGTGCCTTGCAGTGTTTCCAGTCTGTAAGTCTACTCCTCACTGGAGCCACCCTAGGCTTCCGGGACCTGTCCCCGTTGTGAGCTGGTGTCTCCTGCTGCCATTGAAAGGGGGTAGGGGTTGATGACAGTGTGCAGACATGGTGGGAAGGGCGTTGGACTGTTGGGGCAGAGAATTCCCTCAGTGACCACAAGCAAGTCACAACACGTCCCTGGGCGTCCGTGTCCTGGTCAACAGGAGTGGGGGTGGACAGTTCTCTAGGTGACCCTGAGGGTGGGGAGAGGCTATGCTTTCCCTTGAGGCACTTCTGCAGAGATGTAGCTCCTGGGCCAGGCCCCCCCTGGGAATGCACAAGAGCAAGTAGCAGCTGGTCACCCTGCTCCGGGGGCTATGGGCCAAGGGAAGGCCTGGGGCTGCTGGGGCGGGGGGTGGTCATGGGCCCACATTCCAAAGCTGCAGCCTGCTCCCTTCTCTCTCCCTCCTCTCCCTCCAGGCTGCCTTTGAGCTCCTGATCACGCCCCTTCACTCTCAACAGAGATTGCACCTCATGCTAAGTTCTTCTGGCCTGCTGTTTCCCTGCCTCCATCAGCCTCCACGCCTGGCTGGTAAAGTCAGGTGGAATTTCCACACCCCTCAGGCTGTGCGACTACTGTACAGAGGCACTTTGGGTGTTATTATTATTACTTCATTATTATGATGATTACTATTACCACTATCACTGCTGTGGAGTGAACGCCTCTGAATCTGAATCACTGATCTTCTAGCAGCCAGGACGGTCGAGAAGGCGGCTAACCACGGATGCGCCAGGTGACCGGGCTGAAAGAAACTGTTCGTAGGCCACCAGTGGCTCCCAGGCCACCATCTGGAGAACACTGCTTTGGAGGAAACTGGGACTTGCTGGAATTTGGGCCCACGATTAAGAGGTCTCAGTTACCTTTCCAACCTGGTTTTGCCTGCCTTTCCATGGCAGCCCCTCTCCTCTCCTGGCCTTTTGAAATTATTGCTTCTGGCCTGATTTTACTGCCTCTGCTACCAGACAGTAAGCAAACCCTCCTATCGCTTGCTGTGTGCCTTTGGGCAAGACACTTCTCCACTCTGTAAATTCCCTTCTCATTTCAGAAATGGGAAGGAGAAACTGAGTTCTACATACGGGGCATTGACAGCAGCTGCCGCAAGGTGCAGAGTGAGGCTCGGGGGCTCCGAGATGCCTCTTCCTGGACGTTCCTTGTGCCAGCAGCTATGTCTCATCTGTAGAGCTTCACTCTGGCTTAGTTCTTCCATGACTGGGTCACTTCTGGGAACTAGATTCTCGTCTGTCTGGGTGGGTCAAGTCATGACTCACTTCGACCTGGAGCTCACCTTGAGTCACATCGATCAGGAAGTACACATGGATGTGACATCATCTGTAGACACAGCCAGATAAGAGGCGGCTCTGTTTGCCTTGGAGATAAATGCCACCACCCAGGGCTGGGCCTCTGCAGGGTGGGTGAAGGAAACCAAAGCCCATTGGTGTTAACTTGGTGCGATGATACATCTGTCTGAAAATCTCTCCTGACCCCTCCCCTGTGGAAACCAGGAGCCCCAACTGGGACAGGGTGGTCAGCATTTTCTTCAGGATCATGTAATCCTTGGCTATAGTTTGTGCTGCTGGGCCCCAGGCTCTGGCCCAGCCTGGCCGCCTGCTGCTGTGGCAGGGGTCCCTTCGGTCCCCCAGAGCTCTCCCAGGCCCAGGGTGGAGAGACAGGGGAGCTGTGACGTGCCCGGTGAGCCCCACTGGAGCCTGAGGCAGACGAGACATCAGGAAAACTGATCTTGTCTTTATGTCAGCATTTGCTGTTTTGTTGATCACGGATCTTTTTCTGCATTAATTTTGATTTTCTTAAAGGTCGCACTGACCCAACTTGCCTACTGAGCTGTTTGGGGCTCCCTGGAGTTTTGTGCTGAGTCAGTGGCCTCCCTCAGCCCGCTTGCCAGTGTTGTTCCTCCTGAATGACCTCTAGTTGCTGTCCCTGGATCAGAGAGGTGTGGCTGGATACAGATGATTGCCCCAGGCAGCCAGGCCTGCAGTTCCACCCTGTCCTGGCAGGGGGTGGCCACACGCCTGTCATGCTCTATAGTTTGCACAGACTTGGAGCCCCTTTAGCCTTCCTGAGCGCCAGCTGCTGCCTGGGACCCATGAGGGCCGTGTGTGCAGCTGCCCTGACTGCCCACTGTGCCCACTAGATGGCGCTCTGGCTGCACAGGTGAGTGTGGTACGCCTCCACTTGGTGTGCCCGGCTTTGGCGATTCGCCTGCGAGTTTGGAGAGCCCCTGTTCACCTGACCCCCACTGCAGCCCCCCTGTGCAGGTGAGGAGACTGAGGCACAGAGGGCCACACCTGCTCTACTTTAGCCCCTGAGTGATATCGGTCGTGGGTTCTGGCATTATACCTGGTATCACCGAACTCCCCGCTTCCTGGATCAGTTTTTCCTGATCTGTTTTAGAGGGATCTTTGACGTCCGGGAAAAGATAGGGGCCCCTTTTGGGAAAAGTTTGAAAATAATTTCATGGGCTTGCAGAGCAACACAGGAATAAATTAAGAATCTCTTTCCTGCATATTTTCAGTATATGTGTTTGATTTGGGGTTTACTGTTAACTCCTAACTTTCTGTGCCAGATGTGAATCTAGCCATGTAACTTGTGGAGCTTACGTTCTAGATGGGGAGGCAAACAGTGAAAATGGGCAAAACTGTAGTGGTCGTTCATGCTGTTTTATAAGTGGTTCCTGAACTTCCCCTTTGGGGCACATGGTAATGACTTCACTCCCTGGTCTTCTTGTGTTTGGGTGAAACCATGTGGACAGCTCTGACCAGTAGATTGTGAAAGGTGATGTGTTACTTCCAGGCCAGAGCATAACTAAATTAACCTGATGTGAAACCTTCTAGAGAGTTCCCTCTGTCCCCTGATATGGAAACCAGAAGCATTTCTGGTGAAGACTGCTCTCAGCCTAATTCCCTGAGACATGTAGGACGAATGAGAAATCAATGCTTGATTTTTGGTCACTGAGCTTTTGGGATGTTTGTTACTGCAGCATAACCTGGTCTGTTCTAATATAATAATAAATAATATACGATATAACATAACAATATAATATAGTTATATTGATTGCCAGGAGATTAGAGCCATGGGGAAAGGAAAAAATTGAGCACGGTAAGTGGTATCGGATGTGGGGAAGGAAGATGGAACGTTAGGGCAGTCCAAGTAGGCTTCCCTGAGAAAGTAGTCTTTGAAAAGGAGGTAAACTGTGCAGGAGTCTGCAGAAAGGAGCATCCCAGGTAGGGGGGAACAGCCAGGACAAAGGCTGGAGGCACGGATGGGCTCAAGGAGCAGCGAAGGGGGGTGGGACTGAGGCAACGCTCAGAGTGAGGTCAGAGGAGTAGCGGGACCTCACCGTGCAGAGCCCTGTGGCCATGTAAGGACTTTGCATGTCCTCTGAAAGAGGGAGGGATGTGAGCCCAAACACAGTACGATGCTCCACCTGGCATCTGGGCTGAGCCTAGACAGTGAGTGGGGGAAGGAGGCAGCATGGAAGAGGGAGGCCTATTTTGAGGCTGCTGCGTATTTCAGGCGACAGGTGTTGCTGGCTCGCCTAGGTGGTGAGAGCGGAGGTGGCGAGGGGAGGTCAGATGGTCAGATTCTGGGCATGATCGGAAGCGGAACGCTGGGATCGGACGGGGGATGGGAGGGAGTCAAGGCTTTTATCCTCATCAAATAGGAGGATGGAACTGCCAGCAACTAAGGGCAGGGAAGGTTGCAGATGAAGCAGGATTTGGGGGCAGAGCAGGAGTTTTGGCCACGTCAGGTTTAAAATGTCCATTAGATCCCCAAGCAGAAATGTGTGGGAGGCACTGGACATAGAAGGCTGGCGTTAGGAGAGCACGAATTGGGGAACAGTGGACAGTATCAACTGCTTTGGTTGGTTATAAAGGGGACCTTTATGTGCAGCGTTATGCACAGGGCTGCTTTTGAGGACGTTAGATGAGAATCAGGGAGGCTAGCTTACCTCAGATTGTCTCAGGAGGTTATTCTGTTCTCTCTGCTGTAGGATACCAAGGACACAATCCATTGCATCACCCAATGCTCCTTCTGTCCTAGTAAGTTTCATCTAAATCCTGGGAAAAGCTCGCTTTCCCTGAGGAACTGTCATGCACTTCTTTCTCAAAAATGAAAATCATGAAAAGATTGTCTCCTTCTCTTCCTCTGCCAGGAACCTCAGAGCCAAACTTGAAGAACTACTGTAAGACATTAAACTCTGGGGTCTATAGAGCCCCCATATCTGTGCCTTTACCTTCCCTCATCTTGACTTCCTACTTTTAATTTCCATACTTGGTTTAAAATTTTTTATTTTACCATATGTGTTCTTGCAAGGCTTGTCTCAAATCTGTATGGAATGAAGTGGCGTGTAAAATAAATAAACCTAATTAAATAAAGTTGCTTTTTAATAACAACACACCTCCTTTATAAGTAAAAAAGATACTGAAAAGTTGTCTCTAAAGTAATTTTCTATAGGCAGAGTCTTATATTCCAGCTGACTTTCATTATAAAATTGAAAATGTGTTCCTCAGGGAAAAAGAATTTGGGTCCTCAAATGTTATAAAAAAAAAATCACACTATAAAATTGCAGCAAATAGGTAAATTCACATATTTTAAAGAAAATAAGTTATCATAAGATAATGAGAATATGCAAAATAAGTCACAAAATACCAGTGGAAAATAACTAGAACTGTGTTTGTGTTTTAGTACAACGATTTGAAGGCTATGCGAAAAAGATTGTGAGTTTTCCTAATAAGACACGCTGCTCTGTAAGACTCTGCAGGCCATGTTTTCCTGGAAACTACCAAAGCAGAGTTTCTTAGACCTGTCAGCCTCCTTCTGCCTTCAGTTTGCCACATTTCTGTAAGCACCTGTTTTATTAGTCTGTCAATTACTCGTTCTTTAATTCATTTTTTTAAACTTAAATTTATTAAAGAGGAAACAGTTCAAATAATGTATTGTAGGTGTGAATTCATGGATTAGCTATTTTCTTAATGTACACTAAAATCCGTAAGTATTAAAATTAAGAAACGGTATGGTGTGTTCCATAAAAGCACCTCCTTTATAAGTAAAAAAAAGATACTGAAAAGCACCTCTTTCACCCCATGCTGCCTGGACAGCAAAAGGGAGGGTTCTGTCCCGGAGGGGAGCTCTGTACATGGCTGTTCCCAGCCTCTGGAAGCAGTGGTGGGGTCTTCAAAACAACTAGATAAACTAGGCTGAAGGGAGGAGGGTCCCTGGCATTGGATGAGATAACATGTAAATGATTCAGCTGAGAGAGGAGGACTCCCCCCGTTAAAGAGAAAATGAAGTGGAGTGGGGACACTTTCACTAAAACACACAAACGATGTCCTGTAGAGTGATTGCTGAATGGGGACCTTGAGAAAGCTCTCAAGAAAGCCAGCCTGGGACAAGGACACAGCGCGGCAATGTGCTCACCAGCTGCGTCTTGTTCTCCTCCGGTTCTTGCTTGCTGTGACGCTCACCCACTGTGGCCAGCTGCAGGAACGGTGTCGTCGGTGTCCAACAGCAAGTCTTACACCTGGCGTTTGGCCCAGGGCTTCTCAGCTGCAGACCTAGGACTGGCAGCACCGCATCACCTGGGAACCTGATAGACATGCAGATTCTTGGGCCCCACAACAGACCTGTGGGATCTACCCAGCCCTCCAGGGGATCCTCTTGGAGGTTGAAATTTGAGAACCGCTATTCTAGAAGCCCCATTTTATGCACACTAAACTGGGGGCTTGAAGCAAGGAGAACCTGAGTTCTAGTTCAGATCTGTAGCCTAGCTGTGACCTAGCGCCAAATGGCTCTGAGACTTAGTTTCCTCCTTTGTAATGTGAGGACAGGCCTGCACCTGCACAGAGGTTCCCAGCCCTGCTGGAACACTGGAACCACCTGGGCAGCCTTTCAAATTCTGGTGCTGCTACTTTATAAATTCTCAGTGGGAATACAGGTCGCATAGGCATATGCATTTTTTAAATCTATGGAAGAGTACACTTCAGATTTCTGCATTTTATTGTATGTACATTTTACCTCAAAAGGGAAAACAGATCTTGGACTCTTGTTAATATTTGTGCCAAAGTGTTTAGGGCTGAAATGAACTGACTTTAAAACTCATTTTGAAATGCATCAAAAAATAAGATGGCTTGTTGGATGGATAGAGGGATGGACAGTTGGGTAGATGTGTGATGAAATGAGTATAATAAAATGTTAATTGGAGAGTCCAGGTGGTGGGTATGTGGGAATTCACTATTAAATTCTTTGAATTTTTCATTATGTTTGAAAATATTTATAATAAATTGTTGGAGGGAAATTCTGATGCTGGCATGTTACACTCACATCTATTCAGTTAGAACCTTTCCTAAATTAAAAATCCTACTGTTGGAGGAAATACATTCCTTTCTCAATGGCAACCTATTACATTTCTTTAATGACCTAAATATATTTCTTTCTCAGTTCTTAAGCTGTTCATGGACAGATACTCTGGGGAGAATGACACACCAGATTGTTGTTTTTTATTTCTGAAAATGAATATGTTGGGCTGGAATCCTCCTGCAGGTAACAATACTGGAAAGGCGTGGGTGTGCGCCTGGGCTTTGTCATCAGGACTGCCGCAACCCCTCAGGTGCAGGCATTTGGTGCACTGGCTGCCCCATTCTCCCGCTGCAAGAACTTCTGTTTGCCCCAGCCACCAGGGGGAGCTGTCACCCCACCAGCTGCCTCAAGCTACACACTATTGAAAGCTTGCAATGATCACCTGCGTCCCTCGGCGGGGCTTTGCTTCCCTTGTTAATTTGGTCACCCCAGAAGGACCAAGTCCCCGCGCCGTGGGCCCTCCTTCCAGACCTGCATGCTCTCTAAGCTGACTCCATGCACCTCCCTACCCCCATCCTTACCTTCTCACACTGGACTGAAGCCCTGGTCCATAGCCATCAAAACACCCTGCAGCCTCGGCCTCCTCTGGGAAGGCCCTTGTCTTGCCAATGGGTTTCAGCCCTGGGCAAGTTCACTATGGATTCAATGTGACCAAAGAAATGACAGTAGAATGTTCTTGGGGTGAAAGGGTCATACTCAACTTTATTTCCACGGTGGCAGGTCAGTCACTAAAATCCCGTCCACTCAGAGGGAGTCTGCATGCAGGAAGCCAGTCTCTGCCTCTGGGCCTCTGCCTCTGCGGCCGTCTCAGTCTCTGTCCTCTGCTCTGCTCTCCTGCAGCCTCACAGCCGGGCCACCGCGGCGTCCAGAGCACTGGGTGGAGCTCTTCATATAGAGTCAATGACAATGTATTGCCCACACGTGTGTAATGAGCCGCGCCCAAGGCCAGGTGAGAATCCTGGCATAGGAGCCTTCACTTTCTCCACAGCCCTCCTCACTCTTACCTGACTCACCGGCTGGCGTGGTGGGTGCCCTCTCCTGTGGGGGCCGTTCTTCTCTTGTACCCCACAGACCGCAGTGGGGTCAGTCTCTCCCATGCTTGCTGTGGCCAGTTCGAAGACATTTCTCTTCCTTCCTCCTTCGAACCAGCCCTCCCACCTGCTGCCCCTGTTGGGGACCGCCCTCCGCTCATCTCCTGGCGCTGACG
Source organism: Smutsia gigantea (assembly GCA_032199065.1). Taxonomy (NCBI): domain Eukaryota; kingdom Metazoa; phylum Chordata; class Mammalia; order Pholidota; family Manidae; genus Smutsia; species Smutsia gigantea. The sequence goes on along the minus strand of JAVSCE010015854.1, from coordinate 402,553 downwards.
GTGTCCTCCACGCTCCTTCTGCCTTACTCCTGACGACCCGTGCAGACTGCCAACCTGCCCCGGGGGTCTCACTGCCTTCACGCCCTCACCTCTGGTGACCTGTTCCAGCCCTCCGACCCAGCCACCCCTTCCTGTGTCGCACCCAGGAGCCTGCTGTCCTCTGGAGAGGCCTCTCCTGAGCTCCTGCCATCTCCTCACTGCATCACCCCAGGCCTTACTCACGGTGTCTCTTTCATCGACTCCTCCAAAACTGGAAGAGACACCGGGAGGCCCACAGCCCATTGCTATCTGTGTACATTAGACAGCACTCCAAACAGTAACACAGGGGTTTCAGACACATTTGAATACAAGCATACACATGGAATCCATCAGAAGGGCTATCTGGGGGAGTGGGGAGCAGGGGTGACAGACAGACAGAAGGAGTGGGGCACTCAGCCCTCTCCCAAGCCCCATCCCTCCTAACTCAGCAGATGGCCTCCCCTGCAAAGGCCCCTTGGGTGCAGCCTACTGACGCACCCTTCCCTGCACCTTACAACCCCTGAGAAACAAGCTTTGTTGGTAAAAGCCCCTCCTTCCTGGGGCCATACCTGAGGTCCCAATGGTTGGGGGAAAAAAAAAAAGCCTCCAGCACGGCCCCCACCTGTTGGTACATTTCCCTCTTTCCAGCAACATTCGGAACCATAACCCTACGAGACCCAGGCCTGGCCCTTGAACTCCTGGGGTCTAGGTGGCCCAGGCTCAGGGAGCCACACAGGCTTGTGTGGGCCAGTGGAGGGGGGGACACCTTGAGGAGAAGGGTATTGGCCCACCTGCCTGCAGCATGGGTCCAGGAAGGCTGGTTTCCCGGAGTCCCAAAGATAGTGAGCCGGTACGGTCAGGGTCTGGCGGCATGCTGATCCTTCTTGTTTGCCGTCCTGTGTTTTATACCGACATCTTCCTGGGAAGAGCTTGACTCATTCTCAGCTACCACGGCGGCATCAGAAAGCAAGGAGTCGGAGAGAGAGGGAGTGATGGGGCGCCCTCCACTGTCCGTGACCTGCTGAGGTGGCAGGAGGGGACAGAAACCCTGAGCAGGAGTGAGGGGAAGGCTCCGCCTGTGCGAAGCCGAGGACAAGTGCGTTTCCTGATAGAGTGACTCATTCGCGGCAGACCTGAGCAAAATGCTTAACGAGAAAGCTGTCTCTGGGGCTCTCACGCGGGAAGTTGAGGTTCGCTCGACTTTCATGTAGGTATCCACCAGGACTGGACATTCTCATTAGCATGTAGTTTACACTGGGCAGACTTCGTTTGTAGGTAAGAACTTTCATTTTTTTAGCCATGGGATGCCTGTCAGACCTTTTCACAGAGTGAATCCTGAATTTGGAAAATTGCTGTCAGTCTTATTCAAATGAAGCTCAAATGCTTCCCTCTATAGAAGCCTCTAGTGAAAAAAAAAGAGGGCCAAAGTCTGATCTCTAAGTAGGAATTCCCTGTTTCTTGCAGGTGAATTAATTGCTTCCTACCTTGTAATACTTACAGAATTCTGATGACAGGCTGAGGAGGAGGAGAAAAAAAAAGTTCTGAAAAAGGAGGACTTTTTAAAAATATATGATTTATTTTGGTATCATTAATCTACAATTACATGTGCAATATTATGGTTATTAAACTACCCCTTCATCAGGTCCCCCCCTCCAACCCCATTACAGTCACTGTCCATCAGCATAGTGAGATGTTATAGAATCACTACTTGTCTTCTCTGAGTTGTACTGCCCTCCCCGTGCCCCCCAACATTACGTCTGCTAATCGTAATGCCCCTTTTCCCCCTTGTCCCTCCCTTCCCACTCATCCTCCCCAGTCCCTTTCCCTTTGGTAACTATTAGTCCGTTCTTGGGTTCTGTGAGTCTGCTGCTGTTTTGTTCCTTCAGTTTTTTTCTTTGTTCTTATACTCCACATATGAGTGAAATCATTTGATACTTGTCTTTTTCGGCTTGGCTTATTTCACTGAGCATAATACCCTCTAGCTCCATCCATGTTGTTGCAAATGGTAGGATTTGTTTTCTTCTTATGGCTGAATAATATTCCATTGTGTATATGTACCACATCTTCTTTATCCATTCATCTACTGATGGACACTTAGGTTGCTTCCATTTCTTGGCTATTGTAAATAGTGCTGCAATAAACATAGGGGTGCATCTGTCTTTTCAAACTGGGCTGCTGCATTCTTAGGGTAAATTCCTAGGAGTGGAATTCCTGGGTCAAATGGTATTTCTATTTTGAGTTTTTTGAGGAACCTCCATACTGCTTTCCACAATGGTTGAACTAATTTGCAGTCCCACCAGCAGTGTAGGAGGGTTCCCTTTTCTCCACATCCTCGCCAACATTTGTTGTTGTTTGTGTTTTGGATGTTGGCCATCCTCACTGGTGTGAGGTGATATCTCATTGTGGTTTTAATCTGCATTTCTCTGATGATTAGCGATGTGGAGCATCTTTTCATGTGCCTGTTGGCCATCTGAATTTCTTCTTTGGAGAAGTGTCTATTCATGTCCTCTGCCCATTTCTTAATTGGATTATTTGCTTTTGTTTGTTAAGGTGCGTGAGTTCTTTATATATTTTGGATGTCAACCCTTTATCAGATACATTATTTATGAATATATTCTCCCATACTGTAGGATGTCTTTTTGTTCTACTGATGGTGTCCTTTGCTGTACAGAAGCTTTTCAGCTTGATATAGTCCCACTTGTTCATTTTTGCTTTTGTTTCCCTTGCCCGGGGAGATATGTTCATGAAGAAGTTGCTCATGTTTATGTCCAAGAGATTTTTGCCTATGTTTTTTTCTAAGAGTTTTATGGTTTCATGACTTACATTCAGGTCTTTGATCCACCTTGAGTTTACCTTTGTGTATGGGGCTAGACAGTAGTCCAGTTTCATTCTCTTACATGTAGCTGTCCAGTTTTTCCAACACCAGCTGCTGAAGAGGCTGTCATCTCCCCATTGTATATGCAAGGCTCCTTTATCAAATATTAATTGACTGTATATGTTTGGGTTAATGTTTGGATTTTCTATTCTGTTCCACTGGTCTGTGGGTCTGTTTTTGTGCCAATACCAAATTGTCTTGATTACTGTGGCTTTGTAGTAGAGCTTGAAGTCAGGGAGTGTAATTCCCCCTGTTTTATTCCTCCATCTCAGGATTGCTTTGGCTATTCGGGGTCTTTTGTGGTTCCATATGAATTTTAGAATTATTTGTTCCAGTTCATTGAAGAAAGCTGTTGGTAGTTTGATAGGGATTGCATTGAATCTGTAGATTGCTTTAGGTAGTATAGCCATTTTGACAATATTTATTCTTCCTAGCCAAGAGCATGGGATGCATTTCCATTTGTTAGTGTCCTCTTTAATTTCTCTTAGGAGTGTCTTGTAGTTTTCAGAGTACAGGTCTTTCACTTCCTTCGTTAGGTTTATTCCTAGGTATTTTATTCTTTTTGATGCAATTGTGAATGGAATTGTTTTTCTGATTTCTCTTTCTGTTAGTTCATCATTAGTGTATGGGAAAGCAACAGATTTCTGTGTGTTAATTTTGTATCCTGCAACTTTGCTGAATTCAGATATTAGTTCTAGTAGTTTTGGAATGGAATCTTTAGGGTTTTTTATGTACAGTATCATGTCATCTGCAAATAGTGACAATTTGACTTCTTCTTTACCAATCTGGATGCCTTGTATGTCTTTGTTTTGTCTGATTGCTGTGGCTAGGACCTCCAGTACTATGTTGAATAACAGTGGAGAGAGTGGGCATCCTTGTCTTGTTCCCGATCTTAGATGAAAAGCTTTCAGCGTCTCGCCGTTAAGTATGATGTTAGCTGTGGGTTTGTCATATATAGCCTTTATGATGTTGAGGTACTTGCCGTCTATACCCATTTTGTTGAGAGTTTTAATCAGGAATGGATGCTGAATTTTGTCAAATGCTTTTTCAGCATCTATGGAGATGATCATGTGGTTTTTGTCCTTCTTTTTGTTGATGCGGTGGATGATGTTGATGGATTTTCGAATGTTGTACCATCCTTGCATCCCTGGGATGAATCCCACTTGATCATTGTGTATGATCCTCTTGATGTATTTGTGAATTTGGTTTGCTAATATTTTGTTGAGTATTTTTGCATCTACGTTCATCCGGGATATTGGTCTGTAATTTTCTTTTTTGGTGAGGTCTTTGCCAGGTTTTGGTATTAGAGTGAGTTTGGAAGTATTCCCTACAAGGAAGGACTTTTTAGGTACACAAAGGAAACTATATTAGTCAGGGTTCTCCAGATAAACAGAACTGACAGGTGACCCAGAAGTGGCATAGAATTAGCCACCACAGAAACCATGTCTGCTAAGTGGGACTAGGTGCAGTTTGGCCTTAAAAAGGAGCCAATGCAGATAAGTGACTGCCTCGTGCCAAGGCTGGGTAAGGAGCCCTGAGTGGCGCCTAGGAGGGACACTGGGTATGTGCCAGTGGGTCCTTCTAGAACCTTGTAGGAACTCTGCTCCTCTCAATTTATGGGTGTCTTGTCAATGGGTTTCAGCCCCAGGCAAGTTCACTATGGATTCAGTGAGACCGAGGAATGACAATGGAACATTCTTGGAGTAAAAGTGTTTATTACCCGGCTTGTTCTCTTGGCGATAGCTTGAGCACTAGAATTACGTCTGCATGTCCGTAATCCTCCTCTGTCTCTGCCTCCCCCCAGAGCCCTGGGCAGAGCTCTTTATATAGTGACTCAGTCAATAATAAGTTTATTGCCTGCGGGTGTGGAAGCAGTAGCCCAGCAGCAGGCCAGTTACAGCATCAAGCAGTTTAGGGTCAGGTGAGGATCCTGGCCGTAGGAGCTCCCATGTTCCTCACAGTGGGTAGCTTGCCTGAGCACTGGGCCACACACTTCACGCTTTCATGGGATTCCATGGGATCCCCAAAGAATTGGGAAACAGAAATGGTCCGTTTTCTTTAAACTGAAACATTTCAAAATTTCCCCATGATTCCTGTCCAACTGTTGGCAGCCATGACAAAGTTCCACAAACTGAGTGGTTTAAAACAAAGGGAAGTGCATTGTCTTGGGGTCTGGTGGCCAGAAATCCCAGGTCAAGGTGTGGGCGGGCCTCGTGCCTCCGGAACTGGGAGGGGACTCTGCCCTCTGCTCCGTGCGGCTCCTGGGACTGCTGGCACTCCTTGGCGTGAGCTACACCATGCCAGGCTCTGTGGTTATCATGTGGCCTTCTCCCCTCGTGTCTCTGTCTTCACATGCCTGTCTTCCATGAGGACACCAGTCGTATTGAATTAATAGTCTGCTCTACTCCAGTATAGCCTCATTTTAAGGAATTAATCTGCAGCGACCCTTTTTCCAAATAAGGTCCTATTCTGAGTTACTCAGGGTCAGGACTTCACATCTTTTCTGCCCAGACATGCTTGAACCCGTAGCACCTATTTCATTGTCTTTGCTCCCTCATCCTTCTTCCCTGGGATCACCTCCCACATAACTACCTGCACCCCATCCTCGTCACAGGCTCTGCTTTTGTGGGAACCCAAACTGAAGCCCTGGGGCTCACCTCTCAGCCGTGTGGCCTGACTTTCCCTGTATGAGGGTGTGTCGGGCTCCCAGTGGGGTGCAGATCTGGGGGTGCTCCCAGGCAGCAAGTTGAGCGCTGATTCGGGAACCCCTGCTTCTTCTACTTCTGGATGCTGCCATCTTGCAACACGCCCTTCACAGTGAGTGTGGGAGGGAACAGAGAGCAGAAGGCTGAATGGGCTTGAGGTCAGGCGTGGAAGTGGCACGTGTGACTCCGGCACATATTCCATGGCCCAGACCCAGTCCTGTGATCCAGTCCCCTGCCAGGGAGCCAGGGAGATGTCATCTTCCCATGTGTCCATGAAGAGAGGGTGGGACTAAGGCACATCTGGTCTGCTTTGGCCAAACCTGCCCTCAGACAAGCACAGTTTCCTTGTCTGTAATATGGGGTCCATACCTGACCACATTCTTAAGCTGCAATTCAGGGTCAGAGAGCTGCGTAGCGACAGGCTGGAAGCACACAGCAGTGACAGAGAGGTGCGGCTGCCAGTTTGTATTGTGACCAGGTGTGGCAGTCTGTTTGACTGTCACAGTATCAGCTGCCCCTCCCCGGGCTGGCTGTCCTGTACTCCCCAGCCCACCGTCATCAGGCTTGGCAGTGGAATATGGGTGGAGGGGATGCGCTGTGTTGGATCAGAACTTTTAAGAGCAATTGTCTTGTCCTGCCATGACCTCTTCCCTCTGCTGTGAACATAGTATATTCTAGATAGGGGCAGCTCCTTTAGTCTTGTTCCTAAAATGAAGATGACAGGAAGAAACCCCCAGTGGACTTGTAGCCAGCAACAAAGGCCATGAGAAGCAGCCTCTCTCCTCTGTCTCTCTCCTTTTCTTCCTCCCTCCTTCCCTGCTTCTCTTTCTCTTTTTCCTTGCCACTGAGATTTTTGGGGTTGTTTGTTACTGTGGCATGATGTAAACTTTCCTGACTGACACATTAGGAAATCTAACAATGTCCTCATCTGGCCTTGTCAATTTCCCTGTCCCTGATACGGTCCCTAAGCAGGAAAGTGTCTCTTGACCTGGGTCCCAAATCCCAGCATAGAATTGGGCCACAAAGATGTGATCTGGGCCCCTTAACAAAGCCCCCTGTTTGTTAAGGTCCAGGGATTTGGGACAAAAGGCCAACTGTTCATATCCACTAGCAACTGAGGATGCAATCAGAGAGAGGCCGAGAGCAAGACAGAGCCGCCAGTGCCTAAGACCCAGCTGGCCTGGACAGAGGACCTGGCTGCCTGGTGAGAGAAGACCGTGAGAGGAGACGGCTGGCCCAGACATCAGCATAGGAGCAGGAGGCCTACCAGGAGGGCTGGCCAGGCCTGACCACTCAGGCCTGGATCTGTGAGCCCATGGGTGACACTGACCTTCCCCTGGCAAACGGGCTCCGAGCAGGCCCTGAACTCGGACCAACCCATCACAGCAACCCTGGTTCCCTCATACAGAGGAGGCTGGGGTCACATTAGGGAAGCTTTGCCACTGAGTCTCACCCTTGAAGACTGATATGAAAGCCAGGTGAAATCAATGTTTACAAAACTGTTTTATAAATAGTAAAGCGTAACATATACGACAGATATAATTTTAAAAGAGTTGGCAGAGAACTCTAATTATAACTCTAGGGAAGTCTCCTGAATCAGAACTCTATTTCCTGGACACTGATTGCTTGTGGAAAGTGCCCATTACTATATATGGGCATCTTTTTCTGTATCTAGAACAAGCGGCAACGATTTCTCTAGCAAGTTTTCCCGTGGACCAGGCAGATGGAATCATTTATCTTCAAGTCCCTCCATTAGCATCGAATCAGCTACAACTGATGCCTCTGCAGACAGAGGCCCGCTCAGGACCCGTGAGCTCACCTTCAATCCTACCTAGCAACCAACAGGAAACAAAAGCTCCTAAGACGTCAAAAGAAACCCAGGTGCAGCCATAAACTCTGTTTACGGCATCCTAGGGGCTGAGGGAAAGGGAACCGCCAAGGAAAAGGAAGTTGCCAAAGAAACCTAAGAATTATTCTGTTTTTTTTTTTTTTAACCTGAAAATAAGAGATCATCACCGACCTGGGAATCATAAACCGGTGCTGACCGTGAGGCCTTCAGCTAGAAGGGCTGCTGAGGGCCATGGAGGCGGCCGGCCGGGCCCTCGGGAGCAGTTTCTCTTCCAGGCCGGAGCTCCAGCCTGCTTGGTGTGAAAGCTTTAGTTTCTTCTCTCAGGGTTTCTTTCTCGCTCATTTCCAGCCTTTCCCACCTCTGATTTCTTTCCAGGCATTTACTCCTGTTTTTGTTTCTGATTAGGCCTCACTCTCATTGCTTCGTTTTCTTTTTAAAAATTTAAAAATTCATTTCTCCATCCACCCACTTTATTTCTGCTTCCTGGATTGTTTACCAATGCAACAAAATGCTAGTTTTACATCAAACATGCCAGAAAGCGCCAGTACACAGAGAAAAAGACCACCCCCTTCCCGGCAGCCCCAGCTAGAGGAAGGTGGCTCACGACCAGGGTGCCTGGGTGCCAGGGCAGCTCCAGGAGCTCAGGGCCGAGGTGGGGAGAGACCTAGTGAGAGGGGCATGGGAGTAGAGGGCGGCCGGGCACCTGGAAAGAGGCAGCCCTTACCTGGGGGTCTTGGAGCTGTTCTAGAACCCTCCGCAGCACGGCTCTTTTCTCCACTCATTCCCCGAGCCTCAGTGGGAGCATTGGGGTGACTCGGGGGTGAGGCACAGACATAGGAGAAACTTCCTGGGTCCTTTTCCCTCCTATCTAGAAGGTTACCTGTGAGGGGCGAGTGCCCACTCTTCAAGGGACATTCATTCATCCAGTAGACATTTATTGAAGACTTCTCTGTGTCAAGCAGAGCGTTTAAGCCACTGACTCTGGGTGGACTGCCCAAGTTCGAATCCTGACTCAGCCCTTACAAGCTGTGTGACTGTGGACAAGTTACTCAAACTCTCTCTGTGCCTTGGTTTCCTCGCCTGTAAAATATCTTATTCGTGAAGGGTAAGTGAGGTCATATTTGTAAAGCACTTGGCAGAGTGCCTGACATACTGTAAACATGGTTCGTGTGCTTGTTTAATAAAAATAAGCTGTTCTAAGTGCTGAGAACACAGGGATGTTCCTGACCCCATGGAGCCTTCGCATGGGGAGTGGAGACAAGCAATAGACGTGTGAACAGATAAATGATAGAATTAAACCAGCAACGGAGTAGAGGGTACGTCGCAGGTGGTGGCACGGGAGTGCTATTCCAACCAAGGAAGGTCTTCCAGAGGAGAGGGTGTCTGCACTGGGACCTAATGATGATGAAGGCCTGCCGTGGAAAGATCAGGGATGGATTCTAGGCAGCGGGAACGGCATGCGCTAAAGGCCGGTGCACGGGAGGAAAAAGAAGGTGCACATGGCTGGTGTGTGGCAGGCAACAGAAGTCATGTGCGAATGCGGATGGAGGTGAGCGGGCCCAGGTCCTGTGGGGCGCAGTGTATCCCAGAAAGGGATTGAGGTTCTTTACTAATTGTAAGAGACTGTATCAGTTTCCTAGGGCTGTGGCCACACATTACCATAAACCCAGTGACCTAAAAGAACAGAAATATATTCTACCGTTCTAGAGGCCCTAAGACTGAAATCCAGGTGTCTGCAGAGCCACGGTCCCGCCACAGGCCAGAGGGGAGGATCCTCGCCTCTTCCAGCTGCTGGTGGCCCCAGGCAATCCTTGGCTTGTGGCTGGTTCACTCCAGTCTGTCTGTCTTCGCACGGGATTCTCGCTGTGTGCACCGCTGTCTCTTCTTAAGGACACCAGTCATTGGGTTTAGGGCTCACCCTAAATTCAATATGATGGTGTCTTGGGCTCCCTGGTTCTAGCTACAAAGACCCCATTTCCAAATAACATTTGGAACAGATGCTGGGTAACATTCATAGGGGCCTGGGGTGAGGACTTGGACATATCTTTTTGGGGGAACACAGTTCAGCTCACTGCAGAGGCCCCTGGCAGTTTAAGCAGAGGAGTGGTATGGTCAGACTTGTGGCTTAGCAGGAACACGCTGGCTGCTGGGCGGAGAACAGATGGAACGTGGGGAGGCCGGCTTGGGGGGCTGTGGCGGGCAGCTGGATGGGAGACGGTGGGTGAGAAAGAGAAAAGGCATTCTCTTGTTGGACGTCAACAATTTCATAGATCACCCACCTCAGACAAGGCCAGTCTGTGACCACGATGGGTCCGGATGGCAGCAAGACCCCTCCACAACCATGTTTGAACACAGACAAAATGTGGACAGCGTCCAAACCACAAAATAAAACAAGCCTCCCCCATTCCGGCTAATGCAACTCTTTTTTTTTTTCTAAACTCAATCACTGCTCTTGCCTTGCTCCATCCCTCCCACCCTCTAGATATGAATTATTAAGAGGCCCTAACGTAGCAGCACCCTGACTCCTGATAACATCCAAACTAGGGCAATGGCTGGCTTCCTTGCGTCCCCCCCAAAATCGTACAATGGAAGCCCAATCCTGTAACAGGTCCCGAGATGCCCTCGGGCTCCCCCTGGTGTGTGTTCACCTTTGTTGCATTGAATTGGCGAGCCCAGCTTTGTTCGAGCTCCTTGGTGGTCTCTGGCTGAGGGGCAGGTGGGCTTCCTGGATGAGACACCCATGCAGGTCACACGGGGCCCTGCACTTGGAAGGAGCCCATGCTTGGTTTAATGCCATGCTGTCACCATATTGAAATTCTTAATAATTTTTGAACAAGGGTCTCCATCCATTCATTTTTCTCCCAGGGCCTTGCAAATTCTGCATTGACGGTGTGGCAGAGAGAGTAACAAGGAGATGCATCCAGGAATTTGGGGCCAGGACGCGCAGGAGTGCTGGATAGTTTGGGTTTGGGTGGGAGAATGCAAGGAAGAGGGAGAGGAAATCAGAGTTTGGGGCTGCATACTTGGGAGGGGAGTACGCTTCCCCCAACTGGGAAACATTGGGTGGTCAAGTCAGGCAGGTTTGGGAATCGGAAGGGGGAGTCAAGAGTCTCCATTTGGTGAAAATACACTTCCCATCACACATTAGGAGATCGGCACGGGGTGGTACATTTTTAGAAATCGGTAACTCAGTATTGTACTACATTTCTGAAAGATATTCCCATGGGTTGGGGAGTGGGGGGATTGAGTAAAGGATAATGCGGGATCTCTCTGTATTACTTCTGACAACTGCCTGTGAATCTACAATTATCTCAAGATTAAAAGTTTAATTAAAAAAATTGGTGACCCAGAAAATCAGGATGTGAATGGAACAATAGGCGGCTCCAGGCAGGTATTACTCATTTATATTCATCAGTTCTTAAATCTGCAAGGAGTTTGGGGGCAGCTCACCAGGTGGCCCCAGCCCCGTGAAGGGCTGTGCTCGGCATCTGGCCGGGGCGACAGCAGCAGCTCTGCAGCGAGAGTCCGTCCTGGCGTTTTTGCTTTGGGGCTCACGGAGGAAAGCAGCTCATCTCTCCAAGGTCCTGCCAAGTGATGGGGGTGGACTTGACCGAAGACAGTTCTTTGTGGAAAGTGACTTGGGGCCTTAGTTCAGGTCATCAGCAGGGGATGAGCCCGGGGCCTGGAGATCATGAGTAGGTGGTGAGGCCAGATCGACTTCTGTTGGTCTCCACTTCCGTGCCTTCGTTGGCTAGACTCTGGCTCCCTGGGGTGGGGTGGGGGGAACATCTCGTCTGATATTTGCAGATTTATTCGTGGAACTCCCCACACATCTGGATGAGAATATATGACTTGCCCCCTAGAGGAAATAGTTAAACGAATCGCTAAAAGCACAAAATGTTCTTGTAAAATTGCTCCCATATTTTATTAGACGCAGATGAGCATGAATTACTGTGAAGCCAAGAGGAGGGTTTGCAAGTTTGGTTCTTAGAGCCTTTCCATAAACAACTCTTTGGCACTTAGATCATTCTGGAGAGGCTTTAATGAATGTTGGCTTGTGATGGGCACATTGAATAACTCGTTCACTTATCTACCCACCAACCTACCACTCATCCATCCGTCCATCCACCCATCCACCACTTCCTGGGCACCACTGCATGCCAGGTCATGCAAGTGAAACTGTAGCTGTGGGTATCATTCCCAATGACCTACTTTCAAATGACACCTTCAAATGTGCGAGGTGCTCGTGAGCTGGTTTGGGATTTTACTGTCATGAGAGGGGAGGAGGCTTCTTTTCTTATATCTCAGGAGGCTGCTGGCCACAGAGAAGAAAGGACAATTTCATGTACCCTTCTAGGTTGGAAATGCTACTTAACATTAAATCTCCTTGTTTGTGTCAAGGTGTCAAATATCTTGGGGAAAAAAATGGATACAGTCATGCAAAACTGGCTTTTGCGCTGAACATACCTTATTAGTTTCTCACGCTCCTTGGGGCTCTGCCAGGTCCATCCTGCCAAGCACCTGAAGGGGCCTGGTTTCCACTCAGGAATCCTAGCATGGGCTGCTGGGCAGGGCATTACACCTAACAGTGTGGCTTGTAAGATCCCTGGAAACCTGAGCGATCAGGGGCCCTCTCACAAGCGCCCCTGCCACCACAGACAGAAGGTGAGCGAGCTGGGGGAGTGTCTCTCTGCCAGGCTGGGCCGGAGCTGGGGCCGCCTCAGTGGCGGGCCAGGCTCTCACTCCAGGGGGACCCACGCTTCTAGGGCTGGTAGGGGCACTGCAAGCTGGCATCTGGGGATCATGGAATCTGCCCCAAGGGAGACTTCCTGAGAAAAAAGCAAGAGGGAGGAAGGGCACCCAGAGGTCCTATTGCACAGTGGCCCTTTGCTATGTCAACACTGGGGGTTCTCACAGCGGCCTGTGCAGTGGGCTTGAGCAAGGGAAGTCTCTCTTACTCCCGATTTGTGGGCAGAGAAAAAGCTCGGCAAGTCCAACAACATTCCCAAGATTACCCTGTGAGTTGTGGAGATTTGATTTGAATTTGCTATACTTCCTCTACACCTTGGTTGCCAGACAGGAGCTGTGTGTTGACCCCTTTCAAAGGCAAAAAAGTGTTGTAAAAAAAAAATGTGCTGGGAGCCTCTGGGAGGAAGCATCTGGGCAGGAAAGGGTGCCCTTCACCGCATCTGTTTTCAGGTGAGGTAGGTTGTGCAGAAGAAGCACCCGGGAATGTCTGCAAGCATCTCCTCCCATCTGAGGACTGCAGTTCATGATCAAGCCAGGCAGACACGGAGGTCATCCTATTCATACCACGTATCGGGCTCCTGCATTGCTTAGAATTCAGGAAACAGAGCTGGTTAGAAAGGGGAATTCAACCTAATTACTCCTGAAATCCAGGGGACTCAGGGAACCGGAGCGTGGGCGAGGGAGGAGGAGGGGGTGTCAGGTTATCATCTGATTGCTCATCAGAAGCCCCTTGAGCTTGAACTTACAACTCATACTGAAGAAAATCCTCTAAAGTGCCCATTTTGGTAATGCAATAGAATAAATATGGTTGTACCTGTATTTGAATAATTGAGGATCCTGTGATGATTCTGAATCAGGGCTTTACACGGAAAGTTTCAGGATGGCGTTCTGGAAATGCCCTGGGGTCAGCACCAGAAGACCCAGGCTGGAGGTGGCCTTTGGGCAGGTCACAGCTACCCAGAGCTGCAATTCTTTCCTCTGTAACAGAGGAAAAAAGTAGCATTCGCATTACGGAACATCTAGGGCAGTGTAAAGTTCACAGTAAACGAGGTGATGTATCTCACCCTTACTCCAATTCCAGATCACTATGCAAGCACGAATCGCTGCCATCAACTGGGTATACCGCAGGGTGTTGGAGGAGACAGGACCAAATGTATTCTTAAATCCAGGTTAGACTTGTCGATTAGCCAGGGTTCTCCAGAGAAACAGAACCAACAGGAGATATGTAAAATCATATAGATCTATCTATTACAAGGAATTGGTTCATGCTATTATGGAAGCTGAGAAGTCCCACGATTTGCCATCTGCATGCTGGAGGCCCAGGGAAGCAGGTGGTGTAGAAGAAGATGAGGTGAGATGGTCTCAGCTCAAGCAGTGAGACAGGAAAAAAGAGGTGAATTCCTCCCTCCTCGGCCTTTTGTTCTGTGCAGGCCCTCGTGGATTGGCTGAGGCCCGCTCACACTGGAAGGACCCTCACTTTACTGAACCCACTGATTCAAATGCTAATTTCATCCAGGAACACCCTCCTAGGTATACCCAGAAATAATGTCTACACTGGGCACCCCATGGCCAGTCAAGTTGACCCATAAAACTGGCCATCAGTTTGGGAAGTTTCTTCTTTTCACTCAAGAAATTGCAGGCATGGTCTTTAGTGACTCCACTTATTACCTGGGGGAGGAGAGGACACATTGGAGCCCAGGCTGGGGCAGAGTTCCTGGTGGAGCTGAGGGATTCAAAGTGCCAAAAGACAGGAAAAGATACAGGAAGAAGCATCCACGTGTAATGCTCTTGGAGCTCCATAAGCTAAGAATATCATTTGGTGGTTTGTATCAAATGGGGGTGCATTTCTTTGAAGGCGAAGCCACATGGGGCGTGGGGATTAACTCGGGTTACATTTAGACAGTGATCTTCGAATTCAGGTGTTGGCATTCAGTAACACAACAGTCCAGCTGCTCTTATTCAAATAATCCCCAAAGATCTAAGCTACTGTATAATAAAAATTTGACTGGCCTTTGTCCCCAGTTCTTGGGAGGGAGCTTCTAAATCTTTGGCATTTCCTGAGTTGATAGGAAAGTCTGTTATTCAAGGTGGGCTCTTTGGCTGACACCTGAGTTATGGTAATGCAGTGACTCAGGATGGCCGCTGGCCATGCCAGAAAGACCGACCGACCATGTGACTGGTGGGTTGGGACCTTGAGCCAGGTGATATCAACCTGCCATGGTCTCAATGTCTGTGTGTCATTCCCCACCCACCCTGCCCTCCAATTTCCCTGTTGACATCCTGATCCCCAGTGTGATGGTGTTCAGAGGTGGGGCCTTCTGGAGATGATTAGATGATGAGGGTGAAGCCCTACTGAATGCCCCGTCATAAAAGAGGCCCCGGAGAGCCCCCCTTGGGCCACTGAGGACACAGTGAAAAGACGGTCCTTCACACAACAGGAAGCAGGTTCATACCAGACCCCAAGACTTGGTGGAGCTTCTGGGCTGGTGAGCAAAGACGTACCAGACGGTGACATACTCAGATTCCATGGGGAGAGTTCGCCTGACTTCCCCCTATGGGTCTTTCCATTTGGCTGTCCCTAATCTGTATCTTTCATACTAAAACTGTCCTCAGAAGTATAGCACTTCCCTGAGCTCTGTGAGTTATCCTAGCAAATTATTAAACCTGATGGGGGTCCTGAAAGTGCCCCAGATTTGGGGCCAGTTGGTGAGAATTGCAGGCGGCCCTGGGAGCCCAGGGAGGCGGCTGGGGTCCGAGGTGGGAGTGATCCTGTCGGGGGCTGTGCCCTTAAACCTGTGGAACCTGTGTCAGCGTCCCGTGGTTCATGCCAGAACGGCGTCGCAGTAACCACTGAGTCAAGAGAACACCATAACTCATTTCATTTTTTTCAACTGAGAAATAATCTTTCCAGAGCTTATTTTGTATCAGGCCTGGTGGTGGGCGCCACACATAACCACTAGCTGTTGAATGTCATGTTATGAAAGGAATTCATGAAGCTCAGAATTCCACTAGTGTCAAAGGGGCAACGTTGTGAAAAACACACTGAGATGGGAATTACTATTTATAGGAGGATGCACAGATTTGGAGGACCAGATTTTCACATGAATTCATTAAATCAAGGAAGTCTAAAGGCTTCACAAAGGACTGGAAGGTAGTAGCCTTGCTTTAAGAGGTATTCTATTTGTGGAGAACTTGGAGTTGTTTCTGGATAGAGAAAGGACGCTGGTGACAGACGTCCTAGTCCCGTCCTTAAGGTCTCCTGGGACAGGCCAGGTGTGGTGGGTTTGCTGTGGGGAAACAGTGGGACTATGAGTGCAGGGATTTGAGCAGTGCCAGGGCCTTAGGTCACCAAGAGCTGGAGGAAGGGCTTGGGGACATCCTGAGTCCTCATGGGGACGGGTGGCACCGTGCAAGATGCACTGGGCGAGGAGCATCTCAAGATCCCCCACTGGGGGTGTTTGGCCCCAGAGAAGTGTCTGGTGGGGCATCTAAA
The DNA here is from genome assembly GCA_032199065.1 of Smutsia gigantea. NCBI lineage: Eukaryota > Metazoa > Chordata > Mammalia > Pholidota > Manidae > Smutsia > Smutsia gigantea. The sequence continues at coordinate 386,864 of JAVSCE010015854.1, read as the reverse complement.
TATGTGGGGAAGATGGGTCACTATGGACCCCCACTGGGGGAAGCTGAGCAGAGTTTGGAACCTCAGACATGGTGGGCCAGGTGCTTATAAGAACTGCATGCAGGTGTGAATGTGTGTCTGTGCTGGTGTGGACGGGTATGTGCGAGTGTGAGTGTGTGCCTATGGGTAAGTAAGTACGTACTTGTGTTTTGTGAGTATGAGTACATGTGCATTTGAATGGGTGCATATGATTGTGTGTGTGTGAATTTGTGTATTAGTGTGTGCGTGTCCAACTGTATATGACTGTGAGTGAATGTGTGTAATGTATGAATGTGTGTGTCTGTGTGTTTATATAGGTATGTGTGTGCTTGGTGTGTGTGTGTGAGGTGGAGATTCTGATTCACTATCCCCCAGGAGGGGCTCATAACTGCAGGGCTGCATGGTGGAGGGGATGCAGGGCAGAAACAGGGGCATGCCCAAATCAGGAGCAGGCTGAAAGGGATGTCCTCTTCACAAGCGGACTCTTTGAACAGAGTGGGTACAGCAGAAGCCCAGGCTCAGGGTGGCACAGCTGTGAGCACGCAGGCAGCCCGGGCTTCATGCAGGGCAGTTGAGGCCCTTTGGCTGGGCTGAGTAGGGTGGGCATCAGAGCCTCAGCTGGTTTACTTTCTGTATTAGCACCACAAACAGGGCGGGTCAAAGCCAACTTACCCCCTCACTGTTCTGCAGGCCAGAGGTCCAATACCAAGTCATTGGCAGGACCACAGTCCCTCGGAAGAGGATTCTTGCCCACTCGCTCCTTCCAGCTGCCGGCTCCTTGCTACTGGAGACATTGCATTCCAGCCTCTGTCGCTGTGTCAGGCAGCCTTCTTCCCTGTGACTCTGTGTCCTTTTGTTGTCAGGCAACCACGTCTAGGGAGGTGTCTCCCTGCCCATTAAGTGAAACCTCAACCTGGGTGGGGAGAGTTCTTGACTCTGATTGAGAAAGAGTTCTGGAACAGGTCAGACGAGTTTAGGTAAGGAAGGTATTTATTAAAGTGAGAGTGGCAGTAATGGCAGTAGGTGTGCAGGCAGCAGAGAGCAAGGAAGAACAGGGAGGAAAGGGAAGCTCACTGAACTCCTGCTCGGCATAGGGCGGATCCCTTGCCGACTCCTGAAGCCAGGGTCACCTGGCATCCAGTGTCCGCTTGAATCTGCATGGTATAGAACTAAGCCCCTATCACCCAGGATTTAGGGGAGCCGCAGAGTGCTGGATGGAGTGAGATTATGTTCCGAGAACTTCCCAGAGGCAAAGAAAAAAGATTTTCAAGCAGGCTACTGAAGAGCATGATCATTCAGCTGCTGTCCCGTCTGGGTCACCCAGGCGACAGGAACTTGCAGGCCCAAATCAGAGATCTCAGTAGCCCCTCCCTGCTTGTCTGAAGTAGGACAGAGAGTGAAGATTTGTGCTGAAGTCTAGAAAATTGAATGAAATAGTGAAGTAATGAAGATGCTTACCACTGGAAGTGGAGGTTGGAGAGTTCTTGTCTTTATCATGGAAAAGAGCTCAGAGAGAAGTGCAATCGGCTTATGCAACAAGAAAGTTTATTTGATATAAGACAGTACACACTCAGATGGGAATGTGGGCAACCTCAGAGAGGAGGCGCACCCAGAGGCTTAGGATCCTATCTTTTAAGGCTTTCAAGAATGGGGCAAAGGGCCAGGGGCAGTGTTTGTGTGTGTGTGTGTGTGTGCAGACCTGACATGTGATCTCCTGATGCTAGCTCCAGTGAAAGACATTATGTCACCATCCATAGTCTGTTCTCTAGATATTCTGTGAGATAAACTTAACACAAGGAATTTCTTGAACCTATTCTTCTCCAAGATAGTGGTCACCCTCAAGCAGGGGACTACTCGCCCTGCCTTAAGATAGGGTCTGTTGTCGGCTAATTACCATAAAATGTTAGGAATGTTACTGCCTAACTCCCTGGTTTTTAAAATAGAATCTTAGCCTTAAGATGGAGTCCCTCCTGTTCTTACTATACTATTTATATCTTGGCATTTCTCATCACAGGTGGGAAAAATTAATCATGACGCTGTCCCACGTCCCTGCCCTGCCTCATTTTGCGGCCTCTTTCACGGAAACTCTCCCTGGATTAGGGTCCACTGTAGTTCAGTTGGATTCCAGCTCTACCTTAATAATGACATCAGCAAAGACCCTATCTCCGAATAAGGTCACACGAGTTTTGGGGGACACTCTTCAACCCATTACCCCCTCTAAGTGTGAATCAGTTAGTAAACAGACCTAAGGGTCCAGAAGAGGCCCGCGGTGGGTCGCTGCAGCCGAGCCGCGGGAGGGGTGAGGCTATCTCAGTGGAAAGAGAGAATACTCAGAATTCTGACTGCGGTCCCTAAGCACAGTAGGCCCCAAGCGCTGCCTCCGTTCCTGCTGACATCACCGTGTTCTTGGCGATCCTTTGTCTTTCCGCTTGTACTCAGTTCTTCAGGAAGAGGACTCACCCTTTACTTAGGCTCTATAGAGACCGAGCAAGGTCTAGATGGGTTGAATCCAGGGATGAGAAGATGAACTGTTCTTTACTGCTTTCTCTGCCCCAGGGAGGCTTCCAAGAAGAGACCAGGATACTCATGGGAGTTGGATCAGAGGACTGGGTGTGGTCCCCGGCAACCCACCCCTTTTGCCGTCCACCCCACCCAAACACCAGTGAGGCCAGGATGGCACCAGGGACCCAAGCAGAGAACAATGCGTTCCACAAGGAAGCAAGCTTAGGGCTTTGCATTTCAAAGGGCATATGGTTTCTGTCTCCAGGAAACTTGTAATTCTTTTGTTCAAAGAGTAAAAGCACAGTTTGATCCTGGAGAGGGGAGTTAGGCCCTTAAGAGTACCGAGACCAGACCGGGTTCCCTTCTCGTTGCCTTACTTTCCCCAAATCTGGACTCAGGTCAAGGAGTCTGGTCTGCACCACAGACACGTGCTGGGGCCAGAGTGAGGGCTGAGTCCTGCCGCCTGCGTCTGCAGGCTGTCAGAGGAAGGAGCGGGCCGGAGGGGCTGTCCCCTCTTCCCCAGCCCGCGGCCCCTGCCTGGGGGCAGAGGCTGTCTCTGGCTCATGGTAGCACCGGTGTGCCAATCACAGCAGTGACTGGCCTGCGTTGAAGGGATGGAGGGGGAATAACTGGGTGGGTGCTGCCCCCACAGTGACTCTTGGGAGGCAGAAGTGAGGAGAAATTCCGATTTTATGGGCCAAGCTGGGAGTAGAGGAGGGGGGCTCAGCCTCCTCCTCAGCGGTGGGCTTCCCTGGACGACAGCAAGGGACAGAGCAAGAGGACAGACACTGAGTGTCTGAGTTCGGGTCTGCCAGGATGGGGAGGGCCTGTGGCCTTTGGCCCCCAGAGGCTCAGCCCCAAAGCAGGTGGTGCTTGGGGTGGCCCCTTTCTCGGCTCTGCCTCCACTAAACAGCTGGAGGCCTCCTGGGGGCTGAGCCCACCCAGTGCCAAGCAGTGCGGATGGTGGAGGGACAGGGTGAAGGGTGTTTCCAAGGCACCAGCTGCCCCTCTGCTGCCACAGGTGCCAGGCCGGGGCCTGGATGGGGCCATGGGCCATGGGCAGCTTCTTCCTGAGAGGCCCTGATGCACAGTGGGGATGGAGATACCCCTGGACTTCCGAGCCATGGGGAGAAGTGCAGTGAATGGGGGGTGGATTAGGGGGTGGCAGGGATGGATGGTGCCAGTGGTCACACGGACTCTGGGTCCCCAGGGACAGCCACATCTTCCTTGACCATGGTCTGGGCTGCTGCCCCAGTTGCCCTGTTTTCTGCCTGTTTTGGGGGTCTGGTTTTCAGCCTGCCTGTGAGTCTGTGAGCTCCCCAATACCCTTTCCATCAATTCCTTCTCTGATCAAATTACCCTGCCCATTTCTGTCGCTTGCAACTCAGAAGCTGGCTGATGCCAGAGGGGAACAGAGCAGGGCCAGACAGGCCAGAATGTGGAAAGGGGTCCAGGATGAGAGGCCAGGTGCCCCCAGGAGAGAGCAGCCAGGGTCGGGGCTGAGGTGGGAGCCCAGGGCCTAGGCCAATGTGGTGGGGGCCCCAGGTGAGGGAGGACAGTGATGGACCCCTACGTGGAGGGTGGCTGGTTCTACTCAGGTCTGCCAGACAAGCCCAGAGAGGGCAAATTTTGATGGACGTCAGCTCCCCTCGACCTTAATCCAGCACAGCAGGTGGGGTGTGTGCTAGAGGTCCTGGTCCACCTGGCCCTCTTACCTGTCTGTGTCACCTTGGACTTTATCCCACCTCTTTGTGCCTCGCTCCTCTTGCATGAGGAGGGGGCAGGGGTGCTGACGCTGGTTCCGAGTGGACCCTCTTCTCCCCTTTGCTCTCCACGTCCGTGCCGTCGGTGCAGTGGCCTCTCCCCGCTGTGGGCTTGTCTCTGGGAGGCAGGCTGGCGGCTCTCCATAAGTATCAGGGTTCCGGGGGGCCTTGGCCCACCAGTGGAGTGAGCAGGCTTGCCTCTCTCGCTCCTGGCTTTGCGAGAGGGCCGTCCCCAGGGTGACGGAGGGTGGTCCTGGAGGCAGGAGGGACACGAGTTCAGGATCCCAGATCTTGAACCAGGGGCCAATCTGAGGAAAAGTAGCAGGATTTGAGGGGTTATGGGACAACCTCCCGGGGAGTCCCCAAGGCCAGCCCAGGTCACACCAGGGCTGGATGGGGGCCCAGTGCAGACAGGTCTGAGGAGCCTCTACTGCAAGCAGGTATAAACAATGAAACGCTGCAGCTACTTACAGAACCGCTAACCGAAGGGTGCTTGTGGAGTCGTTTGGATTTCTCCCACCTGCCGGCGAAGCTGAACCTCCAGCCTGGCCGTTTTGGGTTTGGGCCGTGGTTGGACAGGTTGCTCCAGAGGCGGCCAAACGTCCTAGCGTCTGCCTGGCCCCCAGGGCACCCTCCTCGGGGGAGGCTGGAGGCTCCTTCTGGGGCCTGCCCTGGCCACAGGAGAGCCATTCCCTAGGCTGTGGTACAGACAATCCCAGTTAGGAAAAGAGAAACCACTCTGGGTATTTGGAACAGCGAGAATTTGTTGGTTACCCAGTTGATTAGAGAGCACAGAAGGCAAAAGGGGAAAATGAGGCAACTCAGAGATTAGCAATGCAGGAAGCTGCGCCCACCCCCAGGACTGGTGAGACCAAGGGAGGAAGTGGCTTTACTGGAGACCAGAATCCGGGGCCTTTGGTGGCAGGCGGTGCCGTGGCCGTGGCTGATAGCCCGGGCGGGGACCGTGAAGGGAGGGACTTCGCGGCAGGTGCCAGGCCATGGAGGGGGAGGGCCCACGCTGGACCTGCACCCAGGGAGAAGGGGCGGGCCCTGGCTTCTCCCTCCATCCTGCCCCCCATCTTTTAAAAAACTTATAATAAATACACATTACATAAAAGTTACAATCTTAACCATTTTTTTATGGTAAAAAAATTTTTTTTTAATTTTGCTATCATTAATGTACAATTATGTGAACATTATGTTTACTAGATTCCCCCTATTATCAAGTCCCCCCCACATACCCCATTACACTCACTGTCCATCATCATAGTAAGGTGCTGTAGAATCACTACTTGTCTTCTCTGTGCTATACTGCCTTCCCGTATCCCCCCCGCTACATTATGTGTGCTAATTGTAATGTCCTTTTTTCCCCCTTGTCCCTCCATTCCCACCCATCCTTCCCAATCCCTTTCCCTTTGGTAACTGTTACTCCATTCTTGGGTTCTGTGAGTCCGCTGCTGTTTTGTGCCTTCAGTTTTTGCTTTGTTGTTATACTCCACAGATGAGTGAAATCATTTGATACTTGTCTTTCTCCACCTGGCTAATTTCACTGAGCATAATACCGTCTACTTTCATCCATGTTGTTGCAAATGGTAGGATTTGTTTTCTTCTTATGGCTGAATAATATTCCATTGTGTATATGTACCACATCTTCTTTATCCATTCATCTACTGATGGACACTTAGGTTGCTTCCATTTCTTGGCTATTGTAACTAGTGCTGTGATAAACATAGGGGTGCATCTGTCTTTTTCAAACTGGGCTGCTGCATTCTTAGGGTAAATTCCTAGGAGTGGAATTCCTGGGTCAAATGGTATTTCTATTTTGAGTTTTTTGAGGAACCTCTATACTGCTTTCCACAATGGTTGAACTAATTTACATTCCCACCAGCAGTGTAGGAGGTTCCCCTTTCTCCACATCCTCGCCAACATTTGTTGTTTGTCTTCTGGATGTTGGCCATCCTAACTGGTGTGAGGTGATATCTCATTGTGGTTTTAATTTGCATTTCTCTGATGATTAGGGATGTGGAGCATCTTTTCATGTGCCTGTTGGCCATCTGAATTTCTTCTTTGGAGAAGTGTCTGTTCGGCTCCTCTGCCCATTTTTTAATTGGATTATTTGCTTTTTGTTTGTTGTGGCATGTGAGTTCTTTATATAATTTGGATGTCAACCCCTTATCGGATATGTCATTTATGAATATATTCTCCCATACTGTAGGATGTCTTTTTGTTCTACTGATGGTGTCCTTAGCTGTACAGAGTTTTTCAGCTTGATATAGTCCCACTTGTTCATTTTTGCTTTTGTTTCCCTTGTCTGGGGAGGTATGTTCATGAAGAAGTTGCTCATGTTTATGTCCAAGAGATTTTTGCCTATGTTTTTTTCTAAGAGTTTTATGGTTTCATGACTTACATTCAGGTCTTTGATCTATTTTGAGTTTACTTTTATGTATGGGGTTAGACAATAATTCAATTTTATTCTCTTAAATGTAGCTGTCCAGTTTTGCCAACACCAGCTGTTGAAGAGGCTGTCATTTCCCCATAGTATGTCCATGGCTCCTTTATTGTATATTAATTGACCATATATGCTTGGGTTTATATCCGGGCTCTCTAGTCTGTTCCATTGGCCTATGGGTCTGTTCTTATGCCAGTACCAAATTGTCTTCGTTACCGTGGCTTTGTAGTAGAGCTTGAAGTCAGGGAGCGTAATTCCTCTCACTGTATTCTTCCTTCTCAGGATTGCTTTGGCTATTCAGGGTCTTTTGTAATTCCATATGAATTTTAGAACTATTTGTTCTAGTTCATTGAAGAATGCTGTTGGTATTTTGATAGGGATTGCATTGAATCTGTACATCACTTTAGGCAGGATGGCCATTTTGGCAATATTAGTTCTTCCTACCCAAGAGCATGGGATGAATTACCATTTATTAGTGTCCTCTTTAATTTCTCTTAAGATTGTCTGGTAGTTTTCAGGGTATAGGTCTTTTACTTCCTTGCTTAGGTTTATTCCTAGGTGTTTTATTCTTTTGATGCAATTGTGAATGGGATTGTTTTCCTGATTTCTCTTTCTGCTAGTTCATTGTTAGTGTATAGAAATGCAACATATTTCTGTTTATTAATTTTGTATCCTGCAACTTTGCTGAATTCAGGTATTAGATCTAGTAGTTTTGGAGTGGATTGTTTAGGGTTTTTTGTATACAATATCATGTTATCTGCAAACAGGGATAGTCTGACTTCTTCCTTACCAATATGGATGCCTTTTATTTCTTTGTCTGCCATGGCTAGGACCTCTAGAAGTATGTTGAATAAAAGTGGGGAGAGTGGGCATCCTTGTCTTGTTCCCAATCTTAGGTGAAAAGCTTTCAGCTTCTCACTGTTAAGTATAATGTTGGCTGTGGGTTTGTCATATATGGCCTTTATTATGTTGAGGTACTTGCCCTCTATACCCATTTTGTTGAGAATTTTTATCATGAATGGGTGTTGAATTTTGTCAAATGCTTTTTCAGCATCTATGGAGATGATCATGTGGTTTTTGTCCTTCTTTTTGTTGATGTGGTGGATGATGTTGATGGATTTTTGAATGTTGTACCATCCTTGAATCTCTCGGATGAATCCCTCTTGATCATGGTGGATTATCTTTTTGATGTATTTTTAAATTCGGTTTGCTAATATTTTGTTGAGTATTTTTGGATCTATGTTCGTTAGGGATATTGGTCTGTAATTTTCTTTTTTGGTGAGGTCTTTGCCTGGTTCTGGTAGTAGAGTGATGTTGGCTTCATAGAATGAGTTTGGGAGTATTCCCTCCTCTTCCACTTTTTGGGAAACTTTAAAGATGGGTATTAGGTCTTCACTAAATGTTTGATAAAATTCAGCAGTGAAACCATCTGTTCCAGGGATTTTGTTCTGAGGTAGTTTTTTGATTACCAGTTCAATTTCTTTGCTGGTAATTGGTCTATTCAGAGTTTCTTTTCTTCCTGGGTCAACCTTGGAAGGTTGTATTTTTCTAGAAAGTTGTCCATTTCTTCTAGGTTATCCAGTTTGTTAGCATATAATTTTTCATAGTATTCTCTCATAATTCTTCATATTTCTGTGGTGTCTGTAGTGATTTTCCTTTCTCATTTATGATTCTGTTTATGTGTGTAGACTCTCTTTTTTTCTTGATAAGTCTGGCTACGGGTTTATCTATTTTGTTTATTTTCTCAAAGAACCAGCTCTTGCTTTCATTGATTCTTTCTATTGTTTTATTCTTCTCGATTTTATTTATTTATGCTCTTATTTTTATTATGTCACTCTTTCTACTGACTTTGGGTGTCATTTGTTCTTCCTTTCTTAGTTTTGTTAAATGTGATTTAGACTGTTCATTTGGGATTGTTATTCTTTCCTGAGGTAGGCCTGTATTGCAATATACTTTCCTCTTAGAAGGGCCTTCGCTGCATCCCACAGATTTTGCGGTGTTGAATTATTGTTGTCATTTGTCTCCATATATTGCTTGATCTCTGTTTTTATTTGGTCATTGATCCATTGATCATTTAGGAGCATGTTATTAAGACTCCATGTGTTGGTGGGCTTTTTTATTTTCTTTGTGTAATTTATTTCTAGTTTCATACCTTTGTGATCTGAGAAGCTGGTTGGTACAATTTCAATCTTTTTGAATTTACTGAGGTTCTTTTTGTGGCCTAGTATATGATCTATTCTTGAAAATATTCTGTGTGCACTTGAGAAGAATGTGTATCCTGCTTCTTTTGGGTGTAGAGTTCTGTAGATGTCTGTTAGGTCCATCTGTTCTAATATGTTGTTCAATGCCTCTGTCTCTTTACTTATTTTCTGTCTGGTTGATCTGTCCTTTGGAGTGAGTAGTGTGTTGAAGTCTCCTAAAATGAATGATTGCATTCTATTTCCCCCTTTAATTCTGTTAGTATTTGTTTCACATATGTAGGTGATCCTGTGTTGGGTGCATATATATTTATAATGGTTATATCTTCTTGTTGGACTGACCCCTTTATCATTATGTAATGTCCTTCTTTGTGTCTTTAGACTTTCTTTGTTTTGAAGTCTATTTTGTCTGATACAAGTACTGCAACTCCTGCTTTCTCTATTAGTTGCATGAAATATCTTTTTCCATCCCTTCACTTTTAGTCTGTGTTTGTCTTTGGGTTTGTAGTGAGTCTCTTGTAGGCAGCATATAGATGGGTCTTGTTTTTTTATCCATTCAGTGACTATACATCTTTTGATTGGTGCATTGAGACCATTTACATTTAGGGTGATTATCGATAGGTATGTACTTAATTGACATTTGCAGGCTTTAGATTTGTGGTTACCAAAGGTTCAAGGGTAATTCCCTTACTATCTAACAGTCTAATTTAACTCACTTTGTATGCTATTACAAACACAACCTAGAGGTTCTTTTTTTTTTCCTACTTTTTCTTCCTCCTCCATTCTTTATATGTTAGGTATCATATTCTGTACTTTTTGTCTATCCCTTGATTGACTTTGGGGGTAGTTGATTTGATTTTGCATCTCCTTAGTAATTAATTGTTCTACTTTGCTGTGGTTTTATTTCCCCTGGTGACATCTGTTTAGCCTTAGGAATACTTCCATCTATAGCAGTCCCTCCAAAATGCACTGTAAAGGTGGTTTGTGGGAGGTAAATTCTCTCAGCTTTTGCTTATCTGTAAATTGTTTATTCCTTCCTTCAAATTTAAATGATAACCTTGCCGGGTATAGTATTCTTGGTTTGAGGCCTTTCTGCTTGCTTCATTGCATTAAATATATCATGCCACTCCCTTCTGGCCTGTAAGGTTTCTGTTGAGAAAATCTGATGATAACCTGATGGGTTTTCCTTTGTATGTGATCTTTTCTCTCTCTCTAGCTGCTTTTAAAAGTCTGCCTTTATCCTTGATCTTTGCCATTTTAATTATTATATGTCTTGATGTTATCTTCCTTGGGTCCCTTGTGTTGGGAGATCTGTGCACCACCATGGCTTGAGGGACTATCTCCTTCCCCTCACTGGGGAAGTTTTCAGCAATTACCTCCTCAATGACACTTACTATCCCTTCTTCTCTCTCTTCTTCTTCTGGTAACCCTATATTGCGGATATTGTTCTGTTTGGCATGGTCACACAGTTCTCTCAATATTCTTTCATTCTTAGAGATCCTTTTTTCTTTCTGTGCCTCAGCTTCTTTGTATTCCTCTTCTCTAATTTCTATCCCATTTACTATCTCTTCAACTACATCTAATCTGCTTTTAAATCCGTCCATTGTATGTTTCATTTCAGATATGGAATTTCTTAATGAATGAATCTCCATCTTAAATTCATCTCTGAGTTCTTGAATATTTTTCTGTACCTCTATGAGCATGTTTGTGATTTTTATTTTAAACTCTCTTTCAGGAAGATTGGTGAGTTCAGGTTCACATGGCCCTTTTGCTGGGGTTTGTGGTATTTTGGTCTGAACCAGTTTCCTTTGATGTTTCATAATTCTATGTGGTGCCCTCTAGTGCCCAGAAGCTCCAGTCTCTGGAGCTGCTCAGCCCCTAGAGTGAGGTTGGGGGTCGTAGGGGAGTGGCGCTGGGGCCTGGAGGCAGGAAATAGCTGTTTCCTGATTCCTGGGCAGTGCCTGTCTCCAGTATCAGAGCCAGTGGGCCGTGCACACAGGTGTAAGCCGCTGTGCTTTGCGTCTCTAGGTATTGCAGGTGGGGCCTCCCTCTGGCTGGCCTGATGCCAGGGCAGTTACTGTCCGTTTGCAAGCAGGTGCTGGCAGGCCAGGAGGAAGGTGCAGCAGGCTGTGTGTCACACTGGGGGGCCTCGGAGCTGAGTAAGCAGCCAGGGGGATGGGGGACCTCAAGCTCCTCAAAGTTCCCAACCCGCTGGGCAGAGTGTGCCCAGACAACCTTGTCCACCTATCCCTCCCTTCTCCTGCGTAGCAAGCTCCGTGCAAACCCCACCCCTTCAGCAGCCCTCTCACTGCTAGGAAGCCTGTCAGATCGCCTGCCTACCTTTCCTTTGTCCCAGAGTGGCTGGATGTGGATCCCCATCTTCCACAAATGTCCGGAATCTCAGTCTGCCAAGCACTACACCTGTCCCAGCTCCCCAACCCCGGCAACCTCCAAAGGACCACACAATGTAGGTCTGTGGTCCAAAGCAGGCCTCCAGGGCTGACTGTTCAGCAGTTCTAGGCTTCTACTCCCTCCCTGCTCTGTTTCTCTTCCTCCCGCAGGTGAGCTGGGGTGGGGGAAGGGCTCCGGTTCCTCTGGATCAAGGCTTTCCTGCGTTACCCTGTTACGTGAGGTCTGCTCTGTTCTCCAGGTGTATGCAGTCTGGCGCAGCCTTCTTTCCTGTTGCTCTTTTAGGATTAGTTGTATTAACTATATTTTCACACTATATGTGTAGTGAGCTATCCAACCAGGGCTAGGTGAAAATCCTGGCCACAGAACCTTCACTTTATCCACAAAACACTGTCTTCCATCCCGTCCCCCCAGCTCCCGGCCAGCTTGTGCTGGGATTTCAGTCACTTACCCCTGGAAGTCACAACTGACGCAAAGGCTTTGGGCCTGAGCCCTGGCCTTTGCGCACCTTCTTGACTCAGTGCCCCTTGGCCAGGAGCTCCGTAGGTCTTGTCTCCAAGACAAGCAGTCCCTCTGAATACCCCATGGCACAGAGACAAGGAGATCAGAAATTGGTGGGATACCACCTGGGGGATTTCAAGTCAGGAGCTGCACTTTTTCTGATCCCTAGGCTTGACAACTTGTCCAAAGCCATGTGATGTGCGGTCGAGCTGGGCCTAAGCCAGGATGTCGGGCCCCTTTGCTGATTTGCCTGAATCTGGGCCTCTGGTGAAGGGATCTCCTTGTTAGGCCAGGATGACAAAGCTGTTCCTGTTTCTGAAAGAGCCACGTAGCCGGAAGAGCTGAGCTCGGTGAGTAAGTGGAGCGCTGGGGCTCAGAGGCCGCAGTGGCCCCACCCTGGCTGGACGGGCCCCTTTCTCCCCTAGGTGCCCGGGAGGGTCCCTACAGGGCACACTGTGCTTTGTGCCTCAAGGACAGAGCCGGAAGAAAGCTCCAGCGGCCCCGTGCCTCGTCAGCTCTGTGTCATTCCCTGTCCTCCCCGGGCACTTTGCACATTCAAAAGCTATTTTACAAGTAGCATTTGATTCTCTTTAATGCACTTCCAGACAGCACAGATGTGCATCAGTGAAAGAATGTTCCCTGAACCAAAGTGCTTCTGTGGGCCTCATGATCCTCTCCCTCAGCACTCACTCCCAGGCCAAGAACCTTGCATGAATCATGCATTAGCTCCTGTGATTGCTGGTCACAGAGGTCGCGGCTCTTGCAAAGGGAGGGGTAGGCATTGTCCACTGTGCGAGGCAAAGAGTCAGGGACTCCAGCCGGGAGTGGAAGCAGGGAGGGGGAGGAAGCAGCCTCTGTAAGGGGGAGATAGATGTTGGCTGGTGGAGGTGAAACTCGCAGTGTCCAGAGCCCTGCCACCAGTTCGCCGGGCAACGGGGCCCTGGCCACTGCCCATCCCCGACACGTCAGTACAGGACGGATTTTATCCTGAACGAAGGGAGCGTTTCCACCTGAAGAACTCCCATATGGAGGCCGGCTGACATGGGGGTGGGGTGGGGAGGGAACCAACAGATACAAAACAAAGCGCAGCTGTTGGGGGGATCTCTCCATCGGTGAGGAGATGACAAACAGCCAGACTAATGAGAGATGCAGAGACACAGAGCAACTCCCAGGTCCAAATGACTGTGCAAAGCTCGTTAAAACACGCAGAGACATAAATTAAGCACTGCAATTGCCCGTCCCTAAAAATGTGTCAGTCAGACAGACAGATGACTGAGGGAAGATGTCTGATGTTTCCGCCGTTTGCAAAAATACATTATTTTGATTCTGAGGGGGAGGCACAAAAATTCGTGATTTAACTTTTAACGCGATTTTCCAAGTATGTTTTCAAGCTTCAAAATGGAAAGGAACACAAAGATGTGCTATTAAAAGACGAAAGTCTCTCCCTTCAATGAAATGAAGGAAAAATATGGCTATACCAGCCAAGAGAGCATTCCCAACAGTGGTGGTCTCCGTGTGGTGGCCACAGGGCGTTCTTCACCGCAGGGTGCTCAGATCCGCTATTCCACTACGCCGAAGGCTCAGACGCTGCCAACTTCCCCGTTCCTTCTCTGGCTCATCACTTCAGCCCATCTCCTGGGTTGCATCCCTGTGAGTCTGGAAGCCATGGAGCTGCCTGCCTTAGAGGGGTATGCCCACCAGCCTCAGCATCGCCTAGGAGTGAGGACTCAAGGTAAACCAGCAGGAGTAGATCCAGGGTTTGTGAATCTGAAGCTCAGACAATTTGAGGGATTCCCTTTGGGTCAGGGAATATATAAATACAACAAAAACTGAGGTATAAAAGCAAGTATTTGTTTAGAATGAGAAAGGAAACCATTCCAAAGTACTGGAGCCCTGGGCATGGAGATCCCTTTCTTCTGCAATCTCTTTAAGCAATTTACTAGACATGTTTGCTGATTCCACACTGGCTTCTCTCCCCACCCAGAACATCTTATGACTCCCAGCACCTTCCAGCTCTTGCAGGGGTCCAAGCAAATGATGGGTCCTGACATTGGGGTTTCCTTAGCTTTACTGAAAATCTGCCTCCAGAAATGAGGCTGCCCAGAGAAGTCACATCTCTGCCCTGGCTGGGATTTGCCTCTGGAGGGATCCAGGGTCTGTGAGTGAGTGAGAGGCTGGAAGATTTGGAAAGACCCTGAACTCCTGTGCCCCAGGATTTGGGGGCAGTTGTCTGGAGGCAGCCTGGCATGGGCTTATAATTTCAGTTGATGGAAATCTGGCCAACTGAATCAAACCCTGCTCGGAGATGGATCACCTAGAGAGAAGGGGGCTGGTAAGCCAGCACCTGGAGACAGTAGTGGGCAGAGCCATCCAGCTGGGGCTGGGCAGGAAGCCCCTTGGATAAGGTATCAGGGTTGTCTCGCTGGGGCTCATCCCTGGTGTGGGAGGCAGAGCCCCAGGCTGCCTAGGCCCGAGCTCCCACCTGAGTTCACCTCTCCCTCCCTGCTCTGATTCCAGGCTCATTGGGTGAATCCGGGGAAATCAGTCGTCCTCCAGGCTGCCTGCCTGCCTGCCTGATAAGCCAGCGCAATCAGTCTGCAAGAAGGACTCTCTACCCAACGTGGCTGCCTAGTGGTCGTCGGCTCTCCTTGGAGGCTGCCTGAGGGAGGGAGGACACTGTCTGTCAACGTACACACCTGGCGGCTGTATCTCACATGGCAAATCACTAACTTGGCGAAGTGGTTTTTCTTAATCACTTTCTTTGAATGTGGTTCATGCCAGCTGACCCTCAAGAGAGATGGAGCCATCTCACGTGGTTCACGCCAGCTGACCCTCAAGAGAGATGGAGCCATGTCACGTGGTTCACGCCAGCTGACCCTCAAGAGAGATGGAGCCATGTCACGTGGTTCACGCCAGCTGACCCTCAAGAGAGATGGAGCCATCTCACGTGGTTCATGCCAGCTGACCCTCAAGAGAGATGGAGCCATGTCACGTGGTTCACGCCAGCTGACCCTCAAGAGAGATGGAGCCATCTCACTGTGCCCACAGAGCCAATGTCTGCTGCAGAGTCACCTCAGAAAATATTACCGGAATGAATGAAAAGGAGATTTCTGAGCATGCTGGGGAGAGCAGAACCCAGACAGTAACAAATTCCCAAGGAAAGTGGTCACCCTGTGAGGGCCAGTGTAGGGGAGCAGCTGGCCTGTTCTCTCTGGTGTATCACAGTGAGCTGTGGGCTTGGAGCACAAACTGCCACAGAAACGTGGTATCCCTCTGTGATGGGCTGAATTGTGTCTCCCCAAAATTCACATGTTAGAGTCCTAAGCCGCAAGACCTCACAATGTGACTGTATTTGGAGACAGGGTCTTTACAGAGGTGATTAAAATGAGGTGGACAGCCAGCTGGGAATGTCGCCTGCAAAGATGCGGAGCTGAGGGTCCCATGAAAGCCCAGCAGAGCTCTCCGTCCAGCATGCTCCAGCCTGCCTAACTTCCAGAGCTTTCTGGGCTCCCCAAGGCACCAGGCTTGTCCAGGAAGGCCCTGCCATCTCGGCCCTATTCATCCCGGCTATGACTCCTCACACAACTCCTGGAGTCCCCCACTGGTGAGTGTTTGAGAATGCACACAGGCTTTTGAATTCTCTACTGATGTGAAGCCAAAGCTCCCAGCTTTGTGAAGAAACCACTGGAGCCACAGCTGATTCCATTCCATCCACACTTTGTGGGTTCTGTGAGTCAAGATCATGCAGATGTCAATGCGATTGATTCAGAAGCACCAGCCCAGCCCAGCCCGGCCCCTCACAGGAGGCCACACGTGGGTCTCCATGCATGCTTCCAGTGGAGTTCTCCATCGGCTGTGACTGTTACTCTGCTATCTACCACTTTCTGAGAGGATTCTGAGCTTCTGCACAGAAGACACCATTGAAGGAAATGTGTAATTGCAGAAGCCTTGTGAATGTACCCAGCCAAGGAGAAACAGCAGGGAACTCTACACAGAGGGGGAGAGGACCATTTCTTAACCATGTCCCATTTAATATGGGCTCAGTAAATGTACATCTGAATTGAAAAAAAATTTAAGAGGAGGTCATTAGCATGGACCGTAACCCAATATGACTGGAGTCCTTATATGAACACACACACACAGAAGGAAGACCATATAAGGACGCAGGGAGAAGGTGGCCGTCTGCACGCCGAGGAGAGGGGCTTCAGCAGGACCCCGCCCCGCCAACACTTTGATCTCGGTCTTCCAGCCTCCAGAACCGTGAGAGAGTAAATGTCATTTAAGCTGCCTGGGCTCCCATGATTGTTAGGACACCCCCCAGCCTACCTGCTGGCCCCTGGGGGGGTCCTGTTGATGAGGATGTCAAAGAACTCCTGGAGCTGTGCCCTCCCCTCCACCCCCTTGCTCTTGAATTTCATCTTTTGCCTCCTCCACTCTATAACCAGAGTGGGTTTTACCAAGCCCAAAACGACCACCTTCCCTCCTGGCTCAAGGGCCTCCATGCCTCCCCATGGCCAGAGATGATCCCCAAACCCCTGAATGAGCGCCCCTCCACCCCCCCGCTTCCTACCTGGCTGCAGGTTGCCTGCCTGACACCGTGCATGCAGGCCCGTGACTTGGTGTGCCAGTTTGGTAGGGCTGCGGTAACAGAGGGCCACTCAGACGTGGCGGCTTGAACAGCAGACATGGGCGGCCTCATTTCTTGCAGTCTGGAGGCCAGAAGTCCAAGATTAAGGTGTGGGCGGGATTGGTGCCTTCTGAGGCTGGGAGGGAGGGTCTGTTCCCCGCCTCTCTCCTGGCTCGTGGACGGCCGTCTTCGCTGCCCCGACACGGTGCTCTCCCGGCGTGAGTGTCATTGTGTCCTCATTTTCCCAGAACAGAGGCACAGGTCATATTGGATTAGGACCCACGCCAATGACCTCATCAACTAATTACCTCGGCAAGGACCCTGTTTCCAAATATGGTCATATTCTGAGGTGCTGGGGGTTGGGACCTCAAAATATAAAATTTGGAGAGCACACTCAACTCTAACACTTGGATGCACTGCTCCCTCCATCTGGCATGTTCTTCCCCTGGTTTCTTTCTCTAGATAACTGTCAGTCATCCTGGAAGATGCAGGTGCGGCTGGGCACGCCCCAGCTGCCCTCAGGGTGGCCCCCTCCTGCCCTGCCTGGACCTACCCCATCCTCTCTCCACTCTCCAGCAGTGGAACCAAGCCCGCCGCCTGCCCTGATGCACCCACATGACCATCCTGGGCGCCCCGCCGCGTCCTCTGGTCCCACCCCTCTGGGGCTGCGTCTCACCCCCAGCGCCCCACTTGGCTGTCCGCGTCCATGTGGGAGTTGGGTCGCTGCACCCCACCCTCCAGCTCCCTCGGGTCCCTCTGCCTTGCCCTTTAATTCAGGACATCATCTTCCCTCTGCCTCTGCACTTGTTTGCTCCGAAACTTAATGAGACTAAATATTACTTTTCAGAACTTTTGGGGTATTTGGGCCATCCTTCCAGGGAGTGTGTGCGGTTGAAGCTGCAGCGAGTGATTTCGGCGGGGGTCGCAGGCTAAGCCGGCTCCTGGAGGCGCACTTCTGCCGGGCTGCACTTGCCAGACACTGTTCATAGGCTCTGGGAGGGCTGCGGCACAGAGAGAGTGTTGTGCGTCCCAGCTGCCAGGGGGGAGCAGAACAACAGTAAGGTTGCCTCTGGGTGATGTACTGTGTTCATTCCCATCTTCTGATTTGATCCTTACTAAAGAACAAGAGGCAAAAAACCCACACTGGCACCCTTTTCTATCCCCATTTTAAAGACAGAAATTGAAGCCTAGGGAGTCAAGTTGGAACCAGGTCCAGGTTGCTGGAACAAGGAGAGGAAATAGGAAAGGGGGAGGAAGACCTGAGGTTAAACAGGGGTTGGGGTCCTGGACTGGAACCTCAGCAAGCGGGGGACACAGAGGGAAGGGTGGCTGAGACCAGTGCAGCTCAGACATCTGGCCTATGCTTGGCACCTTGGCTGCGTCCAGGAGCAGCTGCAGGCCTGGGTGGGGGGCTCCACCAGGCCCGCATCTGCTGAGAGGAGTTTTGGGTGGCCTGCAGACTGCTAGCTGAGCTGACCAAGGCAGAGAGGACCTTCTACACTCTCCATATTTCCTTTATTTGAAATGTCATGTTCACCAAGATATGGAAGCAACCTAAGTGTCCATCAGTAGATGAATGGATAAAGAAGATGTGGTACATATACACAATGGAATATTATTCAGCCATAAGAAGAAAACAAATCCTCCCATTTGCAACAACATGGATGGAGCTAGAGGGTATTATGCTCAGTGAAATAAGCCAGGCGGAGAAAGACAAGTACCAAATGATTTCCCTCATTTGTGGAGTATAACAATGAAGCAAAACTGAAGGAACAAAATAGCTGCAGGCTCACAGACTCCAAGAAGGGACTAGTGGTTACCAAAGGGGAGGGGTGGGGGAGGGCGGGTGGGGAGGGAGGGAGAAGGGGACTGAGGGGTATTATGTTTGGCGCACATGGTGTGGGAGGTCACAGGGAAAACAGTGCAGCACAGAGAAGACAAGTAGTGACTCTGGCATATGACTACACTGAGGGACAGTAGCTATAATGGGGTATGGGGGGGACTTGATAATATGGGTGAATGTAGTAACCACAATGTTTTTCATGTGAAACCTTCAAAGAGTGTACATCAGTGATACCTTAATAATAATAAAAAAAAAAGAAATGTCACGTTCAATACCCTATCAGAGCTGTCAGCTGACCCGAGAGCCAGTGGCATCTCAAGGAAATCCTAAACTAGATGAAGGATGCTTTTCTCCCATTTGGTTGACATGTTTTATATGTGATCACTCCTATGACAACAGCCGGTATATAAAAAGGCTCAGTTACAGTTTCTTGGAAATAATAAAATAACTTGGAGGCACTTGCTTGCCAAGGAGACTAAGATGAATGCCTGGCTATAAAGCAGGACTCGCTTCATATTTCATAAAGCTGTGGTGCGGCTGCCTGGCAGGTGAGGAATGAATGAAAAGTGGGATTATTTTGAGAACGTTTTATGATGCACCCTGAAGTGTCCAGTTCATTGTATGATCAGTGTTTAGACTTGGGTGAAGGGAAAGTGCATTACAGGTTTCCCCTTTCAAATATCCTTTTGGGAGATAACAGTTTTAGGATTAAATGAGTATATCTAATAATTATCAGCTACCATGTATAGGGAGGAAATCCATGGTCAGTCTGTAGCATATGCAATGTGTTGGGCTATCTGGTGGCAAGGGATCATTAACTCTTTGTAGAAAGGGGGAAACTGAAGCTCTGACAGGCACAGTGACTTGTCTAAGGCCTCAAAATAAACAAGACACAGAACTGGGAATTGAACCTAAGGACTGGCTAACTTTTAAGTCTGTGTCCTGTGGGATCATTTAATACAATTTCTTTAAAACGGATTTATTCTCTTCAACTGTACTTCAACAATATATAACAGGAAAGTCTCTTTAAGAAGACTTGGAAATAAAAGCTTCTGTTACAAAAATAAGATCAAATTTAAAAAGCCACTCATTAGAATATAATAGGATAGATTCGTTAAATTGATTTGCTCAACATTAGTTTTCTCTGTACTTGTTAATTTTAATTTTCTCTCAATATTTGACAAGACAGATCTGAAATTTAATTCATTTAATTTATTATGGTAACATCTCAGTGTTTAATATGTTTCAACACCTTTCTAAAGCAGTGTCTCACTTTTGTGTCTTTTTCCCCCCCTTTTCTTTTCTATCTAAAATTAGAAGTTAGATTAAAAGATGTGGAAATGAAGAACGGACTAGTAGTTGCCAGGGGGCGGGGCGCTGGGGAGGATGGGTGGGAAGGGAGGGATAAGGGGGAAAAAGGGGCATTATGATTAGCAGACGTAGTGTTGGGGGGGCACAGGGAGGGCTATACAACTCAGAGAGGACGGGTAGTGATTCTGTGGCATCTCACTATGCTGATGGACGATGACTGTAATGGGGTTGGTGGTGGGGGGGACCTGATGAAGGGGTAGTTTAATGGCCATGATGTTGCACATGTAATTGTAGATTAATGATACCAAAATAAATTATATATTAAAAAAAAGATGTGGAAATGCAGGGCTAATGTAGAGGTGGGGCCCCCCTCAGAATGTTTTATTCTAGTTCCTTGAGTTGATTCCCCCCCCAGTTTTACTGAGTTTAATTGAAGCATGTTAAACTGTACATATTTAAAGTGTGCAATTTGATCAGTTTATATTTATATATAGAACCATCCCTACACTCAAGATAAAAATTTCCACCCCTGCCCCTTCCCTTATGCCCCTTTGAAATTCATCCCTCCCTCTCCCATCCCTAGGCAACTACGGATTGGTCTTTTGATTAGTCTGCATCTTCTAGAATTTTACATAAAGTCATACTGTACATATTCTTTCTTTTTTTTTTTTTTGCCTTCCTTCTTTCACTAAGCATAATGATTTAAGACTCATTCACATTGTTATGTATCAGTAGTTTGCTGAGCAGCATTCCATTGTATGGATATACCACAGTTTCTTTATCCACTCACCCACTGGCGGACATTTCTATTGTTTCCAGTTTTCGGCTGCTGCAAGTCAAGCTCCTGTGGACAGGTGTTTGGGTTTTTGTGCGGCCACAGGATTTCATTTCTCTTGGGAAAACACCTGAAAGTGAAAAAAGGTGTTCTATGGTAGGTGTATGTTTAACTTCTTAAAGAAATAGAATGTTCTCTAAGGTGGGTGGACCATTGTGCCTTCCCTCCACAGTGAATGAGATCTACATCGATCATCCCTGTCAGCTCCTGAGTTGATTTTAGTGTGCAGTTTTGGCTTTTGCCAAAGAATAAATGATTGGCTTATTGCATGAATGTCTATCTCTAAGCCCCACCGATGTCACCTTGTAAGTCTCTCTCTTTGCTCTCTGTTGCTCCATCATCAGCTCTCTCCTCCTAATCAGTCTTTTCACATCTACTTTCTCTCCTTCGGCCTGGGCTCCATGCCCCGACCAGAGGGTCTCTTCCAGACACATATCGGATGGTGCCTCTGCCTTGCTTAAGACCATGTCATGGCTTGCCAGTTGTGGTAATACAGCCAGCCTCATCCCATACCCCAGTTTCTAGTATCCAGTCTTCCTCCTGTTTTTTTAGTGGTTGGATTCAGGCAGAAAACATGCTTTGTTTAGTTCCTACATGATGTACCCACACAGTTCTATCATTTAAAAAAAAATTTGGAATGAATTGTCAACATTAAAACCATAAACATTCATAAAAACATGAATGGGCTTGCATTTCCCACCACGGCGGAAGTAGCTGGAGCTGGGGACTGTCCCTCTCGGGCAGGGCGGCCACCTGCCCATGGCTGACCACACCACACACACCCCCACCAGCCCTCTATTTTCTTGTACCTGCTCATCTCCAGTCACTTTTGCTAAATTTACACCTGTTCCTCTTTCAAATTTAACATGAAACGGGGAAGCCTCTGAATCTCCCACCCTCCGGCCTCCAGCCCAGGAACCTACTATGTGCAAGTGGAGAAGGTCTCCCTACTATGTATAAGCCACGGGCCATGCCTCCTCTCCTTCCCGCACTTGACCTTGTGAGTTAGTCTGCTGAATGCTCAAGACTCTAGGATGTGAACACGAAGCCGTTTCAGTTTCCTGGGAGGCAGGAATTAAGGGGATTAAGGCCGTTATAGCAGCCCCACAAAGATGAAGAAAGTGAACATCAGCTTTTTATGCACAAAATAGGATTTTCAAGTCTGCAGCAAGATTTAAAGATTAGGAAACTGGGTTTGGTCAAGAGAAGTAAGGATTATTGAAGTTATTTCAGCTCCCCCTTTAGCAGATACAGAAGGAGGCCTGGTGGACTGAATCAGAGGACTCTGTCCTTCTGAGTCAAGGGGCTTATGCAGGAAGAAGACATGGGGACGGGGGCGCTGAGCCTGTGTTGCGAATACTTTTCCCTAAGCTGGAGGTACACATAGGTGATGTGTTACCTAGGGGCTGCTCTTTCACTTTCTTTTTAGGATTTCCGGGCGGGAGGAGGTGGCCTCCCAGGCTGCCCTGCCCCACTTGCTGGGAAGGGGAGAGCCCTGGGTCCAGCTCTCCAGGAGCCCTTGTTTCCCTGTAATGTGGACAGGACCGGAAGCACCCATGCTCCTGGGAGGGGATGAAGAGGGTGGGCTTCTGGCTTAACCTGGGGTTGGGACCAAAGGGCAGGGATAGGCGGGCCCCTATTCAAGGACTGCAGGGCTGACCTCCTGTGCCCTGGTGGGCACCCCTCCCAGAGGCAAGAAAGGTCAGACTCAACTGCAGCTCTGACCGAGCCCCAGAACAGACTCTGACAGCCGGCACCCAGTGATAGGCCTGAACAAGGGGCGGGTCTGCACACCAGTACTGGGGGCAGGTCCAGCTTCATGGGCGCACCAGCTGCACAGTCCACAGGGCCTGCGCTCAGACGGGCCCCTGCTTGGTTTAATGCTCCGCTGTCACCATGTTGAGATTCTTAGTAATTTTTGAACAAAAGGCCTCATGTTCTCCTTTGGCACTGAGCCCTGGGAATTTTGTAGCTGGTTCTGATCAAGAGACACCAGCCACATGTTCCCCCAAGGACAAGACACCAAGGCCCATTCCTCCCAGCGCCACCATGTCATAGGACCACTCAACGTGCACACAGGCCTGGACACCATCTTGAAGGGGCTGGGGGTCTGTTGGTTACCCCAGGACAGAGGAACCCTGGGTACACTAAAGAGACTATTTAGATTATGGAAGGACACGGTGTATACTGGATTGGACTAAATTTTGTTTTCTTTTCTCTACTCCCTCTCTTTGAGCTACACATGGGGTAGGGGCCTGGGAGGAAAATCAGATTATTTTATAGATATTATTTATAGAGGAATAAAGATGTTCCACTTTGCACATCTGCATGCAGTGTGAACCTGTGTGCGCCTGCTACAAATGAGTGATGTATCTCTGTTTCTCCTCCAGTTAGCAAGATTAAGGATGAAGCAATTGATAGCCTGAAAGAGGACTAAAAGTAGCAGTGGTTAAAAAATAAGGAAAAAAGAATTGAAAAGAAAAAGTAAAGGTGCTTCTCGGTTGGTGTTCTGGTGACCTGGCAGCTCCCTGGGGTTGGGGGAGAGTGAATAGAACGGCTGGACGCCTAGGGCCACATCCTCCCAGCAAGTTGAAAGACAGGATGAGGGTGATGGAAATTTTATTGTTTTGGGGATGAGGCATCTGATCTAGAAAGAAAGCCCGGAGCAACTTCCTCCAGGGAGGGGAGTAGAGAACCAAGGGTCGGAGAACATTCTGGCCAATCTAGGAAGGACAGACCATTAGTCCAAACAGCTCCGTTTGCTGGAAAGGCTTCTTAGTGTAAAGCCTCAGAGAGGCTGGTCCCAGTGACGAGGAAGATAAAGATTTTAATGGGAGGGAGGAACAGACTTTTCCTGACAAGAGGACTGGAAACCAAGGTTTAGCAAAGGAGAGGTGGATCCCAGGAGAATCAGTCCGAGACAGGGTGCCCATCAGTCCCAGACTTACTTCTTTAAATCTTGTTCCATGTTGTATTTTCTCTCTGCAAGTAACAAAGAGTGATTTTAAGGAAGGATAGCAATTTTCACAGAGCAACTTACGGGCTCCAAGGGACCACTGGGGGTCATCGGGTCCTCCCCTTGCCTCTGGACAGAACCATATCCTCACAATCCCAGACAGAAATCTGGGCTGCCTCCGTAGTCTCCCTTGGAGCTCATTCCAGTGCTCTGGGAAGCACCGTGCATGGCAGACCTAAATCCTTGCTGCTGTCATGTTTCCTTTTGTTTCATGCTCAAAGGAGAGACAGTAAAGTCAGTCCCCCAGCTCAGGCTGACCGCCCTGTGCTGAGGGGACTCTCAAGCTTCAGTTAACCAGCGAAGGGGCAGCAATGTTCCCGAGCACCCGGGGGTGGAGGAGGGACACTGCAGGCGTTGGACGGTCTGGTGGCACCTTCCTCAGGAGACGCACAGCGAGATCAGGCATGCCGTGGAGCCCCGTCTATCACACAGGCCGCAGTGGGGTGGAGAGGGTCTGCCTGCTTCTTCCGGACTTTCTCCCGCACTGCCAAGGTTGGAATCCCTTCTTAGCAACTTGACTTACCTTCCCTGGGCTCCAGGCTGATCATCGGTAAAACGGGAGATAGGTGGACTGCCTCACAGGGTTGTCAGAGCATGAAGTGAGCTCATGCATGGAGAACACCTAGTCAAGACCTCGGGGAGCGCTAGCCATGACCGTTTTCCAGGAGCGTCGGCCCGCCTGAGGGCCAGACAAGCGCCCTTGGACCTGCCTCTCCAAGGTCACCACATGTGGCTATTTACTTTTAACTTAATGCTTGATTTAAAATGAAATAAGATTAAAAATGCAGCCACATTTCAAATGCTCAGCAGCCACTGGGGCCAGTGGCTGCCGCCTTGGATGGCTCGGGTAGAGAGCATCTCCATCGCTGCAGAATGTTCTGTCGGATGGTGCTGCTTTAGATCACAGCCTCAGATCCACAGTAGGGGTCCCTCGGGGCCCTGAGTAGGAGGCTGGCCGTGGGGGCTACTGCAGAGCGTCTGAGAACACGCGGCCCCTCCCCAGCCTACCGGCAGCCTCCTGCCTACCTGAGGGGATCCAGGATGTTGGCTTCACCCTCCGCCCTTCCCAGGCATTCCACAGATGCGGCAGTCAGTGGGGTCACTTAGGAGCCAGGCACACGTCTGATACCTTCCCTGGCCCTGGGCGGATGGCAGGGGTGGCCCCTGGAGCCTCCTTCTCCAGGGAGCAGGAGCGGCAGTTCCGTTCAGCCTCATTTGCCTCCTCTAAGGGCACAGTGATCGGTGATGCATCGAGGCTCTGATTATCTCTGAAGGGCTCTTTTACAAGATCTCCAATAAACTTCTAAAATGATCATGCCTATTTAGGGGAAGATAATGCTAGAGTGGGGCCAGGAGTTTGTCGGAAGGAATTCCAGCTGGGTGAGCATTTGAGGAAGGAGATGAAGTCAGCGCTTGGTGACCATGAATTAGATGGCTGGATATGTCGCTGTAATAATGATGAATAATAAATGACGGGAAGCTGCTGTAACTCACGGAGCAGGAGAGGAGACGAACCAGGAAAATTTATGGCCTTGTAGGGCTGGGGGCAGAAGAATGTCTCAGATATGCCTCAGTCTTTTGAAGAAAATCTTCTTGAAGAGATGCTCTTTGGAAAAAAATGTCTCTTGTCTAAAGAATGTCTTAAGTTTGCATACATCTCCACCTGTAACAAACAGTCTCTCCATCCAGCCCCACCCTTCTCCAGTCCTGCCTGCACCCACAAGCTCCTGCCGGCCAGGATGAGGGCAGCAGTGTGGACAGGCCACTGTCCTGCCCTCTCATGGGGCATCCTTCCAACCCCTTCCCTGTAAATGGGGAGGCAGGCCCCACGATCAAGGGCTTGACAGACTATTGCCAGGCGAGAAGGGTAGCTACTGGCTGGAAAAGGATGCTGGGAGAGGGGGTCTAAAGAGTCTCCCAGGTGCGGGGAGCCTGCTATTTTTATTAGGGCCCTGGGTTGCCTTACCAACATCCAGTCCAAGCAACCACGGGAAAAGACAGGAGTCAGAAGTAAAACAGGCCTCAGGTCTGTGGATGGAGGTTGATCTTTAAATCATTTATTCGTGGACCCACGGTCTTCAGGGAGGCATCGGCCCAGCCAGCCTGGGTGAGAAGGTGCTAAAGGGGGCATCGCCCTGCCAGACCCTTCCCACCAGCCCACCAGTGTGGTGGGCACTCGCATGTTACGTGACCTCCTCCCAGCTCTGCCCTGCTCCTGGGCTCAGTCAGCTCGGTGCCTGCTGCGCCCAACCCTCCCCTGCATGCCGTCTGCTCCCCCTTCTCACATCGCTCACGGCAAAGTCAACTCTGGGCCCTGGGCTGCCAGACCCAACGGGCGCTTCTGCTCAACTCAGTGTGTTCCAGGCAGCATCCAACGTGCTCAGCCCTTGTCTCCCTTCTGAGCGGCCCTTCTTTCTTGGCTTCTGCGACCTTCCCTTCCCCTGGGACTGTGAGCCATACCTGGGTCTTAAATTATGAAGGTGACTGAATGACAACACAGAATAATGCCATTAAAGGAAAAGTTCATCGCTACTTGCAGTTCTGGTGACAAGGGCGCCTATCCACGCAGGGCCCCGTGGGGAAGCGCCAGCGTCGGGAGGCAGACGCAGAAGAGCTGGGCTGGGCGGATTCAGAGCCACAGCCTGTATTGTGCTTCTCGGGGGCAGCACAGGGGAAAGAGCACAGGACTGGCTAGTTTGAATAAGTTGGTGGGCTCTGAGCTACAGGGTAGTCTCTAGCTGTCTGGTCTGGGCACTGGATGATTCAGGGCAGATGACATATTTGCTTGGTGGGTGAGAGTCAGATAAAGGAGGCAGTTGTGGGTGTGGACTGAGGCTGTCTACAAAACGATTTTCGATGTCTGTGAAAGCTGGACCGCAGGGGAGATACAGTTTGTTCGTTTGGCCCCGTGACGGAGGCCAAACAGACGGATACAGGATCAGCGAGCATTCGAGCAGCTCGCTCCGGCCCCTGGCCTATCTCTCTTCAGCAGCCTTGCTAACTACGTCTGTAAGGGTGGGCGTGCTCCACGGCGGGAGCCTCTAGCCACGCTCTTCCTGGGAAAGGTCTCTTACTGCCAAGGGTTCACGCGTTTCCGTGAGGCCCAGGACGCCTGCTCTCCCTCCTGGTCCCTGCTGCATCCCTGCCGCCTGCAGGGAGGGCCGGTGGGCCTGGGCCTGATCCTGGCTCAGCCACCCACTCGCTGTGGTCTTGGCAGGTCCTCCTCCCTGTGGGCCCTGGTTTCCTCATTTCTCCTTGGCTCATTCTTGAGTTCCAAGCCCAGATGCCAATGAACGCTTAGGCAGCTCCTTTCAAACTCAACATGTAGATCCCCAGGGGAGTTTATTTGTAGAGAAGTGTGGCATGGGGTAGACTCTGGAACTACACTGACCAGGTTCCAGTCCTGGCCCTGGAACTTCTCTAGCTGGGTCATTCTGGAATGACTGTGAGCTCTCTGTGCCTCAGTGTCCTCATCAGCAAAATGGGCTTGGTTATGATATCTATTGCATGGAGCTGTTGCGATGATCTGATCAGTTAATGTATATGAAGGACTTGGGACAGCTGCTATATGTAAGACCTGGCACTTGGCGGTGGCCCATAAGTGTGACTGCCATGATCCTGACAGTGATTATTGTAATTATTATTTTCCCTTGTGCTTCCTGTCCTAGGCCGTTTGCTTCTTTGAATGATATTGTCTAGAGGTGTGCTAGATAGAGCTAGCTGTCAAGAGCCATTCGTTAAACATTCAGGAATTTTACAAGTTGGTCGATGGCCTTTAATAGGCCGTATTTACACCTCAGAAATTGGCAGATGCTACAGATCAGGGTTCTCCTCCATCAGGGAGCTGGTTGTTAAACACTTAGCAGCACGGCACTGCCACCCGTCCACCCTGCCGCCTACGCGGGAATAAGAAGTGGGAGGAAAGGTTGGGCCATTTCTTGCCCCACTACCTCCCTGCCTTGTCTGGGTCCCAGCATTCTCCTCCTGACTGTGGTGCCGTCCTACGGCTCTCCGTTCCCTCCCGTCCTTGCCCCTGTTGCTGGCCCCTGGGTGCCTCACCATCCAGAACCCTGCTCAGCGCCTCATTAAACTCTCAGCTGGGCTCTTGGAGCACACACTGTGTTTCTTTCCAGTTCCAGAGTGACTGGGCTGCCAGCTGCAGATTTTGCTAGAGCCCCAGATCCTCTGGGATGTGCCATCTCTGTGTATTCTGGCCTGATATCCAGCTGCCAACATCTGCACCTCCCAGGCTGAAGCTGTTTATAGCTAGGGCATTATTGCCTCCTGGGAGGGACCTCCAGGGGTAAAAGCCAGAGCTTCCCCCACCCTCTCAGGTGGGTACACGAGAGCACGTGTGCGCAGAGTTCTCCAGTAGGCTGACCTCCCTTGCCCACCGGCTTGACAACACACCCCTTATTAGCCACCTTTCCTCCTGTACTAGTTTCATAGGGTTGCTATGACAAAATACCACAGATTGGGTGGCTTAAGCAATAGAAATGAATTTTCTCACAGTTCTGGAGTCTGGAAGTCCAAGACCAGGGTGACTGCAGGGTCTGCTTCTGGGGAGCACTCTTTCCTGGCTTGCAGACGGCCACCTTCTTGCTGTGTCCTCACGTGGCCTCTTCCCTGGGGAGGAGGGGTGGGCAGGAGAGGGAGAAAGGGAAGGAGAGAGGACTCTGGTGTCTCTAAGATGCTGCTGAACGTTCTGGTGCCTGCAGACTGCCCTCTCTAGACCAAGGCTCTTTAATCAAAGTTGGCACACATGTCCTATACCACCACTCGCAGGAAAGGTGACAGGCCAGTGTGATGGGTCCCAGCTCCCGCCAAGGGCGCACAGTTCAAGAGTGGTCTGTCCTCCTCATTTCCAGCCTGGGGCCTTGCTGCATTTCTGGCCTCCTTGGTGCTGCCCAGGGAATTCCGTCAGTTCCAGCCGGCCTGCTGCCCTGGGGGTGGGAAGCTGCCCAGGGGGCCAGTCCTGGGACTCTGCTCTCACATCTGTGTCCAGACGCAGCCCGTGGGGAGGGCAGAGGTCTGTGGCGTGGTAGGGACAAAGCCTGCCCTGGTGGCCTCTCTCAGGTCCCGGCCTGGCCCAGCCTTGTCTGGACAAGAAAGGAGGTGTCCTTCTCCCTCAGAGTCCAGGATCCTGGAGGGCAAGGCTTCCCAGAGCAGGCTGAGCCGCTCATCATTACCGACGCAGCCCTAGTGCCCTCTTGAGCACCTCCATCCAGATGTGATACCCATCGATCTCAGAGCAGCAGGGACGCGGCGCCTCGGCAATGCTGGACTACGGGAGTGAAATGTTCCTACCTGACCCCAAAGGGCCTAGATATTTGCATTCTGGAGCCTTAACTGACCTGTTTCATTTCGGATCGCTCCTCGAGGAAGACTCCTTCTTGCTTTCTTGGCTGGTGGCTCGGGAAGGAGGCAGATTTCAGGAAGTGCTCACGGCATCTCCTGCCGCCCCGAGCGCCCGGGGCCCGCCACGCACACACCACCACCTTGAGTCTGGATGTTGAAGTCTAAGGGGCGGTGTTAGCCTGTCGTTTGTATCCAGGGTGAGATGGGATGAGGAGCTAGGGCGCTAGTGACGTGTGTCCATCTGCCAACCACTGGCCCTGTGTGGCTGTTTATATTAAAATTAAATAAAGGCTGAAATTCAGTTCTTCAGTCTCATCAGCCACATTCAGGCCCTCAAGAGCCTCAGGCAACTAGTGGCCCCCATATTGGGCAGCACAGATATGGAGCATTTACATCATTGTAGAAAGTCCTCCTGGCCAGCGCTGGCCTGGTGCATCCAGCCCTGGTTGGCCCTTATGGGTGGGCGCCTCTCAGCATTCGTGGACTAAGCGCCCTCTGGATGCTTGTTACAGATGTGCCTTCCTGGAGTGAGCAGTCCCTAGCCTGACTCTCAGTGCCCATGGCCTCCTTGTCCACCCCAGCTCTCCCCTTTCAACTCTGCTTCTGGCCCAGTGGCTGGTCCTTCCTGAGCTCCCGGGTGGGTGCCCCAAGGATGGGTTTACTAGCCGCCCTCAACACTGCCCGGGTGAGGGCTGGGGCAGGGCACAGGGTGGGAGTTCCAGGTGCCACCCCCGCAGAGCCCGTATGGTGTGGGGGTGGTACCACCTGGGACTGCGCCTGCAGCAGGACGCATGTGCCCCTGGAGAACAGCCAGAGGGTCCAGGGGGAATCGGCGTATCTGTCCTTCCCCTGAATTCATTTGTTGAAGATAAGGTCTGAAAAATAGGTAGTTATCTGGCCCCAA
Source organism: Smutsia gigantea (assembly GCA_032199065.1). Classification (NCBI taxonomy): domain Eukaryota; kingdom Metazoa; phylum Chordata; class Mammalia; order Pholidota; family Manidae; genus Smutsia; species Smutsia gigantea. The sequence continues at coordinate 357,130 of JAVSCE010015854.1, read as the reverse complement.
CCCTAGAGCTTCTGATTCCACAGGTCTGCAAAGACCTTGGAACACATACGGTTGACCCTTGAACAACGTTGGGGCTGGGGTGCCGACTCCCACACAGTATAAATCTGTGTAGAACTTTTGACTCCCCTGAAACTTTACTAATAGCCTACTGTTGACCAGAAAAGCCTTACTGATAATATAAACAGTCGATTAACATGTATTTTGCATGTTATGTGTATTACATACTACATTCTTACAACAAAATAAGCTAAAGAAAATATTTTTTTCAAACTGTTGCAAATCTCCAGAATATTTTTCCAATATATTTTTTGGAAAAAAAAAAACAACCCTCGTATAAGTGAACCCATGCCGTTAAGACCTGCATTGTCCAAGGGTGAAGTGTATGTTGTAAAACTCCCAAGATGATTAAAAATTTTTTGAGTTAATTTGAAACTTACCGAAAAGCTTCAAAAATAACACAAGAGTTCCCACGTGCCCCTCACCCAGCTTCCCTTATAACTGCCTCTTACACAGCCACAGCACGACGACGACATGCATGGACTTACCCGGGCTATGATACTATCAGCCAGATTGCAGACCTGGCATGCATTCCATTTTCTGCCCTAGGATCCTGCCTAGAACACATCACACTTTGTTGTTATTCTCTTTATTCTCTTCCAATCTGATCTCCCAGGTGATGCTGATTGGTTCAGGGGCATCGCCTGGGACACATTGGTCCACGGATTCGTCCTAGGATATAGCAAGGTGCTGAAGAGTTGGGACCCACGATGGGCAGGTGCTGAGGGAGGGGAAGGAGAAATAAAGATCCAGGGGGCAGGCCTCAATGTGTGCGTGTGTGTGTGTGTGTGTGTGTGTGTATGTGTGTGTGTGTGTGTGTGTGTGTTTGCATGCTCTGCATGCACATGTGTCTGTGTGCGTGTTTATGTGTGTGCACTTGCGTGCATGTGTATCTGTGCAGGTGTGTGCGTGTGTTGTAGGCATCTCTGTGTGTGTTTGTCCATGTGCGTCCATGTATGTGTACGTGCCCACGTGTGTGTATGATCGGGGGGTGATGGGCAGCAAGATTGGTGGGGCTAGAGGCCTCTACGGGAAGCCCCCAGAGAAAACCCAAAATTCTCCACTACCTGATAAATATTTAATACAGTAACAAAAGGCGAATGTTAGAGATTTTTAAAGACAAGGGGAAACTAAAGTACTATACATCACGGGAAGCAGGGGAGGCCCGTAAGGGTGCGTGAGGTGCACGGAAACAGCTTAAATCCTGATGATTCAGGGCAACTCTTCAGCATACAGGACATACTAATTAACTTCAAGTTTCTTGGGTTAAGTATCCATGTTAAAAATGTAAGAGCAACCACTAAAATACAAGAAGTAGAATGGGTAAGTCCCGAAACAGTGGAGGGGAAGGGAGTAAGGAACGCTCGCCAACATTTATCACGAGCCCGCCATGTGCTGGCACTCTGAGTTCTGCCTGCAGTCCTCTGGGTTAGGACTATCTTTTATTTCCATCTCACAGACGGGAAAGCAGAGGCACCGAGAAATGGACACATAACAGGGAAGATGTTCTCCAGAGCCAGTCTACATGCTGCAGAGGAGGAAGCCGGGGCTCCCAGGCTGTGTGGCCAAGGTCACGTCAGGAGGGAGGGTGGATGGGGTCGGGGCCTGGTATAGCCCGTTTTCCCACCCAGCCCTTCACCCTGAGAGACAGCAGCAAACAATTAAGAAAAGAGACTGTGGGTGGATGGTTGTATGTACCTTTTGGTATGTGATATAGTTTACAATTAAAGCAGTTTGTTTTTATGGCATTTGCCCCCCACTTCATTCGACACAGAGACCAGGAGGGGACAGTTTGTAATTTTCACACGCTGGGCAGGGGATCCTCATCGAGGAGGTGACATTGGAGGAGGTGTGGGTACCACTTTGAAGGTCTAAAAACTGTTTCAGGAAGAAGGAAAAGCCAGGGATGACCCCTTGAGTTTTGGATTTCTGGCCTCCAGGAAGGTGAGAGACTAAATTTCTGTTGTTTCCAGCCCCCACCCCCCAGGTTTGTGGGCCTTTGTTGCTGCAGCCACTGGACAAAAACGCAGTAGTGTTGTAGAGGAAGCCCAGCTAGTTCAAGACAAGGTAGGAGAGAGGTGGGGTCTGGTGTTTTTGGGCAGGTGCTGTGCACGTGTGGCTGAGGTGGTGGGGGTCTAGGGAGGATCCCTCCTGCCCACTTCTATTTTCATGAAACAGCGTGGACATTTTCCATGTCTTCACATTTTATATCATTTTGGAATTTTTAATATAAACTGATGGATTATTGAAGACCATTCCATTATTCATCTGGTGAGACGTTCTTACCTTTTGATAGCAATCATTATTTCCTACCAATCCCTTGAAATGCCCTGGGCTTCCTGGCCTCACCTGCCCACCTTCCTCTCCAGGAGCTGGGGAGGAGTGCCTGCCCTTGCAGACCCTGAACGCTGTGGGGACAGGCGCCCAGTGCCCGGGGCCTGGAAGAGCAATAGGTTCTTGGGGCAAAGGAGGCTTGTAGCTGTTGGGATTTCAAAAAAGCCAGCACTATCTTGCAATGACCTCACGTTGTTGTTTAAAATTCCAGAATTTACTCATCATGGTCAGTATAAAAATAAGAGGAGTGGGTGGTGGGACAGGAAAATACTGATATAAACACAGGACCACAGGCCTCAGCTTGAGGTAGGAAGTACATTTGTTCCCCTGGCTGGGTGGAGTGGATTCTGCCATTTAAGCAGTTGCTTTGTGCAGCCAGGCACCTGGGCACCGGCCAGCCCATGGCTCCACGCGTGTGGGTGCAGCCAGGACATGGGACCATCCTGCCAGAGGGTGCAGAGCCTGCCCTGCTGAGAGATGATGCAAAGCTCCCAAGAGGGCCTGATCCATTCATGCGGCCATGAATCCTGGCCAGAGTGACATTTGTCCTGGTTCTTTTTAGCCTCTGTAAGGGTTTCTCCAAGGCAGTTTCCACTACACACACATTTTGCTGGGAGTGTCAACTTATCACCCCCAAGAAAGCAGTGGCATCCTTGTAAGGGTTAATTTGCTTGTCGGTCATTCATTAAAAGCATTACTGAACTTCTGCCCTGCATCAGGCACCCTGCTTTCGTGTCCAATCAAACAATTGCTTCTCAGATAGAGTGCCCACCCAAGGCCAGATTATCTAGGTGATTGCCTGGAGGGTTGAGAGTCCCCATGGATTAGAGGTCCTTGTGCAGTGTAACAAATTTGGATGGGGTCAGCCCTGGGCTGAAATAAGCTTTCAACGTGGCTTCTTGTGAACACAGAGAACCATACGTCAATTCTGCCCCACTCCCCCCACAGAGTCACTTCCTGGGGTGCAGACAGGTCTTGAAAACGTTTCCGCTGCTGAGGAAAGAAGACCGGTGCTCCAAGACCCGTTTTGATCCGTGCTGCAAGCGTCTTACTCCTCAAAGCCAGACAGCGTCCACCCTTCTGACCTCACCCTTGCTCTATGTTTTGTATTGCTGGCAGGGCTGCCTGCCAACAGATGAATTATCAGGTTCCACGTCCTAACCTTCTCTGCTCTAATCTGCCACTCCTTTCCTGGCTTGGACCAGGAGGCATTCCTCATAAGACATTTATCTGCCTGGAAGGCAGGGAGGAAGACGGCCCTGGCTCCGTATAACCCATGTGGGGTTTTCACCTTTATGTGTAGGATATGTTGTCTGGGACAAACTAACTGCTGGATCTTCCAGGGGATTACGAAGGAGACATCCCCATATGTTCCAAATCAAAAAATCTATCTGTCTGAATGAGGGGTTGCCAAGGAGAAATTCACCCAACAGCTGCTTTTTTATTATGATGAGAAGGGAAGTGGCCAGGCTGGTAGTCTGCACAGCCCCAGAGACAGAGCTCGCAAAAAGGCTCCCACGAGTTCACCGTTATGGCTCAGTGGAGAAGCTCTGTCCTTTCCCGCCACCCCTCAAACGTCACCCGGGGGTACCCTAGTGCTAAAGTCACGTGCTCCGTGCCTATTTCTCTATCCCACTCAAAATTACAGTTAGTTCCAGGGGCGGGCCGACGGTACAGAAAAGGCAGAAAGAATGTGTTGTCTATCTTTCCACACTTCCTTGCCTTTCAGAACTTGGGTAATTAGGATGGGCTTTCTATTCTCCCCAGTTTGCTAGGATCTGGGCCACGTGGACGGTGACCACACAAAGATCAGTGAGGCGGGGGTGGGGTGGGGATTGGGGGGGGGTGGCACTGTCATTCATGAATGTATAAAAGCCACACGGTTTCCACATGGTTTCCAGTCACTTTCAGCCGAACATTTGTCTTATTAACAGTAAATGAAAGTGCTTTTGGCTGTTAAGAAAACATTACTATAAAATGTGTAAAATAATGATCACACCCTCACTACAGTTCATAACATCTCCTGTATGGAAAACAGATGTTTTTACACTCGCTCTTTATCATGTGGGAGTGTGATAGGTGATGAGAAATAATAATGTGAATTTACTGCATCTTCCTAATATTAGTATCATCTCAGATCGCACCATGCCACTCTCCTCTGTGAGGTTAATTTGGGCTTCTTTTAAAACTCTGTAGTATTCATCTGAGATACCAGTTCAACAGTCTATTACCAAGGCCTGATGGGGTACCTCTGTATTAGCTTGTCAGTTGGCAAGGACGGAAGGGTCCGGTTGCAGATGCTCATGCCCAAGCACCATTCAACTTCCTGGTAGGAAGGTGTGTGGCTGGAGCCCTCGCCTGAGCTGAGTGTGAAGGCAATTGGTGGTTCTGCGAATGTCTGCCATACACCGAGAATGCGAGCTCTGGAGGGCATGAGGGCGAGTAAACAGGGTGATGTACATCTTCCTTAAGACAGGGATTTGTGGGACTGAGAAAATGGGCTGCCTCTGCATGCGTAATTTCTCAAGGTTGGCAAAATGTGCCGATTATAAGAGATGGTTCCGATACAGTATTTTCTCTACCAGAAATGTCTATGAACCAGCAGATCTGCACATTTACAGTACAAATAGTAACTGATACTCTTAATTATGACTCCCAAGGCAACAAAAAATCCTGGCCAGCCTTTGTGTTCATCAAAGCCAGATTAAATTATGGTCAGTGAGGCTTTAGTGCCAAATGCTTTTTATTGTTGTGTAATTCTCTGAGAAAGGGAGATCCGTGTGAGGTACAGATGTAGTGCCCCATTAACCAGGATATCTGAGACAGAAGATCTCATCCACCAGCCGTGCTGGAAAGCAGAGTGAACTAAAATGTGCTCATAAAGGTACAAACAGCAGCTCAGCCAAGTGCAACTTCCATTATCTTGGCAAAGGAAGGAGGTGGAGAGGTCAGGCTGGAGCTGCCATGAGCCAGCCGTGGGATGGGGGCAGAACCCTGAACCACCCGCAGGGTCTCCCTACAGTATGAGGACGGGCTTGTGGACAGTGGCCCCTGAAGAAGGTGACAGGCAGAAATGTGTCTGGGCCACAAAGGACCTAGTATGTCCCATTCTTGTCAACCAATGAAAACGTCTGCCCAGTGTGGAGCTCTGGGGATCTGCTGCCCTGTGACAGGGGTGTGTCGGCAGCATCCAAACATGGGATTTCTCTGCCAGGTGAGGCTTGCTGGGGAAGTGGCTTGCCCAAAGCGATCAGCTGCAAAATGGCAGAGCATGATCTGAAACCCTAGTTTCCTGCCTTCTGGAGTCAGGCTTGTCCCCACACTTTGTAGAATCCTCTCTGCCATTGGCTTCTGTGTTCGAGCAGCAAAGGTGCCCCTCTTATCTCTAACCACGGCAAGCTCACTTCTGCCTCAGGACCTTTGTACAGATGATTCTCGCCGCCTGGTGTGTTCGTCTTCTTGGCGTTGGCATGGTTGGTTCATGTAGTCATTCTCCTTGCAGTGTGGACTGTCCTGTTGACCTTCTCTGATAACAATGTCTAAGGTGGGCATCAGGTCACGTTCCATGATGTTACATTCTTTAATACCCTGTAGGCGTGCTTCACACCCAGTATCTTCTTGGTCACTTGTTTACGGTCTGCTCTCCAGGAGGGCAGGGCACTCATGGGCTCACCTCAGCTGGGTCTCTAAGGCATAAAGCACATTATAGGTACTCATCACTATTTGGTGAAAGGAATGAACTTGTGGATTGTTTTGGGTGATTGTGCTTTGACCACAACCCAGACCCATCCGTTCGTCCACGTCCACCCCAATCCAGGACTGAGAGGCCTGAAGCTAGGCCCTCAGCCGACACCTGGCCCTCAGTCCTGCCAGTGGATGGATGATGTGGAGGAGAAGAGCTTCGGGGAACAGGAGAACACCACAGTGCAGGTGCTGCTGGGCATGCAGGGAAACATCCTCCTCTGGTAGAAGTCCTCAGCAATGAGGCAAAACTTACACAGCCCCCAGACTGCTAAACAAGGGTTTTTCCTGGACTTGAGTCATAGGTGATAAAGTTAAAAAAAAAAAAAGGCAAAAGCAAAAACAAAAAATCTACCCAAGATCTCTACAGGAAACACATGAACCAAGAGTGAAGGAGCTGTGGCAAAGACATCCCCACAGAGGGTCCTGGAAATCTCCTGTGCAGGTGTGGTAGAGTAGAATGCAGGGAAGCCCAGGGTAAGAATTTAGACAGACTGAACCCAGGTAGAGTTGCCCAGAGCCCAGGTCTGCCCTGCTCACACGTGTGAGCTCAGAGAAGTGCTCTCTGTGGCTGGCCAGCATAATGACTGATGACTGCCTCTTCAGCCTCTCCCCAAGGATACAGTAAAGGCTGTATATGCCAGCAGGTGCAGGTGGGCTTTGTACATGGCACAAAAGTCAAGCTACTTTTACTGGTCACAAACCTTGCCCACAAACATAATGAAGACCCAATTCCTCATAGCAACACTGGTCTAAACTGACAAACATTTGTGATTCCAGGTTGGTTCCTGGAGCTCAGAGGCTCATGTATTTTAGACCAATAAGCAATCATGGTTCTTCCTGGATAATAGCAATAACTGCAGTAGACATGGTGGCAATATTCACAGTTTGCATTTATGAAGAACATTTCATGGGCTGGACCATATTGCATGCACTGCTGTATCCAACTGACACCAACCCCATGGAGTATGCACGTTGCCCGTTTCACCAGTGATGAAATGGAAGTGGAAAGAAGTTAACTTGCTTGTCTACCGAAGCTCACCCAGCTGGTAGGCGGGTCTGACACCCAAGCTTCCCTTTGAGCCACTAAGACCTGTGGTCTTCACTAGAGGTACTGAGGCCCAGAAGGGCCTGGCCACACGGGGGAAATGACAGGGCTGGGTGGCCACAGGTGGGGGCATCTTGTTTCCTGAGAGTGAAGATGGTGATTTGGTTCATGGAAACACTGGCACCAATGGCTGGTGGTTGGCAAAGTCCCAGCAGGGCCTCCATCTTGTGCTAATGATTCTGAAAAAAAAAAATGGGACCTTAAAAGAGCTTAAACGTAAACCTCCCACATGCAGGAAGGAGAATGTTAAAACTTTGATGTCCATCAAAGTAACATGGTGGTGAAAAGTTCCTTTTCCCTCTTGCTGATTGGACAAATTGCATTAACTGCTTCTGGGTCCTCCTTGGCTGAACATGAAGGTCATTTCCAGGAACTTCTTAAGGTTGAACCAGGCTGCATTGTGCCCAGTAAGCAGTGACCCAGTGGAACAGCCACACTAGCTCTCAGGGGACCACAGAGGCATCCACTCTGGCGGAGGAGCCAGACAGAGCTGGTTCCGATTATCTGCAGCATCCTCAGCTATTGCCTTGGCCCGTTACCTAACCCCCTCTGGGCCTGTATTCCTCTTCTTTATGATGGGAACAATGTATCTGTTTCAGGGCTTTCCTGAAGAACAGGAATAGTCTGTGTGATGTGCCTAACACTGAATTGGTTCTCAACAGAGTAGCTACTCCAGTGATTAGGACTATGGATTTTTGAAGAAGGTGGCTGGTGAAAAAGTATTTTCATGAATGTCTGCCCCTACCATGCAGTACTTCCAAGAGCTGGGAACCCTGTCTCCCCTGACAGAGGGGCCCCTGATTGTATCCTCTGCTGGCACCCGTTTGCCAGGGATCCTGCCCTGCCCAGGGAAGGGTGACTGGTTATGCAAACCGAGGAATTCCCACCATGAGTAAGCCTCCAACAGGCCACCCCTCTTGCACATCTAGGAGGTGGGGTGGTGGGGCATGAACAGGCTGGGGGAGATGGCTTCGTGGGCTTTGGGGTGCAGAGTGATCTGGGGGCAGAAGAAAGGCCCTGTTTGGGCAGTGGAGCCGGAGCCCCTGCTCTGCACTGAGGAGCTCGGGAAGGTGGACCAACGATGGGGAATCTGGGGGAGTCCTGACAAGAGGCCTGTTGGGACTGTGTCAGGATGAACAGCGTCTCTCAAAATTCATGTCCTTCCCCAAGCCTCAGAATGTGACCTTATTCAGAAATAGAATGATTTCAGATGTAATTAGTTCAGGTCACAGTAGAATAGGGGGCCCTTCATCCAATACAACTGGGGTGCTTATCAAAAGGGGGGAAGAGACACAGAGATGCACAGAGGGAAGAAAGCCACGTGACAAAGGAGGAGAGACGGGAGTGGGCCATCGATTGCCAGCAGCCACGGGAAGCTAGGGGAGGGGCAGGGGGCAGACTCTCCTGCTGGTCCCCGGGTGGGAACCAGCCCGGCACACCCCTTGATTCTGGACCTCGGGCCTCCGGAACAGTGAGAGACTTAATTTCTGTTAAGTCCCACGGCCTGTGGCTCTTTGTCACAGTGACCACAGGAAACTCACACAGTGACTGTCGGAGTCCATACTGCTCAGCAGTGAAAACGAAGGAACCCTTGACACAGGCAACAGCTTGGATGAGTGAAAAAGTCAATCTCAAAGGGTCATATACTATATGATTTCATATATATAAAATTCTCAGAATGACAAACCTATAGAGATGGAAAACAAACTAGTGGTTGCCGAGGGCTAGAGTTGGTGGTAGTGGGGAGGGAGGCCGGGTGTGACTATAAAGGGGCACCACGGAGGATCTCTCTGGGGGTGGAACTGTCTGTATATTCACTGTGGCATGGTTACACGAATCTCCACAGTGATAAACGGCACTGAACCACACACACACTGGCTCCGTGCCGATTTCCTGGTTTCCATGTTGGACTGGAACTATGGGAGCTGTAACCACTGGGCAAAACTGGATCAGGGGTAGGGGGGGGTACAGGGACCTCTCTGTACTATCATTACAACTTCCTGTGAATCTGATTGTTTCAGAAGAAAATGCTAAAAAAGACAAAGACATAAACAGTTTCAGGAGAGAGCGTGAGTGAAATAAAATACAAAACCTAGAACTCAGAAAGGAAAGAATCGATACATGTGGCTACATAAAGCTTGAAAACCTCTGTCTGACAGAGGAGAACAGAACTAAGTCAAGAGGCAGGTGAAAATCTGGGAAAACATATTTGCAGCAGCTGTGGTGGACAAACGTGGCAGGCCCATTTCCCTGCCCTACCAAATTCACGTAAGTCAATGTGAAAACTAACACTGGAATTTGTTGTTCACTTATCAGATTAATGAAAATGAAAAACTGTGATGCCCTGGGGTTGGTAAGGACGGAGAATAGAAAACTTTCCTACCCTGTTGGTGGGAGGGTAAATCGGTACCTTTTTTCTGGAAGACAGTTAGGGAATAATTATGAAAACTGAAAATACTCCACTGCTATGAAGTCATCCCCAAAACAAACTCAAGTTTTTCAAGGTACGTGCCTCAGGATATTTTGCACCACTGAGTGAGTTAGTTATATTTGTAAAATGATGCCTGGCACATAGCAACTGCTATGTATGTGTTTATTAAAGAAGTCAATAGGGAAATTACATGAACAAAGCTGTCAAACAGGCATGTGTACAAACAAACTCCTTTTTGTATTTAAAAATAATGAAACTTACTGGCACTATGCACAGGTGTATGTATTTCTGCAGGGGAGTGGGGAGGGAAGCTTGCACTTAGTTTTTTAGTTTTGCACCTATGGGAGTTTGAATTGTTCTTCAGTGAATATTCCTTCCCTCAACTTCTAGGGAATTCTCAGATCTGAGGGTGGTCTTGGGAACTCTTTGCTGTTGGTGTCTGAAGTGAGGTGCTCTTGAGGACTGTTCCCCTAACTTTGCTTTCCTTCATTTGTAAAAGGTCAAATTCCTAAAATAAACCCCTTATCTCATCCCCCGGACCCCACGATGCCTCTGTTTCCTGCCCAAGCTCGGAGGGAGGTAAATGGGCTGGTGACAGGTGTATTGGGCTTCAGTTTGGAGGACGGGCAGAGCACAGACTGCTCATAATCATAATTGGTGGTTTTATTTTCTGTTTTCATGAGAATTTAGCAGTTTTTACCTGGTCACAAAGCACATGCCACATGACTTAGTGGAGCGATTCATCCAGCTGACTTTGTATACTTCTGACAGTTTTATATGTTTTTGACATTTTCCAAACCCTTCTTCAGAAAAGTGTAGCACAGAGGGAGAGTGTCTACCCCTGGCCCACAATTATGATTAATCCATTCATCAGAGAGATCAATAGGTTATGACTAATTCATTTTTGTGACTAATCTATTGATCAGCAGAGAGGCTTTCCTTGCTTTCCTTGGTGGGGTTAAAGGAGGAAGGAGGTTGAGTAGGGGTACCTGGAGAGAGATTGGCAGGGAGGACCCTGGAGGGGAGCCTCTGGGGAGGGGACTGCAGTATCTGTTTCCTTCAGCAGCCACAGGAGTTGGTTTTGAACTGGGATGTGGAGCAGTGATTTCAGAAATGGCCTCAGGGGCCATTGGCACAGTGACCTTGGGCCCCCAGACAGGATGTGGCAGAGGTGGGTCAGGGGGTGCTTGGGCCCAGGAAGGCCACGGCTTCAGGGACACGGATGTCGGGGTTCTGGGCTCACTGCTGGTGCTCACTGAGATGGTTCATTTTATGTCTCGACTAGGCCACAGCTGCTCGGATATGCGGTTGAAAATTATTCTGGGTGTGTCTGTGAGAGTTTCTGGGTGAGACTGGCATTTGAATCAGGAGACTGAGTAAAGCAGATGGCCCTCCCTGATTACCCAGTCAGCTGGAGGTCTAGATAGGACAGAAGGCTGAGTAAGAGGGATCTCCTTCTGCCTATCTTCCAGGTCAGACTTTGGTCTTCTCCTGCCTTTGGACTTGGACTTGGACTGGAACTTACACCATTGGCTCTTTTGGTAGAAAGCCTCACATCTGAAACCTTAGTTCCTCCCTGTTCCCCCTTCTCGGGATGGTGGTGATAACGAATATTTGGTTCAGTGTCTTTTCTTACACCTGCATGTCTCTGTCCCTCCCCTGCTGCAGTGAGTCACGTCCAGTGTAGGCATCGGTCTTGGTCTTCAGGGCACACGGGGCCCAGCTGGATGGGCTTCATCTTTAGGGAGCTCCCGCCTCACAGTGCAGGCTGGGCAGGGTAAGAAAAGCCACGGTTGCCGCTTTCTGGTCCCACATTCCTGAGGTCAGGTTCCACTTATGACTGGGTGACTGTAACTAAAAGCCAAACAACAGGATGCAGGCCTGTTCAGGAAAGGCGAGTCACAAAGACGCCTCTTGCACCTCTGTTCTCACCTATCTAATCCTTATCTAATTACATAAAATGCTCTGCCTGCAGCTGCACACTGGGGCCTGATGATTTGCTCAGCACGGAGACTTTGTAGCACTTGCTCACAGATGTATTTGTGGCAAAAGTTCTCCCTTTAGGCTGAAAAATTATCTTCCTCTAGAATATAAATAGAACACAGAATTTTGACTTGGGAATTTGTAATCCTTTTTGTGCCTCTTAGTGGTACTGATGTAGTCTTTAGCCCATGAGATAGAAAGTTCTAGAACACATCCCAGAAGCACCTCTGGGTTCTATCTGCATTCACTGAGATGCCATCTGTGGACACACACCATGTGAGCTCTCAGGGCTGCTGTATCAGCACTTCAAAAAAAATAATAAGTATAAAGTGGATATATTTTTGAAAATAAGTAGAAGGCTGTCTTACCAGGCCTTTTTTTTTAATAAGTAAAAGTGGATACTCTGCGTTCTAAATGTTTTTTTCTGCTCTCCTCTGCACCTCCCCCCCTTCCTCTCTCTACTCTATCCAAATGGATGTATAAGGGCATTTGCCTTAGCTGAGTTGAGGACAGGGGTGAGGCCGGGGAGCGCATGTCTTTTGAACAGATGTTTACCAACAGTGCTCCGAAAATGAAAAACCAGTAAGTTTCTCCATTGTGATGGGTGCCCACACCCCCTAAGTCTGGTGAAAATGTTCCAGTTTTACAAAAAAATTTACAAAAGGAATTATAATAATATAGGTGCTCAATTAAAAATCAGAGCGAATGGAAGATTAAAAGTTGCAATTTCCTGATCCACCCCACCCCCATCCTACTCACTCCAGGACAACCTCTCTGCATAGTTTCTACCTGAGTTATTCTGGCCAGAGGCTGGAAGGCTAGACAATATGCCTCTTCCTCTGTTCTTCACTTGTTAACCTTAGGGAGTAACTACTAACCCTGTTATGCTCCAAGAGGATTTAACTGACACCCACCACTCTCTTCTCTGCTTCCCCTTCTTCCCTGATGGGTGATACTTCCTTTTCGTTCTTATGTTGGTCCCTGAATGGGTCTTTCAACACCAGTGGGGATATGCCAACAGCTGGGCTTCCTTTGAGGCTGGGTGGAAGGCTGGCCCCAGACTCCCCGAGTTTTGGTTGGAGGGAGGCAATTCTAGGGTGCAGATGCCCTCTCTCCTGATGGCCCAGTGGTCTGCCTGGGCTTGAAGGACAGATGGCTTGAGCTGGGAGTGTGGGGGCCAGGAAGGGAAGCTGGTGGAGGGGAAGGGGCAGGGGTTTCGTGACCGTCCCACCCCGTTTTCCTCTCGCTCCAGTCCTCGCCAGGCCTGTAGTGCCCCCAAAACCCGATTCTGTGTCATGGCTTCCTCCCCATCTCACGTGGCTCCATCCACTTTGTCTTCAGAAGCCCGCTGAAGTTTCTTGTTCACTGATAACCCTCCCATGTCAGCACACTCCTGTATTTCTGCCCTTTACTCAATCTGTCTCTTCAACAGGAAAAGCATATTAGCCTTTTAACAAGTCTCCAGCCAACAAACAGAAGCCTGGGCTTGGCAGCCAAAGCCGCCCTGGGCAGGCAGCCTGCAAGGCCTGGACAGCACCTTCCGACGGCCAGCTGCCTGGGTCCTTCTGGGTCCCTTATGGGTGTTCCAGGCAATTCCATTCATTCTAAACCTCCTCACAGCGTTACAACAGTTGCTCAACCCAGGGCAATTTGGGGAAAATCAAGTTGTCATCTTTGAAATGGTGGAGATGAACCGGCTGTGGGGTCAAACCAACCTGCACATCTCCTCCCCCTGTGACGATCGATGGTCTCTGTGCCCGCAGCAGAAATATTCTGATGTCCTGGTCATTTGGGGCAACCAGTTCTTGTGAAGCTGGGTGAGCGTTTCAAATGGTTTCAAAGTTCTCTGTGAACTCTTTCCATCTGGAGCCTCATGAAACCCCCACGAGGTTGCGTTATTCCATTTTCAAAACAGACTGACGGTGTGGAGGGTGTCTGGACTCGCCCACGGTCTGCAGACTGACCCCAGGTATTGGAGGTGGGTTTCTAGGCATATGGAGCTCCACTCTCATGAGCAGCTCCTGGGTCACCCCCACCCTGTGCACACCACACCGATTCATGGCTGTCCTGGTCATATCACTCATTCTCTACTGTCACTCTTGGTGGACTAAACCTTTTACCCCAAAATGCTTCCAGGCCTGAGCAGCCCTTGTGATCAAATAACCTGCAGAAAGCCTGAGAGGCCCACATGGGCTGGGGGCGCTCTTCTCCGTGAGCTGATTTCTGGCTAATGTACAGACCAAACTCGGCAGAATGAAGTGTCACTGGCTCCAGTTTACTTTTACTTTTCTCCAAAGAGCTTTAATTAAGATTAATAAAATTTAAAAAAGGTCAAAGTGTAGCCAGGACCCGGACTGGAGGTGCCAAAACCAAGGTGGATACAGGCTGAAAAATGCTAGCCAGGAAAATCCACCGAGCAAAAGCGCCTCCCGAGGAAACCAGGACACGCCCTGGCTGTGATGGGTGGGGCTCTGAACGGAGATGGGTGGAGTCTAGTTGGGGCCAGGAAGGGGATGGGTGGGGCCTGGGTGGGGATGGGTGGGGCCAAGTTGGAGTGGGTGGAGCTCTGGATCTGTCAGTGGTGGTTGGAAGAGGGGTACTGGAGGGCAGAGGGTGTGTGAGCGGAGGTGTGGTTGAGGGGGGCATGGCCTTTGTGTTTGAAACCCAGTTCTTGCTGATTAAGATAAAGGAGTTCCTTGCCCTCAGTTTCCTCACCAGTGACAGTCAGCTTTTGCGCAGATGGACCACTTTGCAGTGCCTGGCATCCAGGAGGCTCTAGGATTGGGCTCTCCTCTTTCCTTCCTATGGCTCTCCCACACGCTTCCCTGCAGAGGGCTGGCAGTGCACAGGACCTGGTATGTGCTTCATGAGGACTGAAATGCACCTGGATGTGTCCTTCCCTTGGGAAAATTCAGTGGGTCAGAAAAACCAGGAACGGGGAGACCCAAGTTCCAGCCTCAGTGCCAGTGACCTCCTGCCTGACCTTTTGCTTTCCAGACAGTTGTCCCACCTACAAGGGGTTCTGGACTAGAGAAGGGTTTCCAGCTTCCTTGAGTCCAAGGAAACCTGGACTCCCAAGAACACTTCTACAAAGCCACACGATCCTGGGTTCTCGCCTCTGGCTCCAACATGAGGTCACATTAGTGAGTTCCCTGTGGGTGCAGCTGGTGGGCGTCCCCCTGCCCTTCAGCTCCCATCGGTCCTCATGTGTCACTTCATGGCTCATGGCCCTCTGCAGTGGGGGCTGCTGGCTGCAGTCCCTGGGCACTGAGGGAATGTCACATCTGCAGACCAAGGGTGTGTCCAGATCTAAGTGAGGGGAGCACGGGGCTTTGCCGAAGTGGGAAGCTGCTCTGGGCTGTGCCTGCTGAGGGCTGGATGGGGCACGGCTGCCTCGCCTCCTGTTCACCCTCCCCACTCTCCTGGTCTCCTCACCTCCCCCAAGGGTAGGACCACAGTACACATACAAGGACGCTGCTGTGAGTGTGAGGGCCTGTGCGTGTGCGTGGGCCCGTATGAGCATGGGAGCACCTGGCCCTGAATGCACCGCAAGCAGCAAATAAAATGGAGCTGCTCTGGCTGCAGGGAGGGGGCCAAGGCTCCCCTGTGGGTTCCCCCACCCCCCACCCAGCAGCTTCCAGGTGCCCTTTGAGCCACTGTTAGATCTCTGGACTAGGGTACTAGTAAGCTCTATAATTCTATAATTATTTACAACTCAGATATGTTGTGAGAGAAAACCTGGCTACGAAACCCCATCAGGGCACAGACGTTGCCAGGCCCTCCTTCCCAGGCACCGCTTTTGGGTGGAGGGAGATGTGGGGTACAGGCAGTTTAGACAGTAGGGACATGGGATGGCAAGGGTGCAGCGAGGCATCGAGAGGCGGGTGCTGATGTCACACTCATGACAGCTGGAAGGGGGACAGGCCTCTCAAAAGGACAGGAGCAGGGCCAGCCGCCGCAGGACACCTTCAGGGGTCTGCACAGACACTCCAAGGAGGGTGGAGATGCGCTGGGTAGACAGTGATGAGAGACGGACAGTAAATAATGCTGGCCGCTGACTGACACAGAGCGCTTACTGTGTGTAGGCATTGTGCTCAGCACGCCACACACATATCAGCTCTGGTTGCCTTCACGGGGGGGAGGCTGGGTGGGTTTTTCTGCATGTTCAGGGAGTTACTGACGTCGCATGAAGGCAATAAGCCCCCATACACAGTAAAGAAAAAATAGGGGTGAATGCCCCAATTTTCTAAAAATTTCCAGTGTGGTTCCCTTTTAAGTGCGGTCATGCTCCCCCCACCTCCTGCCCCTTATCCACGGGGCGATACATCCCAAGACCCTCAGTGGATGCCTGAAACCGTTTTTTTCCTATACACACACACCTATGATAAAAGTTCAATTTATAAACTAGGCGCAAGAGACTAACAACAAAAACTAATAATCAAATAGAACAAGTGTAACACTATACTGTGAGAGAAGTTACATGAATGTGGTCTCTCTTCTCTCAAAATATCTCCCTGTACTGGACTCACCCTTCCTCTTGGGATGATGCGAGATGATAAAAAGCCCACGTGATGAGATGAAGCGAGGCGAATGACGTGAACAGCGCGACGCAGCGTCAGGCGACTGTGACCTGATGGTAGGTGGGGAGGATCATCTGCTTCTGGACCGTGTCTGACCTTGCGTCTGAAACTGCAGAAAATGAAACGGCGGATAAGGCGGGACTATGGCAACAAACGTCCAAGGTACGCGGTAAATGATTCCACTTAACAAAATCAGTTAATCCACACTTTTCCAGAGACACAAATATTAGATAATGCAAGGGACAAAGGGAAATGGATATTCTATCTCCTTGCGTAATTTGCCCCCATAGTCTTCTTTTACTTCCCCAGGTGGAAGCAGAGTTGTAGAAATTGTTTTTGTATTTCAGAATGCCTGAAGTTACAAATGGCAAAAGCTTAAACGGGGCTCCTGTGAGCAAACCAACCATGAACATCATTTCACGGGTGAACAAGGAGGCAGTTGTGTGGCTGGCAGGTGCCCAATTTCTTTCTTGGCCCCCATATGCCTCACTTAGGGGTGGCAGGTGACCACTCCTATCACGTTGCCCTTTGAATATTATACCATCTCATCCCCTTCCTGTCCTTGTCCTGATTGGGGCATTCACAGACAACAGATCATTTATTGGGATTCTAATTTGTGGGTCCATTTCACCTATTTTTTCCCCCTTCTTTATGTTCTGTCTTGGGTTGAACTGTATCCCCCAAAATTCATATGTCAAAGTCCTAACTTTCAGTACCTCAGAATGCCACTATTTGGAAATAGGGTCTTTGCAGATGATTACATTGAAATGAGGTCATTAGGGTGGGCCTTAATCCAATATGACTGTGATCCTATAAAAAGGGGAAATTTGGACACAGAGACATTTACAGAGGGAAGATGGTGTGAAGACACAGAGAGAAGATGGCCTACGAGCCAAGGAGAGAGAAGATACCAACCCTTTGGAAACCTTGATGTGGGGCTTCTAGACTTCAGAACTAGTATACATTTCTGTTGTGTCCTGTGGGACTTGGTGACGGCAGCCCTAGGAAATCAATACAAGTTCTAAGCAGCAAACTAGATTTTTTGCATTTCCTTGCTTTGAGAATTTTACAAAAGGCAGTTCGGGAAGATACACTATTGCTCTTTGTAAAAGTGTGCTGTCACAAAAGAGAAGGTGATGGGTGTTCCAACAAGAGAGGGAAGGGCTTGTAGCTCCTTCCTGTGTCCTCCCAGAGGGGCCTCTGAGCTGTTGGGCTGCAGACACCCAGCCACATGCAGGACCAGATAACCTCTGGGCAGGAAGATGCCAATGGCTGCTGGTGGAGGTCACAGAGCTGCCATGTGGACTTCCGTATTTGGGTCTGGCTGCAGTCATCATGGTACCTGAAAGTAGGGCTTTTGAAATGAGGCTGTTTATGGTTCCTGTCAACTTCCCCCCAGCCTCCTGAATCACCTTAAAGTCTTGGGAAAGGGTGAACCTCCCTTGGCGGTTGGAAGGAAACCAGGTTTTCATCTGTGCCTGGGTTGTTCAGGGGGAGTATTTGCCCCAAGTGGCCAGCAGGGGGCAACATCACACACCAAAGGCAGGAGCCTGACCCAAGGAGGGTGAGTACAGGGGGCTCTGCATAGAGCTGGGAGAGGTCCAGGCCAGACTCACCTCCCCTGAACCCCCACAGCTCTCTGCCCCCCCACCCCCACGAAATAAGGTCGAAAGATACTTTCTCCCCCTTGGGTCCTTTATTTGGGGCAGGCACCCAGCAAGGCCTGTCTGGGAAGGAACAGAGGAAGGGGTGTGTAGGGCCACTGCATCCATATTTGAGGACCATTTTTGCAAAGCACGCATTTTGGGCCTCTCATGGGGAAAATACTATCACCCAGATGGCACCTGGCTTTTAGTCAGTGCTCCCGGTCAGGGCCCTGCAAGTCCCTCCTTCTGCCCTCAACGGACAGCATATGAACAGAGAGCAATGAACAGTTACCAGCCACATTAGGGTGTTTTTCTTTCTTCTCCTTTATCTGGATGGGATTACAGCCACTGCTTCCAGCCCTGCCCGAATCTCGTGCCTGGCGCCTCAGACCCGTGAGGCTAATTGGGTCAGAGCCTTATTGGGTTGCAAGCTGCCCGGACGTTGTCTCGGACAAGGGCATGCCACTCTGAGATGAAATTCTGCCCCGGCAACCGGGCCTGTGCTTCCTGGTAAAATATGAGCTGCTGTCAGCGTTGGTGCCCTCTGATCCGATAGGATCTGATCATCAGGGCTTGCTGCTGGGCCTCGGGGGACAAGGACAAGGAAGGGACACGAGGCCTGACAGGCCTTTGCTTCAGTGCTAAAGCGAGCACAGCACACTCATCTGGGATGGTCCCCTGTGCCTGCCCACTGGCCTGCTTTAATGTGCTCACCTCGCCCTTTTTCTCTTTTCTTCCTCCGTTAGGAAATGTCAGCTTTGGCTGGGGGGGAGCTGGGGTGGGGCCTGGGCTCCCTTTCCCTCACATGACAATCACTTGCAAATCCTCCCCTACTGGCCAGGCAGCCTTGGCCCTGAGTCTGGCTCTCCTGGTACTATGTTCGTGGACACTGGTTTCAGTGGCTGCCCAGGGCATGCTTTCTTGTGTCAGAAGAACACTGTGTGAATTCAGGGAGGCAGGTGGGTGCCTGGCCCAGTTACAGGTGCTTGTTGCAGGTGCTTGACATTAGTGAACCAAAAATTCAGACGTTCCTCATTCATGGGCTTACATTCCAGCAGGAGAGGAATGTAAAACGCAGAATATATAAGGAGATTTTGTAGCAGGCTAGAGGTGCAGCCAGGTTGTGGGGAGGCAGCAGCCGCTAGGTAGGGATTGCAATATTGAATAAAGCTGTTAGTGGAGGCCTCAGTGAGAAGGTGGCATTTGAGCAAAGACTTAAAGGACATGAGATAAGTAGCCAAGTGGAGGTCTGGGGGCAGAGCCAGTGCAAAGGCCCTGAGGCAGCAGTGTGCCTGGTGTGTTCAAGCACAGTGGTGGGAACTGAGTGAAACCACCGATGGAGTTTGGGTTTCACTCTGAATGAGATAGGGAGGCACTGCAGGAGTTTGATAAAGGGAATGACATTATCTGCTACAGGGAGGTGAGGACAGAGTAGGCTCACAGTTAGCAGGCAGCCTCAGTAATCCAAGCGTGAGATGGCTGTGGCCTGGACCAGGGTGGCTGCAGTGGAGTGGTGAGAAGTGACTGGTTAGCAGATGCATTTAAAAAAATATCTCTAGACAGATCAGATGTAGGGTAGAAAGGAGAGAGAAGAGTCAAGGATGACTCAAGGCTTTGGCCCAGAAGGATGGAGCCTGGAAGGATGGGGCTGCTGTTGACAGGATAAGGAAGACCACGTTTGGATGGAAGGTCAAGGGGTTTAGTTTTAGGAAGACTGAGTTTAGATGTTTGTTAGATAATTGCATGGAGATATGCAGTCGGCAGCTGGATATGAGTCCGGAGTTTGGGAGGAAGACCCGGGCTATGGATATACAGTTGGGAACGTCAGTCTCTAAATGGAATTTGGAGCCCTGAGACAGCCAGGATAAGGGAGTGAGGGCGTATGACGAAGAGGTGAGGACTGAGGACTGAGGCCTGAGCCCTGGGGCTCTCCAACGTCAGGAAGTTAAAAAGGAGCCAGCAGGGAAGGCAGAGAAGCCCCCAATGTGGGGGGTGGGGGGTGGACAGGGAGTAACATGGGGGTCACTCTTGACTTTGATAAGAGCACTGTGCTGGGCTGAGTTGTGTCCCCAAATTCATATGGCGAAGCCCTAAACCCCAAAACACTCAGGATGTGACTGTATTTGGAGACAGGGCCTTCAAAGACATTTTAAAAGGGCTTTAAAATGAGGTCATGAAAGTGGGCTCCAATCCATTATGACTAGGTGGCCTTATAGAAAGAGGAGATTGGGACACAGAGGAAAGACCATGTGAGGACAAGGAGAGGACAGCCCAGCCGTCCATGAGCCAAGGAGAGAGGCCTCAGGAGAAACCAACCCTGCTGACACCTTGATCTTGGACTTAAATAGATGTCTGTTATCTAAGCTGCCTGGTCTGCGGCGCTGTGCTGCAGGGACTGGAGCCCACTAGTTCCACCTTTAGGGGAGTGGTGGGCGGACTCCAGTTGGGTGGGCTTAAGTGAGCTTGGGAGGAGAGGAACAGGGTTGGGAGAATATGGATGATTCTGCAATTTTACTACCAAGAACAGCAAAGACAAGAAGAGGCAGCCTCCAGAGGAAGTGGGATCAAAGGATTTTCTTTTCTCTTTTTAAAAAACAAAAAATTTTTTCCTTTTTTTTTTAGTTGGATAACATATCAGCTTGTTTTCATGCTGCTGGGAATGATCCAGTAGCCGTCCCCGAAGTGACGATGATGCAGGAGAGAGGGGCTGGTCTCTGGGGTGAGGACCACGGGTGACCGGAAGGGAGGGGTTTGGTGCCCAGAGGAAGGCCCAGCTCAGAGAGGGCCTGGACAGTCCAGCTGCAGACGAGGTGGGCCAACCGCGTTAACGGGCGCTTGTCAGGCAAGAAAGAGGATCGAGTAGCCTCTCTAGCACACCGTGGGGTTATCTCTGCCATTCTTTGTCTCTGTGCTCTTTTACAACTCTGTAAATTGTAGAGAACTGGTAAGGATGCCTGAAATTCTTGTCCATTGAAATGCAAGTGGCACGCAATTTATTCCCACCCCGGGGCAGACCAGTTTTGCATCTGTTTGCATTCAAATTCATTTCAGCATTCTTTATTGTGATTTTTCAATCCTCCTTTTAAACTATTGATAACCTCTTTCTGGTTCCCTCATTAATTAATGAGTTAAATTAGATCTTTGACACGTGTTCAGTTTATTTTGTATGAGAGTCATTATTTTACCTTTTTGTAAAGTCTTTTCACAAGATGTTGACAGGTGGTAGGTGTCTTTGCATATTCTCTGCTGGGTTAAACTGCCCCATGATACTGGCGCTCTGAGCAGAAGCAGACCCCTCTCTGAAACCCTTACCTGGCAAGTGCTAGGTGACAGAAGGGAGACACGGGCCGCCTCAAGGGACTCTGTAGTTGTGCCCTTGAGCTGTCAGGCCCTCCCAAGAGTGACAGCCCCCTAGGTCTGTGTGGGTTGTGGGGAGCTCCAGTTGTACTCTGGCTACAGGCCTGCCCAGCAACACTGTCATTTTTTACATGCTCCTCCTTTGCCCCCATCAGTCCAGAAATGCTGCATTTGGTTTATTTATTCACAACATGACTGCAACCTGAGGAAGGTGGGGCAATCCAGTGGGCTAGTGGGGCCGCGAGGGACCACCGCCACCCACAGACAGGTCTGGCCATGTGAGGAGAAATGGCAGGGGCTGAGGCTGCCGCCCCCAGCCCACTTCCTCTCCAGGGCTCCCTTCTGAGACCCACCTCTGACTCCAGTCTGGGAGGAGGTGATGTACTAAGCGGAAGTCCTGCTTGCCATGGGCAGGATTCTGACCCCATCGCACTGGCTCCTTCCAAAGGCCGGAGCCATGCTGAGTTGGACTCTGGACCACGTCTCTCCCCTCCTTGTGGAAAGTTCATGAATTGCAATGTCAAGGCTCTGGATGGAAGTCCAAGCTCCTCCCTCTCCAGGTGGATGGCTTTGGTAAAGTGTCTCGAAGGATGGCTTTGACTTCATGTCTCGAAGCTTCCATGTTCTTTTCTGAAAAATGGGAATAGAAGAAGCCTGCCTCTCTGGGTTGCTCTGTGCATTAGAACTCTTAAAGGCAAAGCTTTGGGTACTGTGCTGAGCACAGGGCAGTGCCCAGTAATGCAGATTCTTGCCTACAGAGGTCAAACTGCCTCCTGACCCAGGGCTTGCTCCTCGGCCTCTGATGGGCCCCTTCTCCAGGAAAGGTCCCCGGTGGGGAGGCATCCTAACCCCTGGCTCTGCGTGCAGTGTCAGCAGAGAAGTGAGAGCTGACCTTCCCCTGGGAGACTGGGCCAAACTCTGCCCCCACCTCCCTCTGGGGATCCAGGTGTGACCCTTCCGTCACTTACAAAAATGCTTCAATGTTCTAGAATGTGATTATATTTATTTCGCCCTGTAGAGGCTCCTCAGAAAAATCACCCCTGCTTCTCGGTAGATATACATATTTGTGGCCTCCTTCTCAAAAACTCTACTCAATCTTTCAGGCTTGGATTAAGGGCTGCCTGCTCTAGGCAGGCTTACCAGATCGCTCACAGATGGAATAGACTGCTCTCTCCTCTTTAGCTCAAATCCCCTTTACATCCTGGCTGCATTCAGATACGTTCATATTGCTTCCTCTATTGGGCTTATTCAATCACTCATTCATTAATTCATGTACTCAGCCATGGTTTTCTGAGCACTTACCACCCCCAAGCCCTGTCCTAGGCCTGGCACTCAGGTGTAAACACGTCAAGTCCCTGCCTTGGGGGCCTGTATCCCTGGGCAGGTTTACATTCTCAGCGCTGGGCACATGCCAGCTCACAGTCGTTCGGCAAATAAGCAGATGCCATGAGCCCGTTCGCCCAGCCCTCCTGCACTTAGCATGCCCTGTTAGACTATGACTCCTTTGCAAAAGCACTTTAATCAGCCTTCTTCAGCCCATTGCACATTCCTCCTCCCCTGATGAGGGAGCTGCGGCTGCGCGGCATTTCAGAAGCTGTTAGCAGACTGGTGGCGTCTTCCTGAGGCTCTGGTCTGGGCCTGGGCTGCCTGGTTCCCACGCTGGCCCCCCACCCTGGTTTCCGGCTCCCATTTCTTGAGCCAGCTGAACGCTTCAGAAGTAGTGTGTGCTGGACGGGAGGCTGCAGACACATGTGTCACAGGGCAGGGGGCACATGGTCCTGTCCCCACTTTTGTGGATGGCTCCAGATGCAGAAGGGGTGCTAGTTTCTGGTGCCTGGCATCTATCCCTTCACCCTCCTTGACCGGGCTTGGGGTGTCCCTCAGAGGCCCACTTTGCTTTCTTGGTGGGATGGCAGATCTGGCTGGGCCTGCCCACCCTGGGGAAGCTGCAGGTGTCCCTCGAGGTGCTGCTTCCTGGCCCATAGCCATTAAGGGGCGGGCAGGGGCCCTGCTTGACCAGCCACGTGCTCTCCTTCGCGTCTGGAATGGAATGAGGCAGGCACGAGAAATCACCGTTACACTTACTAATCCGCACTGGGCTTGCCCCAGGCCAGGCTGGCCATCAGTTTCTGCTGCTCCAAGGCCCGGCCCCTCCCAGTTCCTCTTCTCAGACTTTCGGCCATCCTGTGCATTTTCCCATCCTGGTTGGCCATGTGTCCTGGCACCCCTGGCTGGAGGCAGTGGTCTCTGGGTCAGCAGAGAGTGTCCATTCAGAGCATCTTGATATGATCTGCTCAGGAGACACACCCTGCTCTGTGTCAGCCGGTGACCGTGGCTAAGCCCCTGCTTGTCCTTTGGGAGCCTTCACTGGCAATGGACACAGGAAGCCTTCCTGGGAAGCTACCTGCCACCCCGAAACCTCCATCCTCATTGTGAGGGCCACTGTGTGGTGCTTGCTGGTCACCATTTAGTGAGAATCCACTTTTCGGTTGGCCCTGCATATGAGCAGGAGCTGAATGCGCATTTAACAGGGCACAGACTGAAGTTTGTGGCCAGAAGGGAGGCCATGGCTCGGTCACATGGCTGAGGTCACAAAGGAGATGGACCCTGGCCTGACCCTGGGCAGCAGTCTCTCTCTTCATCACTGGGGACGACTTTAGGGTCGTGGGTTCCCATGAGAGGGTGAGGCTACCAGTGTGAGGAGGAGCGAGGGATGGGGCCCGGCAGGGAGCACCGTTCTGTCCCTCCCTTCTCCCAAGAGGCCAGGGGAGGCTGCTGGAGGATGTCCTGGACACAGAGGTAAACCAGCTGCATGTCAGTCTCCTGGTGCTGCTGTAACAAAGCCCTACAAACTGAGTGGCTGGAAACAACAGAAATGTATTCTCACACAGTTCTGGGCGCCAGACCCAGAGACCCAGGCAGGGCCGTGTGCCCTCCACCGGCTCTGGGGTAGGGCCCTCCTGATTCTTCCAGCTCTGGGGGCTCCTGGAAGTCCTTGGTGTCCCTTGGGTTGTGGACACATCACTTGCTCTCTTTTTCTCTCTTTACAGGGCCTTCTCTGTCACCACGTCCTCTTTTAAAGACACCCTTTATGCTGGATTTAGGGGCCACCCTAATCCAATATGACCTAATCTTAATTACGTCTGTAAAAATCGTATTTCCAAATAAGGTCACATTCTGAGGTTCTGAGTGGATATGAATTTGGGGGGACACCACTCAACCACCACAAAGCCCCTGGAATCACCCACATTTCCAGAGCTCTGCCCTGAGCGTGCAGGGGAGGGTAGAGGACCACCTTGGTTGGGCTCCTTGCAACACAACTACCCGGCGATGCTGCAGTCATGACTCTGCTTCAGCCCTGCCTGGGGACCGTGAGGCTCAGTGGCTTGCGACACCCCCGAGGCTCTGGGGTCAGGCTGTGGTGGAGCCAAGCGTCCTACTCAGACCGCTGGTTCCAGACGCAGGTCCCCTCATAGACAGATAGGCTTCTTCTGAGACACGTGCCCTCCTCTATGTCTTTGGGTTGGACTATGTCCAAGCAAGCAGACCTGCAAGCCCAGGGGGCCCAGTGTGGCATTTTGTAAGCATAGTGCGACATTCGTGGGCAGCTCTGCAGCCTCTTGGGGCAGAGGCTCTGGTTTCTACTTATAACTTATGGTATCGTTGCAAATACAAGTTGTAAACACAAGTAAGCCCATATCACAAGTCCATTTTCATTAAAAAAAAAATACAACTTTCAGTGTTGTGAATGTATTTTTCACTAAAAGAGGAATATGACCAAAAAGTTGGAAGGAGAAAAACAAAAGGCAAAACTCTTCACCAGTCAGCTAGGACCCTAAACGCATGAGTAAAAATCACAATAGTCATTCAGATATTTTATTAATTAAATCCTCTGGATATGACGCCTGTAGAGAAGTAAGTGAAACACTGGTTCTTTATCAGGCTGTTCCGAGTGTTGTCCTGCCTGAAAAAAAATAGAGCCAGCTGGGCCTTGTCTGTTAACGCTAATCACTGTGAGTGTCTCTGCCTTGCAGGGCCCAGATGGGACCCCGTGCCTCTGCAGAGATCTTTTCTTGTGGACACCGAGAGAGCTTCTGACAAAGGTTACTTGGGACGGCCAGGGAACGGGGGCCCTAGGAAGCACTGGCTAAGAGCCCAGTGGGGCACTGCCCCATGCTTCCCAGCTCTGCCTCTCTGGGCCTTGGTCTCCTCGGTACCACGGGAATAATGTCAGCGGCCACCTCAGAGGCTGAGGTGAGGGTTAAATGCCTCCACCCACAGGGCCAGGGGGTGTCCATGAACACCAGCCACTATTAGCCACCCTTGTTTAAGGAGCTCAGACAAGTTCAAAATGACCAGCAGTAGCGGGTGGGCCTTTGCCCCTCTCAGAGTCATCCCTGCAAGGGACACCTTCTCCCCTGCAAACTCCTGGAATGCAGGTTATCAAATGTGAGTGCAGAAGGCTCTTTTTGCTCTTGACATTCAACCCTCAGAGCAGAGAAACCACGATGACGAGTCCTACCTTTGTCTGCTCTTTAAAGTAAACAACCAGTTCACACCCCGAGAACTTACAGATTGGGAGGATATAAATACATCAATTTGTTTCAAGCCATTGGAGAGAAAAATGACATTTTTAGCGCTGAGAAGGGCTGAATCATGGTCTGGAGGTATGCAATTGGATCACCTCCTTTGAGTGGGTCAAGTGTAATTTTAGAGTAGAATTAGTTTGATTCACGACAGAACTGTTACACTTACAATTTTTTTTTTTCAGTTCTAAGCAAGGATCCTGGTTCCTTTTATTTCAACATTTTCTAAAAAGTTTAAGATGTGCTTTTGGAGAAGGCATTTGTGAGTTGTTTGGAGAAGAATCTAGAATCGTTCCTTCCCGGTGAACATGTCTTTGTTCCAATATTGAATCTCTTTGTTAATCTCTTTGTTCCGAATGCCTAAGTCACGGTCATGTGTCTGGATGACCCCTGAGAGATGGCCCTGACATGTAACAGATTCAATATTCCCCTAGTTCCAATTAGTTCTTTCCATTATCCCACCATGTCAGAAGGGAGTGAATTGGGAAAGTCCATGCAGGGCAGATGGACATACAGGAAGTGCTGGATGGGGGCACCCGTGAAGTATTGGAAGGACTTGAAAGCCACGTGCATCTTGTATCCTATTGTGAAGGACGA
This sequence comes from Smutsia gigantea, assembly GCA_032199065.1. NCBI lineage: Eukaryota > Metazoa > Chordata > Mammalia > Pholidota > Manidae > Smutsia > Smutsia gigantea. The sequence goes on along the minus strand of JAVSCE010015854.1, from coordinate 330,710 downwards.
ATGGACTTCTCAAGTTCTTATCCTTGCTTTTTTCACCTGTCCGATGTGACATGGCTGCCTCTCGGATGGAGGTCTTGGGGGTAAACCAAGGAGAAGGTGCTTGTAAACTGAGAAGGTGCTTTGGAAACGTTAAAGTTGTGGCCCCACCTAAGAGGCAGCTGGGACACCTGCCCGCACTGGGACTTGTCCCCACCCCGTCTGTTCTTCTCTTCTGCTTTCCTGTAACAGAGATTGATTTCAGAGTCTGAGGTCGCGTCAGTCGACAAAGCCTGCCATGAAAGAAAAACCAGGTGAATTTGGGCCAGGGGTTTCTTTCTTGGTTTGTTTTTTGGGGAAGAAAAGTTTGCAGTCGATATAACCAGAGGTTTGAATTAGTTCAACTTTATTTTTCAAAATAACCAATAGTAGGATTGAACCTGGCCCCTCCTCCTGCTGACTCTTCTAATCCCAGTGCTTTTGTTCTCCAGTCCTGGCCTCAGTTTCCCAGTCCAGCTCCTGGCCTTTGTAGGGGTGAATCCTCACCCCGAGATCATTTGCTCTTGAAGGAAGAAGGTGCATAAACCTAGAGGCAGCTGTATCTACAAAACGGGTTAGCCAGGAACACATGATTTCTGGATGATTTTCAAAACATTCCATTCAGATTTATTTCAAGTGTGGATTTAGTTTCTTTCCGGCAGTGTTACCAGTTGGTATGGATATATTTTGCCAAGGTAATTTGTTCTACTCTGGCCCAAGTGAGATGCAGGGAGGAAAGATGTGAAATCTTCAATTTGAGAAAGGAAAGAGCAGAGCAGGGTGTGTGTCAGGGAGTCCCAGGGGAAGGCTGTGAAAGAATTCTATAAAGTTTTAATAGCTCAAGACCCAAGGTAGCAGAATTAAATGCAACCTTGGGGACCAATTCTTTTCTTGATCATATAAAACTTGGGGAAATCTCTGTATTCACTCCAGCCGCTCCTTGGGCCTTTGGGCAGAACGTGGACCCTTCAGAATCTCAAGGCACATGTGCATCCCTCACATCTAATCAAGACAGATGGAGTCATTTGCTGGACGTGTGGAACACAACGATAAGCCTGTAGCTGCAGGACCTAGACAATATTAAATGCAGTCACAGAGTAGAAAATTTCAACTTCCCAGAGAGGTGCACAGACGCGTCATGATCGGGCCTCATCTACCGGTGTTAAGAAAGATGGTTTTTCTTCTTTTCTGATGTTGTAAAGCAGTGCTGTTCAATGTTGGCTTCATGACCTTAGCAGTCATGATAGCCACCTACCCACCTACAGACATGCCTCTCTGCCCCTGCTACTTTTTTTTTTTGAATATCACAGCCTTTCTGTGCTTGCAGTTTTATTAGGGAACCCATGCAATGGTGTGCTTGTAACCTGGTGGCTTCTTTTTCTAAAGTGAAAAGGAGCCTGGGGCTATGGCCATGCTAGGATCACAACTGGGGGAAGGGGCGGGGGGCACAGTTCTGTACCCAGGGAGGGGGCAGCCAGTGTTCTTCAATGACAGGGTGGCTTGGCAGGGGCCTGGATTCAGTTCCAACCCTCCACCATGAGACACCAGTCTCCTCGCTAACAGCCAAACCCGTCTTTCCGGGACAGGCCCATTGGAAAGGTCCCAGTGGGCATCAGAGCTGGTTGATATTGGCAGCACCTGGCAGGGCCAGTTGCCAACCCTGGTCAGACATGGCCTAGGCCGGGCACTCAGCTTTGGGTCGGTTTTCTTGATGAAACAGCTCTGAGCACATCAGCATCTGGATCAAACCTCTGCCACATTTGGGGAGGAGACTGCTCTTCCGGGACCGCTAGGATGAAGTGCAGGTATCTCGACCTGATGGCCAAGTTCTCCGCCATCTGGAGGCACCTGCTGTGTGGCCTCACCCCTACAGCACCTCCTCCCACCCAGCCCTTCACCTGTTGCAGTGGACAAGCCCATCCTAGTTCATCCACCACATCATCCTGTCTCACTGTCTTTGCACGTGCTGTTCTGTCTGCTCTCGTGCCATTTCTCGCCATCTTGTCAACATCGTACCCATTGTTCAAGGCATGCCTCCCATGCCATCTCCAGGGCCCCCGGTCACTCCCCTCTCTGTCCTAACTAGGAACACATGTCTCCTATTGCAATCTGTTTCAAACCATGCCTAGGTATGTGTCTGCCTCCAGTGCTCTGTTTAGGATTCTCCACACGTAGTAGGTGCCAATTAATCTTAGTTAAGAGCATGGCCTTTCAGTCACACCTATTTGTGTTCAAACCCTAGTCCTGCCTCTTCATAGCTATGGGAACTTGGGGAAGTTACTTCACCTCTCTGCACTTTAGTTTCCTAAAAATAATTTTTCTAGTGCTTACAATGTGCCAAATGCTTTACATACATTATTTTATTTACATAATTCCTCCTCGTATGGTGGTGACAATCACAGTACCTCTTCAGCTGGGTTTTTGTGGAGTGGTCATGAGATAATGCTCAGAAGCAGTCATGGCCTTGGGTGATAACAGTCTGCTGGGCAGATAAGCCCTCTTATGAGAACATGTGGTTCGGTAACACACTGAGTACCATGTGTCTTTCCAGAGAATTATCAAACCTGAGGTGCTGCAGTTTGTAGTCAGTCTGTCAGAATGGTGGGTAGCCTGGGGACCTCCTAAATATGGCTGGTGTCTGAAATTGGAGCAGATCTGGGGATCCCTTAACGACTGGGGTCTGGAACCCCCGGTAGCACAGAATTCTGAGTGAGGCAGAACCGAACTGCAGCACACCCAGTTGGTTTCCCTTTTCTATCCCATGGGAAAATGTTCCCACACACCTTCCTAAAAGGAATCAGAAGCTCCCAATCCTTCTCTCTGCCATAGGAGGCTGGGGTGGCCAGAGTGTTTTCTTTTGCAGTGCTGACCCCCACGCTAGGCACAAGTGGGCTTCAGCGTGAACCTGGGGCCTGAAAAGACTGACTACCCGCTCCTTCTTCTGAGGTCCTCAACTGGAGGTGCTCCAGAGCCGTCAAATGGCCCAGGAACCGAGGCATAAATGGGTGCAAAGACTGCAGTTCCACAAACAGGTGCCAAAACCACCTTCCTCACATGGCAGAGGGGCCCCGAGTGAGTACGTGTCCTGGTGTCTCCATCGGGACTCAGGGCGACTGTTTGGACAGAGGCTGAGGGGCCCTTTACACAGCCCCACTGTTGGGGTGGAGTTCTTGTCAGGAGAATCGCTATTTGACCCAGTGACTTGCCTCGGCAGCTGCTGAGATCTCGGATCTGACAGAGATGTGATGGTCAGTCATCCCCAGTGCCAGTAAGGCCCTGCTCTTATGGGGCTAAAGCCACGTGACGTCCAGACGTGGCTCAGTCATGCTCTGTCTACATGGCATTTAAAACACCTCTGCCCATGTGGGGCATCCACACAGGCCAGGTTTCCTATTAGGGGTATGACAGCAACAAGACACAGGGAAAAGCCTCAGACCTAGTTCTGCCAGAACATTTAGTTCATTGCAAGAGAATATGAAATTCTTGATTCCTTTCATCCATAGGGCCGAGTGGTGGGAAGTGGGAGAGAGTGAAACTGTACAAATGGGCTTAAAGGGCTGCATGCACCTTCCCGGAGTGTTCCGTACTCCACAGGCTTGCACACACTCTGAAAGGCAAATGCATGGTTTCAGTGATGGATCCAAATCCCTCTTGAACATCTTAATCTCACTCTGTTTGCACGGCTGGCTGGAGGGAAGCCAACACTGCTCATGGCTGGCTCTGGCTTCCTGCTTCCTCTCCTCTCTGTTTATTTCCTTGGTGACACATTGCAACGTCTGTTTCTGATTATTGTCAGCGAATGGAAGCCCAGGGTAGGCAGGATCTGGTCTGTCTTTTCTCTGTCCCACCTCCAGACTGGGCATGTTGCCAGCATACAGGAGGAACTTAATAAGTGTTTGATAAGGGAACCTCCTAACTGGCCTCCCTGCCCCTGGCCTCACACCTTTCACCTGCCCACTTAGCCCACCACCTGAGTCCCCTGCTCAGGTAATAGGTGATGGGAGAGGCCGTTTGTCTTGCAAATGGGTTTCAGCCCTGGGCAAGTTCGCTATGGATTCAGTGTGACCAAAGAAATTGTCAGCAAAACATTCTTGGGGTGAAAGGGTTATACCCAACTTTATTTCCACAGTGGCAGGTCAGTCACTAAAATCCTGTTCACTGAGAGCGAGTCTGCATGCAGCAAGCTGGTCTCTGCCTCTGGGCTCCTCTGTCTGCACAGCCGTCCTCTAGGCCTCTCTGTGCAATGGTCCCACACAGCCGTCCTCTGGGCCTCTCTGCACAGTTGTCCCGCACAGCTGGTCCTCTGGGCCTCTCTGCCTGCACAGTTGTCCCACCCAGACATCCTTTGGGCCTCTCTGCAGAGTCATCCCACACAGCCGTCCTCTGGGCCTCTCTGCCTGCACAGTTGTCCCACCCAGACATCCTTTGGGCCCCTCTGCACAGTCGCCCTGCACAGCCGTCCTCTGGGCCTCTGTCCTTGGCCCTGCCACCACTCCAGCCTCTGCTCTGCTCTCCTGCAGCCCTGCAGCCATACCACTGTGTCACGTCCAGAGCACTGGGCGGAGCTCTTTATATAGAGTCAACAGCCATGTATTGCCCACAGGTGTGCAGTGAGCTAGTCAACCAGGGCCAGGTGAGAATCCTGGCCACAGGAACTCTCATTTTATCCACACCGTTTATTTCTGGCCCCAGAACTAGCCTAGTCTGAGGAAGCCCCCACCCCCAGTAGCCCAGCCAGGACCTTTTGTGCCCTCCTTGGTGTGGGTCTTCAAGGTGTCCTCAGTCCACACCACTCCCTGCCTCAAAGTCTTCCTTCTTCAAGCGTTTCCTTTTCAGCTCAGCCCCCATGGTGCCATGGACACAAAGGGGTATGTTAACTACTGAACAAAAATGTCAGCCACCACGTGTCCACCCAGCTGGGCCTTGCCAAGCAAGGCCTTCCCTTTTAAAGACTTGCCATATATATAATGCACCACCGTAAGTTCTCTTCTCCTGAATGGAGCTGCAGCCAGTTGAAAAAAAACCTGTTTTTCATCTAGTGGTAGAAACAATCCAATAACAGGGAACTCAGCCACTTGCAATCCAGATCCTCTTACCATAAATGGCTTAAGTGCCTAGACACGCCACTGTTCCCCTTCTAGATGGTCTCAGTGCTGGAGCCAAATGAAATTCCAGGCAGCAGGGGACAGAGCTCTCTGTGGCTTCCTGGAAGCGTGGTCGGTGATGAGACGTGATACTAGCAGCAACTGCAAATGGCCAGGAACCTGGTAATTGCTCATGAGAGGTGGTGCCCAGAGGCCAGGTGGGCAGATGCTCAGAGGAACCCACCTGCACGGAGCAAAGGCAAATGTGGGTGCAGGGGGGTGGGAGTGGAGGGCAAGAGGAAAGGACCTGAACAGCTGCTCACAGGAGGGTTCTGAAACTCACCTTGCCATCCTCTCCTTGAGTTTGCTTTTTTGGAGAGGGTGGTGGTGGGAGGGCAAATAAACTTTATACTATTGAAAAGCCCTGCCGTAATTACCTCCAGAAGATGGGGTTCAAGTCCCCAAAGGCCGTACTAGGGGAACCTCTTTCCTTATGCATACACTTGTGGGGAAAAGAGCAGGTCCTCTCCTAGGGCGTCTGTGTCCAGGAACTGGCTACTTGTAGCCTGTGTACATGTGGCCATGTTTCCCTGGGCCTTGCTGATTGAAAGCATTGATTAACCCTTTATTGCAGCCATCTATCCTTACTTTGTACAAAATATGGCTTTTAAATAATAAGAACAGTCATGAAAATTGCCAGTTACTAGTACTAGGCAATAGATCAGAAGAAGCAGCATGGTTAGGAAGAGTCAAAGAAGGTGGATATGGAGGTGGGACTGGTGCTCCTGAGATCAGGCGCTGTTGGCTGCGACTATGGTCTTACTTGGGTTCTCAGTGGAAAATGACTTTGAAGGTTTTCTGGGAGTCCGAAGCCCGTGGAGGCCCTGACGGTCAGCAGTGGCAGGTTTCAGAGCAGACATGACACACCACGGCCCCCCAAGATGGTGGGGCCCCCCCGACTGAACTTTCCCATCAGTATAATGCCCCAGGCCCCATCCTTGGAAGTCTGGGGGTTTGATAAGTGGAGATGACATAGAGTTGCTTTAGTTCCTATAGTTCAGGAAACTTCCTTGAAATGTGCAAAGCTAACCTCTGACCCAGACTTGCCAATACAGGCCAGATTCCCACTCCCTCCTTTTTTTTAAGAAACAAAGTCACCTTTCTTTAGATCATCATGAATATTTTAAACCGAAGTACCTAGTTGTCTCTCCCCGGCATCCTTCTTCCCCATAGCGCCCGGCACTCAGGCTGCTTCTGGATGCTCAGTGGGGATCCTTGGTGCAGTGCCTTGATGTCCCTAGAAATGCTGCATTTGCGCAGGATTCTAAGGATGAGAGTTGCAATGGGCACCACAGTAGGTGTTGGGGGAGATGTCTCAAATAGAAACTTAACAACAGTTCACAGTGGCTCATCTGTCACAGAGATCTGGCCACAGAAAGGAAGAATGTACCCTTTACCAAGCCCCTATTGGGCCTTCAGAACTCCCTGTGTCTCAATTTACTTTTTTCTCTTTTTCAGTTTGTTTTTTGCGTCTCTCTGCATGCAACCTGTGTCTTCGGAGGTAAGCAGCCCATTTCTTGCCAGCAGGAAGGGTCCTATAGGCTTTCCAAGCCTTGGTGGGCTGACACAAGGATTTGGGTATAAGAAGGGGTGCAGGTGAGGTTGATGGTTGCCCCTTTTATTGGTAGGGAAACTGAGGCTCAGGGTGACACAGGCTTTTACATGCTGGTGCGAGCAACTCTGCAGGAAGCCATTTTCCAGGGTGGATTGAATCTGTTAGGATTGTCAGAAAAAGAACTCATCTCCCACTAGCTCTACTACCAAAGGGGGCTGACTGGCTCATGTGCCAGGAAGATTCAGAGGTAAGTGGATTTCAGGGTTGGTTTGATTCAGCAGCTCAATGGTGTTAGCAAATAACTTGTTTTCCTTCCAGCTCTGCCTTCCAGGATGGTGGCTTTTTTCTTAAGCAGCCTCCCTTGTGGTGGCAAAAAGGCCTCCAGAGTCCCAACCCTTACAACGGCTACTATATCTCCTCTTGAGGGTCTTCAAGAAAAGCAAGGCAACTTTCTCCCCAGAAGATTCCTAGCAAATTTTCCTGTGTGTCTTTTTGGAACTGGAATACATGTCCATTCCCGAGGCATTGTGAGCTGACTGGCTGAGCCCTGGGTCACCTGAAACAGTCACTGTGGCACGGGGCACAGGTTCACCCTGATTGTCTGGATGGCCAGAGCTCACCACCTGCACAGGTGGGCAGCTCGCGGAAGCCCAGTGTTCCAGGGGAGTCTGGTCCTATTATGTGCTTGGGAGGGGGATGCTGGTGGGCACACAACAGAGCCCCCAGGGATGCTGATGGCTCATTTTCCGTTTTCACAGGACTGAACAAACAGTTTTGCATATTCAGTAAGGCAGAAGAGCCTCTGATTGGATGTATGAGTGCATTTCTGGCCTCTCAGGGAGGGAAACAACCAGATGAAGAGACGCTTAAAGGACTCGGTGTCCTCAGTGGTTTCCAGGGGACATTTTTCACAATCTTGGCAAACCTGCGCATAGTCAAAAATGTAGCTGCATCAGGGCCTGTAACTGCCTAATTAATTCAGGCACTGGGGCCTTTTGTCAGGTGGGAGGAGGGAAAGGTGGGCACCCTGTCTGATGCTCCTGGAGCTGGCAGCACCCGGCCCTGGGTGATCATGGCTGTGGGTCAACTCACCCAGCTGGGGAGACGCAGGCACCCAGAGTGCTGGACAAGGTGCTCAACTTGGCACCCACCCACCCTCTTCTGGGCCAGAGGGCACATGAATTCCACTTTCGTCAGGTGCAGACAGAGAGAAGGCTGTTAGTTAATTCTGAGCCCCAGGCTGTTCTGTGCACTGTCTTCCTTACCGCCTGGAACTGGTTCAAGCTCACCCAAGCCCTGGCCTGGGGAGCACCCACAGGTTCCTCTTGATCCTGGCATTTATTTATTTATCCAGAATCATTCTTTGGGTTGCAACTGGGTGCCAGGCCCTGAGCTGGGTGCTGGGCAAGAAGAGATAGGTGGTGGCCCCTACCCATGGGAGTGCAGGGGCAAGTGGGGAAGGGGAGACGCTTCAGAGGGCGAGTCGAGGTACACCTGGGTGCAGAGGAGCTTGAGAGGCACTGACTGTCCTGGGAGGGGTGTGGGTGCTGAGCTATGAAAGTCCACGCGTGCTTAAAGAACAGAGGTACAGTGGGAAGATATGGGGACTGGTTGAGCGGGTGGGCGGGGAGGTGGTAACAGATGAGGCTACAGAGGTAAACTGAGGCTGAGTAGTAACAGCTTCAGGAGAGATCTCTTGATGGGGTAGGAAATGGAGAGCCAGGCCCACAGGCAGAAGGGTTGTCAGGACCAAAAGCACTGGGCGGGCTGCGGCAGTGAGACGGAGCAGGTCAAAGAGGAGAGCAGTCCAGGTCACGCGTGAGGAACACTGTCAGAGAAGCGAGGATTCCCCATCAGAGGTAGCAGATGGCAAGGGTCAAGGCGTTTGTATCTGGCTTAGAAAATTAGGTGAGAGGACATGGGTGGGGGATGGGTTTGAGTCAGAGACGATGATGGTGGAGGTGACGGTTCAGGTGGCAGTGGCAGGGATGCAGGGGTTGGCACTCCACCAGCTTTTTTATTAAGATATCATTGATACACAATCTTACGAAGGTCGCACAGGAGCAACATTGTGGTTACTGCATTCATCCATGCTATCAAGTCCCCCTACACCCTATTAGTCACTGTCCATCCCTGTAGTAAGGTGCTGTAGAGTCGCTACTTGTCTTCTCTGTGCTGTGCTGCCTTCCCCGTGCCCCCTACATTATGGGCTGACACAAGGATTTGGGTATAAGAAGGTGTGCTGGTCACAATACTCCTCAGTCCCCTCCTCCCTCCCCACTACCCGTCCTCCCCTATCCCTCCCCTTTGGCAACCACTAGCCGCTCTCCACCATTATTATTTTGCACATTCTTTTCCAGGGTTTGTTCCCATGGGAGGCCGCTACGGCTCCCTGAGCACAGACAACCTGGGCTGAAGTCCGGCTCCCACGGTCGCCAGCTATATGTCACCAAACTGAGCCTCCTTTCCTGGTTTGGGGTGTGGGGACATGAGCATCTACCCCACAAGGTGGCATCATGCATTAATGGAGATGGTGCACTCAGCTCAGGCCTGGCACGGGACATGGGAACAGGGCACAGCAGTGGCTGTTGGTATGACGTGTGTCCACACTTAGGATGGCTGTGGCATCAGGCACATCGCTTTCTAAACCATGCCGCCTCCCTAGCCTCTGGGATGCATATGGCCCTCGCAGCTGCCTCTGTAGAAACCATGGGAGAAGATGCTTCTGCTGTCCTTTGAGGGTGAGGCTGTGCTGGTGGGGATTCGTTTTTCTCCGTGGATTCCTCCGTGACACACACAGCTGGCTGCTGCACAGCAGAGCACATGGAGACCACAACATGGTCTCATGACTGGCCCGGTCCCCATTTGGTTCTGGAGGCAGGGCCACTGGATGTGGGCTCAGGGGCTTTCACCTAATGTAACTAACTCACACAATAGAGGATTGTTCCAGAAGAAGGTCTGGAAGTACCAACTCCCTGAGCCATCAGTGCTCTGGCCTGATCCTCAGGAATGACAAACACCACTCAGACATCCAGTTTTCCATTTCTTGAATGTCATGTTCTTGGTTTAGACAATGAGATGCATACGCAGTGCCCAGGAGAACAGCTGATCCATATCTACTTGGAAGACATTTTCTTTTTTTTAGTTTTTTTTTGCTACTATTAATATACAATTAGATGAGCAACATTATGGTCTCTAGACTCCCCCTATTATCAAGTCCCCACCACATACCCCATTGCAGTCACTGTCCATCAGCGTAGTAAGATGCTATAGAATCACTACTTGTCTTCTCTGTGTTATACTGCCTTCCCCATACTCCCACCCCACTCCACCCCCGCTACATTATGTGTGCTAATTGTAATACCCCTTTTCCCCCCTTATCCCTCTCTTCCCAGCCATCTTCCCCAGTCCCCTTCCCTTTGGTAACTGTTAGTCCATTCTTGGGTTCTGTGAATCTGCTGCTGTTTTCTTCCTTCAGTTTTTTCTTTGTTCTTATACTCCACAGATGAGTGAAATCATTTGGTACTTGTCTTTCTTCACCTGGCTTATTTCACTGAGCATAATACCCTCTAGCTCCATGCATGTTGTTGCAAATGGTAGGATTTGTTTTCTTCTTATGGCTGAATAATATTCCATTGTGTATATATACCACATCTTCTTTATCCATTCATCTACTGATGGACACTTAGGTTGCTTCCATTTCTTGGCTATTGTAAATAGTGCTATGATAAACATAGGGGTGCATCTGTCTTTTTCAAACTGGGCTGCTGCATTCTTAGGGTAAATTCCTAGGAGTGGAATTCCTGGGTCAAATGGTATTTCTATTTTGAGTTTTTTGAGGAACCTCCATACTGCTTTCCACAATGGTTGAACTAATTTGCATTCCCACCAGCAGTGTAGGAGGGTTCCCCTTTCTCCACATCCTCGCCAACATTTGTTGTTGTTTGTCTTTTGGATGGCAGCCATCCTAACTGGTGTGAGGGGATAGCTCATTGTGGTTTTAATTTGCATTTCTCTGATGACTAGTGATATGGAGCATCTTTTCATGTGCCTGTTGGCCATCTGAATTTCTTTGGAGAAGTGTCTGTTCAGCTCCTCTGCCCATTTTTTAATTGGCTTATTTGCTTTTTGTTTGTTGAGGTGCGTGAGCTCTTTATATAATTTGGATGTCAACCCCTTACCGGATATGTCTTTTATGAATATATTCTCCCATACTGTAGGATGTCTTTTTGTTCTACTGATGGTATCCTTTGCTGCACAGAAGTTTTTAGTTTGATATAGTCCCATTTGTTCATTTTTGCTTTTGTTTCCCTTGCCCGGGGAGATATGTTCATGAAGAAGTTGCTCATGTTTATGTCCAAGAGATTTCTGCCTATATTTTTTTCTAAGAGTTTTATGGTTTCATGACTTACATTCAGGTCTTTGATCCATTTTGAGGTTACTTTTGTATATGGGGTTAGGCAGTAATCCAGTTTCACCCTCTTACGTGTAGCTGTCCAGTTTTGCCAACACCAGCTGTTGAAGAGGCTGTCATTTCCCCATAGTATGTCCATGGCTCCTTTATCGTATGTTAATTGATCATATATGCTTGGGTTTATATCTGGACTCTATTCTGTTCCACTGCTCTATGGGTCTGTTCTTTGGCCAGTATCAAATTGTCTTGATTACTGAAGCTTTGTAGTAGAGCTTGAAGTCTGGAAGCATAATTCCCCCTGTTTTATTCTTGCTTCTCAGGATTGCTTTGGCTATTTGGGGTCTTTTGTGGTTCCATATGAATTTTAGAACTTATTTGCTCTAGTTCATTGAAGAATGCTGTAGGTATTTTGATAGGGATTGCATTGAATCTGTAGATTGCTTTAGGTAGTACCACCATTTTGACAGTATTTATTCTTCCTAGCCAAGAGCATGGGATGAATATCCATTTGTTAGTGTCCTCTTTAATTTCTCTTAGGAGTGTCTTGTAGTTTCCAGGGTATAGGTCTTTCACTTCCTTGGTTAGCTTTATTCCTAGGTATTTTATTCTTTTGGATGTGATTGTGAATGGTATTGTTTTCCTGGTTTCTCTTTCTGCTAGTTCATCATTAGTGTACAGGAATGCAACAGATTTCTGTGTATTAATTTTGTATCCCACAACTTTGCTGAATTCAGATAATAGATCTAATAGTTTTGGAGTGGATTCTTTAGGGTTTTTATGTACAATATCATGTCATCTGCAAACAGGGACAGTTTGACCTCTTCCTTGCCAATCTGGATGCCTTTTATTTCTTTGTGTTGTCTGATTGCCGTGGCTAGGACCTCCAGAACTATGTTGAAAAGAAGTGGGGAGAGTGGGCATCCCTGTCTTGTTCCTGATCTTAAAGGAAAAGCTTTCAGCTTCTTGCTGTTAAGTATGATGTTGGCTGTGGGTTTGTCATATATGGCCTTTATTATGTTGAGTACTTGCCCTCTACACCCATTTTGTTGAGAGTTTTTATCATGAATGAATGTTGAATTTTGTCGAATGCTTTTTCGCATCTATGGAGATGATCATGTGGTTTTTGTCCTTTTTGTTGATGTAGTGGATGATGTTGATGGATTTTCGAATGTACCATCCTTGCATCCCTGGGATGAATCCCACTTGATCATGATGGAGATCTTTTTGATGTATTTTTGAATTCGGTTTGCTAATATTTTGTTGATTATTTTTGCATCTGTGTTCATCAGGGATATTGGTCTGTAATTTTCTTTTTTTGTGGTGTCTTTGCCTGGTTTTGATTATTAGAGTGATACTGGCCTCGTAGAATGAGTTTGGAAGTATTCCCTCCTCTTCTACTTTTTGGAAAACTTTAAGGAGGATGGGTACTAGGTCCTCATTAAATGTTTGATAAAATTCAGCAGGGAAACCATCTGTTCCAGGAGTTTTGTTCTGAGGTAGTTTTTTGATTACCAGTTCAATTTCTTTGCTGGTAATTGGTCTATTCAGAGTTTCTTTTCTCCCTGGGTCAGCCTTGGAAGGTTGTATTTTTCTAGAAAGTTGTCCATTTCTTCTAGGTTATCCAGTTTGTTAGCATATATTTTTTCATAATATTTTCTCATAATTCTTTGTATTTCTGTGGTGTCCATGGTGCTTTTTCATTGGAAGACTTTTGATTTCAGTGGACATGATAAGCAGAGACAAATAGTGAAGGCTGTGCCCTCACCATGGAGCTGACAAATTCAGGCTGTGGGGACCGTCTGGGTGTCCCATCTCAGGGCCTCCATGTGTCCAAAGCACCAGGATCTATTTAGCTACAGCCTCAGTCATGCATTAAAGGCTGTTCCCAAAATGCTATCCAAAATTCAGGGGAAGAATTGGGGATCAGTGGCAAGAAGAAGTGGGATTTTTTCCAGTGAAAATTCACTTACATCTGGGTTGCTCCTATCAGGTGTATTTCAGAACTGTCTCTGATACCTCAGCAGAAGAATATGGAAGAGAGTGTTTTGTTGTACACCTCTAAGAATGCTGACAAAATGAGAGGAATGCATTTGAGGATCTATGAGACTCTGGCAAGCAGTAACTCCACAGTACCTTTGGCAGTTTCTTCGCTTAGCATCGTAATTAACCCCTCACGGTGGACTCGACACTATACTAATTGCTATCTGGGGTTACCTGTGACAGGCTCCCTGGCTGGCTGGCTGGCTGGATAGATGGATGAATGAGAGAGTACATGAACGAATGAATGAATGAGGAGCGTGTACTGATGGACCATTTTTACTGTCCTGTCTCATCCAGTCCTTTTCATATAAAAATCCTTAGGTAGAATCAGTTACAGTGTGTGAATATCTGGCTGTCCTTCCACTGACTCCAAGACATGAGGGACATCCTGGTTTCCTATGAGCAGCTTTTTGCTCTTCTGTCTTTTAGTCCAGCTCCTCTGGCGGATATGACAGCACAGTGTGTGGGGGAGAATTTAGCCCCAAGTAGACTTTCTGCCTCAGATAATAATAGACGCTTCCCTTTCACTTGGTTTATCAGATTCTGCCTTAGGTGGCTGCTCCCCACTCCACACTAGAGAAAATCCCAAGACAGTGCATGGGGACGTGCCAGAGATTGCTGGGAAGGACAATGGGCACTCTTCCTTTGAGGAAGTTGTACAACCTGGGAGACCTGTTTCCAAGGACCCTAGCTGAGACATGCCGCCAACATCTGAAAGGAAATCCAGGATACCCAATTAACCCTGGTTCCTGTGACAACCCACAGGGGGAGCCCCACCTTCCCCAAACAGGGAAGGATCTCTGCAAGAGGCTTGGGGGAGAGAGAAATGCAGGGCATCCCTGAGGACAGGTGAGGATGCCACACCCTTTGCCGAGGTACTTCAAGAGGGTGGGGTCCAAAGTGCAATCTTACCGTCATGACCCTGAATAGTGAGAAACGGAGACTTGGAAATTCCCAGAAGAATCCACAAGGGCATGACTATTCTGCTCGGGCTTGGGGAGAGGAATCCAGTCTGTGCCAATCACATTCAAGTAACATTAACCAACTGTGATGTTTGGAGGTCACCCTGGCTCTGAGCTTGTCACAGCCCTTAGGTCCTGAGTTTCAGAGGACCCACTAATGATGGGGGTGAGGGGTGTCTTAGCGCCTATATAAATTTATACATATATATAGGTTAGTTAACTTAAGAGAAGGCAAAACAAAAGAAAAATGTGTGCATGTCGGGGGAACCCTCAATCCATGAGTACTGGCCTTGGCTTTGAGACGTTTCTGGCTGGTACTCAAAAGTCTGTGCTAATTGATGTTTGTCTTTTTCCTCTGTGAAAGCGCATCCCTGTGTCATTAGGCATTGGCACCACAGCTGTTTCTAATGCTGAGCTATAGTCCCTTCCTGTCAGGGCCAGACGCTGCAGAAATTATCATGAAAAAAACCAAACCACCCTGATAAGGAATTTGCTTTGTAGGTTTAGCTAGATTAATAGACTAGACTTGTGCCCAGATAGACTTTCCTTTATTGGCACAGAAAACTTCTCAGGCATCCATCTGCATAGAAAGAAAGGAGACTAGGTCTTTTTTATTTCTGCCCAGCTTTGTTCCCCGACCCCCAAACCCTGGCACGGTGTTAGACGAGATGCACTCCACGGAAACAAAGCAACTCCCCTGACAAGGGGAGCCAGGAGCCTACAGGCGGGACTGAAAGGACCGGAGAGAGGAACTCATTTTTCTTGATTCCATTATGGGCATCGCTGGTTGGGGGAGGAATTTCCAAGAAATGTTCCATCTTCAGACCATGTGAGGTTTGGAAGTGTTTGCCCCCAACTACTGCAGCAGGGGCAGACTGAGGATCAATTTGGAAATTAGGAAAAACTTCAGGTGAGGTGGAGGGGACTACTCTGGTGGGAGGGCTGGGGGCACACTTTCCGGGCAGCAGAGTTAATGGGTATTAACGAGCTGCCAGAGCGGGATAATCAGCTATGCCCTTGACAACCAGTCAGAACATGATTCCCTCTCGGGAGACCAGGGGCTGCTCCCTGGCTCGAGAGGCTGAAGCCTTGGTTCCCAAGCTCCCCTTATCATGGTTTGTTCCTCCCGGATGATGACAACATTGGTGGCATGTGCCCCTCAGCTCACAGCCTGCGGGAGCCTCCCCCACGTGGCTGTGCATGGACACAGTGTCAGGGCACAGCATCACCCTCCCTCCTTCTGCCTGGGGGACAAGAGACATGATCCACCTGGGACAGACTGACCCAAGAGAGAAATGGGTCATGGCTTCACCGCTCAACAGCTGGCTAGCTTGGACAGATCCTTACCTGTCAACGAGCCTCAGTTTTCTCATCTATAAAATGGGCTTGGCCTTGACACCTATGTAATGGGGCAGTGAGGATTAAATAAGATAACAGATATGAACACTGCAGCTGTGAGGTGCTCTTATACCTGCAGTGTTGTTGTTCTTGGCTGATGTCCATTTTGCTGTGTCAGGGGCAACTTTCAGAAACAAAAGTCATGGAGAGAGTCCAAGAGGAGCAGATTTCTGCTGATACCCCCGCACACCATGCTCTCCTCCGGCACCAATCACTAGAGGTCTGACGGTGCTCTGTCAGGCATTCTTGATCTGAATTAGGATTCTTCTACCTTCCTGAAAACACTGAAATGCAAAGGAACCCCCTGCTTCCTCTGGGGCTTCACCAAGGGCTCCCGCCTGTCCCTTTCAGGGCCAGACTATGAGCACCTTCATGGCCGGAACTGGGCCACTCAGCCAAAGCATGGTCACAAGGCAGTCCCTTGACTGCCTGGCTGGAGAAACAGCTGGGCCCCAAGGGCCCCCAAGGAGATCAAAGTTATTTCTCATTACTATCTTATTTCCTTTATCAGTAAATGGCCCCCAACCACTACAGTGCCATTAAAAATGCACCACAGACCTGGTGGACACCATTAACCTCAGAAGCAAGGACCAGGAAAGGAAGCGCTCTGTGACAGGAGGATCTCCCTCCCCCTCCCCATCAGCATTTTGGAGATGGAGCTGGCACCTTTTTTCTCACTTATTGAATGTGCAGCAAAAAATGAGTAAGAGCTGAACAGAACAGTCGGTGGAGATTCAAGTGTTTGCGTCTGAATGGTTCTCGGGCAACAGGCACAGTGCCTGCTCACAGAAACGGCCCTCTCTACAAAGATGAACAGGAGGCCTGATCAGAGCCCGCCCAGGCTGTGTTCTGAGAGGGAAGGCAGGGGCTCCTCTGCACAATTGCCTGGAGGAGATGGGAGCTGGGGCTGGAATTCCAGCCGTAGAGGACATCAAACTGTTTCTTAGTTGTTCTCTAAGCAAAGAGAGAGAGCACCACCTTGTCAGTGGGTGTGATTCTTATGACGTCCCACCCGACAGCTCCCGTTAATTCACACAGAGCCAGTATGACTCATGGCCTTGAATCAGCCATTGTTGAGCCTGAGGGAGGCAAACAGGAAAACCAGTGGAAAAAGGCACTGGGAAGGGAACATTCTGTTCTGGCCTCTCATGAGAAGTGCCTGTTCGGCAGAGTCGTGGCAGGGACCGTGATATGGGACATGCCCTTGGAAACTCTCAGGCTGTCAAGCTGAGAGGCAGAGAAGAGTGGGGAGGTCACTGGCAGCTGACAGTGGGAGGAGTACAGCAAGAATTTGTTCACTCATTCATTCACAACTACGTATTAAACTTATCTCTGTGACACACACTGTTATAGACACTGCAGATACCCCTGGTGATCAGAATGTCTGACTGCTCTAAAGAAGATATGGTAAATATATTCAGTGGACTATCGCTCAGCCATAAAAAAGAATGAAATCTTGCTATCTGGAACAACATGGATGGACCCAGAGGTATGCTAAATGAGATAAGCCAGGCAGAGAAAGACAAATACCATATGATTTCACTTATATGTATAATCTAAAAAATAAAATACATGAACAAAAGAGAAATAGACTATAAACACAGAGAACAGACAGTGGTTGTCACAGGGGAGGTGGACAAAATAGGTAAAGGGGAAAAAGAGGTATAAACTTCCAATTATAATATAATCACAGGGATAAAAGTACAGCCTAGGGAATATAGTCAATAATACTGTAGTATCTTTGTATGGTGACAGACGGTAACTACACTTAGCGTGGTGAGAATTTAGTAAAGCATATGAATGTTGAATCACTATGTTGTACACCTGGAGCCAATATAATATTGTATATCAACTATGCTGCAATAAAAACAAAACAGAACATCCTCCTCTTCATGGAGTAGTGGGGACACAGACAATGAAAATGGATATTGTCACATCAGTTTTTCTGAAGCTCCCAGAAGCCAACACTCAATTCCATTGGGTGTGTTGAGATAGTTGGAAAAATTCTGTGTTAGTCCATTGGGCTGCTAAAACAAGATACCATAGACTGCGTGGCTTATAAACAACAAACATTATTTCTTATAGTTCTGGAGGCTGCAGAGTCCAGGATCATGGCGCCTGCAAATTTGTTATTTTGTGAGAGCTTCCTGGTTCATAAATGGCAGCTTCTTTCTGTGCCCTTACACAGTAAAAGGGGCGAGGGTGCTCTGTGGGGTCTAATAAGGACATTAATCCCATTCATGAAGGCTCTGTCCTCATGACTGAAGCACCTCCCAAAGGCCCCACCTCCTGATAACATCACCTTTGGGGGTTGGGTTTCAACATAGGAATTTGGAGCAGGAGACAAAAACATTTAGACCATAGCAAATTCTAAGATGAACAACACCTGGTCCCTGCCCTCGAGGAGTGACTTTCTTGTGGAGGAGCGACCCGGGGGAAGTACTGAGTCATCCCAAAAGGACGGGGAGGAAGGCAAAGAAGATTCGCCTTGGAGAGCTGAATTATGGACTCAGAAGTCCTCCTGCTTTGGAGCCAAGTAGGCAAAGTCACCCTAAGAGAGAGTCCTCAGTCAGCAGGACTGTAATTGGATTTAATGTGTAACTTGTATGAGGAAAGGTTGTGTTGAGCAGAGTCATTTGCGAGGACCCTCTGCCCCACCTGTCACCCCACCAGTCTGAGCACAGCCTAGAGATGTGGCACTGATCCAGTCCCTGCAGCAGCAATGTTCCTATGGCACAGAGGTACTCTCTGGCTACCAGAGGGTGGCAGGTGGCATTACTTGTACACAATTCCTCCTTCCTCGTCTGTCCTTGCCATGGCTTCCCCGAGGGCACATCTATTCCTCATCCTGCTGTCTTTGGCCTTGGCTTCCTTCAGCCAGTGGACTCTTAGTGGATGTGAAGTGAGCAAGGGCTTTAAATGTGTTTGCACGGTTTGCCTGCCTCTTACGCTCCTGCCATTTGCCATGAGGAGAGTTTGCCCCAGGAGATCTTTCAGTCTGGGTCCCAGAATGAGACACCTGTGGAGCTGACCTGAATCCAACCTGCAGCCCAAAATACAGCCTCTGCCGTCCATCTGCAAACACTGTTGTTAGGGTAGGTAGGTCAGCCACTGACTGAGATGTTAGGTTTGTTAGGCGGCAGCGTCATCACAGAAACCTGACTGATAGGCAGAACCCAATGAGGGGAAACGGTCCCCCCTCAAAAGCTGTCTGATTGCTCCCCTCTGCTCTGGTTTCTGGCCCTCTAAACCACTTCTACTGATACCCTTCCATGCAGTGTGCCTGTAGGCAGAGATGAGGCACGTTGGGTAGGTTAATATGACTCATTAGTTTGATTTCGCCTCATAGATTATCATGTTGGCTTTACACATCCATCTCTTGTGAGTGGTTAAGGGGAGACAGGCCTGACGCTGTCCACGCCACTCCCTGTCATTCTCTCTGAGGCTACCATGTGTGGCTGACCACTGCACCTTGGTGAAGGCCCTGAGGCCATGTCCATGGGGCCTCTTTGTGGTCTGACAGCCAACCAGCCTCCCTAAAGCCGCACAGCCCAGCAGCCAGAAGAAACCTCTCAAAGTCAAATTCACAAATTGCTGCAAGGCCAGGCAGCACCACCAAGATGGAGTAATCATGTCTGGGTACAGCAGTGACCCCTAATTAGGAAGGGGAACGTACCATATGATATCAAACCTCATTATTTCTGGTGGCAGCGTCATAGCGAGGGAATCGGAGGGGGAGTGTAATTAGGGTGATGCTCCCTGGGAGATCCTGGTACTGGTCCCTGCTCTCGCCCCATCACCAACTGACGACCACTACCTTAACAGAAGCAGAAAAGCTCTAGGGGATGGGGATGCAGTATCCAAGAGGAGCTTTGGAGGACGGAAAGAATTTTGTCAAGCAAAGAGGGGGGTGGTGGGCATTGCAGGTGGAGAGAATGACAGGCAGTGCGTGGGCAGGAGGGGGATGGACAGGGTGAGCTTGGGGAGCGGCAAGGCAAGCTGAGCTATGCGGAGGAGTCCAGGACCCAAGCTGAGACCACAGGAGATGTGAGGCAGGGAGTCAGGCCCGTGTGTCACGGAGGCTGCAGATGCCTGGGTGTGGAATGAATGCCCTGATGGGTAGGCAGCGCCAAGGCTTGGGCATGGGGTCCTTGCACCGGAGTCCAAGCCCCTGCCAGCCAGGCCAGGACAGCAGACCAAGAATCCAGGGACCTTGTGTGATCCTGCTGTCCCAAAACTGGGGCTCGCCCTAGCAGCTGCAGCCTCCAGCTGGAGGAACACCTGCTCTGGAGCTTGGGGATGGGAGGTGCTCCAGGCACCGGCCTCACTTGGTACCACCAGCTCTGCCTGGACTGGCTGGCTCTCAGCCTCAGCTCTGGGTGCACTGGTCTGTGGTTTGCCCCTCTGGCAATGGTATGGACATGCTCCCAGCAACTATGGCTACCCCTGAGGTGTGGCCCAGTGAGTGATACCTAGGCAGCCCCCTCAGCTGACTCAAGTCCTCCTGGGTTGGGCTTCTGTCCTGCTCTTCCTTCTCCCTTCTTGGAACAGAGAAGAATGGGCAGACTGGGGTCCTGGGGAAACTGTCTGTGCAGTGCACAATGTCCTTGTCATGATAAAGACCTACGTGACAGGAGGAAGGGGCTGCAGTTTGCGAGCCATGTTGGCCCTATGGAGGACCTGCAAAGAGGGGTCAGATCCTCCTATGAGCAAGGCCTCTGTCTGGCTGCACTTGGCCCCTGGATGTCCAAGCTGCTTCCAGAGATGACTACATGTAGAGAAACCAGTCTACTCATTCAATCCAAGCATTTCCTGAGCAGAGTAGGGCACTATGCTAGGCCCTGGTGAGACAGTGATGAACGAGACAGACCAGGCTCCTGGAGCTGACACTGGTGAGGCGTATCTGGGCCTGCAAGGCAGGTCTGTACTGGCAATGAGGAGAGAAATCTGGTGCCCCTTTTGGGGCAGGCTGTGATTGGGCTGACCCTTCATTGTGGCCAAGGAGAGCCTGGAGCCCACTGAATGGTGGCACTTGGATTCCACTGCAGAAGGGACATTGCCCAACAGGGCAAGAGAGGAAGGGTGTGTACCACTGCCCCCTCACTACTGCTCAGGCCTGTCCAGTCCTGGCCTGTGCCCCACCCCACTTCCAATGTCTCCATCCCACTCTGCCCCTTCAAGACTTCAAACCCCATTTTGACCAAATTCCATGTACGTAAAAATGAGGTGACGCTGAGCACCAGAGGCACATGTTGATGTGGCCTGCCCTGGCTTAGGAAGCCACCAAAGGAGTTCCACCTTTAATTCAGCGGCAGAACTGCTACCCAGGCAGCCCTGCAGCGAGACTGTGTCCCTCCCTCTGGGGGCAAAGATGGTAGGTTTGGTTGGATGAGCCTTTAAAAATTTTTGCATGAATGACAACCTGCAGTGAACTCAGATAAGAACAAAAAGGTGTTGAATAAATATAAGTCGATTTCCACATACACTGTCTTGACCTAGTCTTATCAAGGGCAGGTACTCGATACATTCTGGTTGAATTACTCTGTTTTCAGCCCTACCCAGTCCAGAATGTCGTGGCATCTGTGCATTGAGGACTTGCTGCCATTACACCACAGCCCAGCACTTCTCAACAGCGTAAACTCATGACAAAAGCTAACACAGGCTGGCTTGTCTATTTTCCTTATTCAGGCACACTTTACACAGGGCAAAACGCGCCCTTTTTTTGGTTCAATGAGTGTCCACCAAGGCATAGAGTTGTACAACCATATCATCATCCCAAAAAGTCCCTCATGCCCTCAAGTAGCCACCTCCTGCCTCGAGCATCCCTGATCTGCCTTCTGTCCCAGTAAGTCTGCCTTTCCAGAATATCCTATCAATGGAATTGTACAGGGTGTAGCCTTCTGGGTCTGCCTTCCTCCAGGTAATGATGCATTTGAGATCTAAGTCTGTTTCTGCGTCTATCAGTGGTTCATTCCTTTTTATTGCTGAGGCCTGTAGTATCCATGGTATGTATGCACCACAATTTGTTTATCCCTTCCCTAGTTGAAGGATATTTGGATGGTTCCCAGTACTTTTTGGTGATTACGAATAAAGCTGCCCTAAGTATTTATATCCAAGTTTTATGTGAACGTAAGTTTTCATTTCTCTCAGCTAAATATCTGTAGGGGCAAGATCTGTTGGTCTTGTAATAAGGGTATGTTTCATTTTATAAGAAACTGCCAAACTGTTTTCCAAAGTGGCTGTACCATTTGGTGTTCCTGTTAACACTGTGTGAGAGCTTCAGTTGTCCCCGGCCTCACAGGCATTCCGTGTTGGGGTTTTGTTTGTTTGAAGCCATTCTAATAGGTATGTAATGGTCTCTCACTTTGACTTTGCATTTACCTGATGACTCATGAGGTTGAGCATCTTTTCATGTGCTTATTGGCCATAAGTGTATCTTTTTTAGTAGAGTGTCTGTTCAAATATTTCACCCATTAAAAAAAATTGGATTGTTTGGGTTTTCTTGATATTTAAAATATTCTTTATGTCTTCTACATACCAGTCCTTTATCACAATATACTGAAACTGTTTTTGCTTGGGATTGTCAATTATCTCTTAGAACAATTTAAAATAAGAAAAAAAGTTTTTAAAACATTTATCTTCTCTTAACACTATTTTTGGAGATCTGAATTTCTTTGTGTATACACAAATTTCTGTCTGGTATCATTTTCTTTTGCCTGAAGGATTTTCTTTAACATTTCTTGTATTATAGGTCTGCAGATAATGAACTCCCTCTGCTTTTGTTTACCCAGAAAAGTCCTTATATTTTATGTTTATTTTTGAGAGATAGAATTCTGGGGTGCCAGGTTTTTTTTTTCCTCTCAATACTTTAAAGATGTCATTCCATTATCTTCTGGCTTAGAGAGTTTCTGATGAGAAGTCTTCTATAATTATTATATTTATGCCTCTGTATGTAATGTGTCTGTTTTCCTCTAGCTGCCTTCAAGATATTCTCTTTATCATTGACTTTCATAAGTTTGAATGGGATCTATTTGAGTTTTTTGTTTGTTAGTATTTTTGGGGGAGGCTATTTATTCTGGTTTGGTCCTCTGATATTTTTGGGTCTATAATTTGAATGTTATTTTATTTTCGGAAAATTATAGGCTACTATCTCCTCAAATATTTATTCTGCCTTATTGTTTCTCGCTTTATCTTTTCAGATTTCAATTACATTTAATGTTAGACCATTTGTTATCGTCCCATACCTATTAGATGCCCTGTCTTTTAAAACATTTGTTCTTTTTTATTTACAATAGCCAAGAAATGGAAGCAACCTAAGTGTCCATCAGTAGATGAATGGATTAAGAAGATGTGGTACATATACACAATGGAATACTATTCAGCCATAAGAAGAAAACAAATCCTATCATTTGTAACAACATGCATGGAGCTAGAGGGTATTATGCCCAGTGAAATAAGCCAGGCAGAGAAAGACAAGTATCAAATGATTTCACTCATCTGTGGAGTAGAAAAATAAAGCAAAAACTGAGGGAACAAAACAGTAGCAGACTCACAGAACCCAAGAATGGACTAACAGTTACCAAAGGGAAAGGGACTGGGAAGGGTGGGTGGGAACAGAGGGATAAAGGGAATAAGGGGCATTATGATTAGCACACATAACGTAGGGGTGGGCACGGGGAAGGCAGTATAGCACAGAGAAGACAAGTAGTGACTCTATAGCATCTTACTATGCTGATGGCCAGTGATTGTAACGGGGTATGTGGGGGGGACTTGATAATGGGGGGAATCTAATAACCACAATGTTGCTCATGTGATTGTATATTAATGATACCAAAATAAAAATAAAATATTTGTTCTTTTTAAAATTATTTTCTTTGTGTTTCAGTTTGGGTAATTTCTGTTGACCTCCCTTAAAAGCTCACTTTTCTTCTCTCAACAGTATCAGGCATTCTGGTGAACCCTTTGAAGGCATTATTCTCTTTATTCCTGTTTTTTTAAAAAACTTCTAACTATTTACAGTGACTTGGAGTTTCCATCTCTCAGCAAAAATATCTCATCTGTACATGAATGTTGTTCACTTTTCCTACCAGAGCATTCAAGATATTAATTATAGTTATTTTAAAATCTGTTTCAGAGTCCTAACATCTGGTTCATCTCTGAGTCAGATTTTTTTGATTACTGTATCTTTTGACAGTGGGTTGTTTTCACTTGCTTTTCCGTGTGTCTTATAATTTTTGACTGAATGCCAGACATGGTATATAGAACCGTAGTGACTGAAATAAATATTTATGTGTGCAAATGGGCAAGACTTTTCTTCTGCTTGGCTACTTGTGTGGGGATTGAGTCACTCTGGTCAGGAATGAAACTGGGTTTGGGTTTTGTCATTGCTGTAGTGACCTTCAGGGAACCACCAGCTTCAAGTTTTTCTAGAGGTGTCTTGTGTTTAGGGTGGTAGCTGAGGTGCTGGTGGGTGTTTCTCAACATTCCTGGGACATCCTCAGCTTTCAGCCTTCCCTGTGAGTCTGCGCCTCCCAGCGCTTTTGCCCCTCTTGCCCCTCCCCCTGCAGGAGACTGCTGTTGCTGTCACTTGGTGCTTGCTAGTCTGAGAGTGGTAGACAAAAATATTCTGTTTCCTGGTCCAACTTCAAACTTAGGCAGGCCCTCTGTCCATGGGTTTTGGGGAGGGGGCTTTCTCAGTGATCTAGTCTGCCTTTGTGTGGCTGCTAAACTCTGCCTTGTATCTTTGCTGGGTCTTGGCAGGGTGAGAGCTTCCTACTCCTTTATCAGCAGTAGGAGACATCTAATGGTATTAGTGTAAGATTTGGGGTCCAGAATGATTCCCTGTCCCTCCCCCAGGGGTAGATTTTTATTCTTCTACCTTTCTGCCACCCACAAGGGGTCTTCACTTTTGTTCTGCGGATGATAGAGTTTTCTGCCCATCCCTTAGCTGTTTTAGGCTTTATTCCAAAGGCAGCAGAGCCCTGACTGCTGAGCTTCTGGCTCTGCCACAGTGGCTGCCCTCCATGCCTGTGAGGTTTGTTCTAGTTTCCCATCCTGCATCCGGTTTTTATGTGAGCTCTCATGGGAGGTCTGTGGAGCAGAGCTTGCAAGTGGGAGATTGCACCCATGGTTCATCATAATTTTTTTTTAATTAAGGTATCATTGGTATACACTCTTTGAAGGTTTCACGTGAGCAACATTGTGGTTACTACATTCACCCATATTATCAGGTGCCCCCCACCCCATTACAGTCACTGTCCATCAGTGTGGAAAGATGCCACAGAGTCACTACTTGTCTTCTCTGTGTTACACAGCCATCCCCGCGTCCCCCCTCACTGCATCATGTGTGGTAATTGTGATGCCCCTTTTTCCTCCTTCTCCCTCCCTTCCCACCCAACCTCCTCAGTCCCTTTCCCTTAGGTAACTGTTAGTCCATTCTTGGGTTCTGTGAGTCTGCTGCTGTTTTATTCCTTCAGTTTTTGCTTTGTTCTTATGCTCCACAGATGGGTGAAATCATTTGATACTTGTCTTTCTCTGCCTGGCTTGTTTCACTGAGCATAATACCCTCTAGCTCCATGCATGTTGTTGCAAATGGTAGGATTTGTTTTCTTCCTATGGCTGAATAGTATTCCATTGTGTATATGTACCACATCTTCTTTATCCATTCATCTACTGATGGACACTTAGGTTGTTTCCATTTCTTGGCTATTGGAAATAGTGCTGCAATAAACATACGGGTGCATATGTCTTTTTCAAACTCGGCTGCTGCATTCTTAGGGTAAATTCCTAGGAGTGGAATTCCTGGGTCAAATGGTATTTCTATTTTGAGTTTTTGGAGGAACCTCTATACTGCTTTCCACAATGGTTGAACTAATTTACATTCCCACCAGCAGTGTAGGAGGTTCCCCTTTCTCCACATCCTCGCCAACATTTGTTGTTTGTCTTTTGGATGTTGGCCATCCTAACTTGTGTGAGGTGATATCTCATTGTGGTTTTAATTTGAATTTCCCTGATAATTAGTGACGTGGAGCATCTTTTCATATGCCTGTTGGCCACCTGAATTTCTTCTTTGGAGAAGTGTCTGTTTATATCCTCCACCCATTTTTTAATAGGGTTATTTGCTTTTGGGGTGTTGAGGCATGTGAGTTCTTTATATATTTTGGATGTTAATCCCTTATCAGATATGTCATTTACAAATATATTCTCCCATACTGATGGTGTCCTTTGCTGTACAGAGCTTTTTAGTTTGATGTAGTCCCATTTGTTTGTTTTTGGTTTTGTTTCCCTTGCCTGAGGAGGTATGTTCAGAAAAAATTTGCTCATGCTTATATTCAAGAGATTTTTGCCTGTATTTTCTTCTAAGAGTTTTATGGTTTCATGACTTACATTCAGGTCTTTGATCCATTTTGAGTTTACTTTTGTGTATGGGATTAGACAATAATCCAGTTTCATTCTCTTACATGTAGCTGTCCAGTTTTGTCAACACCAGCTGTTGAAGAGGCTGTCATTTCCCCATTGTATATCCATGGCTCCTTTATTGTATATTAATTGACCATATGCTTGGGTTTATATCTGGGCTCTCTATTCTGTTCCATTTGTCTATGGGTCTGTTCTTGTACCAGGACCAAATTGTCTTGATTATTGTGGCTTTATAGAACAGCTTGAAGTCAGGGAGCATAACCCCCCAGCTTTATTCTTCCTTCTCAAGATTGCTTTGGATATTCGGGGTATTTTGTGGTTCCATAAGAATTTTAGAACTATTTGCTCTAGTTCATTGAAGAATGCCGTTGGTATTTTGATAGGGATTGCATACTGTAGATTGCTTTAGGCAGGATGGCCATTTTGACAATATTAGTTCTTCCTATCCATGAGCATGGGATGCATTTCCATTTATTGGTGTCTTCTTTAATTTCTCTCATGAGTCTGTTCTGTTATTTCTTAAGAGCCTCCCTTGGTCTTTGGAACTTTGCTACAAACTATTACTGAATTCTTCTTACCTACTTGTATGGTGTCTGGTGCCTTGCCCCACCTCATGCAGTGCTTATATCCCATTTTTGCTTGGAAGGGCCCATCTTCCCTTAGATTTCATACTACCTGGTTGCCCTGCAACTTCAGCTTTCTGATGGGTTCAAGAAAAGTTATGATTTTATTGTTGTTAGGATAAGAGTGACATTCTTTCTGGATTTCTGCATCTAAGGAAGAAATAGAATTCTGATTTGTCTGTTTTGAATGGGAAGGAACAAGGGAAGTAGACGAGGAGCCACAGTGGAATCAGATAGGGAGATTTTTACTAATGGAAAAGCAGAATGTACCTGAGGTTCCCATTCTTCAGCAGACCAAGGATATGGTATTTTAGGACAAGGATGGGGATGTTCGCTAAAATCATAAGAAACAGAAAGGCTTGACTCAATTAGTAGTAATAGATGTAGCAATTCGTTGAGACAAAGATTGAGCCATGCCCTGGGCTGATCCTGTATCTGAGTCATGTAGGGTGAGCCAACTGGAGGTAACATGGCAGGAGTCTGGCCCCTTGATATGCCTGAGGAAAGAGACGGGAAGAGTGGACAAGTACTGACCTTTGCACAATGAAAGGGGACTGCATACAGTACTACATCCCCAAGTGCCCATCAAATTAATGCTGAAATGTCTTTTCACCAACAACTCTGAGACTGCTTTATGCATGAGAAATTTCCATCTCTTGATTTCAGTCACTTCTGTATTCTTGAGTATTCTTTCTCCCAAATATTTTTCTTTCCATCTTCACTCTGGACTCCTACTTGTCTCTCTGCCAATAATCCCTTCACTCCAGTTCAGTCCATCCT
This sequence comes from Smutsia gigantea, assembly GCA_032199065.1. Classification (NCBI taxonomy): domain Eukaryota; kingdom Metazoa; phylum Chordata; class Mammalia; order Pholidota; family Manidae; genus Smutsia; species Smutsia gigantea. The sequence goes on along the minus strand of JAVSCE010015854.1, from coordinate 303,360 downwards.
ATTATTCAGCATCATAAAACATAAGGCATCAGTGTCTCCCTCCATTCCTCACTGATTTCAACACCTTTCCCTTGAGCAGGCTACAGTCACAAATTCAAATGCCCATGGGGACCGTGTAGGAAGCATGAGTGCGGCAGCTGGGGCTGACCAGGAGCACATATGTGCCTGGCCACAGTAAACAAGTGCCTCTCAATTCCAGATTCCCTTGTCAAGTGAGAACACAGACCATGTGGATAGGTTTTCTGATTTTCCCAGGTAAGCTGAAAATATGAATTTTTGGCATGAATTTCCCAATTTGTAATGTTGGCAACTAATTGAAAAATTTGTGAAAATACTGTGTGGGCCAGAGAAAACAGTCTGGCCTGGATCTGCCATGACAGCTGCCAGTGTGCAACCCCTGGCATGGATCAGTTCCATGTTCCTCAGCCTGATATGTAAGGTGTTCTCATCCCACCACCCAGCCTCTTCTTCAAGGCGCCATGACCTGGGCCCACAGACAGAGAACTCTCTTTCTAGTCCACAGTCCACAGTGGTCAGTCTTCACACTCAGTCAGTGGATGGATGTCCCTATTTGCAATGACCTGCCCTTCATTTCTTATCACTCAGCCTTCCCTGAGTTTCAGAGGCTGTATGCCTCCTTTTCCAGTACAAGGTCTTCTTTGACAGCTTCACAACCCACTCACTTTGACTGTCTTTGTGTCTTTAAATATGGTTAATGAGTTTACTTTTTTAAAAAGCTTTGTTGAGTTATACAGACCATACAATTCACCCATTTAAAGTGTACAGTTCAAAAAATAGCAGTAGACTCAGAGACTCCAAGAAGGAAATAGTGGTTACCAAAGGGGAGGACTGTGGGATGGCGGGTGGGGAGGGAGGGAGAAGGGGATTGAGGGGTATTATGTTTAGTACACACAGTGTGGGGGATCACGGGGAAAACAGTGTAGCACAGAGAAGGCAAATAGTGAATCTGTGGCATCTTACTACACTGAAGGACAGTGACTGCATTGGGGTATGGGTGGGGATTTGATAATATGGGTAAATGTAGTAACCACATTGTTTTTTCATGTGAAACCTTCATAAGAGTGTATATCTGATGGACAGTGACTGCAATGGGGGTGGGGGGGGAACCTGATGAAGGGGGTAGTGTAATCACCATAATATTACTCATTTATTTGTAGATTAATGATATCAAAATAAACTTAAAAAAAAAACAAAGCACAGAAATAACCTGAACGTTGAATCAGACAATTTAATAACTGTTACATAACGTATTAAAGATTTTTAAAACCACTGAAAAAAAAGAGTGTATATCAATAATACCGTAATAAAAAAATTTTTAAAGGCAAAAAATAAAAAATAATAAAGTGTACAGTTCAACAGTGTTTAGCATATTCACATTAACAAATTTGTTCTTATGTCTTACTGACTTTCAGATAGGATTTGAGGTTGCTTACAAAATTAGGCACAATATAAACAGAACACCTAATAAAACATACAGCTCCCCCAAAATAGAAATGGACTTTGCCAGGTACCCAAATGAGTTACTCCACTTGAGCAGTTATTTTAGCTTAAGTTCTCTGGCAGACAAGAAAAAAGGGAAATGAGTTGTATAATTCTCATTGTCTGATAAAACAATGCAGATAAATTTCTCAAGAGAGATGCTCTTTCCTGGCCAGCAACCTAAGGAGGTCCTTTGCATAAAGAACCATGTTATAAATGACTTTTATTGACACACAGGAGACTTTCATTCAGAGTAATAATGACATTTCCACTTAAATAAATCATTGACACAATAGACTTGCTGGCAGGAATAAAACGTTCAGTAGAACATCTCAATTAAGAGCACAGGCTTTCAAGTCAGAAAAACTTCAGTTGTTAGCTGTGTACCTTTGTGCAAATTACTTTGTCTCTATGGGTCTTAACTGCCTGCCAAATGGAGTTAACAATAGCCTTTCTATCAAAGGATTTTGGCATGAGGATTAAATGAAAAAGTAAGGTTAAAGTGGTACCTATAGCATTTATCCACGGTAAAGGTACTATTTCATCCTTTGTAATTAATAAGTATATTTTGAGGTGATACTTTGGGATTATGTAAATACCCTGTTACTTGCCAAACTTCCATCTACTAGTTTTAGCATCCATTGATGACTCCTACCCAGATCAACCATTAGGATGACTACCGAATGATGATCTTTAATATCATTATTCCTTCTGAAATTACTAGTTGACTTTCTACAGTAAGAAGGAATTTTATGAAATTAAAGATTATCTAACTAAATGAAAAGCCATCCCATGTTCATGAATCAGGAAACTTAGTATTGTTAAGATGATAATATTTCCCGAAATTGATTACAGATTCAACGTAATCCCTATCAGAATCCCAGCTGGCACCTGCCCCTCCTCCCACCAGAAATTAACAAGATGACTCTAAAATTGATATGGAAATACCAGGGACCTGAGAAGCCAAAACAATCTTGAAAAAGAAGAACAAAGCTGAAAGGCTCATATTTTCTGATATTAAAACTTACTTCAAAATTACATTAATAAAAACAGTGTGGTACTGGCATACAGAAAAATATGTGGATTAATGGAAGAGAATTGAAAGTCCATAAATAAACTTTTAAATTTATGGTCGCTTGATTTTTGGCAAAGGTTCCAAGACAATTCAGTGGGGAAAGGACAGTCTTTTCACAAAGCGGTACTGGTACAACTGGCTATCCATAGGAAGGGAGTGAAGTTGGATCCCCTACATCATCATACCATACTCAAAAAACGAAAATGGATCAAAGACTGAAATTTATGAGCTAAATCTAAATCTGTTAGAAGGAAACTTTTAATGAAATAAATCTTCAGGAACTTGGGTTAGGCAATGGTTTCTTGGATATGACACCAACAATACAAGTGACAAAAGAAAATATAGATGATTGGACTTCATAAAATTAAAAACATTTGTGCTGCAAACAATGCCATAAAGAGAGTGAAAAGACAACCCACAGAATGGGAGAAAATATTTGCAAATCATCCATCTGATAAGTGACTTGTATCCAGAATTCATAAAGAACTCCTATAACTCAATAATATAAAGATCAATAACCCAATAAAAATGGGCAAAGGATCTGGATAGGCATTTCTCCAAAGAAGACATACAAATGGACAATAAGTATATGAAAAATGCTCAACATCATTAGTCACTAGTGAAAAGCAAATCAAAACCACAATTAGATACCATTTTAGACCTAGTAGGACAGCTATCATCAAAAAGACAGACAATAACAGGGTAAGGGGAAACTGCAATACTCATATATTTCTAGGGAACACTCATATATTGTGGAAATGTAAAATGTAAAAGTGGTGAAACTGTTATGGAGAACAGTGGCAGTTTCTCAAAACATTAAACATAGAATTACAATGTGACCCAGCAAATAACTCCTAGAGATGTCCACTCAAGAGTGGATTATATCTCTATAAAAATTTGTAAATGAATGTTCATAAATTTCTACATATAAACATTTGTACACATAGTTCATAGAATATTTATTTACAATAGCTAAACAGTGGAAATAATCCACATGTCCATCAGCTGATGTATAGATAAATAAAATAGAATATTACTTGGCATTAAAAATGAATGAAGTATGGTACATGCTACAACATGGATGAACTTTGAAAATGCTAAGAGAAGCCCGTACCAAATGACCACATATTGTATGAGTCCATTCACGTGAGGTGTACAGAGTAGGCAAATCATACAGAAAGTAGGAATGACTACCAGTGGGTACAGGGTTTCTTTCTAGGGTGATAAAAATGTTCTAAAATTAAATGTGGTGATAGCTATACAACATTGTGAGTGTACCAAAACCACTTAATTGTACACTTTAAATGGTGAATTGCATGGTATGTGCATTCAATCTCAATAAAGCTACTAAAAAAGCAGTATGTAAACATAAAAAGATAAAATATATAAAAAGAAAAATTTCCCTTCTCTACTTATTTATTTATATCAGTGTGGACTCATAGATTCAGTAGTTTATAATCCTCTGCTATCATTGATTTTGATGTTCAACTTGTCCCCTATATTGCCAGTGGGAACACCTTTAAGCTGGGTCAAAAGGTAATAGCAACTTTGTTAGCTACACAAGTTCCTTTTATAAGGGTTGTAATGATTTGTACTCCTGTCAGTAACCTGTAAGAGTGCCTATTTTCCTACAGTCACGCTAGGACAAGGTGTTGTTATGCCTCTTAATTTTTGCCAATCCAATAGGTGAGAAATGGTATATCAGTGTAGTTTCAATTTGCATTTCTCTTATCACGAGCGAGGTTGAACATATTTTTATACATTTAAGAGCCATTTTTATATCTTTTTCTGTGAATTATCTGTTCATGATTTTTTTAACAAGTATAGTTGACGTATAATTTTTTGTTTTATTTTATTTTGCTATTACTAATATACAATTACATGAGCAACATTATGGTTACTAGACTCCCCCTATTATCAAGTTCCTACCACATACCCCATTGCGGTCACTGTCCATCAGCGTAGTAGGATGTTATAGAATCACTACTTGTCTTCTCTGTGTTATACTGCCTTCCCCGTATCCCCCCACCCCAACCCCACCCCCACTACATTATGTGTGCTAATTGTAATAGCCCTTTGTCCCCCTTATCCCTCCCTTCCCACCCCTCTTCCCCAGTCCCTTTCCCTTTGGTAACTCTTAGTCCATTCTTGGGTTCTGTGAATCTGCTGCTGTTTTGTTCCTTCAGTTTTTTCTTTGTTCTTATACTGCACATATGAGTGAAATCATTTGATACTTGTCTTTCTCCGCCTGGCTTATTTCACTGAGCATAATACCCTCTAGCTCCATGCATGTTGTTGCAAATGGTAGGATTTGTTTTCTTCTTATGGCTGAATAATATTCCATTGTGTATATATACCACATCTTCTTTATCCATTCATCTACTGATGGACACTTAGGTTGTTTCCATTTCTTGGCTACTGGAAATACTGCTGCGATAAACATAGGGGTGCATCTGTCTTTCAAACTAGGCTGCTGCATTTTTAGGGTAAATTCCTAGGAGTGGAATTCCTGGGTCAAATGGTATTTGTATTTTGAGTTTTTTGAGGAACCTCCATACTGCTTTCCACAATGGTTGAACTAATTTACATTCCCACCAGCAGTGTAGGAGGGTTCCCTTTCTCCACATCCTCGCCAACATTTGTTGTTGTTTGTCTTTTGGATGGCAGCCATCCTCACTGGTGTGAGGTGCTATCTCATTGTGGTTTTAATTTGCATTTCTCTGATGACTAGTGATGTGGAGCATCTTTTCATGTGCCTGTTGGCCATCTGAATTTCTTCTTTGGAGAAGTGTCTGTTCAGCTCCTCTGCCCATTTTTTAATTGGCTTATTTGCTTTTTGTTTGTTGAGGTGCATGAGCTCTTTATATAATTTGGATGTCAACCCCTTACCGGATATGTCTTTTATGAATATATTCTCCCATACTGTAGGATGTCTTTTTGTTCTACTGATGGTATCCTTTGCTGTACAGAAGCTTTTTAGTTTGATATAGTCCCATTTGTTCATTTTTGCTTTTGTTTCCCTTGCCCAGGGAGATATGTTCATGAAGAAGTTGCTCATGTTTATGTCCAAGAGATTTTTGCCTATATTTTTTTCTAAGAGCTTTATGGTTTCATGACTTACATTCAGGTCTTTGATCCATTTTGAGTTTACTTTTGTGTATGGGGTTAGACAGTAACCCAGGTTCAGTTAATATTAATTCGGTTAATATTTGTTTCACATATGTAGGTGATCCTGTATTGGGTGCATAGATATTTATAATAGTTATATCCTCTTGTTGGACTGACCCTTTTATCATGATGCAATGTCCTTCTTTGATCTTGTGACTTTTTTGTTTTGAAGTCTATTTTGTCTGATACAAGTACTGGAACTCCTGTTTTTTTCTCACTGTTAATTGCATGAAATATCTTTTTCCATCCTTTCACTTTCAGTCTCTACATGTCTTTGGGTTTGAAGTGAATCTCTTGTAGGCAGCACATAGATGGGTCTTGTTTTTTTATCCATTCAGTAACTCTGTGTCTTTTGATTGGTGCATTCAGACCATTTACATTTAGGGTGATTATCAATAGGTATGTACTTATTGCCATTGCAGGCTTTAGATTCGTGGTTGCCAAAGGTTCAAGGGCAATTCCCTTACTATCTAACAGTCTAATTTAACTTACTTCATATACTATTACAAACACAACCTGAAGGTTCTTTTTTTTCCCCCTCCTTTTTCTTCCTCCTCCATTCTTTGTATGTTATGAATCATATTCTGTACTCTTTGTCTTCCCTTTGGTGACATCTTTTTAGCCTTAGGAATACTTCCATCTATAGGAGTCCCTCCAAAATGCACTGTAGAGGTGGTTTGTGGGAGGTAAATTCTCTCAGCTTTTGCTTATCTGGAAATTGTTTAATCCCTCCTTCAAATTTAAATGATAACTTTGCCAGGTAGAGTATTCTTGGTTCAAGGCCCTTCTGCTTCATTGCATTAAATATATCATGCCACTCCCTCTGGCCTGTAAGGTTTCTGTTGAGAAGTCTGATGATAGCCTGATGGGTTTTCCTTTGTATGTGATGTTTTTTCTCTCTCTAGCTGCTTTTAAAAATCTGTCTTTATCCTTGATCTTTGCCATTTTATTTACTATATGTCTTGATGTTGTCTTCCTTGGGTCCCTTGTGTTGGGAGATCTGTGCACCTCCATGGCTTGAGAGACTATCTCCTTCCCCAGATTGGGGAAGTTTTCAGCAATTACCTCCTCAAAGACACTTTCTATCCCTTTTTCCCTCTCTTCTTTTTCTGGTACCCCTATAATGTGAATATTGTTGCGTTTGGATTGGTCACACAGTTCTCTCAATATTCTTTCATTCTTAGAGATCCTTTTTTCTTTCTGTGCCTCAGCTTCTTTGTATTCCTCTTCTCTAATTTCTACTCCATTTACTGTCTCTTCTACTACATCTAATCTGCTTTTAAATCCCTCCATTGTATGTTGCATTTCAGATATGGAATTTCTTAATGATTGAATCTCCATCTTAACGTCGTTCCTGAGTTCTTGAATATTTTTCTGTACCTCCATAAGCATGTTTATAATTTTTATTTTAAACTCTCTTTCAGGAAGATTGGCGAGTTCAGTTTCATTTGGCCCTGTTTCTGGGGTTTGTGAGATTTTCGTCTGAACCATGTTCTTTTGTAGTTTCATATTTTTGTGTGGTGCCCAATAGTGCGCAGAAACTCCAATCTCTGGAGGTGCTCAGACCCTAGACTGAGGTTGGGGGTCGTAGGGTCAGAGCCGGTGCCTGGGGGGAGGAAAGATCTGTTTCCTGATTCCCATCTGCGGTGCCTGTCTCCAGTGTCAGAGCCAGTGGGCCAAGCACACACGTGTAAACCTGTGCTTTGCCTCTCTAGCTGTTGTAGGCGGGGCCTCTCTCTGGCTGGCCTGACACCTGTGCAGTGACTGCGGGTTTGAGAGCAATTGCCTGCAGGCCAGTAGGAAGGTTTGGCAGGCTGTGTATTACAGTGGGGGGCCTCGGAGCTGAGTAGGCAGTCAGGGGGATGGAGCACCTGAAGCTTCTCAAAGTTTCCAACCAGCTGGGCAGAGCGCGCCCAGACAACCTTGTCCAGCTCTCCCTTCCCCCGCACAGCAAGCTCCGTGCAAACCCTGCCCCTTCAGCAGCCCTCTAGCTGCTAGGACGCCTCTCAGACTGCCTGCCTTTCCTCTGACACTGAGCAGCCGGGTATGGATCCCGTCCTCCACGAACTGCTGGAATGTCAATATCTCAAGCACTCCACCTGTCCGAGCTCCCCAACACCCACAGCACCACACACTATAGGATTCTGCTCACAAAGCAGACCTCCAGGGCTAGGTGTCCAGCAGTCCCAGGCTTCCACCCCCTCCTCCACTCCGTTTCTCTTCCTCCCGCAGGTGAGCTGGGGTGGGGGAAGGGCTTGGGTCCCGCCAGATTAAGGCTTTCCCTACGTTACCCTGTTTTTTGAGGTCTGCTCTGTTCGTGAGGTCTGTTTGCAGTCCGGTTCAGCCTTCTTTCCTGTTGCTGTTTTGAAGTTAGTTGTATTAGTTAACTATATTTTTGTACAATTTGTGGTTTGAGGGCTCTCTGCCTCACCTCTCAGGCCACCATCTTGCAAGTCTGTTCATGATTTTGTCCACCTTTCTTTTGTGGTTTTTAAATTTTTTCCCTCAATTTTGGATACCTGTTTATATATTATGTATATGAACTCATTATCTGTGATATATGTTAAATAATTTTCCAAGGTTGTTAGTTGTCTTATGACTTTATGTATATGGAGAAGTCTTTTTCCATGTGGTTTAATTTAGTAATTTTTTTTCTTTTATTGCATCTGAGTTTTTAGTCATAGTTAAAAGTTTTTCTCTACATCTAGGTTTAAGAGGAATACACCCATGTTTTATTTTAGTACTTGTTGGGTTTTATTTTCTACATTTAGATAGCTGATCCAGTTGGAATTTATTCTTGTATATGAATGAAGTATGAAGGATATAATTTTATCATTTAATTTTTTTATCTGTCAAAATTTTAGTTTTTACAGGTATGTGGCCTGTATCACTGAGGACACCTGTAACCTGCTTACTGAATTGAGTCCTGCATCTGAGTCCAACATAGATTTTGGCAGGGGTGGGTGGTAGCTGCTTCATCGTTTCATTAAAAATTCTGTCCCCTCTCTCTCATTTTTTTCTTACTGTTGTTTTTGGTGGGTGTTAAGGGGGTAGTGTAAAAATTGTCTTTACTCTGCCATCTTTAACTGGAAGTCTGTTGCAATATATTTTTACATATATTTTGGCTCTATTAAAAATAATTTAACATATGTTTGAATTTTTTACAAAAACTAGAGGTCAATTGGCTCGGGAATAGGGAATGACGCCTCCTGGGATTAACAAGAGAGAGTTAAGTACAAATGAGAGAGGGAGGAGTAAGGCTGCTAAATTTGTAGTAAAAGACAGGCTTTAGGACTCTCAAAACCAAAGAAGTGTGGAAATTTTCAGGTTTCCTCCTACAATCTTTCAATTGACTGAGTTAGATTGTGCCATTTTTTCTAAAATTTGCAATAAAGTCATATGGTGGAAATAGTAACTAGTCATTGAATAAAGTATTTGTATTTTCCTAAATTATGCTCTGAATTATATATCATCCTTCCAAAGGTAAACTATGCTAATACTAGTAATATATTAGTAGGTAATAAACTGACCCTTCTAATACATCCTTCTGGTTTAATAGAAACAACACAATTGGGTGGATAACAACTTAACTTTTTTTAGTTTGTTTTTCATGTGCTAACTTTTTATTCACAAATCTGGCCTTTGGGACCATGTCTCCGGCTTCAGTGCCATTATTTATTTGCTCTATGTTGCCCAAATTTCAGCATGAAATCTAGAAAGAAAGAAAGAGCTTCTGTGTGTAAACTTTGTCAAACCCAATCTCTAGTATGGCCAGTATTAGTCACTACACCTTAATCTCTAAGACTTTATTGATTATTTTGTGCCGTCAGATGTGCTGGGCGACATCCAGGTAACTTGGAAACAGTTGGCCCGTGGGGGGTTAGGAGGGAGAAGGCACAGTGAAAGCAAGCAAATCCTTTATAATTTTGCCTGATGCAGGCATTCTCCTGACACTCAAAGAGATCATAATTTGTAACTCCTGCAGCACCCCCAAAAATGACCACACAGCTTCTTCTTTTGCAAGGGGATTGCCACGAGCATAGCAGGTCAAGAGGTACAGGTGACCCTGACTTGTCATTCTGTTCTTACTCTTCTTCAGCAGAAGGAGGAAGGAGGTTGGGGAAGAGTAGGTGGAGGAAAAGATCAAGTGTTTTCATTTTTGTTTTTTCTTTTCAAGTTTAAGCTGTTTTAGGGTCACTGTCCAACCCTTGCAGAGTCTTCCCATAAGGCAGAAGGCCTAAAGTAGATGAGCAGCTGCAGTTTCCAGACAGGGAAGAGGAAGTAGTCTCATCGCTTGGCAGCTGGTCTCATCCCCAAGCCCACTGCGTGACCTCATGGACCAGGTGTCCCCTGCGTTGCCTCTTCACCACTCATTTGGGAGATGCCTGTTGCCTGCTCAGTGTGCTTGGCAAATCATCCTGTGAAATCAGTTTAGGGGATTTGGGCAATGTTTCTGTGTTAGTCTGCCCAGGCTGCCGTTACAAATACACGTGCTGGGTGGCTTAAGCAACAGAAATGTGTTTTCTTAACAGTTCTAAAAGTTGGAGTTCAAGAACAAGGTGCCAGTAGGGCTGGTTTCTGGGTAAGGCCTCTCTACCTGGCGGGGAGATGGCCACCTTCTCGCTCTGTTCTCACGTGGCCTCTTCTTTGTGCCCGTATGGAAAGACAGAGAGAAAAGAGGTCTCTGGTGTCTCTTCCTCTTCTTATAAGAAAACCATCACATCAGATTAGGGTCCTACCCTTATCACCTCATTTGACTTTAATTACCTCTCAAAAGGCCCAACCTCCAAATACAGTCACATTGGGGTTAGCGCTCCAACAGACGGATTTTGGAGGGACATAACTTAGTCTGTTAACAGTTTCCTACTGGAATTTAAAGATTTTTTCTCTTAAATTTGAATTAAAGATATTTTTGGCCCAAGGGAGATTCCACCTGTTGGATTACACTTCCACCCTCCCCTAAAGGCTGTGGGACACCTGGGCAAACTGGATTCAGGACTCTTGTACTTCCAAATACGTGAGTGTAAATCAGTGAGATGTCCACACAGTAATCACTCCTATAGGGCTGCTCATATACTTAAAGGGTGGGGAGTCGTTTCAGTACTCCTGCCAGTGACCACTCACACTGCTAGTATGGCACCGTGCCCAGACACTCCATCTAAATGGGCTGAATGAGTGAGTGAGCAAGGAGGACTTCCCCCGATTATGCTAAATGCCAAATACATAGGATTTTTAATAAAAAGAGACTGGCTATCTTCCTCCTTCTGTCATTCACAAAGTTCTGAGTTTGAACCTGAACATCTTATTTTTTTTAGCTCTGGGTTTTCTTCATTTGATGAGCTTTAGGAAGGGCAGAGTTCCCTCCCAGCCTTTGTGAAGAGAGGCTTAGATAAACTGCAGAGGTGTGAAAGGCGCCTGTCTAAGAAGATCTGTAAGATGTCTCCTGTAGGTCTCTAATCCGGTTCCTCCAGGGTGTGTGGCATTGGCAGTTCATGAAGGTTCAGTCAAACGTGGACAAGTGGAAATGGATTTCCTCTTTATGCAGCTGGCTAGATGGTGAGTTTCTTCTCCTTTTTTTCTTCTGCTTTGCAGTACTCACAAACTTATTTTGAGCTCTGTCTAAGATGGCTGGGAGTCCAAAGGATCAGACTAAGGCTGTTTGATAATCTAGAAGGTTATTTTAAAAATCTGTTTAAGGATTCTGCCAGCTTAACTTTAAACTACGTATGAGTTGCGCTGCATAGGAAAAACATTCAGACCAGGTCTATTTCACAATGATTTATGTAAATGACAAAATATTTCATAATATTTTGAGCTATTTGGGATAAATTAAGCAAATGAAGTCTACCCTGAAAAACCTGTCTTGGAATAAAGCTGTTAGAGTAAGATTCCTACTCTAGCAAAACTATATAATTAAATGTAAATGACTTAATAAATATTTGATAAATTCAACTTACATCCACTGAGGGCCTACTATATATGTATAAGGCATAATTCTCAATGTAACACAGCTTACAGGAAAAGCATAAAACAGTTTATCAAGGAGCTTGGCTTTTTAAGTATGTTATATCATAATAATGAAAAAATATAGGGTTTTTTAAAAATCTGCTTATGCATTATATCCTTAAGGACTCAGCTTCCCTCCCTATACACAATTTAAACCCTACTATACCTCAGAGGAGTTCTGTGGAAATGAACAACTAGAAAAAGTTCTGACCTTCAGAATAGTTCATAAAATGTTGGTAGAGTTTAAATGCAGTCAAAAACATTAATTTAAACAGTGTTCTAGCTCAGAGCCAAAATGAAGGAATGGAATTCTTTTACGGGCTTCTCCACTGGGGTACGCATACACTGTCATTTGCTGATCTAATTCTCTCTTTGGCTTGAAATGTTTTCCCTAAGCTCACATGAAGAGATCCACTGAGAGAGGACAGTTCTCTCACCTACAGAACACCATCTGGATTTGAGAGCAGATGGAGAATACTAGTTTCTCGGGAAAAGGCCCTTACTACTCATAGGATTCTTTTTCTTCCCCCCTCCCGTCCTGCACTCACTAGAAGGCTCTGTAGAAAGTCTCCATAATTTGCTCCTTTGTGTTTCTCATTAGGGCCTGAGAGGGACCCTATTGAGCTTCCCTCACATTATCTCGGTCCACCTGATGCCCGGGTATTTTGAAATGTCATATTGTTTGAGGGATAATACCAGCTCCGATTATGTCAGTCACAGAGCCGGTGCAGAATAAGTAAGTGAAGAGGGATGACCAGGAAGAAAGTCAAGGTCGTTCACACACGTTGAAGAAACTGGCCCTTCCTACTCCTCAGGAGGTTTGGGAGCCAGTTTGGCAATACAATCCCAGGGTGACTTCAATATATGCAACTGGCAAGGGGATTCTTAGCCCCAATAAGAAGTGAATTGAGCTTCTCTGCGACAAAGAGGGGGAATCGGGGAAAATGAAACCTTGTAACTATGACAACCACAAGCAGCTAAAGAGAGTGGTGAGCTGCGTGTGTCAAGGTGGAGACCAGCACAGTCGGGGCTGATCTGCACCCAGGGGAACACAGGTTCCACGGCTTCTCTCAGTTTGAAGACCGAAGGCCGCTCAGTTTGCCCCAGCATGGGTAACCATGCATCTGCAGGCTGTCATCAGTGCAGGCATTTGTTTTTGCCAGTTGCTGAGGTTTCCCTCCCATCGTAGGCGTACCAACCATTGCTCACATTCTGTGGACGAGAGCAGAACATTGCACCCACCTCCACCTTTCCTCCCAGTCAGAAAACACCAGTGCTTTTCTGTCCTCCTTGCACTGTGGTTTGGGCAGTACTGGGCCAGACCAGGCAAGTGTCTAAGATCCCAGGACACTAAGGACATGTGGGGTCGGCAACCCACTGCTGCTCCATCATTTACTCTGCTCTCCTTGGGTCTTGTACCTCCTGGACTCAGGGATTCCAGGGGTAACTGTATACTATTGACATGGGTCTCAGAGATCATTTAACCTCAAATTTGCAATCTCTAAAGCCTACAGGGACCAGGCAAGTACATAAATGTGTAAATCAGACTCGTTTAAGACAATAAGGAGTCTAGGGCAAGTGCCTGAGCTGGCATCTTAAAGGAATTCAGATTTAATAAAACTCCCTGCCCCCAAAACCCAGATCAAACCAAAACAAAACATGTGGTCTAAACCAAACACATCTGTGGGCTTCAAGTGTCCCTCAGGCCGCCAGCATGCAGTTCTTGATCTGACCTATGCCCTCATTTTATAAACAGAGAAACTGAGTTCCAGGGGGAAAAGGTTCTTGTTTCTGGGGCAGGACTAGAACTCTAGATTTCCACTCATGGCTGGCAACCTCACAAAATCTGCTTTACTATTTGTTAAGGGCAGGCAATGGATATTGCTAGACTTCTGAGGCCCAAACCTTCAGGTGTATTGGCACCCAACCCCACCTGCCCAGGGCTGCCTGGGAAAGGCTGTACCACCTGTCGTGGGACAGGTTCATATCCAGGTTGGAGGGCCTCTATGGCTCAGGTTCCACATCTGTAACTTGGCGATGTAGCTTCCTGATTTGTCTACCTTATGTCTTGGGAAGCTTCTTAACCTTTCAGCTTCCTTATTTGGAGGACGGGGGATCCTCAGGTGAGGCTGCATTGAGGACGTGAGGGGCTGACCACAGAAAGCCCCGAGAAAAGCGCCTGACTCGGGGTAACAGCCATCCCGTGTTAGTTAGCACTGTGGTGGTGGTGTATCGGGATTTATTTGATGTGGTCTAAAACACCATTGGTGAAAGTAAAATGTTACCCAGAAGCCTAACGAATAGGAAAGGACTAAAAACAAGCTAGTATATGATTCATACAGCATACCAAGGAAAATTACAAGGAGAGAAATGACATGGTCCAGCCAGGAAAACAGAATAACAAAAACCAAGCAGCAACGCTATCTGGGGTGAACCTTTTCACCAGCCAGGTGAAAGATAAGAATTCAGCAAATCTGTTCTCAAGAAAGATATGGCAGATGGCTTTCTCCGAAAAAGAAAAACTGCACGACCTGCTTACTACATCCTCTTAGGAAAGAAAATTTCCCTTAGTAAATACTTCATATCCAACATGATCATGAGTCACAAAAGACATTTTTCCTCAATCGAACTGAGATAGAAAGTTTACTGTAAATTCAAAACTTTCCAAAAATATAAAAATCCTGCAAATTCATCATAAGCTATTAAAACAAACACCCCTTCATAGATGTCTGAAGCCCTTCATCCTTGGCTGGGTTTCTGCCTGCAGGAAATGTACTGGCGCGTGTGAACTCCTAGGCCTTCTCATTCTTTCTCCCACATCTATCACAGCAGTTTGGACATTTCTACCTCACTACTGTGCACCACTTCCTCCAAACTTCTGCGATTCTTCCTTGCAGTGTGCTGGCACCTTCTCTAGGGGCCTCGCAGGGGGCTGAGTACAGTACATGGATACAGAAGTGCTTCCACGTCCACAAACCCCCTCCCCTCGGCCTAGCATCCCCAGGATCCAGCACCAGATACACTCTCCTCCTGGGGGCCTTCACCCCTTAGCGGGCCCCGCATGTCCCCAGCTGGTTTGTGTTATGACGTGTTCCATGATATTTATTGGTCTGGTGCAAGGAGAGAGGCAAGACCACATCCTGATGTGGGGACATCCTGCCCAGAAACGCTGAGTCTTGTGCCCGGTCTTCCGGCTAGACTCTCACTGGAGGGGCGGGCAATTAATGCGGGGTCAGGGGGTTCCGACGGATTGGGGCTTCAAGGTTTTCAAGTGCATCCATCAGATGACCCTGTCTCAATCCGCAGGGTCCCATTGCTTCCCAACTCTTGTTCTGAGTTGACACAGACTTCCGGGGACTGAGAATTCAATCCATCTGGAAGACTGGGGCTATTCCCACTATGAAGTCCTGGGCGTGACTTTTCCTCTTACCCAGATGCAGGAGGTAAGGCTCTATTTGCTGTAGTGAAGGACTTCTGAATTTCACACATGGCTTTTTATAGTCTTTCTCCAAGGCATCAATGTAAAAGTATTCCATTTCATTGAGATCATTCATTTCATTATACTGTTATTTCAGGCCCTTAACCTCTCAAAAGCCACAGAGAGATACTGGGTCTGCCAGGACCCACCCCCTCTCTCCCACCCTCATCTGCTGTTCATGAAGGCCCCACGGTTGCACCACTTAGAGCATACCAGGGCTGTCAGAGCTCCACCTGCCACTCATACAGCCTCAGGCCAGCTGACCGGTGGATGACGGAGGCCCAAAGTCCCACTTTAGAGTCTTCTTCCTTGGCCCACTCCTGACCCCAGCTGTCTTAGGTCCAGTTCCCCAGGGAACAGGCTCTGAGACTCAGATCTTCAGGCAGGAAATAACTGGGGAGTCCGACAGTTCAACGCCTGTTGGGGACATGGGATGAAGGAGCCGAACTGTGATGTGGCTGGGATAGAGGCCTCAGCCAATTCCACAGGAGCTCTGGGGCTGGGACAGCCCCTCTGAGTCATCCTAGCTTGAGACCATGAGGCCTGAGCCTGGACGCTGTCCCATCAGCCAGTCATCTAATGCGGGTGGCCTGGGAAGCAGTGTGACTTTGGGCAAGGGGGCTGAGGACAGTTCCCAGAGAGGGATTTAGCTGAGAGCGGAGGACAGCCACCTCCCCAGGCAGCTGAGGGATGAGCACTTGGCCCTGGGGGGGCCTGAGAGGTACACACACAGCACCCCTTTATTTCTTAATGTAGGCAGCTCCTCATCTCTTCCCTCCACCCTGGGCCCCTCCACACTGCAGCCAGACCTTTCCAAAATGCAAATCTGACCACATGCTGGCTGTCCTGCCTGAAACAGGACAGATTTGCATGATCTGACCTTGCTTACCTTTACAGCCTCACTTTTCTGACACTTCTCTTGAATGTTCTGCTTCTGACCTTAGGAAGGTCTTGTAATTTCATGGCTGCATCAGGCCTGTGCATGTGTCTGTGTGCATGTGTTGTGGGGGTCCTAAGATACCCATTCTGACTTACCTCCCTCCTCCCATAACCACTCCTTCAAATACGTTAGACTGACTCACTCTTTCTCACCCTTCACTCCACTTCTCAAGTTCTCCTGGCAGCCCCCACGGCCCTGATCCCTCACAGCAAGGTGGTAACCCCACTCCATTCTCCTCATACTCCCAGTGCGTCTCCTACAGCCACACTGTGCTTTCTGTTTTCATGTTTGCTGTCAGCCTCCCTGGCAGGACAATGAGCAGGGCTGTCCTATTCATTGTTGCATTTCTAGCTCCTCGTGGGGTGCCCAGCTCATAGTCTCTTAAGTGGATGAGTGAATATATTGGCCAGGGCAATGGAGCATTTAACAGAAAGAAAAGACAGATATAAACCACTGAAGGTAATTACGCTCTCAGTCAAGCAGGCTTAGAGAGAGAATAGAACCCCTTCTCAGTGCAGTTTGTCTCTGAGCACGAAGGACAGTGGAATCCAGCAAGCATGTGAGGAAGACGAACTCACCCAGCAGGAATGGGATTCAACACTGACCTTTATAGAAGGTGCTGTCCTGGATGCAGGAACTCAGAGGAAAAGCCCAGAGGTCTGGGAGAGAATCTCAAAGGAGGCCAGCTAAACAGTCAAGGAGTTGAAGTGATTCCTGCAGATAGAGAGACTAAACTAGTCAGGACTCTGGCTTAGCAGGGTTAGGCCAAAGAGCAGAGGGCGCAAGTCTCCAGAATAATGTAGGATGTGAGCACAGACTGAAGCATGGAGGCTGGAACGTTGCAATGAGATGCTTCCTGGAGGCCTAGATGACACAGGCCTAAGGACAGAAGGAAACAATGTACCTGGCAGGAAGCAGTTATGTAGACTCCACCGCCAAGAAATAACAGAGGCAAAAAATTGGCATATCTATCTCTTTGCGAAGGCCTGGACAGTCACATCACTGCCTCGCTGCTCCAACAAAGAACAGGTCACCGTTCTCTAAATGGAGGGATTCCTGTTCTCTCACTGGAGCTGCTGCTCGTGATAGTGTCACACAGCTCCCGGCCTGGGAGGCTTCTAGAGTAGGCATCTAATTGGTCCTTTAGTTAGGAGGGACATACATAATTTGACAAAGTACCTTGGATTTTAGTAGAAAAAGAAAGAAACTCAAAGTGGAGTCTTTGAGAGCACTGAACCCTTTTTGAATGTAACATAGTCTCTCTGGACAGCCATCCATTGTTTTGTAGAATAAATCCTTATTCCGCCGTACCCCCGTTTCCTTCTGTAAAAGTGGACTGGTATAAGGATTAAATAACGTAATACATGTAATTATGCAATCTTGGCCAGCCATTTATCTCTCTGGCTCCTTCATCTAAGAAAGAAAATGGTTTTACTCCACACAGTGCTGTTATGGGTGTCAAATGACAAAGCACCCAAGAAAATTCTGTATGTTTTAAAGTGTTGTCTGTGAGTTAGAAGAGCAGTGTGTGTGTATGTATGTGTGTGCGTCTTTTAAGAATAACCACTTGAGACTGGGAGTGCTGCCTGGTGGGTGTTTTCTGACGGGGATGAGTGGGTGGTGGTAATGCCAAACTGATGTGGACAAACCCAGGCATAGACCCCAGGAGGGTGTGGAAACCTATCTGCCCCTCTCAGGGACATCACTTCTCTTGTCTGTTGCATTGCCAGCCTCTCAGGCCCTGGCTGGCCCCATCTGAGGACAATGGCTCTGCATTGCCACACACATCTCAGAATGTGCCTCTGGTCTGGCTAAGGTGAAGTCCTTCTCTTCCCATGCCAGGGTGCCAGACGCTAGGCCAACAGAAAACCTCACGCTCAATGTGCTCACTTTTACTGGGGGTATTTTTGTTCCCTCTTGACAACAGACATTTGCACTGGACTTGCATCTACAATATCAACCAGGTAGTTTGCTCAAGATGGTTTCAGTGTTGCAATGCGGTAAAGGACAAGCTACAAAGTCATGAATCGCCATGAATGTATACGGTTCTCTCCTAAACCCATGCTCCGTCTCTGCTCCTCTCTTATTATAGTTATGCCTACTATAGACAGATCACACCTACACACTAGGAACTTGAATCTTTCCTAGATACCGTATGATGTTAACAATGAGAAATAGGTAAGAGAAGAGAAGCCTTTCAAACCTTGAAACTGTGCATCAGAAATAGTTATAGATGGAGATATAAGCTCTTAGGTCTTCTCCCGAAAGAACATGAGTAGCATGAAAAATACTATACCTCAGTATGGATGAAAGAAAAATAAGAAGTAGGGTTTGTTTTGGACAGAGTATTGGTATAATAAAGGGCAAACTGAACTCTAGACATATATAAGTCTTGGGACATTCATGAGCTACCAAACTGGTCCATGGAATCACTTTATCGGGCCTCTTCATTTTCATTGCTACCATGACTACTAACAGCACTACTAATAATTAGTGAGTAATGCTCTGTGCCAGGTACCATGCCCTCCACTTAACAGTATTTCTTCTAATCCTCATGACAAAACCCATGAGAAGATATTGTTAGTTCCATATTACAGGAAAGGAAATTAAGTCTCAGAGGTTAGGTAATTGGCCCCAAGTTACAAGGAGGGATGCAGCCAAGATTTGTACACAGGTTTTTAATCTGAAGCCTGAATCCTGTAACTCTATAAAATGGCTGCAGGCTTCCTTTTTCAGGATCACGTTCACAGTTTAACATGGTTAGTCTTCAATTTATACATGAAGACAGAAAACAAATGGGAAGTGTAGGTGGGGCCACTGGCTGGGCTCTCTAGTTGGTGGACTGCCGGCTGCTGCACACCAGTGTCAAAGTGACCGTAATTCACGCGTTTGCTTAACAAAATGAGATGTATAGTGTTATGGGCTTTCAGAATAAAGTTTGCATATTCCTCATTCACTCGGATGTTAGCCAGCGGATTTCAACTATTCTTTATCCTTATGCTAGATAGAATTCTAAGCTGGTAATTTTTTCCTCGGAATTTTGAAAGCGTTGCTGTCCTGCCTTGTAGAGGTACGTGCTCCTCTGCAAGTACAATGCATTCTAATTTCCGATCCATGGTGTGTGAATTGTTTATTCTCATGGGAGTTCTGCTTTTACGGGTTTCTCTTTGTCCCCAGTATTCTGAAATCATGTGATTATGTGCCTCTGTGTGGGGCTATTTTTGCACTGGGCTCTTGTATTAGTCTGAGCACTCAGATTTCTGGGGACATCAGAAAAATAGCTCTATTGAGATATAATTGACATACCATAAAAACTCATCCATTAAAAAGTATACAGCTCAATGGGTTTTATTGTTTTTTCAGAGTCGTGCCACCTGAATCACCATAATCTAATTTTGGAACATTTCCATCATCTCCAAAACAAACCTTGTGTCCATTTGTGTTCCTTCCCCATTTTCCCCAACCAGCTCTAAGCAACCACCAGTCTACTTTGAGGGCCATACTTTTGAATTATTACTTTAATAATGCTCCCTCTGGGACTCTCTTGTCCCCTCCTGGCACAAGCCAGGAGCTCTGTCCTCTTGCTTTATCTGTAAAAAAAAAAAAGCCTCTCACTTGCTCTATCTTGAGTGTTTGCGAAGTTCATTCTTCGACTCCGTGAATAAGAACCCCAGCATCAGGTCTGAGGGCTCCTTGGGATAACTTCAGAGGACCTCCGAAAGCAAGTCCAAGCTGTGTCAGGCCCAGAAGTCCATGGACTACTATGATGTGGAGCTGGTTTTCTAAATCCTTTTAAAGCCATAAAACTGCAAATGGTGATGGAAATAGAACCCAAGACAGAAGTGCCCATCTTCCGAGGCCCTCTCGACTGATGGAGACCTAACTGCACCCCTTGCTGTGGCCCCTGTCAGCATGAAGCAGCCAGGGCGGTCGTCGTCCCCCTTTCCTAGCAGCAGCTAGGGTCGCCATCTGTAGAGGGGGGAATGAGACAGGGACCATGGGCTTAGACAGAGTAGGTTGAGGACCTCTGGAAAAAACAAAGCAAGAGAATCCATTGTGAGATTCGCTTTGGCCTGCTGGGGGCCCCAGCTTATGTTTCTGACTTTACCCAGGTGCTGCTTTTCTTTCTCCAGCCCTAATCAAGTGATTTGCAACCTTGGCAATTCAGCAACCAAGCCCAAAACAACATAATAAAAACAGGAAGGATTCCATTTTGAAGATAAGATTGCATTTTAAAACTCAATTAGTTAAAAAGTAAATTTCTTAACAGACTCTTTAACAAACAGACAATAATTTAGCCCACCTTGGGAACAGGGCAGGCAGTCTTGATTGATATGCTCCCAGACCAGGAAGCTGCTATCCTGGCAGGAAATCGGAGCAGTAAATTTCTTGTAAATAACCCGGAAGACTAATAAGAAATTTAATGTCTCTTCAAAGATAAACATTGTGGTACCACTTAGCAGCTCTGCATCCCTAGCCTATAAAATCCCCTAGATAACACACCACCCTGGGACTCTCTTGTGCCCTCCTGGTGCGAGCCAGGGGCTCTGTCCTCTCGCTTTATCTCTAAATAAAAGCTTCTCACTTGCTCTCCTAAAAAATAAAAATAAAAATGCTCCCTCTATTTCCTTTGTTCTCTTTCTGGAATATCTATTTTTCAGATATTGGGTTCCCTGGACTGAAGTTTTAGTTTCCTCATCTTTTCTCTCCCATTTTCATCCCTCTCCCTTTCTCTGTTCTGTTTAAGGGATATTTCCTCAACTTAACTTCCAAACCTTTTCTTGAGAATTTCATTTCTGTCACAGTATTTTTAATTCACAGAAGCTCTCTCTCTCTCTGTCTTTTTTTTTTTTTGCTCTCTGGATGCTTTTTTTGTAACCACCTGTTCTTTTTTCATGACTGTAATATCTTCTTTTATTTCTTTTAAGACCTAATTTGCAGCTCTTTTGAAGTTTTCTTCTGCTCCTTGTGTTGTTTCCTTTGAGTTCTTTCTTCTGTTTGTTTTGGTCTCTGACTTTCATATTAGAGCTTCCTCAAACATTTGGTGACTGTTGGTGCTCACTTAGGAATAAAGCACTCAGAAGTCCTTCTGTGCGTGTGGCTCTAGCTTGTTGACTGGTGATCTGCCCTGAGAGGAGTGATTCTAACCCCTGGCCATATGGTCTCTGCACCTAGGGAGCCTTAAAACCAATACAAATGCCAGGGCCCCACCCCTGACTTAATTGGCTGGAACCCTGTCATTCATTGTTTTTAAAAGCTCTCCAGATGATATATTTGTATACTGGGAGAACCTGCTGGTGGTGGGGGCTGGCCCCTTTACTGGAGGGGCGGTCCTCAACTACCAGTATGTAGGATATGTTTTTTTATCCAGATAATCAGATCCCTCAGAAAAGAATCTATCTCCCGTCTTAGGGGCAGGTAACTGGCTGTTACCATCCTGTGACCCTGGTGGGTGAAAGGGCTCCTCAGTCAGTACGTGGGTGCCTTTAACTGTGCCCTGTGGGCAACAGCTAGAATCAGAGAGTAAATTTCCAGTCCAGTGGTTCTTGTGGGGTCATATTCAGCACAGCATCAGGATCACCTAGAAATTTCTTAGAAATGCAAGTTCCTAAGACCCCCTGGGCCTGCTGCATCAGACACTCTGGGGCCAGGGCCCAGCCTCTGCATTTGAACAGTCTCTGGGGTTCACCTGATGCCCACTCACATGTGGGAACTACTCCTTCTGTCTTCTGCTGGGGATGGGGGAGGACAGTCACTCCATTGTTCAGAGTGGGGTGGGGGATCTGAGGATCCAGCTGCTTCCTGGGCAGACTTTCAGCCAGTCATCCTGCATCCCCACTTTTAGAAGAACCTGGGCCCTCAATCCCATAGCCTGGGATTTGCTGTTAGAAAGCGGCAGTTTGGAATCTTTCTCCAACGTCCAGTTTTCATTTTCCTGGTTCCTGAGAGAGGTTGGGCTTCTCCGTTCGCTCTCCAGTTCCAGGATTTTATTGTTCTCGTCTCCTTTGTTGCACTCTTTACCCTTGCAGCTCATGTCCTTTTTGGTCCCTCTGCTGCCATTTTAAGTAAGGTTGCAGGAGGGTATTTAATATCTCTGGGTTTACTGAAGTCTCATGATATAGATTAAGTGAATAAATCACACTGCAGGCAAAAAATACAAAAATATCTATTTTCTGTATATAATGAAAAAGAACAAAACCATGGTATATGAGTTCACATATTTCTATGTGCCTGTACATGCATTTTAATACCTGGTATAGGAGGATATGGCCCCAATTGTTAACGTTACCTCAAGGGAGTTGTGTTAGGGAGGAGGGGAAGAGGGAGGAACATGATTATTTTATAAGTTATTAACCCTTGAATTATTTGAATTATTACAAAGAACAAGTATCACTTGTGAGATTTTTGAAAATGTTGCAAACGTATTTTCTTTGCACTAACTGACATGTTTATTTACACAGTGACTGGTGTGACCCCAGGGGTTGCCAGGCCTGGGGTCTCAGGGAAGAAATAGCCCTGACCCCCAAAAGTTTTCTCAAATTTAGGCTGGGCCTATGCAAAGCTAGCAAGATCCAAATGTTCAAGTACTTGAAGTTTGAACGGTGTCCTGCTTTTATCCTGAATCTTTGTATAGTACAGATGAAGTGTTTTCAACCTTGACTGCACATTAGACTTAACTAGGGTACTTGAGAACATGAGTACCAGAAGAAACAACAAAAGATCTCATCGCCCAACCCTTGGACTAATTAGATCCCCAGGTGATTCTAATATGCAGGAAGGGCTGAGACTCATTTTTGTAGGTATGATTTTAATCCATTTTTAAAATCATTTAAATCAGCTCTCTGGTGTCCTTCAGATCTTAAAAACAGGTTGCTTTACTGGATTTAAAAAAAATTCTTCAACTTTCTCACATCACAGAGCATAGGAAGAACCATGGAAGTTTTCAGTCAGTGTCTTAAAATATAGCCTAGTTTTGGCTTTGCTAGAACCACAGTGATCAACTGAGCAGTATATATCTCAGAGCATTTCCAAGCTGGATGCACTCTCATGGGCCTTAGAGATAATGCAACTCTTCATTTTACAGAAGGGGAAATGTCACCCAGAGGTATTCTTTCACAGATATACTGTATGGGGGCAGGGGAGACAAAGAGAATCTGTGTCTGTGTGCGAGTGTGTGTGTGTGTGAGGAGGGAAGAAGGGAGAGTGCTGCTATAAAAGATTTGTATTTTTACAAGTTTATCTAACTGATTTATTCTATATGATGATACTATGTTAGGAATGTTCTCTGAGGATCAGTTTTACTTAACTTTCAAACAGTCGGTCAAGATCCACATGAATTTTGAGAATTGCTCATCTGTTGTTTCTTTGGGATTCGTACTACCTCAAGTCCTGGCCTTGGCCTCTTGAAGAAAACAAAGAACAGTTTTAAAAAATTCTGTGTATCTTTAACTAATGGGCTTCTCGCTAGGCTTCTTGTTTGCAGCTTTATTGAAAGTATTTTTTTTCAGAGACAAATCCTCTTGGCTTAACCTGCAATATCCCAGAAAAAATGGTGTGCTGTGTAAACGGGTGTTAGACTGCCAGCTTGCAAGTCTGAGAGCTATGGAGGGCTTGACTATTGTGCTTTTCTAAATGAGGTTGAAGTGAATAATTAAACAAGGTGGTTCACAGCAGGAAACAGGTTACTCAGGTCTTGAGCCAGGACTCTGAGTTCAGGAGGGAGGAAGGAAATTAATACCCACTGGATGAAAATTTATTCCTGGCATTTCCTCTGTTAAAATCACATTACACTTCCATGCTAGGCCATTACAAATGTCACAGCATGTGATATGTTATCTCAAATGCACATTATGGCTTCTCAGGTGTATCTGTTAACCTATATGTACAATTACATCATAAGCTTGCATTATTTAAAATTATATATTCCCATATGTACAAAAGTGTGAACTCATGTACATTATCTCATGTTTACAATCATTTATTTGTGTTATATCACATGTATGCATGATCACTGGCATCGTTTAAAATTTTTTATTAAGCTTTATTGGGGTATAACTGACAAGCAGCCAACTTCACATATTTGACATGTACAGTCTAGTAAGTTATTACATATGTACACACGCATGAAACCATCACCACAATCAAGGTAATGAATATATCCACCATTCCCAAGTTTCCTTTTGGCCATCTGTAATCCTCAGCCCCTCTCCAGTCCTGTTACACCTGCTGACCTGCTTTAATTTTGCATGTTGCAGAATTTAATATCAGTGGATACAAGAGCATTACTCTTCTTTCTCTGGCTCCTTTCAGTCAGCATAATTATTCTGAGATTCATCCATATTGTTGCTCATATTAATAGTTCATTCCGTCTTATTGCCGAGTATTGACCACAGTTTATTTATACATCCACTTACTAATTAACATCAGGGCTGTTGCCACCTTCTGGCTATTATAAATAAAGCTGCTATAAGCATTCATGCAAGTCTTTGTATGAACATAGCTTTAATTTCTCTTTGGTAAATACCTTGAAATAGAATGGCTGGATCATATGTTAAGCATATGTTTCACTTTTTAAGAAACCGTCAAACTTTCCCACAGTGGTTGTACCATTTTCCGGTCCCCCAACAGTGTATGAGTGTTCAACCTTGCCGACACTTGGTGTGATCAGTCTTTATTTTAGACCTTCTAGTGTGTGTGTATCTCATGATTTAAATTGGCGTTTCCTCAATGACTAATGATGTCGTACACGTTTTCTGTGCTTATTAGCCATCTGTATATTGTCTTTGGTGAAGCATCTGTTTAAATTTTGCCATTTATTAATTGGGTTGTTTGTTTTCTTATTAAGTTGTAAGAGTTCTTAATATATTCTGGATCCTGGTCCTTGGTCAGATCTGTAATTTTAAAATATTTTCTCGAAGTCTATGGCTTTTTTTAAGTTCTTTTGACAGGGTCTTTCAGAGAGTAAAGTTCTTAATTTTTGTGAAATCCAATATATTACTCTTAAAAAATGGATTGTGCTGCTGGTGTCAAAACTAAGAAATCACTGCCTAACCCAAGGTCACAAAGATTCTCTCCTATGTTTCTTCCAAAGGTATTATAGCTTTCGACTTTATATTTAGATCTCTGATCCATTCTGAACTGTGTTTTAATATCATGTGAGGTATAGCTCAAAGTCCTTTTTTTTTTTGCATGGGAATCAACAAAATTTTAAAGACTTTCCTTTCTCTACTGACCTTTGTACCTAAGTCAAAAATCAATTGACTATATATGTCAGGTCTATTTCTAGCTTCTCTATTCTGTTCCATTGATCTATTTACTTATCATTACCATAGCCTTAAAATAAAAGCTGAAATCAGCATCAGTCGTCCAACTTTCTTCTTTTTTTTCAAAAGTATTGCGACTATTTTAGATCCTTTAAATTTCCATATGAATAATAGAAGTTGATTATCAGTTTCTACAAAATAGCTTGTTATAGGTTGATTAGGATTGCACTGAATCTGTAGGTCAATCTGGAAAGAACTGACATCTTAACAATGGTGAGTCTTCCAATCTAAAAATATACGTCTCCATTTATTTAGGTTTTCTTTTTCTCAGCAGTTTTGTAGTTTTTTAATGTACTAGGCTTACACATCCTTTGATATATATGCATGTTTCTAAGCATTTCATATTTTTGATGTTATAAATTTTTAATTTCTAATTGCTGCTAGTCTACAGAACTCCCACAGATTTGCACCTATTGATCTTGAAATCTTCTTAAACTCACAAGTTCCAGTAGCTTTTTTGCAGGTTTCATAGGATTTTCTCCATAGACCGCCATGCAGTCTGTGTAGTTTTCATTTCCGTGTTCATTCTTCCTTCATAAAGATCCATATTTCCACCTGGTATAATTTTTCTTATGCCTAAAGATTTCCTTTACTATGCCTTATACTGATGACCTGCTGGTGATAATACTTTTTGGCTTTTGTATGTCTGAAAACATACATACATTTGGCTTTTGTAAGTCTACATTTTGCTTTCATTTTTGACAGGTATTTTCATTGGGTGACAGAATTTTAGACTGATAGGTTTTCTTTCAGCAATTTAAAGGTGTTCTAGCTGCTTTTAAGACTTTTGTCTTTATCACAGGTTTCAAAGAATTGGATTTTTATGTGCCTTAATGCAGTTTTATTCATGTTTATTGTGCTCAGAGTTCAATGAATTCTTTGGTTCTATGAATCTATCAGTCTTGGAAAATTTTTGGCCATTATTTCTTCAAATATTTTTTTCTGTCCCCTTTCTT
Source organism: Smutsia gigantea (assembly GCA_032199065.1). Taxonomy (NCBI): domain Eukaryota; kingdom Metazoa; phylum Chordata; class Mammalia; order Pholidota; family Manidae; genus Smutsia; species Smutsia gigantea. The sequence continues at coordinate 276,914 of JAVSCE010015854.1, read as the reverse complement.
GCTCCTCTCCTTTGGGGATTCCAGTGACCTCACTGGCTTATTTTAGGTCACCGAAAGATAAACAACCATAGCCCATAAATGAAACATGAAGAAGGTAATACAGTTGGCCTTTGCTGTATCTTTGCAGAAAAGATGGAGGAAGAAATAATCAAAGTGAGATGGGTAACATGCTGGATGAAAAGGCAGACATGCCTTGTTTGAATAGTACCAAAATGAACTAGGTGACTTTATCTCTTCTGGATCTCAATATTTTCAACTGTGAAATATGGGAGTTGTTCTGAATGACATTCAACGTTCCCTCCAACTTACACCTTTTTTGAATCTGAGTAAATTTTAGTGAAAGGAAAGGAAAAGAAAGGACTTTTTAATGTAACAGTAAAAAATTTGAGCTCAATACAGTTAGGGGACTAGGTTATCTGAACCAATCCCCTCAATGAAATATCAAACATGACAGTAAGAAATTACTAAAGAAATCAGGAACTTAGAGAAATAAGCAGAATACTGAGGCACACTTGTCCATCCAGGGAATTGATTTATTATGGGGCTAGATCCCTAAAGACAGGGATGTTCCAGTGACTGGGAATTTGATGATATAATTTGTCTTCATCTGATGGATGGGATAACGACCTAAAGAACAAGATCCATTTCCACAATGAATTCCTTACTTGACATTAGTTGTGTTTAAGGATTTGGACGTTTTGTCTGGAATAAAAACTGTCATTACATAAGAGGGCTCAAGCTGAGCTTTTAGATCATTAAACTACTTGACATGATCTCCAAGTTCTTATTTCACAGCCAGAAATTCCCTAGTCCTTCCACTAAAAAGGATGTGAAATTTCTTTGGGCAGCATCCCCCCCATCCCCCTGTCAATCTGCCACTCACTTTCCTAGTTGCTATTCATTTCTTCCAGCAGTAATGCATGTTGTGAAACTGAGTTTAAATACCATTCCTTTCCCGTCCACCAGCTCAGACAGTGATCATGAAACAGGTCAATGTGTTGGCTCTTAACAAACCATTTCTGTTTTAGATTTGTCAAAATAGCCTTCTAAAGGCATGTGCTTATAATGATGATTGATGACTCAACAGAACTTCAGTGGGGTCACTTAACTCAGGCTAAGAGGACACAACAAGCTCTTTTATATCTCCCAGTTATCAATACTGGCTCATGGGAGCAGGAGGGTCAAAGAAGTAACTCCTGTTCAACCCAGGCCTACCCAAAGATTCCCCAAGTGCTGTGCTTAAAGTAAACATTATAGTTTTAGAATTATGGCAGCCAGGATATAAGCCATGCTGGAGCTAAATGAATGCTATCATGGTTTTTGCTTTCTATTTCCAAGATCCTATTGGCAATGTCTATTACACATTTCCACGTGGCTTGGAAGGTGGCTGTGGTTCTATAGGGAGTGTTAATTGTAATGATGGAGAGAAAACAGCTGAGGCTAACCTCGGTGGAAAAGCCTTTTCAGGCCTATTCTCTGCTTTCCATTCCTCCCCAAAGGATGTCCTTTCATTCTCTGAGGTGAGGCCATTCACCCATTCTCTGATTTCCCAAGAGGTAGTCACAATTGGGAGGACTTCTGTTTCTGTTGTTTTTCCTAGATTTACATATGTCCAGTGTATGACTGCAATCTGATATCGCAAGTTGTAGTCTCACCTGCAGTTTCCAGAAGCAAATTAGGCCATCAAGTAAACTTCTGGATCAGTACCTTAGGAGCCTTCTACTCTAAATTAGTATACTACCTATTCATGGGAATATTTTGTGTAGCATATGCCCCCCTACACAGCAACCCACCTTTTGCAACAAATATTTACTGAGCACTTATAATGTGGCCAGCACTATTCTAGTGATAGAGACACAGACGTAAACAAAAACAAAGTCTTTACCTTTTATCTTTATCAGTTGAGATATTTCCTGGCTAGTTTATTCTATAAGCATAACCTTCAGCAAGATTTGAAGCATCATGAGTTGCATTCATGTCATCATTTGAGGATTAATGTTGATGTCAATCACAAAGGAAATGGCATTCTCACCACCTCACTACCTGCCCCCACTATTTCCCCCCAGGAAGCATACACCATCTTCCTGCTTCCTGGCTTAGGTGTTTTCAAACCAGGACTCATCATACTGCTTGTTTGTTTAAAAATAAAGATTAAACATCAAAACATTAGCTGCAGTTTCAAGTAGCATACTTAATGCATATTTATTTTGTTACAGGCTTTGGAAATTGAAAGAATTCTTTTTAGTGCCAAAATGGCAAAGAAAAGCACAAAACACAATAAAAGGAATGACGTTTCTAAGCTTTGACCTAAAATACTACACATTGACTCAGATTCCTTTTGCTTTCATAAGCCATGAGAGGTTTTTTTTTGTGTGCTGTTGTTTTTATTGTTTCGGCATTAAACTGGCCTTATCCGTCAAACCTAAAGACTCAAGGCTGCAATACAGCATTAAGGCCTGTGTTCTCATAACCCTTTTACTGCCTTATGAAGTTCTCAGGAAGCCAGACCCAAAAACCAATCGTAATACAGTATCTCTTCCCACACAAGGCTTTTTCCTTCATTCTAAGCATTTAAAAATATTTCCTAATGAATCCCAACTGGGATTTGAGTTGGGGAGTGAAATAAAGACTGATTAACTGGCTCTTGTTGAAGATATCAGAAAATCTTAGTTGGAAAATTTATTTAGGCTCCTTATATTTAAGGGAAATGTCTTCTACCCCTTTTCAACCAGATGGGCTGTTCATTAGTTGGACTGAATCACAGAGCGAAAGAAGAAAGGGTCTGGGTGGAACAAGCTGCCACCCCTGCAACAAAAGCAGGAATGCACATGAAGGTTTAATTCACTTCATGCGGTCTCGGGCTGGGAGGAGATGGCAGCGGGATATCTGGAACACAGATGAACATATCCTCCTGATGGAAGCTGATAAAGAGTGCAATTCCTGTCTGATTAGCAATCTGAAATATTCAGTCTCTTTGCACCTTCCATTCAGCTAAGGAGAGGCTATCCCAGGTATGAACATCAAGTTATTCCAGGGGGAACAACTGTTTCAGCTAAGACAACAGAGCCAATAAGGATTTTAGCTCAGAGGTCGAGGCTGCATTGGACCTAATATGCTGAGAATAAACTTCATTGGAGCACTTGTTTTGTTTTGTTTTTTGTTTTTTTGTTTTATTTTTTAAATTTTTTAAATAATTTATTTTGGTTGTTTTGGTTTTGACTCTCTTGTTTCAATTGCTTTTAGGGCTCAGAACCTCTGATAGTGCTGGAGGGAGGTTCATCCCTTTAAAATTTCACCTTATTAGTTCAACCACTGTGGAAAGCAGTATGGAGGTTCCTCAAAAAACTCAAAATAGAAATACCATTTGACCCAGGAATTCCACTCCTAGGAATTTACCCTAAGAATGCAGCAGCCCAGTTTGAAAAAGACAGATGCACCCCTATGTTTATCGCAGCACTATTTACAATAGCCAAGAAATGGAAGCAACCTAAGTGTCCTTCAGTAGATGAATGGATAAAGAAGATGTGGTACATATACACAATGGAATATTATTCAGCCATAAGAAGAAAACAAATCCTACCATTTGCAACAACATGGATGGAGCTAGAGGGTATTATGCTCAGTGAAATAAGCCAAGCCGAAAAAGACAAGTATCAAATGATCTCACTCATATGTGGAGTATAAGAACAAAGAAAAAAACTGAAGGAACAAAACAGCAGCAGACTCACAGAACCCAAGAACGGACTAATAGTTACCAAAGGGAAAGGAACTGAGGAGAATGGGTGGGAAGGGAGGGACAAGGGGGAAAAAGGGGCATTACGATTAGCAGACATAATGTAGGGGGAAGCACGGGGAGAGCTGTACAACACAGAGAAGACAAGTAGTGATTCTATAGCATCTCACTACGCTGATGGACAGTGACTGTAATGGGATTGGTGGGGGGGACCTGATGAAGGGGGTAGTTTAATAACCATAATATTACACATGTAATTGTAGATTAATGATACCAAAATAAATTATAAAAAAAATAATAAAAATAAAATTAAAAACTAAAAAAAAAAATTTCACCTTAACTTCCACCAAGTGGTGTTATAGAGCCAGCAGGAAAAAATGCTAACCCTCCTTTCACCATTTCTGTGACACTTTCATCTGGATATCCAGATGGGAGAATTTCATAAAGTCTGGAATATGTAGATGTTTCAGACACAAGTTCCCACTTTCCTCTGCTCAATTAAAAACTGATCATTGTTACTACTTACACTTTATTCATGATTGCAAGTAGCTATTCCGGTCACCTAGCCAAAATAATGACCATATCCTCCCTTATGGATGCTAGGTGAGTGATAACTAGTGGAAATGAAATAAATTTATCTTAAGGTATCCTTGGAAACAGAGAACAGATTTGGAACAATGGACTATAAGTCAGAGATTATTAACGACGGGTCTTGTTTTTCTCCAATGACTTCAACCTTCCCTTCTTGTGCCCACTCCTTCAGATACCCAGAACTTCCTATTACACTTTCCATTATTCCTTTCAAAGGCTAACTTAATTCCCTTCTCCATGAAAACGTCCCCTGTCATTCTAACATAGTGAGTTCTTCCTGCAAAATCTCAGAGCAGATTACGCTGGGCAAAATCTTCTTTGTTTTTCACAGCACTATCGCTATTGTGTACAAAGATATCCAATAAGGTATTTATTGAAAGGAAAAAGTACATCAGACCTAGATGTTACCCTTAGGGAGCTCCTAGCCCAGTAGAAAAGATAATTATAATACAGGTTGAAAGTAGTAAAAAAATTAAAACTGTAAAGATAAGTTATTGTTTTACAGTGTCACTTCAAAACTGAGCGAAATCAGGGTAAATTTTGTGGAGAAAGTATCATGTATGCAGAGCTGTGAAGGATGAATGAGTTTTATGGTCCTAGGATTGGCGGAAAGGTCATTCCAGATGTAGAAAACAACCTCAGTTCCAAATCTAAAGGATGGAAAGTGTGGATCATCTGTGAAATGTATCAAATAGTTTACTTTGATTGGAGTGAAGGATAGATGAGGGGAATAGACAATAAGGTTGCATAGGAAGTTGGGGGAGAGGGATAGATGATGGAGACAATAGTTTACAAATTTGCATAGGGGAATACTGAAGGTTCCTGAGCAGAGGAGTAAATGCTTTAGAATTGTGCTTCAGGAAAACTGATGTGGCAATAGAATGTGAGCTGAAATGGAGATGTTAGAATTGGAGAGTTTGGTTAGAAGGCAATTATATAGTTTAGAACAAAAGTAATGCATTGTAGCAGTGCATATAGAGTTGACACATTGTAAAGGTGTAATTAGAATTTAGAAACTGAATAGAATTTGAATGGATTTGGAGGTTTGGAGAAGAGACCCAGATAACTCCAGTGTTCAGTTTGAAGGACTTGGAAAGCACTAATGCATCAGAAATAGGGAATACAGGAAGAAGAAGAGGGGTGGAGAAGAGAAGAATGAATTTAGTTAAGGACATATTGAGTTAGAAATGCTGGTAGTATATCTTTGAGATGTCCAGCATGCAACTGGTATATTATGTTCTGGAGCTCTGTATGGATCGGGGTAGAGTCACTAACATGGAGATCATAGCTAAAAGCATAAAACTGTTAAGGCAGAGTATAGTAAGAGAAAGGAGAAAGCTATGACAACTCAGCTTTGGACAAGTGCATTGAAGAGGCAGGTAATGAAAGCAGGTCCAGAGAAGGAAGGCAGGCAGGAAAGAAAGGCCCGGAAGGCAAAGAAGAAAACCAGAAGAGTACCACAGAAACCAACAGTGGAAACTTAGTAAAAAAGGACTTAGTCAACAACGCTGAATGCTTAATGAGTTCCAAGAGAACAGTCATTGGAACCTGGTGTGGCAAATTGTTGATTTTTAAGAAAGATGTTTTTGAAGAAGCCAAGCATTTTAAAGGGTTAATGAGTAAGTGGTACAGAGAAAAAGCCCTTGACTGGGAACCAGAGAACCTGAGTTCCTGGCTGACCCTGTTGTTAAGTAGCCATATGACCCTTCAACCTTTCATAAACTGTTTCCGAGTCTTTAAAATTCTATTAAATATCTTTCAACTCTCACTTTCAAAGACTCAAGCTATCTGTGTGCCTGAACTATACACAGATACAGATACTGAGGTACAAATCTTTATTAGCTATAGACCAACATCACCACTTGTAACTTGTGTAAAAGTAAGGCACTTTCTAAGTGTTTCCTAATGTAGAGAAACTGAGACTACATTCTTAGAGTTTTCCTCCAAGCAAACCAAGTTGCTGAGGTCCATTTGTCCAGCCTCCTCTCATCCCCAGTCTTTTAAAAATCAAGCTAAGCTAGTTTTACTTTTAAAAACTCAGCTAAGCTCTTATCCCTTGTTTATCCAGCAACTTGCTTTATTGCTGTAAATCAGAGAATGTCACCAAAAGCCTTTTCTGTTTGTTGAAATCTGTTGGGTAATGGTAACAATCAATCTCCCCAAATCATGGCTTTCCAGCCACATGTGATCATATACTTGTACAGGAACACTTCCTGAAACTCAATGTCTCATATCACATGCTCCCAAAATTAAATCAGAAATATGTTATTCAAGAAGAACCCAGATGCACTGAAGTAAGAACATTTGCTTTATTTGGGGGCCTTATATCATCTACTGGGATCCCATAGCAATACAAACTCAGAATTGCTGAAATGTTAAGGACTACATATCTTTTAGTTGGGTCTGGGTACATAGTTTAGTGATATATTCTGAGTTAGTGTAGATGTGAAATAGTTTGACTAAATCTATGATCAAGTTAAAAAAACCACAATGCTTTTATCTTAAAGCACACATACACACAGTAGGATAATTTTCTCTTATCTTACTGCTTGCTCTAGTAAGTTCCTAGTTCTCATTCTTTTCTTTTCTCCAAAGAAGTTGGCCTCTTCTTTCTCAAGAGTTCTTGTTTTATTTAATTCCAAATGGATATTGTAGAAAATAAATGAAAAATTTTAACTTTGTTTTTAAAAGAACTTACAGAATTCACCTTTGAATTCAGTGGGGAAAAGGGAAGAAAAGGACAGTGAGCATCTTTTGTGAACCTGCTATATGACAAACATGTTCACATACATTATCTCGAGTTTGAAAATAATACTTTGTAATAAGTGTAGCTTTGATGTTAGAGATGAGAAAACTGAGGTTCAGGGAGGTTAACCTATCCTCTCAAGGTTAAACAGCAAGTTATAAAACCAGGACTGAAGCAAGAGCCGTCTGACTCCAAAGCTCAAGCACTTTCCATCTACCATGCTGTTCAGTCTAGGGAAAAATCCACTCTTGAGAGGATTTTAGCATTTTAGGCATAAAAGAATACAGCTACAATTTTCTGAAGCCTCCAAATTCTGTTGTATGTGCACTGAATCCTACAAACATCAACGGAGACAACAAACAAAAACTACCACGAACTCTTAGTTCTAAAGCCTCCCAATTGAATTTCAGCACCGAGGACAGTTCCCAAGGCTTGCAGAAAGCTGCCTTTGCATTCTGTTATTGAGCTCTCACACCCCCATTCTTGACTTCCCAAGTGGCACTTAGGAGGAAATGTAAGAAAGTATAAGATGGGATCCTCTGACACCGTGGTGGGAATTAGCACATTTCCCAGAAGACCAAGTTAAAAATGCATGTGAGAAGAACAAGGGAACCAAACAGATGGGGCAATAAAATGGAGGCGGAATGAGCTCATCAGGATTTCCAGCACATGGTTTAAGTCCATACTGGGCTCTCAGCTGACCCGGGAGCCAGGAGACACAGTGAATGAGTGGGTGGTTACTATGCTGCAGCATCAGTTACGCTAAGAGATTAGGTGGAGCTGATTCATCGCTGCAGATCTGCACGACTTTTCAAGTGGAGGAGAATCTGTGGGCCCTGGTCTCTGCCACTCAGTCATCCTCATGGGTAGTGTGAGTCATAAATGCAGGACCCTGCAGGTAGACAAGGTTGCTGTGCAGTGAGTAAATTAAGAGCGAGCTTTCATGTAGTCAAGAGCAGGTTTACAGTTAGAGCATCTCCTGTGCGAAGGTTTGTTTACCTGCTGAATACACAAACACCCCACCTTCCCATACTCATTCTTGGCTACAGGTGGTTTGTAACACAAAGAGGAAGAACGGGGTTCTGGAACGTTTATCACACTGAACAGTGATTCTTTCTCATACTGCCAGCTCTTGAGCATACCCAGAACGGTCTTTGGAGAGTCTAGTCTAATCCCCAAATCTTATATACAGGAAATTGATAATCTTGAGAGGAGAAATGACTTTTCCCAACCACTCAGCTAGTGACAGAGTTGGTATTAGTAGGACTTGGTCCCCTTGTTCCTAAACCAGCAGGCTTTCTACTGCACCAGGAAGACAGAATAAAACTCTAAAGAACATATGCCCTGTTAACTAAGCCCTCTAATTATACTGCCTCCAAAGAAAATAACATCTTAAATATGCCTTGGTCTTTCCATCTGGGCTTTGGCAATTTCACTGATCACTTCTCATACTGGAATCCCTTTTGAGAAATTCAAGAAGAATTATCTTGGGATGTATGCTTTGTTATTTTTATGTCTTCTTGTATGCTGCTTTCTTTGTTCAGAAGGACATTACAATTCTGGAAAAACTTGATGTTATTTAGTTGTTAAAGAAACAGCCTCTACTTCAAGTAGTTGCAAATATGAATGCTATCAGTCCTTGTCAAGAAAGTATATATGGAACAAAATAGGTCATACTACTCTACTGTCACATCCAGTTAAGTCCACCAAGGTCTATCAGTTAAAAAAAAAAACAACCTATGAGTGAAAAGTAAAAAGTGAAATCCTTATCTGGATAATTCTCAACTTATCTGGATTGGATGCCAGTATGGAATCATCTAAAATGTAATACTTTATAAAGGGCTTTGCCACCGTGTTACTTCATCGTTGCAATCTCCATACATGTAGGCTCATTTAAACTTTGGGAGTTTTCAAGAAGAGGGATGTAGGAGGAATGAGTCTATTCAAGATCATATTTACAACATGAAACTGATACATCCTGGTGATACAGAGCATCAGAGACACTAGCCCATATCCACCCTTTTCCCATCCCTTTTCTACTAAAATATTCTTACCTGAATCATCATCACTTCCATTGTCCTCTGCTTTGGGTATTTTGTAGACCAGACGTCCCATCTCTAATTTTTGTCCATGAAGAGATTTTCATGAATACAATTTTTCTTGTGATTTAGCAACATTGTCCTTGAAAAACCCCATAACTATTTACATAATGGAAACTATTGTTTGAAGTGCAAAGCAGGTCAAAATTTGGTTTCTGGAGATTAATCACTGAAGTCTATTTTGTATTATCATAATAACTTCATTTTGATACAGTTTGTTTTCACAATCAACTTTGGCTTCTGTGCACAAGTGACAAATTCATTTGTTTCTGGAACAACGGATAATGTGATTAATGACGTTGCAACAGGCTTTCTTAAACACACAGAGGAAAAAAAAACCCCCAAAGATTTCTATTTATAATGTGCAGTAATACACCAGCTCAGTCTGTAGCTGTGCATCAAAATCTCTCTGAACTTGTTTGTAAAACCACAGACAAGATTTTGAGACAAGTTTGCTCCTGCCTTTCGGGGATTCTGTCCATTATCTGCTCTCTCCAAGAATCTCAGGACAGCGGTCTCAAATTGGGCAACTGGGCATGCGCGCGGGTCACTGTTTTACCACGTGGCACCACGGCGATGAACCCCATCAAGCTCTTTTTGAATGAGGTCACCGCGTGGTAGGCTGTCGCTGGACACGCACAGGAGGCCTCTGCGAGCGGCCTCGCGACTCTGGCCCGACTCCATGCCCCTTGTGGAGGCAATGTGTGCGCGAGGGTTGTGCGCACCCTCCTTGGGACTCCCTTGCGGTCAGCATCTTGGTGTCTTTGCGGCCCTCTCGGACCTGAGAATTCCTTCCAAGGTGGCGCGTGGCGTGGGGACGTGGACGCAGAGGATGTCCCGGGGAGCTGTCGGCGTCCCGGAGATGGCCGTCGTGCGTCTCCTTCCTGCCTTCAGGGTAAGGTGGCGGCCATGACGAGGAGGCCCACGCTGACCCCCGGTGGCTTGTGACGGCAGCCCTGGGTTCGAGTGCCGCCTGGGTCTTCTCACTTTTCCTGACTTGTGAAGTGGGGTCAACCCCCTGGGGCTTCAGCGACCGCTGAGCGAAGCCTGGCGCCGCGCCGGAGGCCCAGCAGCGGCCTGGGGGACGCGGGGGCTCCAGGAGGCTCCCGGGTTTTCCTCAGCCCGCGACGCCCGCGTCCTCGGGTGGCTTCGAGGGGCGCCTGACGAGCCGAGCCGGCCGAAGCTCTCGAAGGCACCCGGGGCGTTGGTTACCTCAGCCCTCCCTTCGTGGGGCACCGGGGCCCGGTGCCGCTCCCCAGCGCCAGCCCACAGGGCCGCTCGCCTCTCAAAGGCTCCCCTCCCTACCCCCGGCGCTGACGCGCGCCCGGCCAGGCCAATCAGCGCTCGCGGCGCCGCGCCCCACGCGCCGGCCCCCGCCCCTCAGCTTAAGAAAGGGCGCGCGGGCCGGGCTGTGCCAGAGCGCCGCGCTGAGCGGAGCTACCGGGCGGCACGAGGCGGCGGTTTCCATCGCCTCCTGCGCTCACGCCACCCTCGAGCCGCACGTCGGCCGCCGCAGCCGCGAGGGCGCCCCGACGGCGCCCGCCCGCCTACCGGCCGAGGCTGGAGTGACTGCGGCGGCATGTTGGTGCTGCTGGTCGCCGGCGTGGCGCTCGCTGTGGCCGCCGGGGCACAAGACGGCCCGGCGCCCGGCAGCCGCTTCGTGTGCACGGCGCTGCCCCTGGAGGCGGCGCGCGCCGGCTGCCCGCTGCCAGCGATGCCCATGCAGGGCGGCGCGCAGAGCCCCGAGGAGGAGCTGCGGGCCGCGGTGCTGCAGCTGCGCGAGACCGTCGTGCAGCAGAAAGAGACGCTGGGCGCGCAGCGCGAGGCCATCCGGGAGCTCACCGGCAAGCTGGCGCGCTGCGAGGGGCTGGTGGGCGGCAAGGCGCCGGGCCGGGCGGCCTCGGGCAAGGACACCATGGGCGACCTGCCGCGGGACCCCGGCCACGTCGTGGAGCAGCTCAGCCGCTCGCTGCAGACCCTCAAGGACCGCCTGGAGAGCCTCGAGGTAGCGGCGCAGGGGTCCTGGGGGGAGCGCCTCCGAGGCGAGGGCAGATGTGGGGTGCGTGGTTCGGTCCGTCTGCTGTGCGGGACGCGGCCTGGGTGCGCTCGGGCACCGGGGTGAGCCGGGTTTGGGGTTAGGGTGTTCACGGACTTGCTAGGCGACTTACTCGCGTGGCTTGCGACCGCCGCCCCTTCTCTTACTGGAAGGAAAGGGTTAAATCCCCCCGCTCCCCCGACCGCGCACGGTATGGCCCTTCACCTCCCGAGGTCCGGGCTGGCGAACCGGGACGGCCTCGTTTCTCTTCTTGCAAAGCTCTGAGTCTGCCCGAGCCGGACGCGGTGCAGCTGGAGGTCAGCTAGCCGGCGGCCGGCGTTTCCGTTTATAAATCAGGTCGGGCGGGGGCGGGTCACCGGCCACACCAGAACACGCCTTGGAGGAAACCTGGCTAACTTCAAAGACGCTCTGTCCTCTAATTGCGCGGATCTAAGATGCCCTTCCCGATTGCTTTGGGGAAAGGGACAGTATTTCGTTCTCTCTTGGAAGGTGTATGCAATTTGGAACTCAGAATTCTTCTTTTCCTTTCCATCTTTACTTTCCACCCAATTTAAAGCGTGGACTTCTCTGTTAAGAAACGTTTATCAGAATACTAATTAGCAAAACCTATGTTTCCACTACAGGTGGTAACCATTGCAAAACTGAGGAGTTCCTGTGGCATGATGGCCAAATACAAGTATTTCCAGTATCTGTATAGCCCTTAGTTCATTATGATTAATAATAGCTAATGTTTTCTGGAACACTATGTGCCAGGCACATTACCTAATTATAACCCTTGCAACAATCTTATTAACTGCCTTATACAGTCCGGAACTCTTAGAGGGGTATATAGCTGGCCACTCATGGCTAGGCAGTGGCAGGCTGCCTGCAGAACCAGCATGATGGTAGAGGAGTAAAAGAAATAGGAAGTGAGGATTTAGAAACAGCAGTAGAAGCAGAGATTCCCGGAATCCAGAATAATCATGTTCTAGATCTCTTCCATTAACATCTCTGCAAGCATAGATACTCACCTCTGTGCTGTACTAGAACTTAGGGGCAGTTTTCATTTTTAGATGAAAGCTCATCAGCTTTAGGTACCATTTGATTAACTCTCTCTCTCTCTCTCTCTCTCTCTCTCTCTCTGTCTTTAAAACTCTAGTTGTGTTTTGGTCTTTACCCAAGAATGATAGATGTTGGTTTAAATTTTGGCTTTTTAGTAAGAGGAGCAAAACAGCTTTCTGAGGGGGGAAATTGAGGTCCGTAGGTTTCAAATATTGCAGCAAAGTAGTCTTTGACTTTGAGAATCTTTCATACAGAACAATAAAAAACATCAGTGAAATGCCCCCCTTCTTGCCATCGGTGTGATTTAATACTCTCGTTTTGGAAACTTCTCCCTGTGTGGTGAGGCCATTAGAGCTACATTTCACAATTTCTTTTTAACTGGCCTTAATACTCCTCCTTCGTGTGTTCCCCTCCCCTGACGGAAAGCACCAGCTCCGAGTGAATGTGTCCAACAGCGCGGCGCTGCCCAGCGACTTCCGAGAGGTGCTCCAGCGGCGGCTCGCAGAGCTGGAGAGACAGCTGCTGCACAAGGTGGCAGAGCTGGAGGACGAGAAATCCCTGCTCCACAATGAGACCTCGGCTCACCGGCAGAAGACTGAGAGTGCCCTGAACGCGCTGCTGCAGAGGGTGACAGAGCTGGAGCGAGGTGAGTGCTTTAACTTGTTTCTCTGTCTCCCTTCAGGCTGACATCCTTCTGCCACCCACAGTGGGGGGGGATTAGTGGGGGGAAAGGTCCTTGTTCTTGGCTGCAGTTTAAAGGAAGCTGGGCTCAAGCAAGGGCTAGCCCCACAGGTATCTTGCCCATTTCTAAATGTGACCACTTGGGCCTTGAGGGAGTGGTGGCTCCCACCCCTGTCTGCTGACTGTTGGCGTGAGGCTGTGTTGGTATCTGGCTCTGAGGCTGCCCTTTCATTGTCTCTAAACCTACCTGTCCTATGCGGAGGAAACCACCTGATTCCTTACCATTCAAGCAGCAGCCCACCTTTCCTTTCTGTGCCTCTCAAATCAAGTGTTGGTTTTTCAACCTGAGTCGTCTCTTATGGTGCACAGAAGTTTAGGGGTTCTCCCGCACAGTTGGCTGATTCAACAACCATGTTGGCAAATGTCCAAGAGACTCAGTGGAGACTGAAGGGGCCAGCTGACTGCTGCTGGGAGTGGCCTGGTTTTCATCACAAGTCTAGTCAAACCCAGGCTGTTAGCAGTGATTGTGGCTCTCCAAGGAGAGGGCTCCTGGCTGTTTGAGCGAACAAGTGGGACTGGCGACGGCCAACTCAGGACTCAGCCCCACCCCCCCAGGCCCACTGGCATTTCCATGGAAAAGCCAGCGCACTCAGGACCAGTTTGGACAAACAACCTAACCCCTGGCCTCCCGTGTAGGTGTACCAGCCGCTTCTTAACTGTTCCTCTGTTCAGGTTCTGAGTATCTTTCCCTTTTCTGCTCATGCTGTCAGTGGTGAGTATCCCAAGGGAAACAGGAAGGGGCGGGTCCAAGGGCCCCAGACAATTCAGATCTTTGTATCAACCCCAAACTGCCAGGTGCACTGGGTGAAGTTTTAGGTTTGCTGGTAATGCATATAGGCTTACAATCTTTTCAGATACACCAACCTGACAAAGGCCGGTTCTTGTTACTCGGTTTAATGAATTAATAGGAGAATGTCCAATTTGGTGGCGTTGTCTGGGAGGGCCAGATGGAGTAGATCTGGGTGTGGTGTCTCTGCCTACTTTGCAGCAGCGTCTCAGAAGTCACAAGTCTCCTTCCTCCCTCTCCTGTTCTGTTCTTCCAGAAAAGTCTATCCTTTCTTCCTTATTACCCTTCTCAGAAAATGGTGAGTGGCTTACCTCTTAGACTTGGATTCTTGAATTTCTAAAATAAAAATGTTCTCTCTGCCTCACCTCTGTGGCTGGATGACCCAGCAAGTCTTAAGAGCCTTCCCTGAAGTCAAAGCAGCTGCAGCCTTGGCCTTTCTCAAAGGCAGCAGGGGAGGAAGGCCCTCCCTTGCCCCCTTTTTTCCCAACCTCACCCACAGTGAAACCTTGGGACATGCAGGGCTATGGAGTGGGCACCCTGTAGCTACGTAGAATCTTGAAGGGGGCAGCTGGAGAATGGGAGGAGGGCTTTGCCAGAGACCTCAGTGGCTGTGTACTTTGCTTGGTGCAGTGGCTGAATTGCCACAGGAGGTGGGCTAATAGGAGCCGTGTCAGGCAGTGTGTGAGCGTGTCATCTGGGTGAGCTTGCACTTTTGGGTACCCACTTCACAGGTGAGGAAAATGCTCACAAGGTTTTGGCCAGAGGTGTGTCATTTGGGAACAGGGAACCAAGGTGAGGCCTAGGCCACCAGTTGGTGGGCCACATAGTCACATAACCCCACCCCTGCCCATTATCTGTTCTCTGACTCCTGGCAGGTTGTGAGTTTCACTTAGCTTCCATCCAGGAGCTGCCACTTTGTGACTGTCCCTTCCATCCATGCCTGATTTTGGCACCCTCTCCTTTGATGCTTAGGTTCTACAGAAAGCCCTCAGAGCTCATCTGGCACACAGGGGAGGTCCATGTCCAGGCTAGAGCTCGGCTCTACCAGGCAAGGCCCCTGGCTGATCATTCTTGTAGAACCCCAGGGCCTGGCACTGAGGAGCAGCTCAGCTTTTACTGCCTGCTGCCTTTTGACCTACCATGGGAGCTCTGCAATCTTTCTATGTGCTCCACCCAGTTCTGGGACGAGTCTTTGAGGAAAGTTTTCATTTACTGATGAGTTTGTCTTCTGGGCCATTCTGAGTTTGTATCTGTCCTGTTTGTGACAAGTGTAAGAGGATATGTAAACTCCCAGCCCCCAAATATACCATGAGTGGAAGATGTACTGTGTTCTTTAGAAGTACCCTGCTGAGCCCAGAGGAACTGGACCTTAACCACAGGCAAAGTGGGGAACTTGGGGAGACTTTGGTCCATCATCCCCTTCCCACTAAGTGCCTGTTCTGGGCCCGACACTGGGCTGTGAGTTCCACATCTGTATCTCCTGTAACCCCTGCAACAACCCTGTGAGGTGGGTGTTAATTGCAGATGAAGGACTGAGTCAGAGAGCTAAGTGATGCCTGCATTCACATGGACAGTAGATTGCAGAGCTGGGGTGAAGTCTGTGGTGACCCCAGAGGGCTAGAGTCATAAAGGCTGCAGCCTGCAGTGGTGTGTGGGGCTCCAGCCCTGCTGGACAAGAGGCTCCTCAGGGCCCAGCAGTGAGCAGCCAGCCCTGCACACAGGTGCTTGCCATCCCAAGGATGCTCATCTTTGTTGCGAGACCTGCTCACATGCAGGGCCCTCCAGACCCTGGGCCCTGAGAAGACGGAACTCTTCTTTTTGGTCCTATGTGCCCTGCTCCTTAGCTTGTCGGCCACCTGCAGCCTCTGATTTATTGGTCAGGCCCTTTAATGCCTTAATTGGTTTTAACTAAGTTTCCTCTGAACCCCCAAGCTGTTTGAAATAAATAGTGGGCACCAGCTTTCAGGGTGTGGGCCCCTCCTCTGCCCATTGGGTCTCCCAGCTCTAATTAAACCTGTCTGCTGTCACCCAGCTAATGGTATTACCAACACCAAGTTTTATTAAATCAGCAAGCTTGACCACCTGCGAGGATAGAAGCTATTTCTCTTTATTAGATAATTATACCTTTGTGAAGAACATGGGCATTTGCAGATTAAATACTAATGGCGACGTGTAGTAGAAAGAGGGACTTCTGCTCCCTGCTCTGTCGTTCATTAGCTGTGTTGCCGGGGGTAAGTCATCTCATTTCTGTGAGCCTCTATAGCTCAAATATGCAACCTGCCAGATCCAGGAGTTCGGGCTTTCTGGTTCTCTCAGTTGTTGTGCTTCAGCCTGATGAGGGGTCAGTCCCAGCCCCTACCCGGGCCTGGCCCCTCCCTCAGCTGCCTCAGGTGGCCAGGTCTGCCCAGCCCTGGCCAGGTGCTCAGCAGCTCTGAGCCTGTGTTGAGGGTGCCCTGCCTTGGGAGGTCAGCATGGATCAGGCAAGACTGCCCAATCGGCAGAATGAGGGAACAGTGCACGTGAAGCCCCGACTCTCATGTTTGCTGCTGCCTGTTCTAGAGAGGTTGACCGCATGATCCTGGCGCCTACTGCTTTCCTTTGCAGAAGGTCTCCTTGGATAGATGAGAACCAGGGCACCAAGGAACGTCACTCATGTATTCCTTACTATGAAACAAGATGGGTTTGGGGGATTGGGGTGGAGAAAGGATCTACTCTGGCTTTGGTTCTGTAGAAGGGACGAGGAAGGGACTGATTCAGTCCCCTAGTGAAACAGGCAGTTTGGCTCTCTTGGTTCTGGGTCCAGAGAGCCCGCTTGTCCTTGACAGTGATGGAGACCACCTGGCCCCTTGTGGCTATCTAATAAATTCTTGTGGAATGAGGGAAGTGTTTAGGCTCATTCACCGGCAGCACCTATCCCCAAATCAGAGGGAAGCTCCTGCTGTGACAGCTCAGGGACTCAGGTCCACCCCGCAGACATTGGAATCTGTGATAACCAGAGATGGGGGCTTGCCTTCTGTGTATTTGTTTTTGTTTTTAATCCTGAACTTAAATCAAAACTATGGAAAACTACTCTGACCCATTTAAAAGTACCAATCGTTTTCAAAGATTTTGGAAGCACCATTACGGGGGAGGGGCCTGGGAGGTTCTCCCAGTCCCCAGCAGGGTGCCAGGGGCTGAGGCTCTAGCCAGGCATGTTAACGTCAGTGGAGAAGGGCCCTCCCTCCGTGTGCGTTCCTGCCTCGCATGGGTTCCAGACAGCAAGAAATTGTCAAGAAATGTGATCTTCTCTTGAGGAGGAAAGAGCAAAGCAGTTCGTGTCAGGGATTTAGTCCAAAAAAGCCACTTCTGAGTTAAGTTGTAGTGTCAAGACAGGTACCTAACTCCTTCACGTCCATGGCAGTGAGTCATCAGTGTGAGAAGTCACATGGACTTACTGGGTTGACAGATGTCTCTACGGAGTGCCTGGGTCCCTGTGAGACCTCCTGCCGCCAAGTTCGAGTCCAGCAGCTTCCTGACCACCCCCTTTCCTCACAGAGCCGAAGGGGCCAAGATGTCAAAGAAATAGCTGAGACAACAAGACTTGGCGGAGGAGAGTTTTCTGCCTTAATTTAACCAGAAAATTAAATCCAGCCTGCCGCAGCCTCTTCCTCAGCTTCCAAGAGCAGGAACACTCCTTCCTTGCTGGAGTTTGAGCACTTTGAACAGTGGCTGCCAGGGGCAGGCGCTCTGTGGCTCGAGGGACTGCCTTGGGGGTGGGCGGGTGGCGGGCCCAGGGGACCCTCTCTCTGGACTACACGTGAGGGGAGGCTAATGCGCTGCCCGCCTCTTCTCCTACCCCACCCCAACCCCAGGCAACAGTGCGTTCAAGTCACCCGATGCGTTCAAAGTGTCCCTGCCCCTCCGCACGAACTACCTGTACGGCAAGATCAAGAAGACACTGCCTGAACTGTACGCCTTCACCATCTGCCTGTGGCTGCGGTCCAGCGCCTTGCCGGGCATCGGCACACCATTCTCATACGCAGTGCCCGGGCAGGCCAACGAGATCGTGCTAATAGAGTGGGGCAACAACCCCATCGAGCTGCTCATCAATGACAAGGTGAGGCTGCGTGAGCTGCCCCCCTTCCCCGTCACAGCAGCAGTGACCAGGATGCTGCAGGGAGTCCGACCACTGGTTGTAGGGCTGTCCCCATATGGGGATGGCTCTCGATGGCTCAGCCCCACTCCAGGCCACTGACTGGTTAGGGGGTGGGGGCAGGCAGGTGCAGCTTACGGAGATCCAAGCTGGCCGAGCTTGGGGGCCCAGGCCAGAGGCTGTGGAGGCCCAGAATGAGCCAGGGTCTCTGCAGGCCATCCCGAGTTGTCACTGGCCCTTGGACCAGTCAGTGAGGGATGTTCCCCAGGGCCACAGTGATGAGGAGGGTGTCTGTGTGTCTGTCTCTATGTACAATGCTTCTCTTCACCATTTCTTTTTGGGGGAGTTTATAGAGATATAATTTACATATGGTAAAATTTACACTTTTTAATGCTCCGTTCAACCAACTTTGACAAATGTATACAGTTGTGTAACCACCAAAATTAAAATACAGAAGTGTTTCACCCCCTCCCCAAATTCCTCACCCCCCTTTGTAGTCAGCTCCTGCCCTTGCTCCAGCCCGTTCCCACTGACCTGTTCCCCGATCCTATAGTCTTGCCTTTTCCAGAGTAAATGTCCCTTTTTAGTAGACTGGTTAATTGACATTCAGGAGCCTGGTCTCAAGAGCTCAGCTCTGGGCGTCCCTGGGACCCTCTAGCAGCCCCACTTAAACTTTCCTTCTGAAGTCAGACTCAACATCGCCAGAAATACATCCTTAGCTGCAGCTGAACATTTGAAAGGCTGTGCCAGCTCCCTGGCTCACCCACCCTGTCCCCTCACTCTCTGTCTTTACTGAACTGCCCTGGATGGCGTTCAGGTGGGAAACGCTGTGGAATCTGCCTGCCGGGCTCCTTTCCCACAGTGACCACGTCCCTGAGCCAGGGATTAATTGTTCTAAATAACACCCTTGGACACAGCAGGGCTGAGAGCCTTGTTTTCCCTCTTGGGTTAGACGGTGTGTAAACAGCCAATTCCTGGAGGAAGCTCCTGGTTGCTAGGATACTGGCAGTAACAACAGGATGGGTCGGTGAGCAGTGCTGCCGTGCTCACAGGGCTGTGAGCCTACCTGCCTGCTGAAAGGCCCTCCCTCCTGGTCTGTATGGGGCGGGGGTCTGTGTGCGGCCCCCATACTCACACATAGGCACAGGCATTCGGTCCTCTGCATGGGAGGACACACGCGCACACACGGTCCCGAATGACACAATAGAAGTTAGGACCCTGCCTGTGGAGTGCAGCACCTGGTCTGTTTTCCCACAAAATCATTTTTCAAAGTCAGGGCTGTCCGGTAGAACCCGACTTTCCTTGGGGTTTGCCAGCAGGGGGCTTTCCGGACCACCATGAGGAGGCTTATCCATCACACCTGCTCTGTCTGCACAGTGTCCTGGCCTCTCAGCCAAGCTGGGGACCAAGAATGTCCAGTTGACAACCGGGTCAGGGGCTTGTACCCAGGCCACCCCTTTCCTCTTCACTGTCCATGGGCCTCTGAGGTGGGTGGGATCAGGCATGTTAACCACACAGCAGAGAAGGAAAGAAGGAGCGGCAGAGGGTCCCAGGGCCTCCATCCCCACCAGGTCAGGTGGGGGGCCCTCACCTGCACATTGCTGCCCACAGGTCGCACAGCTGCCTCTGTTTGTCAGTGACGGCAAGTGGCACCACATCTGTGTCACCTGGACAACGCGAGACGGCATGTGGGAAGCTTTCCAGGATGGGGAGAAGCTCGGCACTGGGGACAATCTGGCCCCCTGGCACCCCATCAAGCCAGGGGGGGTGCTGATCCTTGGGCAGGAGCAGGTGGGTGCAAGGACACAGGAAAGGAGCTCGCGGGCCAGCCGGGCAGCACAGGCCAGGCCTGCAGGCTGCCCACTCCCCTGCCCAGTGGTAGCCTGGGTGGGCGAGGTCCCCGCTGGCTCTGTCTGTGCTGTCTTATGGCCTGAGGCCTGAGGGCAGGGGACCAGGCTGGTGTAGTGGGTGTAGACAGATTCCAGCATGGTGAGCAAGAGTGTCTCTGGGGTCATGGGCTCATTGGGGTCCTTACTGATCCCTGATGACCTCTCCAGGCATTTGGCCTCTGCCAGGCACAGTATTAACTCCGTGGCATCTCCCAGGAGCTTCAGGATCAGGGTCTTAGAGCACGCCTGTGGGGTGCTCAGCCCTGTAGGGGAGATGGGATGACAGAGTGAGACCTGGGAGGCTGCCTTCACAAAACTTGCCATCTAGGCGAGAAGACACCTGGGTTGGCTGTCGGCTCTGGGCAGGTCAGAGTTGATGGCTCAGCCTGCATTTGAGGTTTGCTGGTAGAAAGCAGGGGACTAGACACCAGGTCCTTTGGGAGCTTTGAGCCTTGGCTGCTGCTCGGCCCCCTCCCCTCCTCACTTCCCTGTTACTTCTCCCCTGGGAAGGGCTGGAAGTCCTCGCCGTGGGACTTTCTGGGCAAGTGCCTCCCTGACTAGCTTGTTTTCTCTCTGTAAAATGGGGTGGTTTGAGTAAAGCTGTCTCCCAGGCCTGATGTGCCCCAGAGCTCCAGAACCTGCAGGAATCAGTGGTCAGTAGTCAGAGCTGGAGAGAGCCGGGAAAATGTCCCAGGCTCCCTGTCCCTCTCCCACATGGGCATCCCTTCCCCGAAGCCATGCACGTGCCAGGAGAATCAGCAGATGTGTTTGCTTCTGAACCTGCACTGATGCAGTTCTGTCCCCATTTCCAGGACACTGTTGGGGGCAGGTTTGATGCCACACAGGCATTTGTGGGGGAGCTCAGCCAGTTTAACATATGGGACCGCGTTCTTCGTGCACAAGAAATTGTCAACATTGCCAACTGCTCCACCAACATGCCAGGCAACATCATCCCCTGGGTGGACAACAACATCGACGTGTTTGGAGGGGCTTCAAAGTGGCCCGTGGAGACCTGTGAGGAGCGTCTCCTTGACTTGTAGCCACCTCCTCCTCTTTCCAGGAAGCCAGGGGTCAGGCTGTACCTGTCAGAAGTGCAGGGTCAGCTACACACCCCATTAAACTGTGTTTAACCTCCTGCTGGAACGGGCTGGCCCCACCAAAAGCCCATTCCTGGGGAATCCCTAAGACTGAGGCTCTCTGGCAGCATTTGTTACCGGCTGTTGGTTCCCAACCAAGATTTTGTTGCTGTTTTGGAGGAAGAAGCCCTGGGCTGCAGGTGGGCAAGTATCTGACTTCCTGCCATGGATAGGGGATTAAAGTCCTTCAGGCCCTGCTCAGAACCCCTGTAAGTGCTAGCACACCCAGCCTTGCCTGCCCTCTCGGATCCTTGGTGTCCTGTGTGCACCTTCTGTCTGTACCCTTTAAAGGCAGTGCAGCCATTCTGGTGGAGTGGCTGTGTCCCTTGTGTGTTGAGTACATCCTGCTGTCCACTGAGCACACAGCAAAGTAGCACCCCCTTGCCCCTGAAAGGCCCTTTCTCGGGTGTGCTTCATGCTGTGAGGAACTCTTAAGCTCAAGGAGGAGGGAGGCTGGCCAGACCATGCCCTGCCTTCTCCAAGGTGCAGGGGGCATCCATGGCTCCAGACAGAACTGTGACCGTGGCAGCTGCCCCTTCCGCAGTGTCACCTCTCCCTCTGATGGAATCATTGCTGGGTTTGGCTCTGAAAGGCCTCTCCTCCACTGGTGCCAAAAGTCCAGTTGCAGCTTTTACAACCATTCGGTATGGTTCAGGGGCTATATTTTTCCCCAACAGAAAAGAACAGCCGTTAGCAGGCTCCCAGTTCTGATGTCTCTCCCGACTGTGAGGAATGTGCTGGTTTTAGTTCATGGTGATCCCTGTAAGCATTTGACTGTCTCAAGTATTTCCCCCAGAAATTTTTCAGGTGTCCTGCAACTGATAACTTGCTTAGTGACTTCAGGCTGCTTAATGTCTTGGACAGAGGTAATTATTTATATTAAAGATTAAGTGGGGAAATTTATAAAGCTAAATATTATATATTTTATTTTTCATACATGTTTGAAGTGCAAATCTGTGGAAATTCCATGTGTGGGACCCAGTCGACATGCCCATCCTGACATTGTATGCTACAAGAACTCTGCTGGTGATGGAATTTGATTAAAGTGCACTGGAAGACACCTGGGCGTCTGTTTTCTCCGTGTCAGGGGCTGAGGGCAGGGAGCGGTGGGCCTTTGCACCCCCTGGCAGAATGATGGCCACTCTGGGTGGCCTGGGCCTGGTTCTGCTTGAGGACCTTTGGAATCCAAAGTGCCAAGACCAGATGGAGAACAGTTCATTTTGAATCTCCATTGTGATGAAAATACCAGCTACTTAGATCTCCCCTGAAAGGTGCCTGAGGCGTGTCTTTATTTCATACCCATATCAGGTGCTGAGCTCACCTCACTTGACTCCCTGGCACTGCCTTTTCTAGGAGCATACTTTTGCATCAAGGATTTGGTACCCGTCATGAGCCAGACACCTTCCTCCCTGCAATTGGAGGGCCTTAAAGAGCCCCAATCCTAGACTCCTGTCTAAAATGCCAATTGTCTTAACTTCTGACTTAGGTTGGTTAAATCTATTAGAGTGACTCCCAGGCTGGTGTGAAAATGTCTTGAGAACAAGGAAAGGAGACTGGCTTGGGGGTTTTTTTTTGATGGTTAGAGGGTGGGACAGGACAGGAGTGAGGGTTCCTATGTGTGATTTCAACTTCCCACCTGTACCAAAGGAGAGATCACCTGGGCTCTCTCATCAGCTTTCCCAGATGTGGAACAGAGAGGAAGAGAGGGGTGAAGCATAGAGGCACCAGCAGCCACACGTCAAAACATGGAGGCTTTATTACACTGTCAACACTCCCCAAATTGATCTACAGACTTAACACCATCCCTCTTAAAATCCCACCTCTCTTGCACACATTGGCAAGCTGATCCCAGAATTGATAACACGAAGGACCCAGAATAGTAAAAAAAAATCTTGAAAGAATAAAATTGAAGGACTCATGCTTCTTGATTTCAGAACTTACTACAAAACTATAGGCATCAAGACTGTGTGGTCCTGGCTTAGGGTTAGACACAAATTAATGGAATAGGTTTGCAAGTCCAGAAGAAAATCTATGCATTTATGGTCAATTGATTTTTGACAGGAATGCCAAGAACATTCAATGGGGAAAGAATAGTCTTTTCAACAAATCCTTCCGGGACAGCTAGATAGCCACAAGAAAGAAAAACAATGAAGCTGGATCCCTACCTCAAGCCATATGAAAAATTAACTCAAAACTGATCAAAGATCTAAATATAGGTATTTGTGACCTTGGATTAGATAATGATTTTTTAGATATAACACTTGAAACACAAGCAATCAAAGGAAAAACTGATAGATTGAGCTTCATCAGAATAAACACTTTATGCTTCAAAGAATGTTACCAGGAAGGTGAAAAGACATCCCACAGAATGAGACAAGATATTTGCCATCATACATCTGATAAGGGACTTGTATCTAGAATATGTAAATAATTCCAACAACAAAAGATCTATATTACAAACGGGCAAAAGATTTGAATAGATACTGCCCCAAAGGAGATACACAAATGACCAGTGGGCATGAAAAAAATACTCAGTATCATTAGTCATTAGGGAAATGCAAATTAAGACCACAATGAGATAACCACTTTACATCCACCAGAGACAGCTATAATTAAAAAAAAAACAACTGTTGGTGAGAATGTGGAGACATTAGAACCCTTGTACATTGCTGGTGGGAATGTAAAATGGTCTGGCCACTTTGGAAAATAGTTTGGCGGTTCCTCAAAAAGTTACACATAGAGCCACCATATGACCCAGCAATTCCATTCCTAAGTATATATCCAAGAGACTTGTTAGCTTATATGCACATAAAACTTGTACATGAACGTTCAGAGTGTTATTCATAATAGCCAAAAAGTGGAAACAACCCAACTGTCTATCCACTGATGAATGGATAAACAACTGGTGGTATAGCCATACAATGGCATATTATTCTGCAAAAAAAGGAATACTGATTTATATTCTAACATGGATAAAACCTTGAAAACATTATGCTAAGGAAAGGAAGACAGTCACAAAGGACTACGTATTGTGTGATTCCATCTATATGGAGTATTCAGAACAGACAAATCTGTAGAGACAAAGCAGGTTAGGGACTGCTAGGGGCTGGGTTTAGTGTTGGAAGGAAATGGGGAGTGACTGCTAACAGGTACAATTTCTTTCTAGGGTGGGTGATAGAAATGTTCTCAAATTGATCATGGTGTTTGTTCCAAAAGTTTGTAAACATTCTAAAAACCACTGAATTGTACACTTTAAAGTTAAGGGTGAATTCTATGACATGTAAATTATATCTCAATTTTAAAAAGGAAAAAAAATGTGAGATTTTGGATCTGAGCAGGTGGTGGATGCCATTTACTGAGATGGGGACATAGCAGAGGGCTAAAAGCAGGTTTGAACGTGAGTCTGAGATGCCTAGAACACCTTTTAGTGAAGGTGTCCAGTGGGCAATTACAAGAGGTCGTGGCTGGAGGTGTTTTAATCCAAACATTTGGATTGAAAACATGGTCCCTGCCCTGTAGGTACCCCCAATGTGTTTACTCAACCCCTGCACTTTTGGGATAAATATAAAGAAACATGGCATGCTAATCCTTAAGTAGACTATAGGCTCCTCGCTGATAGGGACCATAGACATGGACAAGCCAATTTAATTCAACATGAATGTATGGATCCTACTGTAAATAGTGTTTAGGAGGATAGAACATGCATCTCCTCTCACAGTCTATTATGAGTCAGACAGTTGAGCCAATTGAACAAATCCTGTGGGTGGCCAATGCTGTGGGTGGGGCTTCTTTAACGATCCCTTGCTCCACAGTCAGCTACAAACTGAACCAACTGAGCCATGGACCTCAACCTCGATGGCTCACTGAGCAGCCAGCTGGCTCTACCTGGGGTTGGTGTTAGGCAGTCATACAGAAGCAATTTTATTGTTCCTGGGGACTTCACTATGCTAAGGAAGCTTGTCAAGGCCAGGACTGCATGTGTTTGCTTATGCAACTTTGGCTTTGACACGCTGCTGGCTTCCCATTGTTTTCTCAAGGAAGCACAAGGCAAATTTACCTGGTGGTTTTACTTCTCTCTACAAAGCAGTCCTGCGCTCTGTAGTTGTCAGTGCAAATATTCACAAGCACATTTTAAAACCCTGTACAAGCAGAAATAAGACACAGAAGGCTGCAGCTTGTGGGTAGGTTGACATTTCCTTGTCACTCGTCATCCTACGCCAGAGAGCATTTCCTGGGGGAATAATGCAGTCAAACCCTGTCTTTCTGTGCTTAAGGGAGGGGCAGAGATCACCAAGGGTCTGTGTCTTGGCTCAAGATTCAGGTCTTGCAAGAAATACCACATCTATATTCTTCAAGATATTATAAGTCATCATATATACAATAGAGTAGGTCTAATGTATATGCTCAATTTAAAAGTAATCATAAATGAACATTTGTGTGCCAAGCACTCAGGTTAAGAAATATTTGTTCAGGGCCTGCCTACTTTGGACCAGGTACTCTTCTAGGTACTCGGTTGATGTGAATGAACAAGAGAAAAGATTCCTTATGGTTCTAACATTTTGGAGGGAAGAGACGAGAGTAACTATTAGACACATGAGTAAACAAATTAGATAATTTGTTAGAAGTTGATAAACGTAAGGGGGAATAGGAGTGTGGTTGTGGGGGATGAGGTTTACAACTTAAGGTAGGGCACTGGAGTAGGTTTCGTCAAGAACGGGATGCCTAAGCAAATATTCGAAGGAGGTCGAGAGAATTGACCACTCAGATCCTCATTGCATCATCAGACTATATGGGCTCTTCTCTGACTTGCTTTTTGTTAACTTAATATTATACATTTGATAGTTCTCCAAGCCGATGTGTGTAGGTGTAATTCATTAATTTTCATTGTGAGGTAGTCTTTCTTTGATGCACATACCACATGTATCTATCTGTTCTTCTGCTGATGAACTTTTGGATGGAGTATATCTATTAGTGCAACCTACAGGAATTTTTCTCTATGACCAATAGAGAGGGCATTGCACTTTAGGACTACAATGGCTGTGTTGAAAGATATGAGCATCTTCACATTTAACCACGTGTGATGGGTTGAATTGTGTCCCCTCCCAAAAGGTGTTGAAGCCCTAATCCCCATTATCTGTCAATGTGACCTTATCTGGAAATAGGGTCTCTGCAGATGATCAAGCTGAGATGAGGTCATTAGGATGAGCCTTAATCCAGTATGACTGGTGTCCTTCTAAAAGGGGGAGATTTGGACCCAGACAGACAAATGTAGAGGGAAGATAATGTGGAGACACAGAGAGAATGCCCTCTATAACCAAGGAACACCAGAAGCAACAGAAGCTGGGAGAAACACCAGGAACAGATTCTCCCTTGCAGCCCTCAGAAAGAATCTGGCCTTACAACCGTGAGCCAATCAATTTCTACTGTTGAAACCACCCAGTTGGTGGTGCTTTGTTACAACAGCCCTAGAAAACTAATACCCAAATTGTTTTCTTCTGAAGAGGTTGCACCTATTTGCATTTCCCCCAGCAGTAGAGTGTCATTGCTCCCCACTCTCACCAACACTTGATATATTCAGACTTGTAACTTTGTTTTGCTAATCTGGTGGGAATAAAATAATATTTAATTTGCTTTTCATTTGCAGTTACTTGTTTACTAATGCAGCTGAGCATCTTGTCATCTGTTTATGAACCTCTGTGTTTCCTCTTCGGTGAAATAATTGTCCATATATTTTACTCTTAGGTTATTTGTCTTTTTCTCATTGATTAGTAGTTTTTTGGGTTCTAGAAACTTATCTTTTGACAGTTATATGTGTTGCAAACACTTCCTTCCAGGCCATGGCTTGTCTCTTTGCAGTTCATTAGTTTTTGTTTCAAGTATTTTGAAGCTCTGTTACTAGGTGCATCAACATTCAGGATTGTTATATTTTCTTGATGAACAAACTCTTTTATCATTATTGAATACCTTCTCATGGCTGGTAATATTCTTTGCTCTGAAATCTGCATTGTCTGATATTAATATGACCACTCTAGCTTTATTTTGATTAGTGTGGTATATCTCTTTCTATCCCTTTACTTTTAACTTGTTTGTTTTCTTAATATATAGTGTGTTTATTGTAGGTAACACATTTTGGTGTTGCTTTTTATTCAATCTGAAGAACTCTGCCTTTAACTTGGGGGATTCGGAGCATTTGCATTAACTGTGGCTGTTACTACAATTAGGGTTCAATTGGTCAACTTGCTATTTGTTTCATATTTATCCCACCCTTTGCTTCCCATTTGTTCCTTTTCTGCCTTCTTTTGGGATAATTATTTTGTATGATTTCATTTTTATCTCTTTTTTTTGCTTATTAGCTACAACTATTTTGTTAAATTAAACCATCAGAGGCTGCTTTAGGGTTTACAGTATACATTTTCAATGTATCAAGTCTACTTTCAAACAATATTATACCACTTACTGTAAGGTACCAGAACCTTAGAACACAATACTTCCACTTTCCCTTGAGGTAGTTTCACCATATATTTTATTTTTACAAATGTTACCAATGCCACACTACATCATTATTTTTTTGTTTAAAATAGTCAGTTATATTTTAAGGAGATTTAAATAATAAGGAAAAAGCCTTGTGCATTTACCCATGCAGTTATTATTTCCAATTTTTTTCATTCCTTTGTTTTCATTCCTTAATTTCCATCTGGTATCATTTCCCTTCTGTTTGAGGATTTCCTTTAACATTTCTTTTAGTGTAGTTCTGTTGGTGATAAATTCTTTCAGCTCTTGTCATCTGGAAAAAGTGTTTATTTCACCTTCCTTTTTGAAATGTATTTTTACTGGGTGGAGAAGTCTAGATTGACAGTTTTTTTTTTATCTTTCATTATTTTAAAGATGGTGTTACACTGTCTTCTCACTTGTGTTGAGACACGAGTTCTGCTGTCATCCTTATATTTGTTTCATTATACATAATGTGTTTTTTTCCTCTGCTGCTCTAATGTTTTCTCTTTATCACTGGTTTTGGGCAATTTGATCATATACCTTGGTGTAGTTTCTTAGTTTCTTGTATTTGGAAATGTTTCAGTCACTACTGCTTCAAATATATTTTTCTGTTCTCTAAAATTACATGTTTATTAAACCACATGAATCATTCCATGCTCACTGATTCCCTTTTTATTTTCTTTTTGATTCTTTGTGTTTGTTTCAGTTTAGATACTTTCTATTGCTGTATCTTCAAGTTCACTAATGTTTTCTTTACAATTTCTAATCTCCCATTGTCATCTCTTGTGTTTTTCACCTCTAAAACTTCAATTTAGGGGTTTTGACATCTTCATTCTCATCTAGGAAAAACTGTTTTCTTTTATTGTCAACACTGAATACTTCTGACACCAGACGCGTGGGTTTTCCCACACTGACCAATTCTCTGATACTAGCAGGATGTCCTACAATTCTTCAGTTCTTATACTATCTGCCTGGAGTTACCTTCAGATCCCACAGATTAAGGGCTGAGTCCCACAGGACTGCTCCTCTTTCAGACACCAATCACAAGTCCCAGGTTGTCACCCATACTGCTAACTGACTGGCTATAAATTGGGGTTTATACCACAACCTCTTCCTTGGGTTTAATAGTTTTCTAGGATGGCTCCCAGACTTAGGGAAACACACTTACTTATGAAGGATATAATGAAGGATAAGGATGAATAGCTAGATGAAGAGTTACACAAGAAAAGGTCTGGAAGTAGTTTCTGTTTTTGTGGAGTTGGAGTGCACCATCTCCCAGCACATGGATGTGTTCACCAACCCAGAAGCTCTCCAAACCTCATACTTTTGGGATTTTTATGGAGGCTTCATTACATAGGCATGGCTAATTATTAACTCCATTCCTAGCCCCCCCCTCTCTCTCTGCAGAATGAGGGTGGGGCTGAAAGCTCCAAGCTTCTTTCATAGCTTGGTGTTTCTTGTGACCAACCCCCATCCAGAAGCCCAACGAATTGCCTCATTAAAACAAAAGATGCTCTATCAACCAGGGAATTCCAAGGGATTTAGGGGCTCTGCATCAGATGCTCTGCTACTCAGGAACCTAACAAGGGTTTTAGGAGCTCTGTGTCAGGAACTGGGGTCAGAGACCAACATATATATTTTTTATTATTTCAGAATGACTCACTTTTTATATATAAGGAGCATGAAACTTTTAAACATTTTGAACAGCTACAATAATTGTTCTAATGTCTTTGTCTCTTTAACATCTGTATAAATTCTGAGCTGCTGTCCAGGAGCCTTGTCCCAAAGTCCTCAGTAGCTTCCAGTTTGGAGAGGAGTGTAATTTGTCTTCTCCGACTCTGTGTCTGTCTGTCTGTTCAGGGACAGAGCAATGACTGAGCTGTTTGTCCCAACGTGAGCAACGGGAGGAGCTCTGCCACTTCCTAGCTTGGGGCACCTGCTCCCTTAGGCCCCGGAACTCCTACCTGTTCTTAGCATACCTGTGGCTGGAAGCCACGCCCCGGCCACGTGGCCACGCCTATTACCTTCCAACAGGAGGTGTTCCCCGGGACCAGGGCCTCTGGTACCTGCGCACACAGCCTTGTTTTCCGCAGGGCAGCGCCTCAGCTGGTTCCCAAACCGTCCATCAGAAGCTGGGGCCTCTGGAGGAATCCAGGTGTGGCAAGCCAGGGGTGGCATGGCCAAATTTGTAACCAGAGGGTCACGTTGTTCTGGACCCTGGGCAGCTCTGTGTTGCCTGGGGGTGGAAGGTGAACTCAGGTATCCCCAGGCAACGAGCAGCAGAGCCCCAGCTGCCTCCCAGCCTTCCCCTGAGCCTCTCCTCACAGCCCCACCTCCTGTTCTACTTTAGGAGTTTCCAGTGTAAAAACTCAGAAAATGGAATAAATAAATATATGTGTACTTCTAACAGAAAGAGGAGGCAGAGTGGATATGGCTACAAGGAGACTCAAAATAGTGCCTCCTGAGAACATTCAGACACACTTCCAGCTGCACAAGGGCAGGGGCTCTGTTTACATATGGGGAAACTGAGGCCTCAGAATTCTCAAAAGCCAAGACTCACTCCCAGACATCTTAGTAGTATATTCTGCATGCTTGATTTACATACCTTATTCTCTTAGTAATAAATGTAATCTCTTTTTTACTCCCTAGGATATAATTTAAAAATAAATGCAGCTTTTGGCCTATTTGCGCCTCAAAGTGTGTATGCGGACCAGCTAATGTGGAAACCCAAGGTAATGGGGATGGCTGTCAGGGAGAGGCCCAGGCCCCTTCCTCAAGTTCCTGCAGGGAATTCTGAGCCCCTTCCTGGAAACTCAAGGCCACAGAGGTCTGCTTGCCTGGCTTCTCTCTGCTGAGCCCCTGCTCATACACCTGGCACCCGGGGCCTTGACCCAGATTGTGCCTAAGCCCTGAGCCCATCTGCAGGGAAGCACACAGCAGCCAACCTTCACAACTGCTGGGCTGGTGACAGCTGGCCAGGGAGGGCCTTGTGACCTGAGATGACAGCAGGGCTGGGTAGCTGAGTTCTGGGCCCAGCTCCGCTTGCTGTGTGGCCTTGAAGAAGCTGCTTCCCTTCTCTGGGCCATCTGGAGTGTGGCCTGGAGCTCTTGACACCCCTTCATCCTGGAACCCAGCTGGGGGTCTGGGTGGGGGAGGGTCTTTACCACAATCCTCTTGAGGAGGCTCGAGGGGTTGGAATTTATTTAAACTACGTTGACATCCCTGAAAAGACAGGTAGGTCTGTTATTTCCATTTTATAGATGAGGAAATTGGGGCTCAATAAAAAGAAGGAACTTATTAGCGCAGAGGAAACCCACTCGGGATCCGGCCCTGGACATGCCGTCCTGAGGGCATATTTTACAGAGAGACCCAGGGAATGGGCAGGAGGTGGGGTGGGTGCCCCTGGGCACAGGCCAGGCAGAGGAGTTATTACTGGAGGCATCTAAGTGCCCCCTGAGGTAACCACCCTACCCCCTCCGCCATCAGCAGCGTGCAAAGACTTTTGCCCACACCTTCAGGTCTCTCTCCCTTCCTACCTGGCTTTTTCTCTCTCGGCAAATATTTGCTTTTGCTCCGTGAGCTGCTGCCATGGTTACAGGCATCCCGGGAGCTAAGGTCCAAGTTGGGCTTTAAACCTCTGTAAAATTCAAGACCCAGAGTAAACAGCTACTTCTTGAAACCCCAGTCCTGCAGGTGACAGAGGCCCCCATTGCTGCAAGCTGACATCCCTTTGCTGGCTGAGGGGCTGGGGAAGGTAGAGCAAGGGCTTCTGGGTTTCGCCAGGCCTCAGAGCCCTGGGTGGAAGAAGAGCCTAAGGTCACGCAGGCCTGCTTTGGGAGAACATCCCGGCACCTCTGCTCTGAAGAGATGCCTCCCCTGGGCAGCTTCCCGTGACTGAGCTCTGATTAGACACCCTCCATCTCAGCTGTGGGACCCTGAGCAACTCATGGTTCTGCGAACCTTAGCTTGCTTATCCATGAAATTCAGGTGATCAGTCTTCCTCAGCTTATTTTGAGGAGTAAAGCTGTCAGTTTAGGACATGCATTCTGAATAGGAAAGTGTGGTCATAAATGGGTGGAAAGCCCAGAGGTCTGATAATGCAACTGGTTATGATGGAATCAAAGGACCAGGTTTACATTCTTCTGCCCAACTTCTCCTCTGGGTGACTGGGGACCAGTGACTTCATGTCTCCACCCTGCAATTTCCTGCCTGTATGAAGGAAGAACAAATAACACACAGCACTGAGCTGCCCCAAGGATTGCAGGAGCTGAGTGTATTCGTTATCTGCTGCCACATAACAAATTACTCTAAAAATTGGTGGCTGAAGACAACAAATATTTATCATCTCACAGTTTCTGTGGCTCAAGAATCCAGGAGTGGCATAGCTGCGTGGTTCTGTCCCAAGGTCTTTCACAGAGTTGTGGTTAAGAGGCTGGCCAGGGCTGCCACGCCTGAAGGCTCCACTGGGCCGGAGTGGTCTCTTCCAAGGTGGCTCCGTCACATGGCTGTCGGCAGGAGGCCTCAGCTCCTCACCACATGGGTCTCTCCAGGGGGCTGCTCACATCACGGCAGCTGGCTTCCCTGAGCAAGTCATCTGAGAGCACATGGTATCTTTTGTAACCTGGGCTTGGAGGTGACATGCCATCACTTCTGCTGTCTGTTACAGGTCACACAGGCCAGCCCTGGTGCGATATGTGGGAAGGATCCACTCAGCACTGTGCATACTGGATGCAGAGATCTCTGAGGGCCATCTTGGAGATCGACAACCCCCAAGGAAAGTGTTTGCCCAGTACCAGCCATACTGAATACCTGGTGTCTGGGAACCCATACAGTCATTATGCAGGACACCAGGGAAGGCAGAGAAAAGACCGGGCTGAGAACTGAGGCACATTCCCACACCAGGTAAAGAGACTTGGCAGTGAGACAGGCAGTGCGGAGAAGGAGCAGGATGGGTGATCAGCAAAGAGAGACCCAGCAGGAGCCAGGCTGGTGGGGAGTGGACACCCTGGACCCTCTTGTCCTTGGAGCTTCTTTCTGAAGCTGCCCATCACGCTGCAGACAGCCCCGGTCCCGCCATGCTCTGTCCACATGCACCATGAAGTTTTAGGAGCCAGCTCTGCTTGGTTTCTTACTGCTTCTTTCTGGTTTGAGTGTGCACGAAGCCTTAGACAGCAGTCGCCTTCCCTGTGGTTTACTGAGTTCCTCGTTACTCGCTTGTGTTCCTGCCACTTCATTCACCCTCCTTGGGGCCTAAGAATGAATTCAATCTCAATCACCCAAGCTCTTGGAAGTTGCAAAGAGCCTGGAATGAGATTTACTCCATGAGCCAGCTCCTTCCCACCACCCAGGAATCTACTCAAATAACACGGCCCCAGAGAAACCCGCACCAAAGTGCCCCCAACCCTCCTTCCCTAACCTCTGCCCTGCTTTACCTTCTCCAGAACACAGATGGTTCTCCACTGTTACCCTGTGTTTATTGATTGCATGCTCATTTTCTGTCTGCCATAGAGCTGAAAGGTCCAGGTGAAGCTGGGACTTGGTTTCTCTTATTCATTCTGCATCCCCTGAACCCAGCCCCAAGCCAGAAACTATAGGTTCTAACAAAAGTATCTGTAGAAAAGTGAATGAAGGAGCAGAGAAGAGGCTGACACTTTCTAGGCAGGAAGCACCTGCCAGGCCCAAGGGAACAGCTGTTATATTTCAAGACATGGGCAAGACCGTGGGACCAGCTCAGTCCTAAGGAGACTGGGGACTAGGTCAGCTTTTCCAATTACAATTCTAGACCCAGGCTGTGTGAACCTGTAATCACAAAGGAGACCCCATTTCCATCTCCACTGGTCTGGATCACTTTAGGTCATAATCACCCCCAGACAAACGGTCAGGGTACCAAATATTAAATTCCAATTAGTTGGCAAGCAAAGGAAAAAAATGAGACAGACACTAGCCCAACTGGAATGTAAAATCACGCTTTCTGCATTAACACGGAAATGTTAACATCTTTCCTTTAAGCCCAGCTGAGTGTCTGTCTAGGCTCTTCTGTTTGCTGAGTGTAGGCGATCAATTGTAAGAGAAGGGGAAGCGACTTGAGTCAGCAGGAAATGAAGGGGCTTCTCGTCTACTTCCTGCTAATGTGGGTACAATTGTCAACTGTGGGATTATTAAGTGTCTGCTATGCACTAGGCCCCAGGAGAGGCCCCAGAATTGTCCCAAGATGTCAGGCCCTGCTCAGGCTGTGAGCAGGTCATGCCCTTTCCCTTCTATCTCCAAACTCTGCCCATCCTCGGAGCCTGCTATTCTCCCCCTCCTCCAGGAAGTGTCCCTGACCACACCAGACTTCTCCTCTGCACTCCCACGGCAGTTAGTGGAGTGTGTGCTGGACGCTATGGTCCCCAACATTCTTTACACCCCCTCCTCCATTGAGTCTGGAGGGTACTAAGCCCACCCCCATCTCCAGGGGTGGCCTCTGGCTGTTCTGAACCAATCAGGGTAACTTAACCACTGGTATAGGCTGAATTGCGTCCCCCCAAAATTCATATGTTAAAACCCTCACCCCAACTACTTCAGGGTGTGCCTGTATTTGGACACAGGGTCTTCAAAGAGTAATTAAGTTAAAATGAGGTCATTAGGGTGGGTCCCAACCTGATAGGACTGGTGTCCTCCTTATGAAGAGGAGGTCAGCATACAGAAGGCACAAAGGGAAGACTATGCAAGCACACCAGGGGAAGACAGCGTCTACCAGCCCAGGAAAGGAGCCTTAGGAGGAACCAGCCCTGCTGACGCCTGGATCTCAGCCTCCAGAACCATGAGAGAATAGAGATGCCTGTTGTTTAAGCCACCTGGTCTGTGGTACTTCGTTATGCCGGCCCCGCAAACGAATACACCCACCCCCGGATCAGTGACTCAGGCCTGAGGGACTGGTTCCAGAATGGGCATGTGACCCAGCTCTGGCTGTGGGGAGAAGTACAGGGGGCATCCCGAAAAGCACTTCCTGGCCCTTCTGAGGGCACTGTGAGATAAGATTCTCTCCTTCTGGGCTGTGTGCTGTGAGGAGGGAAGGACGTCCCGTGGCTGCCACCCTGCCTCCATGGGGGAATCATCTACAGACAGGTCTGGATCTGGGCCCTGTTGGTGGCCCTGCCCTGCCCTGTGGGAGCCGTCTGGTGTCAGGTGCTTGAGCTCTTGCACCACAAGGTGGCCTGGATGCTTGGGTGGCTGTGTGCTCTCTTGGAGAGGTTGTGCGCCATGGGGCAGGGACGGACCTCTGGGTGAGGTTTCTCTTATTCTCTGTCCGCTCTGGCTGCGTCTCCCTGGCCAGCACAGCAAGAACCTCTGGCTCACCTTCCTCATCCCCGTGGCCTTGGAGACGCATTCTTGCTACTTCTGTTCTCCGCTCGGCAGCCAGGCCAGCTCTAAACCCCAGTTCTAGCCTTGCTTCTCCCTGTTTGCGGCATCCCCTCCCCACCCAGAGCCAGCTCCCGGATCTATAATGATGGGCAATGCTCTGTCTGCCCTGCCCTCATTTTTTATTCCAGTAAAAGACCAGTTTCTTGGTTTCAAGGCAGCCAGGAGCCGTTCTTTGTCCTCTAAACAAGGGTCCTTCCCCTGGAAAACGGAGTGCCAGGGACAAGGCAGCACAGCTTCCAGAGTTCCTCCCGCCCTCTCCATCCCCAGCAGGAGTGCTGGGAGCCTGACCTGGGAGGGTCAGGGTCATGGTTCATCCTTCCACATGGTGGTGGGCGTGCTGTAGGCAGAAGGATGCTGTCAGGCTCCCTGAATGAGGACAGTGACTGCCTGCAGGTCTCACCGGTGCCCCTGGTGGCCGTGACCCACGCCTGGACCTGCTTGCTTTGGGTCTTGGGGCAGACATAGCCAGGGGCTGCTTTCTCTTGGGGGCCTCCTGGGACTGCAGCTACGCCTGGGAAGCAGGCTGTCTTGCCTCCAGACCCCGCTCTCTGCTGGAGTCACCTCCTTACTGATGAGGATCAGGGAAGAGCCTCAAGGGCTGTGCCGCCCAAGCCCGCCCCCATCTGCTGGGCAGCGGCCTGAGGATCGGGCCTCTGAAGCTGCATGGGAAGGGCGCTGGGCTTGGGGCCTAAGCTGGGTTTGCCTATCCTCTCCTTGACCCCCAACCCCTCAAGCCCTCAGGGCCCCCCCCCAGCCACCGCCAAGATGGCAGCGTGTCAGTCCTACCCTTCCCCCTGTTGGCTGCCCCACTGCCTCCCTTTCCTGGGAATTAGATCTTGGGAAGAGGCTGCGATAAGCCTTGCTCGCTCAGGCCTGACCTTGAGCTCCATCCAGCGATTAGCTGGACATGTGCCCAGTGTTGAGCAGACTTTCCTGCTGCAGTCCCGAGGGTCAATGGCAGGGATCTCCAGGGCCACCTCTGCTGCTGACAGGGTTTCAGGTCCTGACCATCTTGGGTCTTGGAGGCCAGAGCCCCAGGGGCCATGTTCACAGGCAGGCTGGTGAATCCAACACGGCAGAGCCTCCAGGGCCATTGCCAAGTGTAACGGGCAGAGACATTTAGGCGTGAGGCCTGCAACACCACAGGAGGGCCCGCGGGACCCCAGGCAGGAGACAAGACAGAATTGTTTTCAAAGAGATTTTACTTTTGTTTTTATTTCACGTCACTTTTAAATGTGCAGCTCCTTCAACTTCCCGTTGAGGTAGAATAGCAGGAATATTAATCCTTTGGCCTAAAACATGTAAAAAAAAAAAAGGACAAATAAAATAGGTGCGACAAGGGTTTTCAAGATGTTGGACATCAAGAAATGAAGGAGATAGAAAGCACACAAAATAAACTCTAAAGCTGCCTCAGCTCCCTGCCT
The DNA here is from genome assembly GCA_032199065.1 of Smutsia gigantea. NCBI lineage: Eukaryota > Metazoa > Chordata > Mammalia > Pholidota > Manidae > Smutsia > Smutsia gigantea. The sequence continues at coordinate 240,643 of JAVSCE010015854.1, read as the reverse complement.
TGAGAGTTTCCAGGCTAGAGGGCCAGAGGGAGCCCAGGGGAAGCCAGCAGCCTCTCTGAGTTGCAGGAATGGAGCTGGGGGTCTTCGAAGAGCAAGGCAGCTAGAATTCACAGGGGAGAGTGTCAGAGAAGAAATACAGGAGGGAGAGGGAGAGACGGGGAGGGGAAGGGGAGAGGGAAGGAGGTAAACAAGAGACAGATCCTCAGGTCCCGTAGAGGACCCATCAGCAATGTGTGTGCTTCCCCCGAAAGCAGGGAAAGAACCACCCAAAAGGATTAGAGGGAATGACTCGAGGAACTCATGCCAGGCTGGGCATCATTCCTGTTCACCCAGTGAAAATCTTCATTATTCACAGGGCACCAGCTAGAGTACTGAGAAGAGTCTTGCCTCGGTAGTGGGAGAAAATTAGCCCGTACTAAAGGCTTCCCTCTCCGACTTCACAGATCTTAAAAAGCAAGACCTGAAAGGATCACATTGTTTTTGAGTTACTTAACCACTTCCCAAAATAAAGCTCGAGACTATTTATGGGTAATACGGACATAATACAAACAGAACCCAATGAGGTAACATTCACAATGTCTAGCATCCAATAAAAAATGACTATAAATGTTGTAACTATGTAAGGTGAAGGATGTTAACTAGACTCTTCATGGGGATCGCTTTGCAATATATGCAAATATCGAGGCATTATGTCGCGCACCTGAAACTAGTATAATATGTGTCAGTTACACCTCAAAAAGAAATGATGAGACACACAAAGAAACAGAAAAACATGTCCTGTAATGGGGAGAAAAATCAAAGAAAACGAGCCCAAACTACCAGTTCCAGTACTACCAGGCACTGTTTTTAGATGCTGAGGATGCAGCAGGAGATAAAATAAGCAGAAATCCCTGCTATCATGGAATATATATACAGAATCTACACAGTATCTATCAATCTGTAATATAGATCATAAAATACATAGAATCTCAGATGGTAATTGTACTAGTCAGAGTTCTCCAAAGAAACAGAACTAACGGGATATACAGGAAGAAGGAATGGCAGGTGCTGAGGCCCTGACATGAGACATTCTCAGAATAACACAGAGAAGGAAGGACTGGGTGGCAGGAGGAGGAGATGGTGAGACCTGGTCCTCTGGGGCTGCTGCTTCTGGGGCCTCAGTGGCCCTGGGAGGACTTTGAATTCCGTTCCAGGATCATGGACCGCCGCTCGTGACCTCCTCCAGCTTAGGTCTGGACGGGAGCCCCCTGGCCCCTGTGGGGACAGGCTGGAGGCACCCAGGGGGACAGCGAGGAGGATGAGGAGTGTACAGCAATGCGGGAGGTGGCTGAGCTGGGTGGTGGCAGTGGAGGTGGTGAGAAGGGGCTGGATTCTGGACTGAGAGCGTTTCCTGGCAGATTGGTGGTGGGTGCAGGAGGGGGAGGCGTGAGGATTACTCAGGTTTGGGCCACAGCCCGGGGCCCAGTGATACTGTCTGCTGAGCCAGAGCGGGGAGAGGGGGTTTAGGGGGCGTGTTGCAGTCCCGTGTCAGCACCGGAGCTGGAGGTGTCTGTCGGCATCAGGCTGGATGTGCCGGTGGGTATCTTGAGTCTGGGGTCTGGGAGAGTCAGGTGGGGGACAGGAAGGTGGGAGCTTCCTCTGGGCTCCCTTCTGGCCCTGTAGTCTGAAAGCTCTCAAGGCAGGGAGCTGAGGCAGCTTTAGAGTTTATTTTGTGTGCTTTCTATCTCCTTCATTTATTGATGTCCGAGAGGCAGAGAGGTTGAATGAAGCCATAGGCCACCCAGGGCATGGGTGGGGGAGGGTCTGGGGGTCCTGGACACTCTAGTGTTAGAGGTCAGCAGAGCAGAGGAAATGAGCAGGAGCTGCTGGGGACAGGGGCAAGTGGGAGTGCCGAGTCCTGGAAACAAGCTTTCCCTCCCCTCAATGCCTGGCTCAGAAGAGGGCCCCCAGGCGGGGACTTGGATTGTGCATCTCACCAAGGAAGAAGAGCCCAGCCCACTGCATCAAAGGATGGAGGGGATGGAAAGAGGAGGCCATTGGTGGGTCTTGAGGCATACGAGAATCTTTGCCTGGGCCAACTTTGAGGGGAAGGTGGGTCTGTGGGCTGGCTTCTGGGGACACCATGCCCTGTATTCTTAGGGTTGACAGATAAAGTATAGGGCTCCCAGTCAAATCTGAATTTCACATAATAACAAAAAATTGTGTAGTGTATCTCATGTAATATTTGGGAAATACTTCTACCACAAGATTATTTGTGGTTTTTCTGAAATGCAGATTGAACCAGGCACTTGTGTTTTTATTCACTAAATCTGGCAGCCGTACTCACCCCTCAGATGGCCTCCCCCACCTAGGATTTGTGGCCAGGTCCCCGATGGTCTTAGGACGAGGCCATTTGGCCACCGCTTGATGAGAGAGAAATGCTCATCATCCCCTTCCCCTCCTCGGCCCCTCTCCACCCTCGGAACTTGGTTTCTCGTCTGCTGTGTGCCGAGCCCTCCCGTCACACCTACAATCCCCACCTATGAGAAATCAATAACAATTTTAGGGAGAAAATACAGTTGTCATGGAAAGAAGATGGAGTGAATTCAGAGTTCATTAGGCAAGTTAATCAAGTTGTCCAGCCGTGCCTCGCTGTTGCTTGGAGCCCTCTGGCCCTCCCTGATCAACTCCGTGCCACCGGGACATGTTGGAGGGTGGGCAAGGAGTGGCTTCCTTGAGGTCAGAGCACAAAGATGCCAGGCGAGTAACAGGATGGGAGGGCCTGCTGGAGCCCTGGGGAGCCCTGGGAATGTTTGGGGCGCCCTCCAACTCCTCCACCCCTTCCCCCTGGAGCTACACCCACATAAGAAAGAGCAGTTGTTGACTGAATGACGTCTGCTCTTGCACCCAGGTTTCTGGGCTCCGGCTCTGTGCCAGCTCACCCTTCCAGGCAGCGGGCCAGCCAGAGCGGGTCCCGTCCTCACGGGGCTGATGTTCCAGGTGGGGATTGGCACTCCACATAGAAGCAGGAGTGACCCCCTCCCTGGACTGCACAGCAGCTGCCCCTGCCTCCCACACGTTCCCTGGGGGGCCTGACACCCTCACTCATAAAGGTGACGATGGGCGTCTCGGGGGCTGCCCGCGCTAGGCAAATCCAGAACTTGCTTGGTTCACACATGAGCCCCAGGGGCAGCAAGCCGACTGCCTTGTCCACCCACCCCTCATCTCTGGGTCTCCTGCCTCCTCTCCAGTGCGTCTGCACGGCCCCGCTCCTGCCGTGGCTCTCACCCTCTCTGCGGCATAGATGCTCTCAGCCACCCCGGTCAGAGGCCAGGAAGGGTTAACTGGGGAAGTGCACCAGTCAGAGAAACTTTTTCAAAGGCTTGATAAATAAATCACCACTCATGTTTAATTCACACCCCCCCGCTGCCTACAGAGCACACAGGCAAGAAGCAATCTTTCAATTAAAACAGCTCTGAGGGGCTTCTCCCATTCTCCCGGGGGCTTCAGCCTGGCCCCCAGCAAGGAAGGCCAGCCGGGACCCTGCAGAGCTCCGGACGGCTGCAAACAGAATGCCGACTCCTCGTTCGCGTGATCTGGGGTCCCAGCCTCAGCCCACTGGGCACCCTCCTCCCTACTCTCCATCCCAAATTGCCCCTTCCTGGTCACTTTCTCCCAAAACCCAGTTTCCTTCTCTCCATAGCGCTCGCCATTATGTGATGCTTTTTGTGGGTTTTACTTGTTTCTTTACTGTCTGTCTCCTCTGCTAGTATGTCATCTCCATGCAAGCAGAAACTGGGCTCATCTTAGTCTTTACTGAATCCTCTGCACCCTTGACAGCACTTAGCACATAGTAGGGGCTCAGCCAATGTTAGTTTGTTTTTGCACCTTTTGTCTTCTGAGTAAACACCCCCAGTTCCTCCAGCTTCAAGCACGAGTATCTGCTCGGACCCATAAAGTTCTCTGAACTTAGGTTTCTGAGGAACGGCAAGCCATAGGAGCATGGGGACCCACCTTTCCAAGGGCCTGAACAGGCTAGTTCCACCCTGAGCACTTTGCATAGAGGGACAGTCTCGTCCTCGGAGTGCTTTTAATAGATGAGCAGACCAAGGCATGCTGAGATAAAGTCACTCTCTCGGGGTGGCACTGTTAGTATGTGTGGCGGAGGCGGGATTTGAACCCAGGCCCAGTGTTTCTGGAGTAGGCACCCTGAGTCACTCTTCTAGAAGGTGAGAGCTTTTTATAACCACTGGGTGCTGTGAAATATGAGTTTCACACACCTCAGGAGCCTGGCTTTCCCAAATCCCAAGTGGTAAAAATCAGGCCTAGTGATGAAAGAAAGCTCAGCTATTCTTGTGGGCTGAGATCAAAATAAGCTCTCAATCAATATTTTGAACATGAAACCTGTTCTTCCCTATATTGCCAGCAACGTATTCTGTTCCCAGCAGAGCACCGGCTTTTAGGAGTGGGTCTTGGTGCCGGCATTCAGCCTACTTTAAGTGGTTTATCTCACAGAAGATCACATAATTGACATTCCTAACCCCCATTTCCTTAGAAGAAAGCTGAGACCCCAAAGGGTTGAGTGTCAGAGTCAGGTATTGAACCCCTGACCTCAGAATCATGCTCTTTCTGCAGGAATCCCACAGCGATTATACCATTACTTGTCAGCATCCTCACCAGCAGTCAACAGGCACTTACTACGTGCTGGATGCGGTGTTTAGCATTTACAGTTATTAACTCATTTGGTCCTAATTACAACTTTAGGAGGCAAATACTATTTTTATCCCCATTTTAAACAGGAGGAAATTAAGGTCCAGATGTTTTAAAACATAGGTTTCATTGTTATTCAGGTATGGTGAGGCCAACAGATTGGGTAATTTCAGCAGGCTCTGGGGCACAGGGGCTGTCCCTCTGTACCCGGCTGAAGGGTGACTAGGGCAGGGGGACAGAGCCTCAGAGAGGAGGCAACTGAGGGTGTGAGCTCTGCATTGCTCACTTTCGCGCAAGTCCTTTACTATTCCTAGGATTGGCTAGTTCTGGGTGAGCTGGTCTGTCCGGGGTCAGCCAGGCTCCGATGTCCACACATCAGCCGCACATGGCTACTAGCCCGGGTCACTCAGAACAGGTCGTTTGAGTCCTACATCCGCTCACTGCAGAGCCCTGCTACCGCGAGGTTTCCTCTCCGCAGCAAAATACTGGAAAGAACACAGGACGAAGTCACCGCACATGCCCCCATCTGAACAGAGGTGAGGCCACGATGCAGGACTGGGCAGGAGCTGGGAAGCTGGGTGAGGAGCCCATAGGGAGGGCGGTTCTGGGCGGGCATCCCTGTTGATTATATCGTCACGTCAGTCTGGGAGAAACGCAGCAACACCTGACAGAAACTGGAGTCTCTCTGCTCCCCGCCTTCATGGGGAGCCCGTGGCCCGGCTGGACCACATCCTGATGGTGTTCTGACAAGGGAGTGTTGCCTTTGTGCATCCACATTACTGAGGACAGGCGGCTGGAAGGGGAAGCACAGCCTGGACCAAAATTGCAACATCTGTTGGAACGTCCCAGGAGAAAAATTCTCCTTTTGTTGTACAGTAAGTCATTAAAACACGAAAAAGAAAAAGGGATGTTAATTTCCCCACCATATGCAGACAATATTTGAATGCAAAGGTACGGAGGGAGGTGCCCCTGCCTTCGGCTGACAGTCTGCGGAGGTGTGTGGACACCAGGGCCAGTTTGTCCCCTGCAGGGAGGGCCTCAGGAGCCCAGGCTGGGTCCGCTAAGTCCTGTGTTCTGGGTTTCTTTCTGCTTCCTAGAGCTAAGCCTGGCTTGGTGCTCTGGGGACCACACTGGGTCTCAGACTCATGCCTATTGTCCCTGACTCTTGTCCAGATCCCTTTTACAGCCACAGTCATTCCCCCAAACCTGCTGCCAACCTCCTGGTCACTGAGGTGGGATTCTGCTCCCAGCTGTCCAGCCTGATGCTGACCGGCTTCTGCTGGGCCTCTGTTAGTCAGCTGCTGAAAGGAGAGCAGGCTTTGGGCCCGGCAGTCCTGGGGTTGAAAACCTGCTCCCACCACTTAACTGGCCATGTGACTTTGGTGGGGATGCGGCCTCTCTGGACCTCAGGGTCCTTATCTGTAAGCTGGAGGCAGGAACATGTAGACTGGTGTTGTGTGGTCTACAGCCAGTGCTGGCCCCTGCACGTGCTGGGCGCTCTGTCACTGGGGAGCAGGCTGGAGGGGCCCCTGCTCCCTTACCCTCTGTTGAGTAATTGATGCCATGCTCTCTTCCCACTCCCACCATGCTCCTCTGGGACCACGGTGGGAAGAGCGTCATCCCAACCGGCTTGGGAGGGAGAGGGTCATGTGGCTCCTCCTTGCAAGGCCTCTTTACCCCACTGCCTGGCACCTGCCAGGGGCGCCGTGAAGCCTCAGCCCCCTGCCGGCCTGGGAGCTGCTGCTCTGCTTCTCTACTGAGGGAACAAACTGCCCACGTGCTCTTGCCTCTGTCTTCTGCCTTCCCCAACCTCAGCCTGGACGGAGCACCCCTACGATTCCGTGTCCCAGGCATGGGGGCCACAACTCTGCCCTGAGCCGGACATCTGTGTGCTGGGTTTGCCCGCCCAGAAAAGCCTCTCGGGGCAGTGCCTTCACCCTCCAGGAAGAAGTTCAGCAGGGCCTCTCTGCATCCTGTGTGTCAGCCCCAATACCACCCCTGCTTTTTGTGGGGGTGGGGGAGGCCCTTGTGAGTGGATCAGAGCCGATATCTTCCTTCCAGGATGCCCTAGACTGTCCCTCTGGGGAAAAGGTTGTCATTTTATCTCCCTTGGAAACAAAAAGCTTAGAATAAAATTTCATTTGCAATTTTAGTAACCACCGAACAAGGATCTTATTATCAGTTTATTATGGAGTTTATTTGTCAGGTTAAGCTAGGCTCTGTGTCAGTAACAAACGGCTCCCAAGCCTCAGGGCTATAACGCAGGTGATGTTTATTTCCATTCGTATCAGTTCTGCTACTGGTCTGGGTGTCTCTCCAGGCAGCCATCCTCTATGTGTTGCCCCAGCAATGCAGGCTGCTTTGGTCTTGTGTCACCTCCCCATCAGCAGGCTCTCCCCAGGGAAAAGGGATCCTGAAAAATTACACACCACACTAGCTTCTAAATGGGTCCGTGTGGAAGGTCACATGACTCTGCGGCTCACATTTCACTGGCCACTGCAGATAACACTCCCAGGCCTGGCTTCAAGGGCCAAGGAGGTGCAACCCTTCTTAGGTCCAGAGGGAAAGAGAGCTGGACAGTGGAGAGCAGTAGGAATGCCCCCCACTGCCAGGAGCAATAACAAACCCTCAACACACTTACTGCTATCCAGCTGCTCTACTGAGGACTTCACATGTGTTAACTCATTTAAGGCTCACAGCAATCTTTTAAGATGGGCAGTATTTTCATCCCCATTTTACAGATGTGGAAACTGAGGCTCGGAGACTTGAAGTGACTTGCCTGAGGTCTGCACAGCCGTCCAGCTGGTGCCACCTCAGATGAACTGCACTGATAGGGTCAGAGGGAGCAGACCCCAAGCTTCTTGGGTTCCCCCAGAGCTGGCTTGGGACTGGACCACAGCATTCTCTTTGCTGAGTGTCATGGATGGAATTGTGTCCCCACAGATTCACAGGTGGAAGCCATAACCCCCACTGTGACCGTGTGTGGCGTTAGGGCCTATAATAAGGTAATTCAGATTAAATGAGGTCTAAGGGTGGGGCCCTAATTCAGCAGGACTGGTGTCCGTTCTGTTTTTGAAGCAGAGTGAAAGTTTCATTTGAACACAGGCCAGAGTCAGGGTAGACAAAGGCCAAGGACCGGTGTCTTCATGAGAAGAGGAAGAGCTCTCTTCTGGTGCACACGCAGAGGAAAGGACACAGACAGAAGGCAGCCGTCCACAAGCCAGGAAGAAAGGTCTCACCAGAAACCAGCCCAGACTTCCAGTTGCCAGAGCCGTGAGAAAAAAATGAGTATTTAACCATCCAGTCTGCAGCCTGAGCTGACTAAGACACTGGGTGATTGGCTGGATTTTCCTGATCTGACAGAGAACGTGGTATTACTTCACTGTCCCCAAAGCTGGAGAGGGACAGTGATGAAAGCAGCCAGGGACAGCATAAACTGAGATGAGCACAGGATTCGCAGGCCAGTGTGCTCCAACAAGGAGCCTCCCAACCCTCCTGTGGGAAGCAGCTACTCTGCAGAGACCTCAAAATCTTTGACCCCAGTAATGACATTGCTGATCCACTGAGGAAATGAAGTTCCTACCCCTAAAGTTCTCTGGACACTCCAGTGATGTTTTATGAATCCTTGCCTTCTGACAAGTTCATTTTAATGTTGTTTCCCAGGCCCAGCCCAAAGCCCTCTTGATGGGATGCCTCAAAATTGTGTAGCACCAGAATTGGGAAGCCAGGTCTCCATTATGATTTTGTTTGCTTGTAAGAAACCACAAACCCAATAAATGGTATACTAAATAAATAAGAGGTTTATTTCCTTCATGAAACAAGGATCCCAGGGAAAGCAATCCACTGATGTCATCAAAACCCAGATTATTTCTATCTTCCTGCTCTGCCATCCTTGGTATGTGGATTTGACCTCATGGCCACAATATGGCTGCTGTGCCTCCAAGTATCATATCTGTACTCCGGATAAAATAAAGGGGGAAATTTGAATGGCTGAATCTGCTCTAAGAGCTTCTGCCTGGTCCTTTTTACTTACAACTTGATGGCCAAAACTGATCAGTTGGCCACTTCTAGTTGCAAAGAAGTCAGGCAAGATGAGCATTTTAGCTTTCCATCCTCTTTAGAAGAGGAAGGCATGGGAAAGGGGGTTAGGAATGGCCTTGGGCATCCAATACTTGCTGTCTACCAGAGACAGGCAGATCTGCCAACATCACTTAGAATGTGACCTTGCACAAAGTATTTATTTGAACTTCTGTTTATTAATTTTGAAAATGAGGACTATAACAGCACCTCCCTCCCAGGGTTGCAGTGCCTAGAATACAGTAAGTGTTTAATACATGGTAAATATCATTATAATTATTATAATGGGAAAACAATATTTACATAAAAGGCAGGCAGCAGGCCCAGTTAATATACTTCTGGAAAATTACTGAGCTATCCCAAATTACACAGAAATATATTCCAAAAATCCCTGCAGAGGTAAATTAGAGTTTTACTTGAAGAGGCCTGAGGCTAAGAAGGGTGGGCACTGCTAACCTGTTTCCTCCAGAGCCTGCCAGGAGGAGAGAGAAGGAGGGATGTGCCCAGCAGGCTTCAGAGCCACAGCCAGGAGCCTGCCTGGCCCATGCTGGGCTCAAGGCTGGGCAGAGAGAAAGGGAGGGTCACAGAGCTGCACTAACTCAGATGCGTGCCCAGCCTGCCCTTCTCCCTGGTGGAGCTCAGTCAGCCCTGGTCCTAGGGAAGTAACGTGGATGTGCTCTGGGGTCGTGCAGAGCAGCCAAGACCCCCATGGGCTGAGTGGGGTGGATAATGCAATATCTGGGACATGCAGGTGCTCCAGAAATTCAGGTTGGGCTGGGAGATAACCAGACACCCTTGTGAGATGCACATAGCTGCTACTGAGTGGTCCTGACGCTTGGCCTGAGTCGCTCTGATGAGTGTCCTGTGTCAGACCTTCCGGGCTGGCCTGCCTCCTCTCAAGGATCCTTTGCAGCAGGAAGGCCTAGGAGGGACTGGACAGAGCACGCTGCCTGGGGAGGTCATTCACTGAGCATAGATAGAGCACTGACTGTGTGCACTACCCTGGGTTAGAAATGGTCATTGCCCAGCATCGGAAACTGTCAAGTGTCTGTATTCTGCTGTCGATTTTCAATTAAAATCTGCTGATTTTCACCTCCAGCATGCTTTCCTTATAGATGACTTGGAGTTAGTCACTCAGAGAGAGACACAGAGGAAAAATTAAATCAGGTATATTAGTGTCCTAATGGTGAATCCAAACAGACACCAAGCAACTGGCTCTTGGGGAATCAGCTTCCCCATGTGGGGTTGGATTTGGAGAAGAAATCAGAGGCTGTTGTCTGGCACACGTGTCCTCCTGAGGCCTGTGGGCTAAGCTGGGCCTGGGAACAGCTGTCCCTCAGCCCGTCCCTCCCCCTCCCAGCCCTCACCCATACCCAGAGCCTCACCTGAAACAGATATAACTCATTTATTTGACCTTCTTATCAACCTCCAAGGTCATTCTGCCTCAGGGCCTTTGCACGTGCTCTATCCTGAGCCAGGGAGCAGAGTCTCCCCCAGATCATTGCTCCCCTTCTTGGCCTTCAGCTGCCAGCTGGAGCATCATGTCCTGAATGGACCCCCTCTTCATCCTCCGTGCCTGCTTCCTGTTTTACTCCTTTATCAGCACTTCTCTTGAAATGTTCTCCTTCTCACTTGTTTGCTTGTTTATTATCCTTCTCCCCACAGGGAGCAGGTGCTGGGACCTAAGAACCTAGAAAAGATGTGGCACATAGTAGGTGCCGAGTCAATAGTATCAAGTAAATGAAAGAGTTCTGTTTTGCAGATGACATAACTGAGGCCCAGAGGCTAGTAGACTTGCCCCAGTCCACACACTGGATCAGCGCCAGGATTCAAATCCAGTCTCCTGTCTCTACATCTTGGGCTCCTTCCATCTGGACCCACCCTCTCTCGAAATCTCCAGGCCTCTTCTCGTTTCCGTCACAGCTTACCTCTCCTGGGTCCTGCTCCCTGGAGAACTGCATGACCTTGAGGTCCCTGCTATGGGTGCCATGCCTGCCCCGCCCCTCCGGGGGCAGGTTAGTGCAGTTCCTGGGCCCTGGGGTGGGGCAGCCTGGCTGCTGAGCTCAGAGCTACCACTTGCAGCCGCTTGACTTTGTACCTAAGCCACTTCCCTTCCCCAGCCTCAGTTTCCTCTTCTGTAAACTGGGAATGATAGTAATATTGTCCATTTTAGAGCATATGCAAACATTAAATGAGATCATACACACAGAGCCTCAGAACGGAGCCCAACACGGAATAGTGACAAACGTTACTGTCATTGTCAGGATGGCCTGTCCTCCCAGCCACCTCAGGCTGGGCCACACAGCATCCCCCAGCAGCCCCCTTGCCCCACCCCTGTGCCACTGCTCCCCTTGGCTGTAGCACCTGCCCCAGTCCCCAAAGTCAACCAATAGATGAATCGCATCTGCCTCCTTCCCTTGGAAAACCCCTCTCCATGGCCATCTCCTCTGAGAAGCCTTCCTGGATTCCTGGGTGGAGACACCTGCTCCCTTCGAGTCCCAGAGCTGTGCTAACACTGGAGCAATACTACGGAGAGGTCAGGTGGCATGGTGCAGACTCACAAGCCACTAGAAGCCTTTTAGAAGCAAATCTGCCAACCCCAGATGAGCCTTCCCGCTGATATCTTGACTGCGACCTCCTCAGAAACCCGGAGCCAGAGCCACCCAGCCGTGTTGCTCCTGAATTCCCGAAGCACATAAGTGTTCTTGTTTTAAGCTGTGAAGTGCTGGGATGGTGTTTTCATGCAGTAATACATAACTAGCAGAGCGTATAGATACCCCACCGGTGCTGCACTCTGATGGGGAGACGGTGCAGTGGGTGCCCCGCACCAGGGCCAGGGTTTCCCCACAGCAATTGTCCCAATATTTCACTCCTCACCCCTTTACTTTCCCTCCCAAATAAATCCCTTGTTCTCAAAATCTTGTCTCTATGTCAGCTTCTAGAGGCCCCAACCCAAGACACAGGTGACGGTCAGAGGCTCCACGCCATCGGCGTGCCTCCCTGACCTGGCGGTTCCTGGCTGTGGCCCCGGCATACGGACATCTGGGGTCATCCAGCCCCTCGGAGACTCAGTCCTGGACCCCGTTTCCTGACCTGGGTTCCCCTACAGGCCTCACACCTCCCCAGAAACTTACCTCCTCTCGTCCTGTGCAGACAAATGCCTCCTGAATTTGGGCTGAGGCTCCAGCACTGAAGGCCCAGGGATCCCAAGGGCATCCCCACCCCTTCCCTCTTCACACCTGCTCACAGCCCCTGCCTGAGGCCGAGCGTTACTACCAGGCCTTCTCGAATCCCTCAACCCCCACTCTGCAGCTGGCACAAATAAGGTCTCTCCACAATGAATTAATCTTGAGATGTATGTAGATGCTGTGATGAATAACTTTCAAATTCTTTTTAAAAATGTACCTGAATTAATTCCCAGTCTGACTTCTACTGCTGTCTCAATCTGCAGGTTCTCAGGGCACCATCACCATCCTTGGCTATGTGGGTTTTTTCAACATTGCAAAGGGGCCCTTCCACCAAATAAGGTGGGGACCCCCTGGTACAACATTAGGTCTTTAACCCAGAGCCGCAACGTGGGGACAACTGTGGGCAGTGCCAGGTCAGGAAGGAAACTGGAAGGCCGGGGGTGGGGGCTGGGGGTGGTTATTCTATTGGTCCAGGCCCTTCCTCATGGGATGCCCAGATTTTTCAGAAGAGCTGAGATTCCAAATGGGGGTTTCGCTGTTAGACCTGGGGCCTGATTTTTGTTCTGAAAAGGAGGTCATGGAGGCCTTGGTGGTATCCACATTGGCCGTCCCTGGTGTCAAGACTTCCCCCTGGGCCTTGACTGTTGGCCTTTCTGCTTTTCATCTGGGAAACTGCTAGCAGCCAGAGCCCCCAGCAGGTCTGCCACATATATAGTTGTGCAGGTTGTAGACACACGGTCCCAGAAGGCTCCGTGCACATGGCAGGTTTCTTCAGAGCATTCCTGCCTTTCCTGCTATTTTTGTGCTTGTTTGCTCGCTTATTGTCTGTGTCCCCCCCGAGCCCTGAGCCCGTCCATTGGCCCTGCTACCAGAACCATTGCATGAACCACGCGTGTGGGCTTGATTTCAAGTAGTCACATTTAAAAGAGCAGAATGAAACAGGAGAGATAAATTTTAATAATATATTTTGTTTGATACAATGTGTCCAAAGTGTTTGTTATCCCAATATATAATGAATGGGGGAATCATTAATTAAATATTTTACACTTACTGCATATCTCAATTCAAACCCGAAATTTGCATCAGCAATAGTTGATCTGTATTTAGACTTCATGAAATTTGCAGTTGAATAAGCAGATTCAAAGGTCCAGCTTGTTCCAAACACCCTTAAGAGTTTTCCAGCAACTGCATCAAATATCTATGCTAAAATTTAAATGAATTGAATGCAAATAAACTTAAGAATGAAAGGCTCAGCTCCTGGGTCACACTAGCCACATTTCAAGTGCCTAGGGTCCACCTGTGGCCAGTGGCCATTGTCCTGGACAGCACAGAGCGAGAACATTCCACAAGGGCAGAAAGTCCTGTGGGACGGATGGATGGAACAAATCCAAGCTGTATTCTCTGGCTGGATACTCATCGACAATGAAGTCAGACCCTCCGTTCAGCCCTGAGGGGACTGAGGTCAGGCACACGCTCCATGTGCCCCCACTGAAACTTGTAATGCTTTTACAAAACCAAACTGCAAAACCACCTGGATGAGAAAACTCAGAGCCTTCCCATCTCAGAATGAGAAGGCAGATTGATTCAATAGTCCCTCTAGACCTGCGTTTTTCAGATGAGGACTCCAAGTCTAAAAATTTCAGTAAGCTTTTCAGAGACAAATGCTTCCAAGAACTCGTGGAAAAGCAGTTGGAGACAGGCCCGCCTAGAGGCATTTCCTGGGCGGGGGGCCCATTGGTGTCATTTACGTGACACTGGAGGGTGGCAGGTTAGCCCGTCAGTGTGTGTTAGGCGGGTGACAGGCCAGGTTCCCAGCCGGCCGCAGGCTGCCACTTTAATTTATTTGCCGCTTTTTCCGGGCTTGGTCTGCTTGTGTAATCTCCTCTCAGCCCCAAACAAATAAATAATTCATCCCCAAAGTGGCACATTTGCTGGTATTGCTTAGATTAAAATCCCTAAAATATGTATTTAATTTGTATTTGGTGAGACCATTATTGACCTCAGAGAGCATTGGAACTAAAATAAAATTTGGAGCTCTTAGGAGACAACCCACAGCTCGACTCCGGACATTCTCTGACACCGGGCCCTTCTCCCTCCGGGCTTTCCTAATGGCCCAGGCTGGAGGTGATGAGTGGCAGTATTTTCACGGTCAAAGCTGCTCTCTGGCCAAATCCGCCTAATTACCAGGTTGGAGTGTGTCCAGCACCTGTTGCCTGGGCTTGCAGAACAGAGGGAATGTGCTATGTAATATTTATGGTTCCTGTAAAATTCATGGAATAATTTGTGGTGCTTGGCATTTGCCGGTGTTTTAAACAGAGGCTCCCAGCCTTGGAAGAAGTGCCCACCCGTCCCAGGGATCATCCCCAACTCGAAGGAGTGGGCTGGGGCTCTCCCGGCTGGCATGGCACCCGACCTGGGAATTTGAGTCAGTGATGGGATTAGAACCCCATCTAAAGATCCTCAGAAATGTATTAGTCTTCCATGCATTCACTCAGAATCCTCACACTGTCCTGTGTTGACCTTTTTCACGTGCTTGGTAGAAGCAGGAAGAAACCAGACTTGGGGGGAAGAGCGTGAAGATGGTAAACATGGAGGGGAGGTGGTGTCCCAGGAAACCCTTCCTCTCTCACTCCTTCCCTCCCTCCGTCCTTCCCTTCCTTCCTGGACCATGTAATAAGCACCTGCTCTGTGTCGGACACTGGTAGAGAGGTCAAATAACACCAACAGCAAAGCCATGTCCCTGCCCTCAGGGAGCGCCCAGCCGAGAGAAGAGGTAGCTGAACAGACGACGTGTGAATCCACAATTGTGCTAAGAGCTACAGAAGACACTCAAATTCTCAGGTTTTTCCAACATCTCAACGTCCAGGCAAGAACAGGCTTCACTCCTCATGGCCTGATACCCACGTAGCTGCACCGTGTGGACTGTGAACTCTGGGCATTCTGGCACTGCGCCCCCCAGCCCGCAAACATTCATCTCTTCTGTGCACTCATTCATTCATTCCACCATCAACAAGTGTGCGCTGGGTGTGGGAGACACCGAGGCACTAACAGGCAGCTCTGACCCAGCAGGAAGGTGGCAGTGCCAGTGGTGAGCTGGGGAGGGGATGAGATCTCCCGCTTGGGGAGAAGGCAGATGGGGATGGGGGCTGTTCAGTGTGGAAATACATGAAGGCCACCCACATGAGAACAAGCCAGGGCTCTTTATTCACAGCCCCCAGTAGCAGGTAAGCCCCTGTTGTTGGCACTGGGCAGAGACTGGCCGCTGGGTGGGGAAGTGTTTCAGCGGGGGACAAAGGAAGGCTGGTGGCCTGGGGACTCTGGAGGTGGCTCACCGGCAGTGGGGCATCATAGGGGATGGTTAGGGGTGCATATATGGCTTTCTCCGGTTGGTCGTAAATTGGGAGAGGGGATAAAAATTAGGGAAACTACCAAGCGATAAAGTCCTGGCCATCTGGGGCTGGTAGCTTCAGGGGGTGAGCTAAAGCTCTGTTTTCCTATGCAGTTTGGTTCGTGGTTCAGTCCCTCAATCCTGAACCCTCCAGCTCTGTGCCATCCTTAGAATGAACTCAGTCTCTCAACAGGAGAGCATCGCAGATAGGAAGGCATGGGCTGAGTGAGTCTAGAAGGAAGAGGAGAGACGAGCTGTTCAGCAAAAGGACGTGTCAGGCAGAGGGAGAAGTGTTGGGGAGGAACTCAGGGCAGGAAACCGTGAGCACCTGCAGGGACGGGAATGAGGCACCCTTGTGCTAACTGAGGGGTGGGAATGGGATGAGGACAGAGGGACCAGGCCCCGAGTCACCAGGAGTCTGGAGCAATTGGGAGCCGCTGAAGGGTTTTAAGGCAGAACAAGCCACAATCTGAGGTGAGTGCTAGAAAGATGGACGTGACAGCATGGGGACAATGCACCATGGGGGCCTGGACAGGAGGTGGGAAGATCTGCAGTCTCACCAGGATATGAGAAGCCTGAGCCGTCAGAAGGATGCTCAGTGCGGATGCGATGGGCGGCAAGCCATTCCCATGGGGAATCCTGGTCATCAGGGTGACAGGGACATGCTCCTGGGAGCCACAAGACAGCCTGAAGCCCTTGGGACAGTTCTCCAGATGTGGGTGTCATATTCTCCAGGCCTCCAACTGGCCCCCAAATATTTACATTTCTCAGACTTGGTCAACAGTGAACTCACAGAACTCATTTGATTGAATGCAAAGGGCAGGGGTCCAACCAGAAGACAGACTGGGAGGTCTCCTACCTGAAATGTTACAGGGTAGCACCAAGCTAGCTTGCGCAAATGACAAAGGAGTCTGGGACCATCCCTGAGCACCTCCAGTTTGGTATTGTGCAAATGAATGAAGGAATGAGTGAGTGAGTGAATGAATGATAGAGCAGAATTCCCTTATCCAACCAGTGTGCTTCCTTGCAGAATGAAAAGTCAGGTTCCTCAGTGACTAGGATGTAATTCAGCTCCTAATGAGCCCTTGAGTGTGTTTCATAATTAGGGAGCGCTCCAGCAGGCAGACCTGCCGGCCCATTGCTGCTTAGAAAACAAACCACTTCTTTGTTGAGTTGAGCCAGGATAGAGATTTACCAAAGTGAAAACTAATGAGATTCCACAGTCACCGGCTTTTATGTGTAGTCATATAACACCAGCGTAATTATACGTGCACATCCATAAATTGGACTCGAAGCTGAAAAGCATGCTTTCCCTAATAAATGCAAGAGAATAAAACCATAAAGGCCACACGGTGCCCAGCACGTGCATGTGAAAGCTGCCATGACAGGGCATCCGTGTCCATGAACTTGGGGATCTGGGGTCTCCTTTGCTGCTCCCCGGTCTTGTTCTTCCTTAAAGTCAGCCAGCCGCCCAATCTTGGTGGTCTCCCCACCTCTCAACTGCAAATGTGGATGAAACCTCCGTGCTGGCTGGGAGTATTTCTTGTACTTTGTAGCTTCCAGCCATGTTGTTGGTTAATCACAGAGCTTAAAATGTGATCACACAAGATCTCGCTTTGGCCCTTGTAAGCTGGCAATTTTGCAGGCGGCCCATGGAATGACATTCATTACATTAATTGTAAAACCCTTTAATTTCTGCTTCTGCCTGCAAACAGATAGTGCCTGGTAGGGAGGGATTGTCTGTAAGCCTGTTCCCTCCTCTGAGCCCAGTTTCTTCATCTGTAAATGAGCAGTTTGGTCCAGGCTCTTTCCTTGTAAGTTCCCCTACAATTTTAAAACCCTAATTTACTACCTGGGATGTGACTTCTGTAGCTGTTTTAGGCCCACATTGCACGAACCAGTCTGGAATTTGGTGGAGAGTCCGAGAAAAAAGGCCAGGACATTTCGGACACTCTGTGCTCAGATGACCCCGGGGGAGACACACTCTGTTGTTCATTTGCCAAGTTGGGTTGATCCAGCCTGGCAGCCAGCCTGGCCCTTTGACATGCTGGAGGGACAGTCTGTTTTGGGCATCACCTGGGCTGTTTAGGGTAGCCTTCTATGCAAATCTCCCAGTACCTATGTAGCTGGTCTTGCAGAAGCCATCCTCCAAGGAGGCTGTGGGGAAGGCACCCGGCTGGGGAAGGTCTCTGAGGCCTTCTGGAGGAGGCAGGCTGGGAGTGACCTCACTCACTGGGTGGGATTTGTTGGACAGAAAGAGACAAGGCATTCTGGGGAAGGAAACAGTGCCAGCAAACACGGGTGGGGAAGATCCAAGAATCTGTTGGCCTAGTAACACGGTTCCCTTAAAGAGACAAATCACAGCCAGGCACTCCTGGCACACCCTTCTGGGCTGGAATTCCCTGGAGGAAGTGAAGGAGGAGAGTCTCCCATGACCGGCTCAAGGCAGACTCTGGGCCTGGTCAGCCGGGACCCCTTCCCAGGTGTCCTCCCCCAGGAGGCCAAGCTATGGCAGAGGCGGGCTCTGAAGACGAGCTGCTCTCCGTGTCCTTGGGACCAGCACCCCTTGGCACCACCTGGGCCAGCAAATATCCACTTCTGACTATCGGTCTATTTATCCCACTTCAATATCCCAAGGTCAGTATCCCAGGATATGCTCCATGCAGTGTCTAAAGAGTAAGTGGTACAACCTGTTTAGAAAACTGTTGGTATCTACTAAAGTGGGGGCTTTGGGTCACACAAGGTCAGCTTGACTTCCAGAGGGGCTGGAGACTGATTCAGCCCCTGGGGAGTCAACCGTGTCTCTGTGATGGAGCCCCAGTAAAGACTCTGGGCACCGAGCCCGGGCGGGGGGGCTTCCTGGTGGGCAGTACCGCATGCAAGGCGTCAGTGGTGTTGCCAGGCGATGGCAGCTCTGTTTGCACCTACGTGGGAGGGGCTCCTGGAAGTCCAGTGTGGAGCCCTCCTGGACTCTGCCTGGCCCTTCCTTTTGATGATTTCAATCCGTATCCTTTCGCCGCTAAGAAACGCCATCCATGAGAGTAACAGCTCTCCGCAATTTCCATGCATCTTTCTGGTGGATCACCGACCTGAGGGTGTGGCCTTGTGGACTGTTCCCCTACCTTTGCAAACCAGCCCCACGAGGCTCACACTGGACACCTGCTCGTGGGGCACATGAAGGAGAAGTTCCCAAGGCCCTTTCCGGTGGCCTGCTCCTCTTCAGATGTTTAGCTCGCCAGCCAGAAACTCAGAAACTCCCACCTCCTTGTTTGGACGCCCACTAACAAACAGAACATTCCTGATCTGCAGTTCTGGACCCCTCCCTGGGGCGCAACCCTTGAAGCCTCATCCTTCTCCCCACCTCTCCTCCCCAGTCACACGTCCCGGAGGAAAGTGAGCGTTTCTAAGAACCTGCGCCCATCTGAGGTCCGTTTCCTCAGATCTGTTGGACATTCATCCTCAGCATCCAGAAAAGCAAATGAGGACCGGAGACCATGTATCGGGAGAAGTGAGGATAGCGAACAATTATGGGATTCTGTTGGTTTGTTTTCCACAACTGGTCACCAGGCCAAAGGAACATAATTAATTTTTTGGTTCCAAAGAGGCAATTCCACCAACGATACACATCTTTAATTAGACCAGCTCAGCAACTGGGCTCTGGTACTTTATTTCAAGGAGCTCAGTGCTGACACGTTAATGGAAGAAGGTACCAGACTCTGGGGTAAGAATAAAAGTGATTGTAAAGGCCTGAAATGAAAGTGGTTGCTTAAACAAGATAAGCAGTGGGTTTTCATTCCAGAAGTGATCTAATCAGTTGCAGATCAAAGAGAGAAATGCAAATGGGGAAAGAGAGGAGTAGAAACCATTAGGAAAAAGATAGGAAAGGTAAAGCAGTGTGGGGACTGTCTGTAGTAAATGTCTTGAGGGTATGTTTTGCAAATGGTGGAAAAACTAATGCCAACTAGCTTAAGCATGAAGAGTATTTGTTATCTTACAAAACTGAAGAGTCTTGCATCAGGGCTGTCTCAGCAGGCTCTGACCCAGTTTCTCTGCTGTTCTCGCACCTCCCCTCCTCCACGTGTTGGCCTTTTTCTCACACTGGTTTACCTCATGATCACAAGATGGCTGCCAGGAGACACGCGACCGCAGGCATCCTCCTTCTTGTGGCAGGGAGTAGGAAGAGGATGGGGAGGGTGAGCAAGAGAATAGCCTCCTACAACCATCAGGGAGTCCTGTGCTGTGCGCTGACTGGACCAAACTGGCCAGGACCTGATTGGCTTAGGTGGGTGACCCACTTATGTTCCACATTACCTAAATTTAAGGGACTGGGGGAGGAAATGCTGAGTGGTTAGCAAGGAGGAATGTGTGGATACCTACCGCATTTAGGAGCACAAAACAGCAGGATAATTTGAGACAAGCTTCCTAGAGACTTGTCAGAGGTGTGAGCAGGGGACAGGAAACCATGACACTGAGGCAGGGCCCTGGCTCCATGACTGCCCAGGGTGCTCGAGGGCAGGGACAGCACCGTCACTGAGATTGGCATCACAGAGGCCAGAGGGGAAAGGACCACTCGACGGGGCCCTGGTCACAGGAGGCAGCCAGCTGGTGGTGACTGTGCTGACAGGGAGCCGAGGAACCAGCCCCAGACCGCAATGTCCTCTCTCCCTCTATCACCTGCTGGGATCCCCACGGCCCAACCTAAGGAGAAGCCAGAGGGCAGGGAGCCTCCGTGTGGCCGGCACAGGGTCGCCCTTTCAGAGAGCAGCATGGAGGAGCATGGAAGAGGGTCCAGAGGGCAAGGGAGGGGATCCTGCATGTGAACAGAGTGGCCCTGGGTACAGGGGTGGCAAAGCAGCTCCTGGTTCCTGGTGGCACCTCCTCATGGGGCCGGGCAGGGGCATCAACACGGGGTCAGACCAGATTCCCCAGCAAGCCTGTTCGTTGACAGGTAAGCCCTCTGGGACCTGTAAGAGAAGTTTGCTCTTGGAATCAAAACGTTGCCCTGTGAAATATGAGAATTGGAAAGATGAGGTTTTAAATCATGATCTGCCATTCCCCAGCCTTGGGAAATTGAACTTAACCCCTTTACACCCCAGCTTTCTCATTGAGAAGCAGGAAAGAACAACACAACCCATAAGTGGTTGGGGCATTAAGTTGGATAATGTGTGTCAGATGCCTGGCAGTGTAGTAAATGCTCAATAAATGCTGTTACTGTTTTTTACTGTGATACATTTACATTGTGATACAATGTGATACGCTGACCATAAACCCTTATAAGGAGGCACACATGTGGTTTTGGGTGCCCTGTGACTTTTGGATGTTTTCTCTAAAGAGGTGGCATCTAATTGGGCTAAGATGAACAAGAAGTTTTCCAGTCGAATGCCATTGTGCAGAAGGTCTTTATCTGCTTCTCAGTCACATCACCATGCTGCTCCACACCTGCTATGACTCTATTTCCTGCCATAACAATTCCAGGCCAGTACCACCTGAGTTCCTCCATCTGTCCACACCATCCCCACCCATGAGAAAGCTGTGCTCAGGTCTGTCTGGATAGTTTCGGACAGCTGGAAAGCTGTCACTTGCCATCTTTCCAAATCTATAAATCCCTCCCACTAACTCAATTCTCAAGGAGAGTCCCCTGATCCATACAGCCCTGGTCCCACACGCATATATCCCTCCCTGCTGTCTGCCGTGGCTCTTACCCACCAGCTTGAGGGTTCTTGGGGGTGGGAGCACAGACCTGGGTACATAGCCTTGTACACAGTAGGCACTCCATAAAAACTGATTGAGCAAGTAAATCATTATTTGCAAATTAATTAATTGTTTACTCTTATTAGTTGTGGGTGACTTGATTTTTCTAGCGTCTCAATTTTCTCATTGGTTAAGGAGGCAAAAAAAATCTCTTAGGGATTATTATGAAGGATTAAATGATATAAGATCACACATGTTATATACAAGACCCATGGTAGGGGCTCAGTAATGTGTGATCCCTTTGACTCCCTTAGGAAGTGTAAGTTATTTGAAAGCAGGCCCCACGTTCTTCTAATGCTTCTTTAAAATCAATTTTATTGAGATACAATTCATGTGCAATAAAATACACACATTTTTGATTGATGAGTTTTGACTGTATATATATACATAACCACCATCAAAATCAAGAGCCAGGACATTTCCATTACCACAAAATGTTCCCTCATTGAATCCAGTCTAAACACACTCTTCACCACAGGCTGCTTTCTATGACAATGGAGTCAGTTTCTCTTTCTTAGAGTATCATGAAAATGGAGGCATACTGTAGGTACTCCTTTGGGATTGGCTTCTTTCACTCACCTTGATATTTTTAGATTCATGAACGTTGTTGCATTCCTTCTTAAGACTGAGTAGTATTCCATTTCATGGATATACGGCAATTTGTAATTTGTTAACCTGTTCACTTGTTGATGGACATTTGAACTGTCTCTGGCTTGGGCTATTGCATGGATCTATATTTTCTTTTTTGGGGTAAATACCTAGGAGTGGAATCACTGAGTTACATAAGTGTATATTTAACTTCATAAGAGATTGCCAAACTGTTTTCCAAAATGGTGTTACCATTTTATTCTCTGACAACATACGAGAGTTCTGGTTGCTCGAGATCCTTGTCAACATTTAGTATTGTCAGCCATAAACTTTAGCCATTCAAATGGATGTATAGTAACATCTCATTGTGGTTTTAATTTGCAATTCCCTGATGATTAATGATGTTCACCATCTTTTCATGTGCTTATTGCCCATTAATGCATCTGCTTTTGTAAACAGTCCATTAAAGTCTCCATTCAAGTCTCTTGTCTATGCCTATGCCTTTGAAGCCTGCTTCCCATATGAACCATAAAAGTTTGAGTATCAGCTCCCCTTCCAACTAGCCTGCAGTCACGTAATCTGGGCTTGACCAATCAGATGCACCCAGCCCAGTCTGCCCATTGGGAGCTGGTGATTGGAACAAATCAGGCCAGCAGAGTCCATTTTAGGAAGAATAGCTGCCAGGGCACCAGTAGCCACACCCACACAGGCCAGTGACCTGTCAAATGTTGAAGTGAAGCCTAGCCTGCTGCTGGCTTTACTGGGGTCCGGCAGGAGGGACCTCACCAAGCCAGGCCTGTGGCTGACTCTGAACCAGCCTCCCCACTTCCTGCATGAGACCCTGGAACCACCCAGCCTCCTCTGAGTGAACTCCTTTCCTGCTTACATCAACCACATCCACCAAGTCTATTTCTACCCTCAAATCGAGGCAGAGCTCTGAGCACATGGTAGGTGGGTTGTCATTAGTTCATGCGTAGCCATGAGCCTGTTGCATTCTAATGTACTGAAAATGCCCAACATTGTGACATTCTCAGGCAGAATGAGAACCACTGAATTAGCATGCCGCTTGTCCCTGCAGCCATTACAGGCTTGGCTTGCTTTCAACTTTTTGTCAAAGGCCTTGACAATAAAAGACACTGTTAAAAATTAAATCTTATAATTGCCTTTTTTTAAGAGGTCTGTATTCCAAGGACTGGCTCTCTGCCTTCATTTGCATTTGGATCTGGGAAATCAATACAGTATTATAAGTATTTATTTTTAATAATCTGATAGCATGTAAATACATTTCCCATTTTTCAGCTTCTTTCCCTTCACTAACCTTTGGGCCCTTGACCAAAAAAAAAAAAAAAAGTCAAGCAAACCAAGGCTCACCAGCTGAAAATGAAGTTGTGGGGTTCTCCTCAATTTGTCCTTCAGGAATTGCTAGAAGTTTGGACATGACAGACCTTGCACTTGGCATCCTGCCTTAAGTACTTTTCAAGATAGCACTTCCCAGGGGTGGGTCTGGCTTTTGCAGGATCTGAAACTGATATGATTTGGGGGACACTCTTTTAGAAGAGAATTCAAAATTACCATGAGCAATTCGAAGCAGGTATTGGGATGGGCCCTTGCAAGGGAGGGAAGCCTGAAATTCATTCGATTCACGGTAGATCTATTTCTTACTACCACTGCTGTTCTTCAAACTTCAGCAACAAATTCTAGATTCTGAAGAGGGGCCAAGGTTTTCCATTCCTTGCTTCTTCCAACTGAAGTGCGGGTGGGGGGTGACCCAACACTTTCTGACCATTTCTTCTTACCAGCTGTGTGTTTTCTGCCATCCCCTAATAATCTGACAACGGGGCAAATGAGGCTGAGCTTCCTCCCCGTGTGGTTGGTCTACCATTAGGCTAAACTCTCGCCAGAGCTCTGGGCTTCCTCCACTTTGGCCTGATCCCCAAAAACCAAGGTGTCCCCAAGGCTTGGTGAAGCAAGAAGCTATGTGGAGACACAGATCTCCACATTCTGTGATCAGGAGCAAGTGTACAAGTTATGTACTTATTCAAGGGGCACAGGGCCGTTCCAGGTCCTCTCTTTGGCTCCTACGCTGTCACCTCCCTGTTTCAGAACAAGTTTCCTGTGCAGAAAGAGCCCTCCAGTTGTCTCACAGCCTCAGATGACATCTCACTTTCTCCTTTGCTCATGTTCTGCAGCTCAGGCCTGGCCCGTGTGCTAAAAGGAGGCAGGAGCTTTCCTGAGGACCCAGCCCAACATCACAGGCAGTGCAAGGAGCTGAATGTCTGCCCTACATCCTCACCTTCATGAGAAGCAATGGATGGAGCTTCTCGCTCCACGACTTGGTGTTAAAGGAGGATGACAGAGCCAGAGGACGACATACAGCATGATCTTATATTTACATAGTGTGTGGGGCCACAGATATACTTACAGTGAGGCCGACTGTATGCTCCAAATTTGGCTGCGTTATCTCCTATCCCACATGCTCTTGTGCAGGGTATAATTCCCCGCCCTTAAGCCTCACTGAGGCTCATTCTGAGCCAATAGAACCGGCAAGTGGAGTGATGTTGCATGACTATGAGGCTCTTTAAATGCTTCCTCTAGGGACCTGCCTTCAGTAAACTGGCCGCCATGCTGTGAGGAAGCCCAGGCCACGGTGCAAAGCCATGTTGAGGCATTCCAGGCAGTGGGGCCCAGCCTTGAGATATCCCAAGCCGGACAGCAGACATGGGAGTAGAGAAGCCTGCAGAAGATTCCAGTCACTCCCTGTGGACTGAATCTTCCCAGCTGAGACCCCAGACAGGTGGAACAAAGAATGTGCTTTGCCTGAATGCCAGACCCAGAGAAGAGCTATGAGCTTAGTAAAGTCATTGTGTTTCCTGCCACTAAGCTTGAGATGGTTTGTTATGTGACAACAGATGATGAGATGTACCCGTGTTTGTTCAAGTTAATATGAGTAGAGAAAGGTGTGGACCGAGAACTATACCAGGCTGTTAACATGGGTCAGAGATGCGGGAAGAGGTGGGGAGGAAAGGAATGGAGAAAGAGAGTTGAGAGAAGTGAAAGAAATTACGATTCAATGTGGTTGTATGACCTGATGGCATTTATGAATCTCTGTGTATCCGTGTGTGTGTGTGTTTAAAGAGATGCGTGAAAGGATGGTCTCCAAAATGTTTGTGGATGGCATTTAAGTGACTTTCCTTCCTTATAATTGTCTATGTTGTTGCAGCATTTTTAAATAATTAACACATATTTTTATATAATCAGAAAACCGAGCAAAACTATTTTTACTGGAAAAAAAATTTTTTAAAGCAAGCCTGACTGAAAAAAGCACCATTCAGCAGCCAGTCAACCATCCTGAAGCCCACGGTTAGCTGAGACCGCTCACTTGTTGACCCAGTCCTGGACCAGGGTCCACAGCCTGGTTTTCTGGGGCTCTGCCGGGACGGCCTCCACCCCGCCCCTCAGGGGTCCCTCTGTAAGTCCCAAAGTTTGCCTGACGGACCGATGTCATATCAGGCATGGTGATCACCGGCACGACCCCGCTTCTCCTTCCACAAATGATAGGAAGAGGCCAGAGGAGGCAGTAGCCGAAGGCCTGCCTATGGGTCAACACCTGCCTCGGATTTTTTAAACAGCTTTATCGAACTAAAAATCACACTCCCTGCAAGGCACCCGCGTAAAGTATACAAGTCAATGAATTTTGGCATATTACGTTATTAAATTTTAAAAATTGTGGTAAGATATATATATATATATATATATAAAACATAAAATTTGCCATTTTTAACCAATTTTAAGTGTATAATTTGGTGACATTAAGTACATTCACAGTCTTAGCAGCCATCAACCCCATCCGTCTACAGGATTCTTTTCTTCTTCCTGAACTGATGCTCTGTCCCCATTAAACTGCCACTCCCCGTCTCCCTCCCCCAGCCCCTGGCACCCACGGTTCTACTTTCTGTCTCTGTGAATGTGGCAGCCCTCGGGACCTCCTCTGAGTGGAATCACACAGGATGGGCCCTTCTGTAACTGGCCTATCGCGCTCTACTGAGTACAGTGTCCTCAGGGTGCATCCGCGTTGGAGCACGTGTCAGAATCTCCCTCCCGTTTCAGGCTGCGTCATGTTCCACTGGAGAGGCGCCCCACCTCGTTTATCCATTCATCCACTGGTGGACATTTGGGTTGGTCCACCTTCTCCACCACTGGCTTTTTCGAGTCCTATGAGTGTGTTTGCACTTTCAGAATCAGAGCACCTTTTCCTCAAAAATCTGCCCGAGGACTTCAGGTCTTGGGGAGGGCATAGACTGAGCTGTGAATGGAAACGAAGGGACCAGGGGCAGCTGCCAGGATGTCCACTGGTTCCAGCCTTTGGCCAACAGGGCCTCAGGGTCAGTCTCAGTGTTGCACCTGGGCCTATTCCTCACCCTCTCCGGAACGGTTTCTTCATATATAACGCCTCCATGCAAGGAGCTGCCAGGAAGAAATGGGACATATAGGTACAGCCCTCGGCCCGATGCCTGGCCCAGGGTGAGCACACAGTGCATGGCAGCCGTGGGAACAAGGGCAACCTACACCTGGCCCACTCCCCCTGGCACCTTCTCCCCATCTGTGACCCTCTGCCTGTGGCTTTCCTAGCAGCCAGAGCCTGCTCTGACAGTGCTCGTGGCATGATGGACATGCAGGGAAATAAGGCCATGCCCCTCCAGCAGCCCTCAGGCAGCTCTCTTGCACTTGGGTGGGGTAACCCCAGGTGCATGTAACACAACGCTTCCCAGAGCCCCAGGGGGATGGAGCACGGTTGTCCACAGAGGATGCTGGCTTGTCATCTCACCCCGTACTGGCAACCTTCTCTTCCCTGGGCCTCCCAAATGAACTATGTGCACTAGAATTCAGGTCTCAGGGTCTGCTTCTAGGCAGAATTCAAACTTAGACATTATTGTTATTGCTGTTATCGTTGTTAAATAAGGTTCCATTTCAATCTCCACCTCCTCCAGGAAGTCTCCCCTGGCTGCACCCACCATGGGGACCACCCTCTCCTTATAAAATCATAGAGCTTGCTGGCTGCAGCCCTCCTTCTTCTTCACCACGTCTGCCTTATTTTATTCCCCCGCTCCTCAGTTGCATATAGAAAATGCTAATTCTGTGGGCTTGCCCCCAGGGCACCAACAACACGCATGCTCTGAATCTGTGATGAAGCCATCCCGTCTTTGATCGGGAGGCAGAAGATGAAACATAGGCCGAGAATCCCAAGGAGATGGGGCCTGGCAGGCAATATTTAAACAGCCCTTTCATGAAAGGGAGCTACTCAGGCTCTTAACACGGGTGCTCGAGGAAGTCGGACCTGATTTTCGGCCCCAGCCTGACGTTTGCTGCGCTTTGTGCTTTAAATACTCACTTCTATGGCCTCGATGTTTTAATTCATTGCCTTTCAAGTATTCCAAGCCCAGTGTGCTCCATCGGGTGCTCTGCTGAGAGGCAGACACAGGAGGTAGGGAGGGACTCAACACACTCTAAGAGGGAACTTCACTGTTACTAAGGTCCTTCCAACGAGGAGGTAGGAGAAACCTCAGGTTTTGTGTGCACGAAGCTCAAACTGCTTCTTGAAAAGTGTGAATTCAGGGTAGCTCGGCTCTTCTTCCTCTCTCTCCCTTCCCTCTTCCTTCCCACTCTTTTACTGAAACATGAGTTACAATAAAGTAGACCGATCCACGTGCACAAATGAATTTGTATCTAACTGCCACCAGATCAGGATGGAGAACATTCTTATATGTAGAACATACGAATGGAACTCTACAGCATTTCTGGTTTCTCTCACACCACATATTTTTAGGCTCATCCATGATATCCCATGTCTAAACAGCTTTGTTCTTTTTTATTCCTACATAATATTCTGTCATATGAACATAATGTAATTCATTTCTTCAGGCTCCTCCTGGCGGGCATTTGGATTGTCTCCAGTTTGAGCCATGGATTTGCTTGTGTGAAGAGCCATAGCGAAACTCCGCACCCTGGGTGGCTTACACAGCAGGAATTGATTTTCTCACCGTTCTGGAGGCTGGAAGTCTAAGATCAAAGTGTTAGCAAGGTTGGTTTCTCCTGGGTCTTCTCCTGGAGCATGAAGATGGCCTTTTCTCGGTATTTATGTCTTCCTGGTATTGCCTGTTCTTATAAAGACACCAATCATATTGGATTAAGGTCCTACCTTTTTGACCTCATTTAACTTTAATGACCTCCTTAAAGACCCTATCTCCAAATAGAGTTGCTCCTTGAACAACGCTGGGGTTGGGGTGCCAATCCCCCCAACAGTTAAAAATCGGAGTATAACTTTTGACTTCCCCCAAACTTAACTACTAACAGTCTACTGTTGACCGGAAGCCTTATAGAGACCATCAACAGTCAATTAATACATAGTTTGTATGTTTTATGTATTATATACTGTATTCTTCCAATAAAGTAAGCTAGAGAGAAGGAAATGTTTTCCAAATTGTTGCAAATCTCAGTATATATATTTATTGAAAAAAAAAATCCATGCATGAGTGGACCCACAGAGTTTACACCTGTGTTGTCCATGGGCCACCCCAACTGTACTGTGAATTAGAGCTCAACCTATGAATTGGTGTTATACACAGTTCAGTCTATAACTGGCTGTTAGGAATAAGGCTGCATCAATTTTCATGTACAGGTCTTTTCATGAAGAGAAGCACTCGTTTTTGTTGGATATAGATACAAAAATTGATAGAATCATTTTGCATCATACATTATCAATGACTTCAGTAGATACCGCCAAACACGTCTCCAAGGTGGTATACCAGTTGACCTTCCCACCAGTTGGTGTGAAATGTCTAGTTGTTCTGCATCCATGTGTATTTGGTATTGTCTCTTAGTTTTAGCCACTCTAACGGGGATGCAGGATAATCTTTTTTAAATTAACTTTTAATTTCTGAATAATGAGAGCCTTACAGAAAAGTTGCAAAGATACTACAAAGAGTGACCATATTCTCTTCACACAGCTTCCTCTAATGTTAACATCAGAAAAGCCTTTTCTTTAAAAAAAATTATCAACACTAAATCCTTTACTATTGCCATGAATTCTCCAGGCTACCAGAAAGCCAGGTGCATTTCCCTATGAATAAGATAAAATACCCCCCAAACTGATACATACAATAACTAAAATTTCTCATATGTTATAAATGTTAATATTTTAAATGGTACCAATGGATAATATGTCATTTGTCTAACTAAAATATCTAAATTAGATATGCACCTTAAAATGAGCTTAGGCCATATTTATTTGAATGATTGGAATATTTGGATTTTTTTTTTTCAGGAAAATGTAAGTCCTCACATTACCCCTTAACATGGGTAAGAATCATTTTCTGCAGATATGGAAAACTCTCTTTAATCATCCTTCGTCCCATTTTTTCCCCTCCCCCTAAATATCAGAGGAGAAAAATCAAACAAAATTATTAACTCCATGTATGCGTAAAGCTTACCTTTAGATTTTTTTAAATTGCTGTGAAATATCCGTAACATAAAATTTACCGTCTCCACCATTTTTAAGTGTACGGGTCAATCCTGTTAAGTAGATTCCCACTGTTGTATGGCCAATCTCCAGAACTTTCTCATCTCACAAAACTGAAACTCTGTACCCCAGTCAGAGTATATAGAAAATACTCCCTCACTCAGAGCCCTTCGGAGAAGGTCCCATTTCTCTTACAATTAAATGCAGACTCCTAAAGAGGAAGCCCTGCTAAGCTATCTGGGGTTTGTTTCTGAGCCATACCTCGCCTTCCCCGCTGGGATCCTCCCGCGGTTGTCTCCTTCCACCTTCGCCCTCCTCACCACCGTCTGGAGTGGTCGTCTTCAACGATGGGCGTATGGTTTACCTATGTCCAGTAGTGGCGTCTGCCCACCCCACTGAATGCAGACCCCACCGGAGCAAGGACCCAGACTGTCATCTTAATTGCCGAGTCCCTGGGACCTAACAGAGCCTAGTGCGCCGTCAGTGCTCAACAAAGCTTTATGGAGTGGATATTCAAGGGGGAAATGGTGAGAGGGGAAGAAGGCAGAGAAGATGCCTCACTGAGCCAAATGTGCCTCCCTGCCCCCCAACTCCTAAGCACCCACAGAGGCCCCAAAGGGGTAAAAACAGGAAGAGGCAAAAAAATGGGTTGGTGGTGTATTGTATCGGTAAGGGTGGAATCAGAGCAGCAGAATTTCAAGCGCTTTACTGGGGACGTGATGGGCTGAATTCTGGCCCCCCCAACCCCCCGCCGAATTCATATAGGGAAGCCTAACTTCCCGAACCTCAGAATGTGACTGCATTTGGAGAAAGAGTCTTTAAAGAAGTCGTTAAGGTTAAATGAGGTCGTGGGAGTGCGCTGTAATCCCCTCGGACTGGTCTACTTGCCAGAAGAGATCAGGAAACAGACCCGCAGAGGGAAGACCGTGCGAGGACACGGGGAGGAGACGGCGCCCACAGGCCAAGGAGAGGGGCCTCAGGAGAATCAGCGCTGACAGCACCTGGATCTGGGCCCCCAGCCTCCAGACTGGGAGAGAATAAATTCTCTTGTTTAAGCCGCTGCCTGTGGTACTCGGTCGTGCAGCCCTCGCTAACTAAACACAGTAGATTTGCCCCTGCCGTTATCGAGGGTCCGTTATTGAGGACGGACCGGCCTGCCAGGAGAGTGGGACCAGGGGACAAGAGAAGCTGGTGTCTTTTCTAGCAGAGCCAGTAGGTGGGGACATATGGCCCAAAAGTGGAGAGGCTGCGGGGCTGGGGCTGGAGCTGGAGGGAGACATCCACCCTCACCAGGCACCCCGTGTCTGGCTAGTCAGACCTGGCTGCCCAAAGACACAGAGCTTGGCTATCCCCAAGGTAAGGTGGGATGCCGGGGTCTAGGGGCACCACCAATTTCCTGACTTATGCAGACAAACCCGAGGAGCGGCACTGCAGGATATAGACCCCAGGGGCCGACGGGTGCCCAGGGATCGGCAAGCGCGGGCCAGAGGGGGCAGCGTCAAGGGTCAGATCCCCACTGCTCATGGTGTTCCTTTCTTCTGTCTTCCATGATGTAGCAAGTTAGTTGCTCAATCGTTGCAGAATCAATCCATGGATTCTGTCCCCATTGCACAGGCTGTCTGTGTCTTAGTAAGAAAAAGCCACGTCTGATAGTTATTTATCAACATCTATGACTGTGTTTCAAAATAAGAAATTATATATGTAGCTCGCTGCACATCACATGTTTGAGAAGTAAACACAATGGAGGAAGTTTTAGAAACACGCTGCCGTTGGAGCGTCACACCTTTGCGGGAACGAGTTTAGCATACGGGCAGTCAACAGGCCAACTTGACATCAAATCCAAGCAAGTACGAATCTTCTGTTTAGCTGAAATGTTCTCACAGTTATAAAACAGAGCCACGAACCTTAATATTAGAGCTTCTTTTTCAAATGTATTAAAAAATCTCAAGCCACGTGGTATTTTAAGTAGGAAAAGACTGATTTTCGCATCGTTCCATGATCGTGCATCTGGGTGGCTCACAGACAATCACTCATTAGCCATTCCCTAATAAACTGAAGTTGAGGTTTCTCACTTACATGAAGCATTGCAAATGGAAGGAAAGGATGATTTCCTTTTAACAGAATACTCCATAGGCCACATCAAAATTACAGAAATGATTGGGAGTATCAGAAATGTTGTTTCATAGCGGATGACATTCTGCCAATGAAACAAAATATTTCTACTGAATTGTGTTTTGGGGAATCCAGCTGGCCCTTTGATACCAGAAAGGAGGACTTCCCATAAATAAAAGCTGCAGGGCAATTTCACTTGGGGATTAGTGATTTATTTCCCATGCCACTGGATTATTAATAGCTGGAATTTTTATTTCATATGAAGGCAGGAAATTAATCACACCAAGTTCAGGACTTCATGTAAAGAAATACTTCATGTGGTCCCATTTTTTAAAAAAGGAAAATGTAGTTAAGCATTTAAATTAAATAAACGGATCAATGTTACAGCAATTAGTAAGGAATGATTTTGTCAGATGGCAAAGAGAATGCCTTAAGGATATGAACAGCTATTTCTCGGTGTAAGTTCAAAGGGCTTCCATTCAGGAAATGACTTCTGTGTCCTGGTTAGACTCAAATTGCAGAATTAACAGAACCAGCCCATCGTGTAACATTCTGAACTGCGAAGACATCTGGACGCTTTCACCGAAGGATACCCTTTTGGCAAAATGATCCAGTTCTCTGTAATGCAGTGAAAGCGGGTTTCTGGGTGGAGGCATATATTATGTTAGTGATAATTTTCACGACAAAGATACCATTTACGTAGGCGTGACCCAAGTGCAGTGTGGACCTTATGGGGATCCTGATGCAAACAGCTGGCAAAAAAATACAGACTTTTCTAAGAAATAGGGGAAATGAGAAATGGGGTCGCTGATGATAGCCGATGATTTTAGGGACTTAGAGTTAACTTTTCAGGTATGATCATGATATTAGGGTGCCATTTTTAAGGGAAACAAGTCCTTATCTTTTAGAGACACATCCTGAAATATTTGCAGGTGGAAAATGATGTCTGGACTTGGCTTCAAAGCAGTCCAGCTGGGGGAGGGTGGGAGCAGTATTTGGGGCCAAGGGGATCCGGGAACGGCCACAGCTGTCTCCTCAGTAAAGCTAAGAGGGGGATCTTCAGGTTTACACTCTCTATTTTTGTTTGTATTTGAAATTGTCCTTAATGGAAGTGTTCTTTTAAATTTAAGATGCAGTGAAGTTCAGAGATGAGTAATGATTTGTAACCAAGTTAAAAAGTTAAACTTCTCATCAGGTTACTAGACTAATTGACAAACAGGTTTTTTTGCCTATGGGAAAAAATAGTGGCTTTTTTGCTACAAAAAAAAATCTGCCTAATATTTTATGCTTATTAAATAGTAAATTTAAAAACTGTACCCCCAGCATGAGGACCTCAGTGGACCTAATGTTTCACACCCACGTTCACGATGATTTCTCTAAAGCACTGCTTCCCCCACCCCCGAGGGTCCCTGTGTGTGTTGAGGTGGCAGGTCCCCGGATGTCTTAGCCCTATTTTAGGTACCGCCCTTTCCAAACCTTCTCAGCTGCTGTTTCCAAACCATGCTTCCCTTCAGCCCTCTGTGTGTCACTGTGGCTGACTGCACCTGGGGCCACCTCAGCTTTGCTCATTACAGTTGTTCGTCTTGCTCTTGAAGGTGTGGTTTACAGTGAGCCGTGCACTTCCTGAAGCCACGGCTGCCGAGGGACAGCTAGTAGTTGAAGATGCATTTTATGCCTTACAGAAACGATGCACTTCGTACTGATGGGCGTGCCCCTTTGGGCTGAGGGCCGTGTTCCTGAAGGACACATCCGTCTGTCCAATTCATAGACCCCCCTGTTTTGGGTCCCCAGGAGTTGAGAGTTTTGCGTTGCATGTGTTGAAAGGGTTGTCTGTGGGTGTGCAAAGACATGCCCTTAAGCTGCGGTCAGATGGCACCGGCAGCCTGGGCGGTGTCTGGGAACCCTGGTGTGCAGGGACGCTGAGCCTCTGCTCCTTGCCCACACCCCCCGCTGACTCTGCCCTCAGAAAAGGGGCCTGAGGTCACGAGCACCAACTGGGATCCGAGGAGTCCGCTACCACTGGCCTAGCCTATGTGTCTGGGCAGCTGCTGCAGGAGTAACCTGGAGCATACTATGGAGGAAGAGGAGGGAACATCGGCCCTGACACAGCCTTTCTGAGCCTCAATCTCCTTGTCTGCAAAATGGGGATAAAAAGGGTATCTGCCTGTATTGGGATCTTGGAGCTGCCAATGGTCAATGGACAAATGACCACAAACTCAGTGGCTTAACACATTCTTTCACCGATTTGGAGGCCAGAATCTCAAACCTATTTCACAGGCCTAAAAGCAGGGTGTCAGGATCGCCTCCCCCATGGAGGCTGTAGAGGAGGGGCCTTTCCTGCCTCTTCCAGCCTGACGGCCACCTGTGTTCCTTGGCTTGTGGCCGCATCATTCCTCCATCTGCCTCTGTGGCTTCATGGCCTCCTTCTCTTTGTGAAAGTCTCTTTCGAAATCCTTCTTATAAGGACACTTTGGGGAGCTTGTTAGAAAGCAGGCTTCAATCCTTACGTGCAGAGATTCTGACTTCGTACTGGGGCTGGAGGGGGCAGAAATCTGCATCCTCAAAGCAACCCCTGCTGGGCTGGGCAGTGGGCAGCAGGGGACAGCCAGATACCGGTGTCCAGGCTTCTTTCTGTTCAGTGGGGAATGCGGTTCCTGCCCCTGCTGTATAGCTGGGTCCCATGGCCCTGGGGTCAGACCTGTGGACCCTCAGCTTCCAGAGCACATCCAGCAAAACCCACATGCCCAGGGACCCATGCCAGCTGTCGCAGCTGGGTTCCCCCAGTGGCCGACCCTGAGTCAAAGGTGCAGTGCAGGTGGCCTATTTGAGGGTGTATGATTTGCCTGTGGCCACGCTGACAAATGACCACAAGCTTGGTGGCTTACAACAGAAATTTATTCTCTGACTGTTCCAGAAGCCTGACATCAGGAATGAGTACCACCGGGTCAAGATCATGGCTTTGGCAGAGCTGCAGCCCCCCGGGGGCTTAGGGAGGACCTCTCTTCTACCCTCCCAGCTCTAGGTGGCTGGTCTTCCTCGGCTAATCTCTTCCTCTGACTCCACGTCCCCTTCTCTTCTGCTGTGTCAGGCACCTGTGATTCAGGGCCCTCCCAGACAATTCAGGAGAATCCCCCCACCTCAGTATCTGTGACTCCATCACACTTACAAAGACCTTTATCCTTTATAAGGTAACAATCCCAGGATCCAGGGATTAGGACCTGATATCTTTGGGTGGCCATTACCAGCTACTACACAAACTCCCTAAAACACTGGTGAGGATTCTTTGAGTTAATACGTGTAAAGTGCTTAGAAACTGCTCCCAGTACTTGAAAAACCGAAATAATAGGCATCTATTGTCCTCACTGTCCCAGGCAGCCAGGAATCAGAATCTGATATCTTAGCCTGGCCCCAGAAGCCACACTCTGAATTTCCTCCACAACCTCCTTCCTCATGCTTATCTTGTGATCCCCACATCCTTGGGGCTGGAAGCCTGACCATTGTCCAGTGGAACCCACTTCCCCTCAGCACCCCAGAGACGGAAGGACCGTCTCACATACAGGTGCTCCGCGCATGCCCTGCAATAAGCAGGCAGTTCAGTGACGCTCGTCAACCGGCCTTTGCTGAAGTACACTTTTTCTGAATTGCAGTTTGCCCTTTCACACGCACGCGTGTTGAGACCTCTCGTGGAAACGTTTCTGGAGTGTATTACATATTCGGCAACAGTGTCTCGGGACTGTAGCTTAGCTTTCTGCAGCTGACACAGGAATGATCGCCACATGACTCTTACTGGAGACACCTGTCACTGGACCAGCCTCTCAAGATGTCTGCTCCAAGCTGAAAGCTCTAGACACCTGTGACACTCGGGTTCTGACTTTTCCTTTTCCCGTCTCCTCCTGCCAGGGCAGCTGTTTTCATCCACAGGAATCCCTCCTACAGGCAGGCAGCCCATCTCCCTTGTCTTCTGCCATCTTGTCTTGCCTCTTCTAGTAGCTGTAGGCTCATATAACTGAAGTGTGTTAGCACTTTTTGCAAAGAAAGAGTTAATGGTCTCGAGATAAGAGACTGAGGCGTTGTCTGAGGACAATAATCTTTACTACTATTATTATTTGTTTACGAACCTTCCTCCTGTACCACAAAAGGTTTGAAACACTTTGTATCCTCTCATATTTTAACTGACATCTAACATTGCTTATGAGTTTGAATGTTTGCAAGGGATAAAATTTCTTATGCACTGTAACTATTGACATTTAAAAAACCTATTCTGTCTTTTACCCATCAGAATCTAAAGGACATAGTAATTTGATATCCATCATCATTCATTTAGAAGATGCATAAATAAGCTTTTTTGTATAGTCAAAAATGTTATAACTTTCTTATTTTCCCTTGAACTCATATTTCCATTCCATTTCCTCCACAGAATTGTATCCTAATGTATTATATTTTTATGCTTGGAGGTCTTTTATTAATCACCCTATCATAATTCTCTCAACAGAAAGTATAGAAGTTAAAATTACATTTTTTAATTACCTGTGACCATAAAGCTCTAGAGTTAAGAAAAACATTTTTTTCCTGATTTGAGCTAACCATGCAACTATGAGCAACCAATCTATCAAAACGAATTCGTTACACATTTTTATAAATAATTATTAAGCATAAAAATAAAATTTCATAAGAATTGCATCTCTTAATGAGATAGATGAGACTGTCTTTCCTTTCTCAGTTAGTTCATGAATTCTTGGGTATAACTCTTGCCACAATGAGCCAGACTTCAGCGAGCAATTTTTTTCTTATTTTTTAATATAATGTTAAAAAATATACTGGTTCGTAAAATCAGCAGATGGGATAGACGGGGTTTTGTTACAGCAGGTCCCCTCAGTGATGAAGTCCTGTAGAGTTACGTGCCAAAATTCACATAATGATTTATCATCAAAGAACCTTCTATCGGCTGACAGCTTCTGCTGGTCTTTCAACTGGATAGGAAGCTTGGTATTGGGAACACCCTGATTTTGTGCCTTTCTCCCTCTGCATGGAGGCTTCCAGTTGGAGGCAGAGAAACTTTTTTTTTTCCCCTGTGAAATGGGAAAAAGGAGGCTTTGAAAGACAAGGCTGGTAAGGGAAATCTCGATTATAGTCACCCTCCAATGCTGAGAATTGATTCAGGAAATTGATTCCCTTAAAGCCCTCATGTGTGCCCGTTAACACAAGTGTGTGGGGGCTCCCATCATGCCAGCCTTCGGCTTGCCCAAGGTTTTGAGGTGTTCCTAACAGAGCTAACTAGGTTGCCATTAGTGGAGCTAAAACCCATTTCATCGATCAAATTCTTGTTCCTGTGTTCATTTCTTCATTCAAAAAGTGGGTAGGGAACGGAGCAATCCTGGGTTCCCACCTTCTGCGTGCCCCGCCTTGTTCCATGCCTGGGACACCTGTCTCCTGCCCTCGGGGGCCTTGCCATGGGGAGGGGGCTGCAGGCAGGTAAGCAACCCAAGCCCTGGGTGTGGCAGGAGGAAAAGAGAGTCAGAGTCTGGGGGGCCTTTTGGCTGTGGCCCTTCCTCGTTTGCTCTGGACAAACACTCCCTCCCCCCAACCCCCTGTTTTCCCATCTGACCCAGAAGGAAGGCAAGCTAATTTTTTGCTCAGATCTCCAAGGGTTCCCTAGACTCCGACATTTATCTTCCAGAGCTGTGCCTCCTGGAGGCATGAGGCCAGGAAAGTTTCTAGGGGAGTGAGGTTCATCCCCCAGTCCCTGAAATCTGGTCTTATGTGGGGACCCCTAGGTCCCCACCCCAAAGCGAGGAGCCTTGTCAGGTCACTGTCCTTGCTCAGCTGTCCCTGTCTTCTTGTCTCTCAGTTTTCAGAACAGTGATGCTTCCAAAAGCATTTGCTGAGGGTCGCTCAGACACCGAAGATGTGGTTTGAGATTTTCCTTCCTTCTCCCTCCCTCCCTCCCTCCCTCCCTTCCTTCCATACTCTCTTTCTTCTCTCTCTGTCTCTCTTCCCCATTCCTTCCCCCCACTCCCAGCCCTTCTTCCTTTTCTATTCTCTGTTTTCAAGATCAGATTCACTGAAGTATGATTTACACAGTTCACTCCTCTCGGACATCTCCATGAGATGTGACAACTGCTCTACGGGGTGTAACTGCCACAGTCAAGATATGGAACATTTCCATTGCACTAAAAATTCCCTTTGGAAACACCGCTCCCACTCCCACAACCTGGCAAGGAAGGACGGCCATGTCCTGCATCCCCTAGAGTCTGCCTTTTCCAGATTATCATACAAATGGAATCACACAGTATGTTGCCTTTTTTGAGTCTGGCTTCTTTTACTGAGCAGAATACATATGCAGTTTTACATTTGTACCACACTTTGTTTATCCATTCCCCACGGAGGGACATTTGGGTTGTTTCCAGTTTTGGACAATTATGATAAGAGCTGCTATGGAGATCAGTGTCCATGTCTTTGTGTGGACTTAAGTTTTCATTTCTCCTGGGTAGATGCCCAGGACTGGGGTGGCTGGGTCAGATGCTGAGTACGTTTAACTTAGGGGTTCTCAGCTGGCGGTGATCCTGACTCTCTGGGGACGTTTGGCAATGCCGAGGGCATCTTTGGTTGGCACACCTGGTGGTGGGAAGGGAGCACTGATAAACATCACGCACGCCAGGCCCCACGACAGAGCATTGTCAGGTGCACATGTCAACCGTGCAGTGCGGTAAGAAGGCCTGGCTTTGACTTTATAAGAAACTGCCATCCTGCCCTCCAAAGTGGCTGTGCCATTTTGCACCAACGATGAAGGAGTTCCAGTTGCTCCGAATCCTCGCCAGCATTTGGTGGTGTCAGTTTCCCTCTCTCTTTCTCTTTTTAAATTGTAGCTGTTCCAATGGGTATGTGATCATATTTCCTTTGATCCTGATTTGCATTTTCCTGACGACTAATGGTGTCGAACATCTTTTTGTGTGCCTATGGACCATCTTTTCTTGTTCTCTTCCTACAGATGATTCTTCTTTCTTGCCCGTTTTAAGCCCTGTAACAATGCTGTGAAGTAGATCTGATAACTCACATTTTAAACATGAGGATGTGGAGATTCTGAAATCTTATAGTACACATGGCAGGTCCCAGGGATCTGTGACCCCTTCCCCACCCCCAGACTCCCTCTAGGCCTGTTGGACGTCAGAGCCCACACTCTGAGCCACATGGAACATGCTGCCACTTTTCTCTCCTTCTGTTCCTCCTTCCCTCTCTCCTTCCTTCCTTCCTTCTTTCCCCCCTCTGTCCCTCATTCTCTCCTTTCTCCTTCAACACACAAGTTCTGTCTTTGAATGTACAAGAAGGAAGGCAAACCAATTTTTTTAAGGAAACAAAGTCTGCGTACTTCTTGATGAATGCTGGCCTACTTAGCTCAGGGGAAGAATTTGAGAGAAGAAATTTCTTTGCTTTTCCTGGCCAGAACTCACACTGAGATGTGGGGGCGGGGGGCGGGGGTTATATGATTAATTTGACAGAGCCAAGAATTATTTGGATGAAACATGGATTGCCACTTGAGCAGGAATGCCGTCCAATGGCAAGAACAGAGGAGTGAAGTTACCAAGGGCCTTACTGGACTCCAAATGAACAGCTTAGCTCCCACTTCCTTGCAAAGTTGAAATATTGACTGTGTTTCCTTGGCCATGACTTAATAATTGCAACCTGTGGCCCAAGGAGGGCTTCGTTCTTCTCTAAATGAGCAGCATGAAAACCCAGTTTAGCAGAGTTAGCATCAGGATATCGTCAACAGCAAAAGAAAGAGCGTAACCACTGGGCTTCTGCTTCATGAAGCTGCCCTTTCCATTGATTCAATAAATTCTCCAAACAAAGCGTCAGGGTCTCCAGCTCTGTCCCTCCCATGCCGTGTTCGCGCCCATAGCCCCATGACCCCTCCTGGGACGAACCGGGAGGATGCAGGCGTGAGACTCCACGAGGGGCATGGAGCAGAAAAGGGGTGGGTCGCGGAACACTGGGAGCCCCCAAATCTCCTGGCTGTTCTCTCACATCCGTTTCCGAATGGCTTAGGGTGCTAGGACCGTCTGATATCTTTTTTCCTTCCTGACACCAAAAATGTGATGTCTTTTCTAATACCATTCAGTTCTCTGACTTTCCACACACCCGCTAGATATCCTACATCTCAATCCCATTTGACATTAACTCCCCAAACTGGTCTAGAGCCCGGAGGTTAGGGTCTCAGTCCCACAAGACTGCCCCTCATTTAGACACCCAGGGACCATCTGGTTTAGGCCAATAAGCTATTAATTCAGGGGTTCCTACACTGCCTCCTCAGGTTTGATAATTCACTCGAACAACTCACAGGACCCAGGAAAACACTTCACTCAGATTTACTGGTTTATTACAAAGGGTACAGCTCAGGAACAGCCAATGTAACAGGCGCGGGGCAAGGTATGGGGAGGGCGGGGAGCTGCCACGCCTTCTCCAGGTGCCACGCTCCCAGCACCTCCCTGTGCTCCCCAGCCCAGAGGGTCAAAAGATTTCATTTGCATTTTTATAACTCGGTCTGCAGCCCCCTCCCTCTCCCTGGAGGTTGGGGGTGAGGCCGAAAGTTCTCCCCTTCTGATCCCACGTTTGGTCTTCCTGGTGACCAGCCCCATCCTGACGCCCACTGGGGGCCTCTCCTGAGTCCCCTCACTAGTATAAATTCAGGTGTGGTGGGAAGTGAGGATGGCACTCAGTGCCGGGGACCCCTAGAAGCGGGTGGAAGGACAGGAGTGACTGGGGGTGGGGTGGGGCCTGAAGGGAGTGCATCAAAGTGGAGGGGGAGCTGCTGGGAAAACGCTGGGACCAGGTGGGCAGCCGGTCAGAGAGTGAGCAAGAGAACAGACTCATGTGGATGGGGGCGCAGGGCCAGGGGAGTCGGTCAGCCCACAATCCCTTCCATCCAGCTGCATCGGAGGCAACCCGAGTTTGATCCAGGGGTCCTACCAGTACAGCTGACTCCAGGGAAGAGACCCAGCCTTTGAACAGAAGCCCTACCCCTTCGAAGTCCCAGGCCTGGGACTCACAGCGTCCCAGCTGCCCCTTCTCCAGACCTGCTGCCCACTTCCCCAGAAGTAATGCTGGGGGGTGGCCTCTGGGACCCTGACCCCCCCACAGAGGCCAAAGGCCCCCATGGTGTCCTGCTAACACCCTGGGGAAGAGGTAGACCAGGCCTGGGTGGTCCTGCAGGAGTCATAACTGAGGCGGTGCTAAGCGCTCAACCACCCAGGTTCCTGGGGAGCCAGAGCCTGGAGACACCATGACTCATTAGCTATTATTTTTAGCTTTATGCCACAGAAGATGTACAGTAACAAGATCAGCTTAAATGTCTTGCTATAAAAAGGATGATGGGTGGGGGTCGGGGGAGGAAAATGGAAAGCCAGATAGACATGGACAAACAGAAACTGAGAGAAAGAAAAGTGTGGTAAGATATTAGCAAGGTTTCCTTTAAATACCATGATTAGGAATAACGTTCAAATATTTCTATAAAGAATATATTTTATTTTTATAATCAGAAAATAATATGTATTTAATAAATACATAAAGCATGGGAAGCCTGAGACAGCCCTCCAGAACTACTGCCAGGTGGGCCCTCTACCTAGTTACCAGCCTTGCTGCCAAGAAGACCGCCCCTTTCCCAGGAATTTCAAAGAAAGTTCTGGAGCCAACATGGGCCACAGATGTACATTCCTGAAACGAAAATGGCCTGGTGGCCAGCTTCTATGATGACGCCTCATCTTTCCCGCTTCTGGTGTTCACGCCATGGAGTCCCCTTTCACTGAATAG
This sequence comes from Smutsia gigantea, assembly GCA_032199065.1. Taxonomy (NCBI): domain Eukaryota; kingdom Metazoa; phylum Chordata; class Mammalia; order Pholidota; family Manidae; genus Smutsia; species Smutsia gigantea. Next base: position 199,530 of record JAVSCE010015854.1, on the reverse strand, counting down.
GGCCGATGAGTGTAACCAAGAGGATTTTAAAGAAATGACAGAGCATGACTTTCAGGCAAGGTCGTAAAGGACATTGTAGCTTCACCTTGTCCATCTTACAACACAGCGACCGAGGCCAGTCGCCATGTTGTAAGGACACTCAAGCAGCCGTACGGAGAGGCTCTGTTGAGAGGAACAGAGGCCTCCCGCCAACAGCCAGCACCAGCGTGGCCACCACATGACTGAACCTCTTGGAAGTGGCTCCTCTGGCCCCAGTCAAGCCTTTGGATGACGGCAGGCCTGGACGGCCACCTCACTGCAGTCCAAGTCCCGAGCCCAGCGAGGCAGCTCCTCCATCCCTGACCTGCACAAACAATGAGATGATGAATGTTTTTTTTTCTTCTTCTTCTTCATTATTTTAAGCCCTGAGATCATTTGTTAAGCAGCAGTAGAAAATCAACACAAATGTTGACTTTGATTAGAAAAGCCCGGGTCAGAAGCTTAGCCCCAGAGTCAGGGCTGTGGGCAATCCTACCCGAACCACAGTCCTGAAAGGGAGGGAAGCTGTGCGACTGTGAGGCTGACGGACTGAACGGGGCCGGGATGCGGGGAGATGAGTGAGGACAGCGCTCGGACAGGGAGGGCTGGATTCTGTCTTCATTATTTTGATATCTTGTTCATCACGGATTTTTTTTTGTACTGCTTCTGATCACATCTTATGGCTCATACCCCAGGCTCTGCATATCTGGCCTTCCCATTTGATTATTAAGAGCCCTCCTGTCAGACAGGGTAGCCAGTACCATCTGTGGCTACTGCACTTGACAAGTGGCTTGTCCAAACTGAGATGTAAGTGTAAAATATACACCAGGTTCCAAAGACTTACTACAAAAAAATAAATCAATCAAAATGTCCATCCTAATTTTTTATGTTGATTACATGGAGAAATGATCTGTAGATATATTTTAGACCCATCTGTCATGCATGTATGTATCATATATTTTAAATATACATTTCTTCATGTGGCCCATATTCTATTTCTATTGGTTGGTACTCTTCTAGAGCCTTCTCTGGCCAACCAGGACTGGTTTTCAGGGATCAAAGGCTCTCTCTCACCAGGAGTGTTTCCTGGGTGCTTTTCAAAAGCCTGTACAGAAAGTGGAAGCTGAACTTCCCTGAGAAACCCAATCTCAAGGATCCTACCTCCTCAAGGCTGTAGGAATGCCCCTGACTTCCACAAAAACAAAGCACAAGGGTGGAGATTGTAAAATACCACCTCCCTGTTTTGCTGATTGTCCCATCACACCTTTCTGCGGTCTGGAGACCTGACCACGCTCTAACACTTTCTCTTCAGAACTCTCTGCCTTTCTAGCTCCTCTTGCTCTGTACTCAGCTGGCTTCTCCTCTCATCCTCCCTACTAGCGGCTCACACACGTGTCTTCAAATACCAGAAGGGTGTTGGGCAGAGTGGGAGGCTTGGAAAGCGCAGGCAGGACCCCTAGGGAGAAGCCGCAAAACACAGGTTTCAGCTGCAAGAGAAAGAAGGCACGTGCCCTGTCACGGCACATGGTGCCCACGTGAGACAGGCCCCCTTGGGGACATGCTGAGTCCATCAGTGTCTCTGTCCGAGCAGAGGCCAAGTGACCGGCATAAAAGATACCGTGTGGCACAGGTTTGCAAACATTCACCAGTACCAGGATCACCCAGCAAGTATGTTCAAAGACAGAGTCCAAGGCCCCACCCCAGAGATTCTGACTTGTCATCCCTGGGATAGGGTCCCACAGTCTGAATTTTTCAAAGGAGATCTAAGGGCCACACTTTGAGATGGTCAAATCCATAGGCTGGCTCGAGTTCACTCTAATAGACTATAGCACTGGGCGCTAAATTAGTGTTTGACGAATGCATAAATGAACAAGTGAATGAATGAATGGATTTGAGCTGTTATTAATACTCCTCCACCTCCTCCTGTCTTGAGTGAGGAAGGCAATATAGCTCTCAGAAAGGAGCCTCTATCTCAGCAACAACACTTTGGGGTTCTCCGGGGCCTGGAAAACTTGTTATCTTCAGCAATGTTATTTGTAAAGGCTTTGCTAACTTAGACCCTGGGAGAGGATTCTTCTGGCCTGAGCATCCTTGGTAGCATTCTCTGATTAGCACTGGGTCTGGTTTAGCACATTAATCTCTGACGACAAACAGGCTGCTTTAATGAGCTCCACCGGCCGTTTGTGTATTCTTCAGCATGAACCACTATGACGGAATCACACAGACTGGCGGCTTAAACAACAGGAATTCATGTCTCACAATCTGGAGGCTAGAAATCCGAGATCAAGGTGTCGGCAGGGGTGGTTTCTCCTGAGGCCTCTCTCCTTGGACACAAAGACTTCCTCCGTGCGTCTGTGTCCTAATTTCTTCTCCTAAGGACCCCAGTCCTTGTGACCTCATTTTACCTTAATCACCTCTTTCAAAACCCTAAATCCCAGTGCAGTCACATTCCGAGGTACCGGGGTTTAGGACTTCAACATATGAATAGGGGGGTGGGGGCACAGTTCGGCCCATGACGATTTGCAACCTGAAATTTCTGATTTCCAAAGAATTGTGGGTCCCCGTTCACTGGAATGGAGCTAACGCCCCCAAAAGCTGCAGCAGTTGGGGCTCCCGCCGACTCCTAGAACTCACAAGGAAGTGCACGTGCTGTGCGAACAGCATAGTCACAACAATGCAGTCACTTCTGTGGTCTGAGGAGGTGGTACACGGGGTTGTCCCTTAGTCACCCCAAGGAGAGGGCCCCATCCTGCCTGCTTCCCTGCCCCACCGAGATGCTTCCCAACGAGAGCCCCTCTCTGGACATCAGCCTTCCCGTCCCTGAGCTTTCTCCCTCTTTTCTTATATCTGGGCTTGGGGAGTTTGGGTCCCTCCAAAGAAGGTTGATAAAATGGCTCACGAAAGTGTTTTTATTTTAATAATCATCAGTACCAGATGCTTCCTCAGTGAGACTCCTCGCTTGAGCTGTGATAAACACAGCAACTGGAAAGTCACTTTATTAAACCATAAATGTTTGCCACAAATCACAACTAAATTAGCCCTTGGTGGAAGCTGCTTAGAAGCCTGGCCTGCTGCTCTCACTCCACAAGGAAGGGAACACTGTCTCATTAGCTTTCAGAATCCCTGATACCGTTCTGATCTACAGGCTTGGATGTACCTGACATAAATGCACAGGCATCGAGGGTGTCCAGGGTGGAGGGGAAGGGAAAAGAAGTCTCCTTGGCTACCAGCCCTCGCCCATCAGTCCCGTCTCCAGGGCCCCTGTCCGTCAGGTCCCGCTGCTGGAGACGAGGAGGGGTGGTCGATGCCCCCCGCACTCCCGTAATGCCTGCACTGGGCAGTGACCACCTGGAGGCCCAACGCTGAAAACCAAACCGCCGGGAGCTTCTCCCCAAGGTGTTTCTGAGAATCCCTTCCTCTCTCTTGGACTCAGTTTCTTCAGCTGTAAAATGAAGGAAATAGGGTGAATCAGTGGTTTTCAAACTGTACTCATGGAACCCTAACAGAGGCACCTCAGAGACCCCTCATGGACCCCGGGGTGGGGAGTCTGAATGGGTGGGCTCCAAACCCCCCACCTTCACTTTCACCCAAATGATACCCCCTTTACTTCTTTTGTATGTTGAGCTCCTGGAGGGGATTTTTTTTTTCTTTAAGTCACCTGAAGCCAAAAACTGAAAAATACCTGATTAAATGGCCTCTGGGGAGTCTTCTGGTTCTGCACTTCACAAGACTGTGAAGTCGGGACCTTCAGGGATCAGAACAGAACTCTCACGGGGAAAGTTAATTCCTGAGCTGTTCCTTAGCAGATGGTCACCTCCTGCCTGTCTGGTGGTAGGGTTTTGTGACTCCACCTGGTATCATAATAAGCCCAGGGCTTGTCACTTATTACCTTGTCTGATTGCTCTTGCGTCCCCTGTAGAGGCTGGCCATGGCAAGTCAGAGGAATGAAGGCACACCTGTGTCACTGGTCTTCATGCCTGTGCCTGTGGCAGACATCACCAATCAATTTCCGTGCTCTCCTGCCCAGCCTGGATTGGGACTCCCTATTCTTCTCTCACTGTTCCTGAGAGCCCCTACCAACTGATACGCGACAGCATGCAAGATACAAGCTCTTTGCCATGCTTTTCTCCTTTCTCCTCCCTAAAAACATGGAGACGGGCCTTGTACGTGATGCTGTTCAAAGCATTTCCTTTGCTGTTTGGGGGGAACTTGGGGAAGTCTGTAGCTGCGGTGGCTCCGGTGTCTCTAGCCTCCTGATATTCACATCCTGGGGTGGTCCCTGCAACACTGAATGGAGCTGTGGAAATGACAACATGACTCCAGACACTAGATCATAAGACGCATCGTGCCTTTCGTCTTGTTCTCTCTCTTGGATGACTCACTCTGGGGAAACTCGCCGTCACGTTGTGAGGACACTCAGGTTGCCCTGTGGGGAGGGCCCATGGTGAGGAACTGAGGCCTCCACCCGCAGCCCACATTTTACTTGCCGGCCGACAGGTGCATGAGCCCCCTTGGGAGCAGACTCCCCAGTCCTGGTCAGGCCTTCAGATGAGTGCATCATCAAGACATCCTGAGTGACCTTGTGAGACACCCCAGAGCCCATCACCCAGCTAAACCACACTCCCATTCCTCACCCACTGAAATTGTATGAGATGATAAAGGCTTATTGTTTTAAGCTGCAAAAATTTGCTAAAATCTCTTATGCAGCCAGAGGTAACTAATACACCACCTGAACCCCCACCTGCCAGGGAGACCCCAGCACAAAGAGAGGCATCACGGCGAGTCGTGGACTGTCATAGATCCCCATACACAGAGGCTAATATGGCTCAAAATAAAGTGGGATGTTAGTAAGAAAACATCCCTCATTTCTCACTATGGTGTTTCTTTTCCTTCTGCCCCTGCCCGTACAAGTATATCTCTGACTGTGTTTATTAGTCAAACCCAGATGGCCTCAGATCTCTCTCACCCCAAGAACCAATCATCTATCAATGATGGGGCCCAAATAAAGAGAAAAGACTGAATAAAAGGCAGAAAAAACAAACATTTTGGTTTCTGCTTGCCCTTTCCCTTTTCATTAAAATACTTATCCATCATGATTATGAATCTTGAACTCTAATGAACCACCGACATTACTGTTGTTCTTTTACTCTGATGTGAGATCTTTTTTATTATTTGTTTGGGCTAAAGCCCAGTCACAGATTTATTGCTTTCCTCATGACTGGTCTTAAAATATTTGATTTAAGCTGTCAGAATGCAAATAACTCCAGATATCCTCATAAACAGACACCAAAGAGGTCTTTATTGTTGGAAAGAAAGTAGTGAATAAGGAATCATGCTGATAACAGTAAGATGGTCTCTGTATTTATAAGAGAGAAAAATAAAAGAAAAACACTCTGAAGAGGCTGAAAGGAGGAGGAAAAGGTATGTGTGTGGGGGAGGAGGTGACAACAGCTAAAATTCCAGTTTTATTTTAAAGTCTAGGGAACTACCCTCCGTTCAGTACCCCTTATACTCCTACTGATCCATGAGGCTTAATTCCCACCTCTCGGGCCTGTCTCTGGAATGTCTTCCCCAGCTGACGCACACGTGTTTCTACCAGGAGACAGAGGACCCCATGACCTCGGACTGAGTCCAGTCTAACAAGCGGCTGGCAATTCTCAACACCCAGCAGCCAGCCTGGCGCCTCGTCAGTCAGTGGAGGTCGCTCAGCGAATGTTTGCCACGTGAACACGTGAATGAAAGATGTGCCCTGTGCAGTGTACCGACCCTTTCACCAGCACGGTCACCTTGGAGTCCAGCCTGAGTCTGGCAAAGGCAAGTGCATCCCCATTCTACTGAGGAGATTATCCAGGTCCGAGAGATTCAGTTAATTTCCCATTAGCACCAGGCTGGTAATTAAGGGTTAAAAGCCAGGTGTCCTTACTTTAGTCCAGGCCCTTTCTTCTCTATAGCAGCAAAGCCAGAAGAGGAGGATGGCCTTGAGAAGGAGGCAGGGTTGAAGTTCAGGAGAGACCTTCACGGGTGAACCTCGCACGTGGCGAAGGAGAGAAGCAGGTTCCCTCAACCTGCATCTGGTGCGCACATCCTGGGATCAACGGATGTTCTACAGAGACGCCTTCTCGGCCACACATGCACCTTCTAGACATCCGCGGCGACTTCAGGATATTCCATTCGCTTCCCCTGACAGCAGCACCCTGGATGTTTGGATGCCGGGGAGGCAGGGAGGAGGCGGCAGGACCCTCTTCCAAAGGGTGGGCCCCGCCTCCTGCCACCTCTTGCCTGGAAGTCTGCACCGGCTCCCCCAACACTCCTTCGTAAGTTGTTCTCAATGAGGCCACATTGGACTTACCTGGGAACCTTTAAAAATGCTGGTGCCCGGGCCCTGCCCCAGTGAGTCTGCGGCTCAAATGCACAGCAGGACAGAGAGCAGCTGCCCCAGGGAGAGAGAGTTTCCTCTAGAAGAACAATCCAGCATCAGAGCCCCCAGGAAATACCTCCATCCTGCTGCTGTTGATGGGGGTGGGGATGGAAGGGCGGGGAGATGATGGAGAACATGGGCGCTAGGCCTTGGGGGCTGGGCATTACCCCAGCCACTGGGCAAATGTTTGTACCAGCAGGCGTGGACTCCAGGTTCTGATCCAGTGGCCTGGGTGGGCCTGGGAGGCGGTGGCTTTGTTGAGACCAATGTGGCTGCAGAGGAACTGGGCTGAGTTCGGACGGAACTCTTCGAGTCTTCCTTCGGCTGTGTCCTCTTTAACCACGAAGGATGAGAGTGCTAATGACTGCTCTTCAGGATTAAATGATGAGCTGCAGGCAGCCATTGCTCTCTGTAATGGGGGAGGACCTCCAGGGAGCTTCCCAGCTCATGGTTAGGGATGCATTTAGATGTCGCTTCTCAGAGCCGGGCTGTCATCGCCGAGGTTGTGCCTGCTCCGGTGGGGAGCTGACTTCCCTTCCGGGTCTGCCAGGAATGCCTCCCGTCACCAGGGTAAGTACATTTGGAGATCCTGGAGCCAATGGACGCTAAGCCCTCTGTGCACAGGCACCGTGCTGGGCTAGGAAGACAAGCACAGGGGCCCTGGTCCAGCAGGTGACCCTGGCGATGCTGCGTGAGGGACACCTCCATGGTTGGGGAGAAGAGAACGGCAGTTGGGGTGTAGGGGCACAGGGGCTGCGTGGAAGATACAGCCTTGGAGGAGGGACCTGGGGGAGAGAAGAGTTCTCGGGTAGACCCAAGTGTCACAGAGATGGGACAGAGTGGTGGAGGCCAGGGAGACAGCCCTAAAGCTACAGAGAGGGAAAGGACCTGGGTATCGTGTGACAGGGCAGGGGCCTGACCTCAGGGCTGGATGCCAGGGCAGGGGTGTAGGCCATGATCTTAAGAGCAACAGGAAGTCTTTGAAGGACTTAAATGGTGATGAAACAAAAACAGATGGGCCCTTCAGAAGAGGGGCTGGCAGGAGGGGACCTCACCTCCCACCCCGACTGGGTGGACTAAGGCACAGGCTCCTCAGTCCAGAGGCTGGGCACAGATCCTGGTTCTGTCACTTCCTGGGGTGGCACTTTGGGCAAGTCCCCCACTTCTCGGGGCTCCTGTTCCCTCTGTTGTAAAATGGGGAACAAAGGTGGTATGTGGCACATGCAGTGCAGGGGGGCGGGCATGGAAGTCTCATCACACATGCGAAATGTCCACACGATACCTGCCCTGTGATGACCTCCTATGAGCGTTAGTCTCATCACCATTATTATCCCCCTTCAGCTCCAACACAGTCCCCAACATGCCCTGATGTTCAGAACATATGAATGAAAGAACGAGTGAGTGAATGAAGTCCAGTCTCATTTTATAGACATAGTGCTGCCAGCGTTCATGTTCACGGAGTCAAAGAATGAACTTCACAAACACTCAAAGTAGGAGAGCAAGTAAGAGGCTTTTATTTAGAGATAAAGTAAGAGGAAAGAGCTCCTGGCTTGCCCCGGGAGGGGACAAGAGAGTCCAGGGGGAGTGTGTTGTCTAGGGGATTTTCTAGGCGGTTGAGAGACAGAGGGCTAGGGATGCAGACCCGCTAAATGGTCCCCTAATGTTTATTTTTGAAGAGACACGAAGTTTCTTCTCAGTCTTCTGGGTTATTTTGCAAAGTTATTAACACAAGAAATTTACGGCTTTGATTCTTTCCCAGGATAGCAGCTTCTTGGTCTGGGACCATATCAATCAAGACTGCCTGCCCTGCTCCCAAGGTGGGCTGAGTTATTGTCTGTTATGTTAAGAAACTTACTTTTTGACTTCTTGGGTTTTAAAATGCAATCTTATCTCTAAGATGGAGTCCTTCCTGTTTTTACTATGTTGTTTATGACTGGGATTGCTTGCCATTATTAATTGCCCAGGTTGCAAATCATTTGATTTAGGGCTGGAGGAAGAAAAGCAGCATCCGGGTACAGTTTAAGAAAATAAGCTGGGCCTTTTAGCAGGCTAAAGTAAATCTTACAATGGTATGTTCTAATTGACACAGTGAAAACACAGGCTATGCTGAGATACTTTCTTATCTGGGGGATATTCAAGCATTTTAGGCCAAGTTACTCCTGGCTTTTTAGTTTTAACTAATCTTACTGAAGAATGCTTATATTCCTAGTTTGATATTTTTACTTTAGAGAATTAATGTGATTCTGCCTTTGCTTAATTGTTTAACATGGAGTTTTGGTAGGGGTTCTTTTCTGGAGACCCTCACCCTGCTCTGTCTAAACCCACAGCCCCTGTCTCAGTAGCACATGAGAAGGTCAGGTCAAAACTCTGGACCAAGGCAATGTAGGTGCCAAGGGGCATATTTGAGACACAGATTTGTGTGATAATCATTAAGGGCCAAAGTAATAACCCAAGCCCTCCAAGGGGCTTCAGGGCCTTCATCAAAGTGCTTTTAGCAGAGACACAATAAATTGATGGTCCAAATGGGTATTCTCTCTGAGTTATACCATGTTTCAATATTTTAAAATTCTCGTATTAGTCAGTATAGGAGAGGCTTTGCACAGTAACTAAAGAACCCTAACATCTCAGTGACTTAACACAATATAGATTTCTTTCTAGCTTACAGTGTCTGTCCAGCAGAGATAGGCAGGGCCAGGGAGGGGCTGGCTGTGTGTCCTGCATGCAGTCACTTGGGAATCCAGGCTGATGGAGGCGTTCTCGATCACCAAGACGGGAAGGAGCGAGACTGAAGGATCACGCCTTCTCTTCAAGGCCTCACCTTAGACATGATACATGCCACTCCATGTACATCGTTGGCCAGATCCAGTCACACAGCCAGGCCTAACAGCAAGGGTGCAGTTTTCATGAACTGAGGAGAGGAGAACAAGAGACTGGTGAACACTGGTGATGTCCACCCCAGTTCTAATTACCTTTTCTAGCTAGAATATTTAACGAACCAGTACACCTCATTCTGCAGCTCGGGAGATCAGATTTTCAGAGATCCAATTTGAACCTTTCTGTGCTTCCTCTTCTCTTCAGTAGGGGACTCCTTTTTGCTCAACTGACGTCTCTATTTCTGTAGCTTACGGAACTACAGGCAGAGAGCATTACAGATTTACTGTGGACTTTGCTGTAGGCTTTATGCTTCGATTTTAAATCCACACTCATGTCCATGATAAGGCTGTTATTTCTTTATTTAACTAATGTTTTGGTTACCCATACAAATTTGAATGGGGATTGGGGGGTTAAGTTAATCTGATGACACTATCTTTGCTTGCTATACAGTGGAACTTACAATGTCAGTTGGTCTGAATGAACAAAATTTATAATGTATGCAGCAGTTGACAGCTTGAGCCTAACTGAACACAAATTTATAATGCCATCCAGTGTTGTAATTAAAACATGGCAAAATTAGCCCATCTAATATCGTCTATACGCACACTCTCACCAAGTCATCAACGGCCTTTGTTTTGTATGGTCAATTACCTTTCAAAGTGGAATCCTCAGAAGACCACCAAATGAATCAAGATGAAAGGAAACCAAGGCTGCTCTAAACTGACAAGGAAACACTTGGAAAACTGTTTTCAAACAATGAGAGAAATTAATTCTCCAAGGTGATGATTTGGGGTTGCCATTAGTCCTGCATGTGATTTGAATGACCACAGGATTGTGGGCCCACGGAGGCAGCTCAGATGTGTAAAAGGGAATTGTCCATGTGCCTCTGTCAAGAGTCCAAGCCATGCAGGAAAGAGAAAACAGGTTGTTCTTCCTCCTAACCAGTTCCTTAATGATGACACTAAACGGGGGTAAATCATTGTTTTCAGGCTTCATCAACTCCAATTGGTCTTTGCAGTGTGGCAACTTATTCTATCATGAGGGCATCTTCAGGTCTGAAATTACATTTGGAGTCTAGAAACTCTCCATCCACAAATATTTTAAAAGGAGATTTAAAGAAGTGCCTGCTAACAGTGCTGGTGTTGGGGAAACTGTTCTCACCATCAGGGGCTCATGTTTGTGTTTTTATCAGCCTGCTGCTGTGGTAGAGTGGGGGGCTCTTTCCATTCAGAAAAGGCAGAGGAAGGGATGAGCTAATAATGAGATGTCCTAGTTGCTTCCCTAATTTAGGAGATAAACACCAATCTGTTCTAGGCAGGGCTCCCCACCCCGAGCCAGCCCCACGCTCGCCCTACTGTCCCCTGGAAGTGTCGGGTTGAACTGAGAGTTAGCCAGACTCAAGGGTAAGACCCCAACTTCAAGTTCGGAGGTTTCCCAAAACCACTTTCAGGTTCAATAATTCACTAGAACAACTCACAGGACTCACACTTATTATTACAGTTGTAATTGCACAAATACAAATTAGATATACACAGATACAAAGAGATACAAATTAGAATGAGCCCGCAGAAGGCTTTGGTTTTTGCATGGGACTAAGTCTGGGAGGGGTCCAGTTGTGAAGCTTCTGTCATCTTCTCACTGTGGAGCCCTGGACGGCATTACCCCCTCCTGCTATGATGTGTGACAATACTCAGTATATTGCCAACCAGGGAAGTTCATCTAAGCTTCAATGTCCAAAGTTTTTATTGGGGTTTCATTGCATGACTGAATCCCCGGCATGTGGTTGAACTCTGTCAGCCCCTTCGCCATCCCCAGAGGTGAGGCTGATAGCACATGGCTCAAAGCTCCAATTCTCTAGTCATATTACTGGTCATTCTGGTGTGGTCAGCCTCCACCCTGAGTCATCTCCTTAATTTAAACCATCTAGGGGCCCACCAGAGTCACCTTGCCAGCAAGAATGATCAGAGGTGGAGTGAAGAGCTGTCATAAATAACAGGGGCCCTTCTATCACCTGGGAAACTCCAGGGGCTTAGAGGTGCCTCCCAGGAGCCAGGACAAAGGACAGGTCTCTCCTTAGGGGAAGTCAGAGTCCTTACTACACGTTACATTTGGAATGTGATTTGGAGCCCTAGGGGAAGACCTAAGTGTTCCTCATCTGGGGTTACCATTGGGCAGGCCAGCCAGAGAGGCCCCGAGGGATCAAGGTAATCTCCCCTGGACCCCCAGCTCAGCCAAATCACACACACACACACACACACACACACACACCCATCACATCCCTCCACTCTCTCACACCTGGAGCGTGAGCCTACCTCCCACAGGGCCGCTGCTTCGACACAACAGCCAGAGTGATCTTTGTAAACGTGCGCAGATGGAGTTGTTCCTCAGCTTAACCCCTCTGTTGACTGGCCGGCACACCTCCAGCAACACCCACATCATCCACCCGAGAGCAGGCTGTACAGCCCGCATCTCCCTGCACCACCCCACTCCCTCTGTCCATTAAAGGTGTCCAGCCCAGGTTCCTCCTGCCTGGCATGCTCTGCCCCTCACTGAGAGGCCTCCCCAGCGACCCAGCTGCGGCAGTATGCCCCAAACCCTGTGTGCTCTTGTGGCCTCGCTTTTGGATCTGTCGTAGCCTCTGTCATTCTCTAGTCGTGCTTCTCAGCAGCCATGCCCACTCCCACAACTCCACAGCCTGAAGTCTCATGTCATCGGGCAGGCCCCCTCACAGCCACCAGCCACAGGTGAAGATGATCATCTGAGCAGCTGGGAATGGGGGGTGGTTCCTGGGACCACACTGGCCAAGCAGGGGGAGGCACCAGGGGTCAGCCTGCATCTGGACTCCAACACGCCTGGACACACAGCAGCAAGGAGTTTATGATCCACCCAGAAATCAGGCCCCTGCTCTCGGCAAAATGATTATTCTCTTTCCTGGCCTTTTCTGCAGGTGACTTAGATGATTCCAGTGGCTATATCCTGTGGGGACATCCCATGGGTATGTCCTGCCCTTATTCCTTCCCTATATGCAAAATACACAGGCAGCCGACCCTCATTTCTATAGATGATAGCTTGGAAAGGCTAGTAATCGCACGTCTGTTCACAACACAGCCTTGGAGTGCATTGAATTGTGTTCTTTCACACCCCAGGTTCCTTTATCTGATGACAAATCGGGGGCTCCTATCTAAATGAAGGTAAATTAAGTGACATTTTCCATCAAAGGCAAATATGCCCACCCTGTGCCTTTGAGTCAGGCTGCTTGGGAGCATCTGAAGGGCTCTGTCAAGGTCATGGGTCCTGAGGACTTGCTGGGATGAGGGAGCAAGTCACGCCCCATGTCCCCAAATCCAACAGGGACAAAGCCACCCTGAAGTGTGGAGATCAAGCTGAAAGACAATCTGTCAGCCAGAGAAAAAAAACCTGGCAACTGCCAGCACTGGGTCAAGGGCAGCCATGGGCTCCAGGGGACCCAGCCCAGCAGCTGTCCTGCATTTGGCTGGGATGCAGGCAGAGGATGAACAATGACAGTGTCTTGCCATGCAGGGACCCCATAGTTATCACGACAATCATCAGAGCTGCTGCTTAAGAGCTTGCACCAGGCTGAGTACTCGGTGTCCATAATCTCTTTCACTTTGCACAGATTCCCTACAAGGTATATGTTATTACTGCCGCCTTATAGATGAGGAGATAGGCTCAGAGAAGTTAAGTAACTTGCTTAAGGTCAAAGTCAAAGCTGCAGTTCACACTCAGCCCTACAGATTCCCAGCCTGTGAGCCATCACCACTGTGTTCACAGCCTCCTAACTGGACTCTAGGAAGATGTCGTAGAGTCACGAGGCTGTTACGCCTGACCTAGACCTCCATGGGAGACCCTTTGACTTCTCTGACTCCTTTTTCCTCCAGGAACCAGCACCAAGGACCCAAAGTCTCAGCGTGACAAGTGGAATCCACACCCGGACCCTGGAATGTTTGTTGATGAGGGCAGAGTACAGTATTTGAATCAGACGGACCTAGAATCTGATACTGCCTTGCTCACTGTGCAGCTATGAGTTACCTCTCCTCCCTGACCTTCAGGCTCCTTATCTGGGACGTGATCATCACGTATCCATTCAATTCCTTCTGAGGACAAGACGGAGAGCAGATGGGTGAGGATGTGGAACAACTGGAGCCCTCATACACTACAGGTGGGAATACAGTGGTGCAGCCACTTTGGGAAACAGTGGCAATTCGTCAAAAAGTTAGATAAGTATATCCCTTAAAAAATGAAATATAGGTCCACACAAGAACTTACACACAAATGTTTATAGCAGTGTTATTCATAATAGCCAAACAGTGAAAACAAGCTAAATGTCTATCAATGGATGAATATATAAACAAATTGTGGTACATCCATTCAATAGAATACTATTTGGCAATGAAAAGGAACGGCCTAATGACCCATGCCACCACATGGGTGACCCTAGAAAGAACGATGCTCAGTGAAAGCAGCTAGACAAAAGCCACATGTTGTATGATTCCATTTATATGAAATGTCCAGAACAGGCAAATCCATAAAGATAGGAGGGAGATTAGTGATTTTCAGGAACGTAGGGAAGCGGGAAATGAGGAATGACTGCTAATGGGTAATTTAAAATGTTTTGGAATTAGATAGTGGTGATGGTTGCATAATCTTGTGACTATACAAAAAGCCACTGAACTGTACACTTTAAAACAGTTAATTTTTTGGTATGTAAATTGTTTCAATTTAAAAGTTTTTCAGAAGTAAAGGGATAGAAGATGACTCAGAAAACTATAAAATATTATCACTGAAAGAAATTATGGAGAGAGATACTCTGTTGAGATGAGAAGAATCAGTATTGTAAAAATGACAGTTGCCTCCAGATTGATCCATAGATTCAGAGCATCCCCTCCAAATCACCCAGTCCTCGCCCAGGCTCCCACACAGTGCAGGAGTCCCTGCTCTGAAGGAACACCCGCCAGCGTGCTGCTGAAGGATGGAGAGCACCGGGCGTGAAATCCCTGTGAGGCCTCCCTTTGCACAGCTGCAGGCAGCGCATCCAGGGGAGCCCCACTCCAAAGCCTCCCTGGATGGACCTGCACTGTCCACCTGCAGCAAATCCTGCTTTCAGTGCGGCAGCCTGCAGGTGCATCTTTCCTGTCAGAGCCAGCACGTCCAGGCTTCCTCCAGCTCCTTCTGCATGACCCATATCCTAATGAGTGCTCCCAGCATGCTCCTCCAGTGCCCTATGGGCCAGTCTGCCCAGCTGATGACAGTGCAGTTGGAGCCTTGGGAATGGATCCAGAGAATTGATGGAGGGCTGAGTTCAGGACCAGGTGGGGCCCAAGACTGTCTGCAGATCCTGTGCTGGTCCCCAGGGACATAAGCCTCAAAGCTCCACTGCAAGTCCAGGAAGGCTTCCTGGAGGAGGGGCCTTGAACATTCCAATACTCACTCCCAGCTGCCCCTATCCTGACCACTAGGCAATGTGGGTGTTCAGGGTTTGCCACTTGGCAGTCAGCCATCATCTGGTGGCAGCGCCCAGAGTTTGTTTTGACAAACCCCCCTTTCCACTGGACATGGTCTGGCAGGCTTGTTAATCAGGGCTTCCTGCCTGCCCTGGCCAGAGGTCACACACGTTACCCCAGCAGACCAGGCCAGCCGGAAGTTAAAGCAAGCGGCACCAAAGGCCCAGATGGGGAGCTGGCAGAGGTGTGTCCTTTGGGGCACCGGGCAGGGCTGGCTGCTGGTGGGCTGTTGGGACACACCCTTCCCAGGCCCGGGGATGCTCGGGATCCTCCTCCATCTCATGCCTGTGGTGCAGGAGGGAGAGGGGCTGCCCATCATTTCTGGAAACAGAATTTAACGGGATGGATGCAAAACGTCAGTGCGTCAGCTCCACAGCGCCTGCCTGCAGCCTGATGGGCGCTACCAGCTCTTTCCCCCTCCATCCCAAATCCACCAGGGATGGGCCATCTCAGGGAGCTGGAGTGCCCTGTGCCCACCACCCTGCACCCAGGGCCCCAGCCTCCTCTCAGGCCTGCAGCATGCCGAGGCCTCTGCCCCGGTGCACCCTGCTTCCCAAACCCGCTTCCTGATTCGTCTTCTCCCAAACGTCCAATGTGCCCTAACGTCGATGCAAGAGACCCTTTCTGCAAGGGATGTCACACAGCTCCCTGGTGCATCCTGGTGAGGAGCCTGCGCCTGCTTGCCTTGATTAAGCAAGTTAATTACTTGCCAAGTTGACGGCCTGATGAGGTCTCCTGCTCGGAATGCCTCTGGGTTTGCTCCAGATCCTTGAAGCCCTGGGTCATCCCTGACTCCCACACACAGGACCCAGCTTGGGGCTCTCTGAACATCCCAGAATCCCCCTGTTCATCATTTAGCCAAGAAATCTGTGGCAAGATGAGTCCTAGTCTGAGTGGGGACAGTCATAAACCCCAAGACACAAGGGAGGGAGCAAGTGAGCTCTGAAAGTGTTTTCAGCAACAAATGCACCTCATTTGTCCATGGAAATCGCTCTTCTTGTTTGCTTCGTACCTACTGTGTGCAGTGTGGGGATGATGCAAGGGTCTCTGAGATACCCACATAACAACACAGGCATTTGCTGAAATGGTTTTGGCTCCAGAACACAGATCACCCCTCGGTCCATTCCCTTAATTCCCCTCCTGTAGCAGGCTCAGCCTGGCTCATTTGTCCAGACCCATGTTGGGTTTTTAGTGATGTGAGAACAGACATCACGCAGTCCCGTCATCCTCTATGCATGTGTCTAAGCCCTCTGCACCCAGGCCCCACAAACTCTCTAGAATAGGGCTGTTTTCAGGGCAGCTTCTCTGCCGCCAGCAGAGGGCCTGGCATGCAGAGTTCTGAGTGAATTGGCTAATAGTTGACAAGGGTGCCTGCTGGGCAAGCCTTCTGTACACACTTGAGGCCATGGGCCCTTGACTTCAGTGGGGGCCGGCCAGCTCGAGTCCTGCAGGGGCCCACCTGAGCAGAGAGCTTCCAGCTCACGAGCGTACTCAACAGGGACCTCCAATTGCAATGGTTCCTCAAGCCCCCCAGCCAGGAACCCTGCCGTGCAGTCCACAGGGTTGACACCCAGCATGGAGCTCCATCCAGAATGGGGTGTTAACCAGCAGCCTCAGCAATGGGGCATGGAAGCCATTACTAGGCGCGCCGAGGCTCCACTCAAGGGAGTGGGGACTGCCCTGCTGCCTACAGGCCAATCACAACAAAATTAACATGCTGGGGCAGTGTCAGGGCCCTCCCCAGGACTGCAAGGTCGGGCACACAGCAGCTGACACCACTGCTTCAGGAACTCATCTGCATTTGTCTATCCGCCATCCAACCCAGAACTTGGAAGAACTCGAGGACTCAGAGCTGGGCATGCAGCAGAAGCTCACTAGATGTCTATGGAGGCTAAAATGCTCCTCATCTGTCTGTGTTGGTCCCCCATCTGTAACACCCATCTCTTCCTCCCTCTTGCAGTTTCCTGAGGGATCCCCCATCAGTGACATGAGGCCAATGGCTTAGCACAGGGAGGCTTGGCTGCCCTGGCTCGGGAAGCAGAAATTTGCATGGGGCCACTCATCTAATTTCAGTTTCCTCATCAATAACATGGCAATATTTATAGTCCTCTTCCCGTTGCAAGTGCAAGAAATCCAAGTTCAAACATCCTTAAACAGAAATGAAAACTTAGGGGTTCAAGTTACTAAAACATTCAGAGTAAGGACTTCAGGCATGGGTGGATCAAGGGGCACAAGCACGGTTGTCAGAGTTTGTTCTCTTGGCTGTGCTATCCTCTGGATCACGTGGCTGAGCTCCTTCCGTGCCTTGTGTTTGAAGTTGCACTCCACAAAAGCAGGTCTTAGACAAATACTTGAGTGAAAATCATTATTTTGGGGAGATTTGGGAGATGAGAAGTGAGGCAAGGAAGAGAAGCAGCCAACGCAAGTGTGTTACCAAGCAAATTGCCTTGCACGGGCACATGAGGCTTAATCCCACTGGGGAAGCCTGAGGGACTATTTAGAATATGCTTCAGGGTAGTTCTGCCTGAAGGGTGAAGAAGCAAGAGTATTTACCCACCGTCACCTCATCACCCATCAGGTTGAGGGCTGCTAATGAAGGTGTTACCTCCTGAATGCCTGAAGAGCTCCTTGCTGAGGGTAGGAAAAGCTCTCAGCAATGCTAGAGTTTGCTCTGATTGGCACAACTGGTTCACATTCCCATCTCTGAGCCAATCGCTAGGGCCAGAAGCGTGGCACACACTGATTGGCTGGGTGTAAGTCACATGTCCCTGCCTCCGTGAAATAGGCTACCTGGTTGTATTTTGGTCACACGTTCACTCCCAGGGCACAGCACACACTGATTAGCTGAGCCCAGATCACATCTTCACCCCAGTTCCTATAGGTAGGGACTACCTCTGCCACTATACAGCCAGAGATTGGGAAAAGGGATGACTCTCCAGGGAGTATTTTAGCCAGAAAAAAGGGGAGTGGGAGTGGGGAGGGCAGAACCATAGATGTCACCCCACGGCTGCATTAGATTAGCTGGGAATTAAGGACAGTCAGGTGGGGAGTGGGGAGCATAAGGCTTGGCATCTAACAGACACCTGGGGCCTGGGGCACATCCCTCCAACCGTGGCTCCCCTCCATGCCCTACAGCGTCAGGAAGGCAGCACCCCAAATCTAACATCTTGTTTTTCCCTTCTACAAGCTTTCCTTTTTCTCCACCAGAGCTTTGCGTTTTGCTGAATCTTTTTATGCAGAATAGAAAAAAAAAATGAAAAAAGGCTTTAAGTTGGACAGTGTCTTCCGATGAAGTCCTTGTGCCTGTAGCCCTCACAGACCCTCAACGTGCGCCAGCCTGCCCGCTCCCTGGACGGGTCAGATGCCCTCAGGCCAGGCAGCAGACCCACAGTGGCAGGCGTGCGGTGAGGAGGCAGCTGCTACAACGGTCCCAGTTTACTCAGCAGAAGCCCCCCCCAGGCATGAGTGAGTGTCCTCTCTCATTTGGCCATGTCAAAGGGAATTAAATTCTGCAGCATTGCAGTTCAGGCAAAACGTCACTGCAGATTTGCCAAAGGCTAGCCAAGTCTTCATGGGATTATTTTTTCACCCAGCGCATGTTTATTATGTGCCTAACCATCCTCCAGGCACTGTTCTAGGCAGTGGGATACAGCCGGGAACAGAGGAGCAAAAAGCCCTGACTGACTTCATGGAGCTAACATTCTAACGGGGATAACAAGAGTAAACATAGTAATTCAGTAAATTATACGGTATGTTAGAGATTGCAAATGCTATTCAAAACTAGATCAAGGTAATAGGAGCACAGGGTATAGGGAGGGGGGTAGAATTTTAAGAGGGATGGTCAGAGTGGGCTTTGTTGAGAAGGTAACATTTGAGCAACCATTTGAAGAAAATGAGGAAATAAGCCACATGGGTGTCTGGGAAACTAGTGTCCAGCAGAGAACAGCCAGTGCAAAGGCCCTGAGGTCAAGCAGCAGAGAGACCACTAGCAGAAGTGGCTTGAGGAAAGAGGACAGAGGTCAGAAGAGGGGACCTGTTGGCCCTTATAAGGACTTTGCTCAGTGACATGAGCCTTTGGAGGGTTTTGCACAGACAAGGAAGAGGGAAAAGGAACCTGACCCATCTTATGCCTTCCCTCTGGCTGCCCGGCTGGGCTTAGATTGCAGGGACAGAACTGTACACAGGAAGTGCTAATGCAGTGATATGGGTGCTTGGATGAGGGAGGGGTGGAGGGTTTGTTTGGAAGGAGGAGCCCATGGGACTTACAGCCAGATTAGGGAAGGAACCTTAGGGGAAGAGGGAAATGGAGGAGGCCCAGGACTGGCCCTGAGCGATGGAAAGGGCAGAGTTGTATTAACTAAACAGAGAGGTGGGATGAGGTGTGCGGAATTCAGTCTGGGAGTCTGGAAATCTCAAGCCGTGTAAGTGGACATTGAAGTGACTGGTCAAAAAGGCAGTTTTACATGTGAGTCTACCGTTTCAGGGGAATACCTGGCCCCAGGGGTCCATTTAGGGGTCATCGATGAATTGGTGGTTTTAAAGATCACCAGGGGCGGGAGTGTCGTCGAGGAAGGGGTCCAAGGGCCCAGCCCTGGGCCCAGATAGGAGGGCATTGAGGGGTGGGGAGTGATGGAGAAGTCGGCCTGCCAGGTGGGAGGCCAGCAGGCGTGCAGTCCAGAAAACTGGGAAGAAGTTCTCCCCTGAGGCCAGAGAGAGCGGCTGTACAGAAGGTGGCTCGGGGCGAGCTGGGCGAGGGCTGAGAGGGGATGTTGGATTGAGCAGCAGGTCACGGTGCAGGCAAAACCTCCCTGGACGAGAAGCAGGTAGGAGAGTCATTGCAGAGCTGCGCAGGAAGATGGGCGCTGCTGGCGCTGGGGACAGGCGGTGTCTCAGCAGGCGGGAGGGCTGGCATGGCCCCATCCACACTGCAGAGCAAAAGGGAAGGGCGCCTTCCTGACGCCAAGTCGTGCCTGGCGGCTCACGTCCTGGGGGCTTTTACCAAATTCAGAAGAAATCCAGGCGGCCCACGAGCCACCAGGAGCCACCCCCAGACAGATGTCGCTGCTGTTTGCCCGTGACTCCTTCAGGCTGATGCAGGGCCTGGCAACCCGTTCCTGCCCCCTCCCTCCCCCTCCCTAGCTGAATAATTTAAGCGCTATTCTAAGTTCAAACCAAATAAAGCAATTTAGAGTGACTAATTCCTTGTGAGATTTATGTTCCCCAAATGTCTTGCTGGTAAAGATGCCGGGAGCCATTTATCCCCCTTATTTTCAGCTGTTTGGCTTGTGGAAGGAACTGAGGGGGCCTCCTTTCCCACAGCCCAGGGAGCAGTGTGGCCATGGGTGAGCCTCCCCCGGGCTCTCTCCCAGCTCAGCGTGGGGCTCCAAGAGAGACAGCTCGATCTGCAGTATACAGCGCAGTGAGGGGATGGTGTCACCCGTGCGGCCATTCACAAGGCCACTTCAGGACTTCACAGCTGGAGAGGGTGCTGAGCTGGGCTGATCCAGAGACCCCGTCCCAGAGAAGGTGTGATGTGAGCAGGACCCCGAAGACCAGGGGCTTTGGAAATGTGACAAGAAGCTCCAGGTGCACCTGCCAAAAGGCTTGGGGTGAGCATACACAGGAGGAGGGGCTGGAAGAACATGCGTGGGGCAGGGAGAGGGGGTGGCGGGCGGGAGAGGAGAGAAGGACTCTTCCCCCATCCCTGACCTCCACAAGCCCTATGTTATCTCTGCCTGCTCAAACCTTCCTGGCTCCAGGACAGTGCTCTGTCCTTCTCTGGGTCGCCGGTGCCTCATCTTTCCCTGTCCCCAGTCCTGTCCCCACCAGGTTGCGAGCATCTGTGTCCAGACTGGCCTTCCCCTCGACTGGACACTCCTTGCCATGTGGGAGTCTGGAAGAGGCATCTGGCAGAGGGAGGAGCCAGAGCAAAGGCCCTGAGGTCCAGCAGGCTTCCATGTGTCTGCACAGCAAGGAGGGAGGTAGCCGGAGAAGTGGCTGGGCCTGGGTCTGGACCATGTCGTGCTCAGCACAAGGCTGGCCCAAGTGGAGACGTGGTTCTTGTAATAGCCTCATCGGGTGGAGGGTATTTCCTTTAGGATGGGACTGGGGGTGGCGGAGCTCCTGGAGACCCCAGCAGTTCTGGGTCATGCTAGGGAAGGCACTGGAGATGGGGACAGGGACCTGGAGCTCTGTACATCTCAGCAGTGGGCTCTGACGTAGGGCAGGAGGCAGAACGTGGACTCCCCTGTGGACCTTCCAACCTGTGGGAAGAGCCAGATCTGCAGGTGTGGACCCGGAGGCTTCCACGCAACTGATAAATGGTGCTGCTTTGTTCCCTCCAGAAGGAACCAGGCGCCGGGGCCAATGGAGGAGGGAAGCCGTGATTCCTAAGGGGCCACCACAGGAAACAAATGTATTGAGCATGGTTTGTGTGCTAGACGCACCCCCACAGGACTGTTAATGAACAAAAATCTTGGAGGCAGGCAATCCATCTTCACCTTAAAAGTGGGAAATAAGCTCAGAGAGGTTGCGTGACTAGCCAAATCACACAGTCACACAGCATGTGAGTCACTGAGTTGGGATTCAAATCTAGATTTATCTGACTTCTAAGAGATTCTACCAGCTCACTAATTGGTATCAGCTCCCGATCTCAAGGAATGGACACTTAGAAATTGGAGAAAACATTAGATTTTCACCTTGAAGGGATGATTCTTCTGTCCCCAGAGTTCAAAGGGCCCTCAGTTACTCTTCCTACTGTCATATTTCCCAGGATGAATCAAAGGCACTAAATTTATCGTGTTTAAAGCACTTCTCAAGCATCCCAATAAAGTCTCTGATTTATAGCCGATACTTTGTTTTAAACACATTACAAATGATAAAAATCAGTCCTGCAAATGCATCTCAAGAGAAACCACATTAAAGGAAGAGAAGAAGCGGTGAGATTAGATGTTGCATTAAAAGATAGAGTGATGGATTAAGGCCCAAAGTGTAAATTTAGTGTGACTTGCCAGAAAAAGTCGAGGAGGAGGGGAGCAGTAAATCCAAAGTGACAATCCATGTACAGTGTACCAATATCTGTCACTTTTACTATTCTTTGTTCAAAAGTTGTAGATGGGTCATTATTTAAAAAAAAAAACAACAATGTTCAATAAAGCTTAGAAATGAAAGCTTCTTGTTCTCCTAAGGATACAGGCTAAAAACCTCAAATCCAACCCACCGTGTCAGATCGCACAGATTACATAAGGGAAGCTTCTTCCTGTCATGTCCAGAAACCATTCCAAACCCAGGAAGAGTGGAAAAGACTCTTGAATATCCCAGATGATGCCTGGGAAGGCAGGGAAAGGTATGTGCATGGCTCCAAAGTGGCAGAGCCCCACACCATCAATGCTGGCACCGTCATTGTAATGGTAACAATGACAATGATCAGAGGTCTAATATTCCTCTCACTCACTCATTAGAGGCTTCTAAGAGCGCAGGTGGCTGGAACCCAGGTGTGCGGGCTCTTCTTTGCCTTGGGAGGGCGCAGGTACTGGTCGTGGTCAGAGATCCTGGAGTAGTTTGGATCATGGTTCTCAGTTCTTCCCTTCCTGTAACTGGATAACCCACCCATGCCCTCTGCTCTGCGACTGGTTGGTCTTCCCGCTGTGCGTGGAGCACACATCCCGCTGTGTGATTTCCTTCAGCAGATACAGTATTAGCAGAGGCTTGAAACGTGCTTGTGTTTCTAGAACAATGAAGTCGCATGGAGCCGACCTATGCGACAGACCTGAACTCAACACACGATATAGCGCCAGGCCTGGGTGAGCCGGGCCCAGACATAACCCAGCTGACCTGCAGACCCGTGCACAAGAACAACAAACACGTGTTGCCTTCAATCCCTGGGACTTTTGGGTAGCTTGTGACACAGCATTATTGCAGCAAAAAACGGATACTGACCCTCAGTTGGGCCTGAAGGGCTGGGTGAATCCACACGTCCTCCCCGTTGCCCAAGCAACTGCCCCATCTTTTGTCTTCCCACTCAAAGCTGATTCCATCCATCAACCAAAGTGGGCACTTTTTAAATATTCTGTTTATTGAGGCATAATTCACATGCAATGAGAGGCACATAGTTAAGGGCATAGTTCAATTGGTTTTGACAGATACGTCCGGGTAACCACCCCCCAAATGTAGCTGTAGAACACAGAAACACAGACCATCCTTCTTTAAATTTCTAATTGTTTCCCCTTCCCCCCCCACTGCTCATTTTTATCTTTTCCCATAGTACCTATCACCTTCTAACAACTTAACTGGTTTTTATATCCATTTAGTTATCTATTTTTACTTATTTACAACATTATTGTTTATGGTCTTCCTCCCTAAAACAATGTAAGGTCCACAAGGGCAGAAAGGACTGTATCTCTTGCTCACAAATGTATCCCTAAGAACCTAGCATAGGGCCTGGCACATAGTAGGTGCTTAGTAAATATGTTTTGAATGAATGAATGAAACCTCACTTTACAGATGAAGACAGTGAGTAAATTGCCCAGGGAAACTCCATGCGTTGGTGGAGGCATGAGGATTTGAACCAGGTGGTCTGGCTCCAAAGCTATGTGAGCTCCAAAACTGTGTGAGATATTAAAAAATGGTTTGTTATTTTAAGCTAGTAAGTTTTGGGGGTAATTTGTTAGGCAGCAATAGATACCTATGCACACAGCAGGAGATAACTGAAACAGGGGTCTCTGGTAGCACTCCGTGGGCAGTCGATGTCCCGGGACATGACATGGCAAGTGGCCTCTGCTCCAAGCTCCCCGGAGTGTCTCCCTGCTGTCCTGGCTCCCCTGGAACTCCCAAACCTTCTCTTGATCCCTCTATTACAAGGGAGTCCTCCCTGACCTGGCAGGGGTCCTGCAGGACCTGGACCCTGCTCTGGCATAGGGCCACGTCCACTCAGGGAGGCCAAAGACTGAGTCATGGTGATGTAAACTATCTGATGCCCCCGTCCCACTTACTCTGGGGCAAGCAGAGCGTCCTCATGGCTGTCTTGATAAAGGCTGCCTGTGGTCTGTTCCTCCCACCCCCGCCCTCTACAGGGGACAGCCGGCAAGGTGGTTTGGGGCATATTTCCCCAGGGTGTCTCTCTAAGGAGCAGGGTCTCTTGTGCAGGGAATGTGAGGGTTCTTTGACTTCCATCTTTTCTGGAAACCCCCTACCCTGCCTCATTATAAGCAGAAGACATCTTGCAGACAAAGGCATGTACGCCCATCTGCTCTTCATCCCTCCCCTGACAGATTTCCCTGTTGGGGGAGGGATGCCACTGGACATCAGAGAATGAGATTCTGTGTTGATCTGCCTTTTAGAACCCGCCCCGTCCCCCCAAATCAGGCATTTTCATACACTGCTGGTGGGAGCCCAATGGCACAAACCCTCCCATGAAGGGGGATTTGATCATAGCCAACAAAACCTTGGGCGTCTTCCCCTAACCCAGCAATTCCACCTCCAGGAGTCACCCCTGAAGGCAGCACTTCCATCGATGAGTTACTGTGGCATTATCGGTAGTAAACGTTCATGTATCAGAGAGCAGTTGAAAAACCTTTGGTGCGTGCACATAATGGATACTATGCCGCAGTTGTTAAAAAGAATGAAGATCTCTGTATACTGATATGGAGTGATTTCCATGATGTATTGTTAAGTGAAAAAAGCAGAGTATAAAAAATTATTTATGGTGGGGTTATTTTTTGTGTAAGAAAGGAAGGAAAATAAACATATATCTGTGCTAATTTTTGGAAACAGAAACACTGGAGAATAACTTCAAAATTAATGAAATTGGCTACTCATGGGGGGTTGGGGGAGGGTAGATGAGGTATTGTCCTGACTTTACCTTTTTTATACAGTTTTCACTTTTGTGTCCAAAATTTACCAAATTGTGTGGAAATGCCTAAAAATTATTAAGAACATAACAAATGAACGATGCTATCAAACTGATAATATAAATGTACAGAAGAGAATACTTTTAAAAGTAGTTTATCCTGGTTAAACAAGAAATACCCTCAAGCTTCTTTAATTGGCAAGCCTAGTCCCTAAAAGACATCAACAGATGCTTTTTGGGGGAGGGAATGAATGAATGAATGAATGAATGACTCAAGGTCAAAATCAGGAAGCTGAGAGTCTTACTGCACCCTCAACCCTGACATCTGTGCTCTGGTCACAATTTATATAATTCAAGGTGTGTTAAGATCAACTTCATACCGTGATAAAGAGCCCTAGCTTGTTTCAGGGGCCCACATGCTCATGCCACCCAACAAGGTTCTGAAATCCCACACTTGCTCCTTCTTTCTGTTCCTCGTCCTGCTTCCCCCACTTCCTTACCGATCTCCCTTGGGAGACACGGGCGAATAGAATGCTTGCTGTTTTATCTGTTTGCCAGGGCTGCAGTAACAAAGTACACAAACTAGGCGGCTTAACAGAAATGTACTGTTCTGGAGGCTGGAAGTCTGAGGTCAAGGTGTCAGAAGACTGCTTCTTCTGTGGGCTCTCCTTGGTTTATAAATGGCTATCTTCTCCCTGTGGCCTCACACGGTCTCCCTCTGTGCAGGTCCGTGTCCCAGCCCGTCTTCTTATAAGGATACCAGCCATAATGGCCTAGAGCCCTCCTTCCCGACCTCCTTACTTGGGTCATCTACAAATACCCTATTTCCAAATAAAGTCACATTCACAGATACCGGGGGTTAGGACTTCAACATCTTTTGGAGGGACACAATTTAACTCATAACATGTGCATGTGACCCTGACTTAGACAAGGGCATTGGTGGTAACCAGCAGGATTTGGGGGGATTAATTATTAATGCATATAAGGCAGTAACAACAGCATTGGGGACATAGCAAGTATGTGGTTGCTATTTTTATTATTTTTATATATGGAGGCATGGTCTCTGCTCTCATGAACACCCTACTGCTCTGCCCTGAGCTGATGTCATTCCAGAGGACACCACCCGTCACTTTTCACCCTGCCCTCAATCACAGGCCCTCTGACAAAGTGACATGTCTGGTTCCATGCCTTCAAGTTCCAAAGAAGCCCCAGCCGCTCATGAAACAGTGTTAAGCCGCGAAGGAAAGCTACCAATGCTACATGGACAAAGGTTATGTCATTTTTAAAATACCAGCAGCCCTCAACACTCGGCTGTAGATGTGCCCATAAAAGTTTCAACTCTCCAGAGCTTTGTTGTATTTCCATCTATACACAGGCTTTAACGTCAAGAAGAATCCAAAGGGCAGGCGTGCGTGCTGAGTTGGCAGGTTTCAGGGTCTGAAGGGATCAGATGGAAGGCTGGTGCCGCCCACAGGGCTCCGAGGTCGGCCTGGGGCCACCTAGGAGGAGGGGCAGGGAGGAGAGATACCCTCTTGGAACACACAGGCTCATAGCCACTTTTGCAGGGAACCCAGGCCAGGGTCTGTCCAGGTGTGCCCACAGCCTATGTGTTGGGCTCTACAATTCAAGGATTTGCCAACTTGAACACCCTTCTCTTTCCCTTCATCAATTCTTAAGCAATTATTTCAAAAGGGGAAACAGGACGCAGGCTTGGGGTTGGAGGGGTAGGCAGGGCTGCAGCTCCGGGCTTAGTTCAAGGTACAGAGGTTCCATGCTCCGCCCTCGAAGGAAAGAATGCATTTGTGCCTGAAAAGAGAAGCCTCAGAACAAAAGACAGAGAACAACACGTATCCCCGCTCTTGGCCTTGGTGATGCTTGACATTTCTGGGAAATGAATTTAGAGCAAAAACAACAATTCAAAGCCTTGTGCCAAACAATTGATGCGAATAGAACCGGTAGCAGAAGAAACAACGTGGAGATGAAGCACGTCCTAAAATAGTCATCGTTTGCTGCTGCGTGTCCGCGCGAGTAGAGGGAGGCAAGTTGTCAAGGGAGTTTTAATAGAGCAGAGAAAGAGGTAGGAGCGAGGGCCTGGCTATTGAGGGAGTATGCGTGCATGGGCTGCGGGGGCCGGGGAGTTGTTTTCTGCTTTTTTCAGCTCCTTGCTCTATAAACACCCAGCAAACTATCCAAATCCGACTTCCAATCCGCCAAGGCTGGGCCACTTACCAAGCCGTGCCCGTGGTGTCCCAGGTCCCCCTCACAGCCCCTTCCTACTCAACATGTCCAAAGTGGACTTCCTCTTTCACTGTCCAGGCTCCCCACACCCCCATCTCCAGGAGCGCTCGAATCTCCCATTTCTCACCCCCACCCAACCAGCTGCCTCTGTGTCTCCTGTAGAGGCAGGTTAGGTCTTGCAAATGGGCACAGGCTGGGGAGTCAGACTGTCAGGGTTCTGGGTTTGAATCCCAACTCTCCACTTACTAGTTACATGACCTTGAGCAAGGTCATGTCTCTGAGCCTAAGGGTCCTCTTCTGTAAAATGGGAGCGACCACAGTCCTGCTTCCTATGGCAGATGGGAGAATTCAGTGACTCAGAACGTGTGGGGCTGTGCCTGGTCCACCTTAAATACTCAAAACACACTGACTGCTATTGTTGCTGTTACTATTAGCGTTGGGTCAATCTGAAACATGCCCTGTTTCTCCGTCCCCACTGTCCCTTCCTGAAGCAGAACTACTCAGACCACCTCCATGCACTCCTCTCCCCACCCCGTTCCTCCCCCTCTTGGCAGCCAGAGGGATGGTCAGCCAGGTAGGATCTGGCTCCTGGTCAGGGCTACCCCTGCTCCCCATCTTGGAGAGTGGAGGGACAGCCCCTTCCTTCCCCGAAGAGCAGTCCAGTCCATCCTGCCCCCAGATACTCTCATCTTGGAGGCTGTAGTGTATCGAATAGTTTCCCCCCAAACTCATGTCTACCCAGAAAACCTCAGACTGTGTGGTCTTATTTGGAAATAGGGTCTTTGCTGATGTCATCAAGTTAAGTTGAGTTCCCACTGGATTAGGGCGGGCCCTAACCCCCATGACTGGTGTCCTTGCAAGAAGAGGCAGCGACACAAAAGGACACACACAGAGAAGGCGGCCACGTGGAGGCGGGTGGAGACTGCAGCGCTGTGGCTGGCCAAAGGGTGCCAAGGACGGCTGGCGACCACCAGAAGCTGGAAGACACACGGAAGGAGCCCCTCCCCGCGAAGATGTGGAGGGAGCCGGGCCCTGCTGACGCCTTGAATTTGGAATTCTGAACTCCAGAACTGAGATGATCAATTTGGATTGTTTTAAACCACAGGTTTATGGTCATGTGTTAAGGCAGCCCCAGGAAGCTAAGACAGAGCCCAAGCTACCTCACCCTCCACAGCTGTAAGCGCCCCTGTACCCCTCGATAAATACCATTTACAACCAACACATAGGAGTCAAACCACCATGTCCCTGCGGACCGGCAGCTATAATGTGACATTTCGTAGATGTTTAATTAAACTTGCATTGATTACGATTTGCAATTTCTTTTTCATATTTCACAGCCCATGATTGCTTTCCCCAGGTTTCTAATGTTTTCTTGGTCTCTGAAAAGCCTACAGCCCAAGTGCCTGGAGCCTACAGGGCCTGGTAATGGAACACCCCACCTTGCTGCCGCCTCCTGGCTTGAAGACGCCCTTGAGGACAACGCAAGCCAGCCCAGGAGGCCACAGGCCACCTGCGCTTTTCAGAGAAAGCTGGCCAGCCCCTGCACAGCCACAGCCCAGCACCCCAACGCTTCTCTACTTGGGATATGCAGGGAACAGGTGTCCACTCTCTTCTGACTCCCTGGGGCTATGGTCAGATGACGCAGGCTCAGCCAATCAGACTCCTGCAAAGCCAGGTAGCGGTTTGGCTGAGGGGCATGGGGCTAAAGGTCAGCAGACCCTGGACTACCTTAGAGATGGGCAACGCCTGCCCTTGGGGATAGTCCCCCCACCCTGCCCTGCCTTCCCCTGCTGGAAACCACCCGGCGCATTGCTTTGGCAGATCCCTCTCTGCACCTCCCGTGTGCCTGCGCCCTTGCCTGGCCTTCCCTTGGCGGGCCCCTCTGCCTTTGGCACCACTGACTACATCCACGAGATTCTCACGGTACTGAGAGCCACATCCCTCACTGGGCCCCGGCTTCCTCATGTGCCAAGTGGGAGCACCTCCGCCAGCCAGGGAGAGAGAGGATTCCACGGGGCTCACACCCAGGCACAGAGCAGGTGCTTGTCTCACCATCACTGCGAAGCCAGAATACAACATGTGGGCGGCCAAGGCCTCCCAGCTAAGTGCCACTGAGAGAAGAGACTAGAGCGGGCTTCCAGGTTGCTGAGAACAAACAACACTCGCTCCAGGCTCAAGTGGCGCAGTGTTTCCTTACGGCGAGAGAGGAGGGAGAGGGCACACCCGCCCCACCCCCACTGCCATGCGGTGTGTCCATCCCCACGGCCAGTGGGCCCACCTCCAGTGACCTCGGGCAGTGTGGCTGCATGCACCCTACTTTCTGCTGCAGTGGAAGGACCCCAGCCCTCCCCTGTGGGTCTGAAACAGGAAAAGATGCCCTGCACAGGCCATGTGGGCTCCTGTCCCCTGGTAAGGAAGTATGCCAGGCCAGGGCCCATTCTTGTGTGGCCAAATGGGCATCAGATGACTGCCTTTCCCGACAGTGCTGGATAAACAACACCCAGAGTTACCACGCTCTGACTCCCAAACTTTTCCCCTTTATTCCACACCTCTATTAAGCATTATTTCACAGCCTGTGCATCTGGGATGCACTCCATCCAGCCGCACGTTAATGGGGGATGTCCTGGCAGAGTGCAAGCTGACTGGGAGACTGTCACCCTTCCCAGAGACCGAATCCCCAGGAGTGGGCCACAGGATGTGCCTTGCCAGGCATGACTGCACTTCTTTCCCTTGAGTCCTCACCAGTTTTCAGGTCCCTTCATCCCTCATCCTTCCTTGTGCATCAAATCCGCCTCGTCTATGGGCCCCAGCACTCTTCTCAGCACCCCCATGTAGCCCCCCAGCGGCAGAGCCAGGCAAGGCCTGTCTGTCTGCCAGCAATCAAGCGCGGGACATGGGGCAGGTGCTCAAATACCTGCAGGGGGAATGAGGTGGGTCTGCACGGGGCAAGGTGCAAGGGAAAGCACACCCAGGGCCCTATTTGATTTCTTCATCGCTGACTTGGAGATGCTGCTGGTGACTTGTGACATCTCCTGGGGAAGACACAGGAACCCAGCTCCCACTAAGCCTTCTGGTCTTCCGGGGCATCCACCCGTAAAGTGGGGCTGACACATCACCATCTCAGCCACATGCCACGGACAGGGGCTGTGGAGTTACCCTGCCCACGTTGGCCGCCCCTGCAACTCGCACCGTTTTGCTGGACTGCTACTTGCAAGAATGAAGGCAATCAGTCTCTGCAGCTCTGTCCATCATAAAGCTCCAAGGTCTTAATGTCTGTGTTGTATAACTTCTAACTGCTCTTTTTTAACTAAGAATTAGCTCACAGGTAATTGCTTGAATCACACTGATGAAAATCAATATGGAGTAAATTAAATGTAAAGTAGAATTTATCTCGAACGTGTTCCTTGTCGCCTTTGAATAATGGGATGACAAAGCAACTCTTTTGCCTCCCAGGCTTAGGGTTTTTGTCGCCGGACATCTCAAAAGGAGATGTACTCATAGGGCCCATTTATCAATAGGATTAAGGAAATCAGGGGACGGAATTGGTTTGCAACAGTTTAGGAAATTACATCAAAGTGACTCTTAGGCCTGCATTTTTCACGCTATGTCCAGAAAAGTTTCTCAGATTCTGCGCTTTTCACTCCTCCCTCTCAGCTCCTCAAATCCATACCCTTCGTAGGGTTGATCCAGAGGCAGTGTGAGAGCAGGAAGCTGAAGGGAAGCCCTGCCCCTGTCCCAGGATGGAAGCCTGGTCATTTCAGTGAGACACTGGCCAGAGAAAGACTTGTTTTTCTCAAACTGCGTTGCCAAGGATACAGCATCCAGTCCTCTGGATCTGAATGAAAGAACTTGGTTTCCGGGGTTTTTTGTGCCTTTCATAATTTAGAATGTGTTTGGTTTTCATTTGCAACCTGGCCTGCCAGCCCATCCTCCCCACAGCTCTGGAAAGCTCGCCTGTGTAATGAACATGAATAAATCAAACCTTCTCGCCTCCGGTGCAGCATAGGGAGGAATTTGGGGTGCTGGGAGGATCAGAAGATTCCCCTGGTTGGGGTTCTCAAGACTCATCCTAGGAGTGTCACCTGGGGGACCTTTATGAAATGCACACCCTGGTCCCCACTCACAGGACGAAGCCTGGGCAGGTTTTGAGCAAGTTCCCCGGGGTGGTTCTGGTGCACAGCTTGCTTAAGAACCTGGGGTCCAGCGCCCTGACTTTCAGTGAGGCAACTGAGGCCCAGAGAGGGGAAGGAAGGACTCTAGGAACAGATGGTCGTTAGCAGCAGCGCCAGGCCTACCAACTGGCAGTGCAGCTGACTGTGGCCAGCTGTGGGACCTTGGGCAAGTTACTTGCCATCTCTGCAGTCAACTTCCTTAGCTGTAAAATGGGGACAGTAAAAGCTCGTCCCTTTGCTGGGGTGGGGTGAGGCTTTGGGAGATGATGTGTACATGTGCCAGCGCAAAGTGGGACTCCACCAGCCTTGGCATGTGTCTCTGTTGGTCCTGTATCACAGTGAGGTGGAACCCTCGAGGTGCTGCCCCCCCATTTCCCAGGGCCTCCCGGCCTCACCTGGCTGCTCCAGACACCACAGGGACAGCCATTTTTTGGCCCCATCCGGGCCCTATCTACCCTCCAGGGACAGGGAGCCATGCAGGATGGTGGCCAGGCCTCCCCGCTAGTTTCTGAGCCTGGAGACCTGCACACAGCCTCCCATCTTCGGTGGTTAGAGTCATCTCGGCACCCACGGCCCCTCTGTGAAGGCCTCTGAAAACCCAATCGGCGTTTCTCTGGGAAATAGGTCCCCATCTCAGAGGCTGTGTCAGCATCCTTGGGTGGCTTAAAACAACCGAAATTCATCCTCTCACAGTTCCAGAGTCCAGAAATCCAAAGTCAAGGTGCCAGCAGGTTTGATTCTTTCTGGTGTCCCTGAAGGAGAACCCTCTCCATGCCTTTCTCCCCAAGCTTTACGCGGCTGCTGGCAGTCCTTGGTAGAAACATCATTTCACTGTTGGACTCTGTGGTCACTTGGCCTTTTCCCCCATGTCTGTGTCTTCCTTTCTCCCGTCTCTTACAAGGACACTTGTCATTGGATTTAGGGTCCATCCAGTTGATCCAAGATGATATCACTTGGAGATCCTTCACTTAATTACATCCGCAAAGATCCAGATTCCAAAGAAGGTCACATTCGCAGGTACCGGGGGTTAGGACTTGGATGTATCTTCTAGAGGCCACAAGTCAACCCACTGCAGAGGGGATTTCAATGCCTGTATTTCCTGGATTCTAAGATTCTGTTTCCTCCTACATTATAATATTCCTGAAATCCACATGTATCTTACAACCAAGGATCATCTCCAGTGCAGTATCTCTGCCTGCGCCCAAGCTGCTATTAAATCAGTGGTGGTTGTGTTTTCTCCCCTAAGGTGACTTGACCTGGAAGAGGTGGTTGGTTCAAGACTGTGGTCAAAGGGCTCCAGGCTGGGGACTCTTCTTGCTGGAGGCCAGAGATGGGAGGCCCTGGCCCCGCTGCTCCTGCTCCAGCATGCCCACTTGGCAGCTAACTTGGGGCACTGGGGATTGAGTCTCAAAGGGCTCTGAACCAGGTCTCCCCTTAAGGCGGAGCTGGCCTTGCTCTCTCCCACCGCTGGATGGCTGCTGGTTCTGCTGCCTGCACCCACAACCTGCAGGTCTCCAGGCCCCCGGGGCTGGGAGGGGGGTGGGTAGGCCGGCAGCCCCACAGCAAACTCACATTAATTCTCTCCTTCATTCATATCCCCCCTTCTGCACCCCCAGGGCTGATTCCTTAAACCTCAGCTATGTCACCTCCTCGGAGAGGACCACGCTGTCCCAAGCGCTGTCCCTCCCCTCTCATCCTGCCATGCACACATACAGTCAATTCCTCTCCGTCATGACAGTAGTTACCATTTTGTTAATTTTTTCCTTTATTTTTTTGTCAGTCTTCCCAATTAGGCTATTTCATGCTGACATGTTCCATGATGACAGTACCCCAAACTCATTCATTCACCCCAAGTTCTGGCACAAGCCTTGGCCATAGAAAGCACCCAGCATATGAGAGCAGAAATAAATGAATGAAGAGTGAGTGAATGAATGAATAAGTGAGTGACTTCATTCCCTACAACACCCCCAGGAGAGATTTTACAGCCAAGGACACTGAGCTCAGCAAATCAGGTCAGATGCAGGGGTCACAAAGGCAGTAGATGGAGCTCCGAAGTCCTTGGCTGGCAACAAAAAGTGTGCCTCGATAGTTTGCTGCCTAGTCAGAGCTGGCCCCCGGCCCACAGGGACCCCGTCAGGAGCAACTGAGGCTCAGTGCGGTGACACACAGCCCTGCTCCTCAAGGTCCAGGATGGGGAGTGGTGAGACCCAACTGTGAGAGTCTCCTTGCAGACCCTCCCCTGGGAGAAGCAGAACTGACCCATCGCTCCCAGGAGGCGACTGAGAGCGACGGGATGTGAAACAGGGTCTCCAGGCCTCCCTCCAACAGCCTTGCTGAGCCTCCGGAGACTGCATGGCATCCAGGACGCTCCACCCAGTCTCCGCTCCTGATCTCTCACCTTCCCTCTGATCCACCTTGCACTGTGGGCTTATGGCCCCCCCCCCCCCAGCCTTTCCTGAGTCCCTCCCCATTTTCTCCCACGGGCACTTCTAAGAAAATTCTAACACGGTCCTAGCATCCAGTTCTGGGTTGCAGAGGGAGTCCAATCCGCTTGTGAAGGGGACCTGTAGGGATGAGGCCCTAACAGACACTCTCCAGGGGAGTGAGGGTGAAGACCGGGAGCTGGAGTCCCATGAAACCGGCAACGTGCTGGCAACTGGGCTGGGGGTGCTGAGAGGCGGAAGCTTGAAGAATTAGAGCATTTTCAATGGCAACTGCCTGCACTCCAACTCAAACCAGCTGAAGTAAAACAAATGAAAGGCTCATGTAGTCATTGAAAAGTCCAAGGAGGCCCCACTCCCAGGTCAGGTGGTCCCTGGGCAATGCACCCTTAGGGGCTAGAACTCCTGCCCTCCTTGGTGGAAAAGCCCACTGAAACTGCTCTGCTTCTGATTGGTCTGATTTGGGCCACATGGCCACCCCTGACCAATCACTTTAGCCAGAGGAATCAAGTGTTCTGATTGGGCAGGCCTGGATCACATGACCATGGGCGTTGGTCCTGGAGTGCACTGCGCGTGCCTTTGGGCCCCCGGGGGAAAAGCTGGGCGTCTTCATAAAAGAGGCCTGAATAGCGACAGCGGAGGGTAACGCTGTGCGCCCTGCCGGGAAGCCGCAGCCTCTGGAAGCCAACTGGTGGGAGCCCAAGCGAGGCCTATGGGTACCCATGTCACAGGGCTCAGACCTGGACAGGACCTGAGGCATCCCTCCAGACCTTCCAGAACGTTCCAGAACATCTGGCGTGTCAGGTGAGTGGGAAGACGATAAATGTGGAGAGGGTTGGGGTGGGGCAGACTGCAGCAGAGACAGGCATGGTCTCAAGAAAAGCAGGGGACTTGCATATGGGGTCGGCCTCAGGAAGGGAAGAGGCTGAGTTCTGGGCCTGGGAGAGCGAGGCAGGGCTGGCTGGTGTCTTGAGCCAGGTGGATAGTTTATACACAGATGTCCATTGAAATGAATTCTCCGTGAAGCAAATAAATAGGGAACCAAAATAAAGCCAGCCGGGGTCATGTTGATAAAGGGTCCACACCCGGGGCCCCTCAGCCTCTGAGAATGGACTACCAGCTGATACTAATGTCCCTTTGATGCTTTCACAGCTGGGCCCTTGGTTCTTCCTGGTTTGGGACAACAGGGCATTTGGGTTTTTTTTCATGGCACAATCTGGAAGCTAATTAGGCCATTACTCTTCAAAGATTTAATTTGCTTTGATGGGCCCATCTATAATCATATTTCTAAACAGCTTCTATTTTAATTACTGCACAAAATGAATGAGGTCCTTGAGCAATTTGGGTCTGATAAACTCCCCTCCTGTTTTAGTCCCTGAGATAAAGAAAGACACGTGGAGGGGGACAGATGGGCAGGGCGGGGGTGGGGCCAACAATTGTGTGCCCCAGAGAAGTGATGGAGGGACCATGTCCCTGAGCCCTGAAACCTGAGTGGGAAGGACCCAGTGGGAAAGGTGAGGCCCCGCTTCCCTCTGGAAGGGGATCGATAAATGTGCCAAGGTGGATTTTATCAGGAGAGCAGAGGCCCCAAGAGGGCAGGGATTTCATCAGATGGCTTCTTTACTGCTGTAGCCCTGGTGCCCAGACAGAGCTCCGCAGCTATAGGTGCTCAGCAAACGTGCCGAGGGGGACGTCAGGCGTTCTTACAGCCTGAGCAGGGCTGACTTGGGAGAAAACAAGTTGTTAACTGACACGTGGCCCTCGGCCATCCGTCACCGGTCAGGAAGTGAGCCCCTCTCGCAGCCACCAGCTGGTGTTGCCCTGCCCAGTGCCCATTCTTCCTTCCCCTGCGGATGGCACCCTGGACTCTGTCTCCCTGGCTAGTATGGGTTACATTGTGTCTCCCTTTCCCCACATGGTATGGCGAAGTCCTAACCCGCAGTATTGCAGTGTGTGGTCTTACTTGGAATTAGGGTTATTGCAGATGTTAGTCGAAAAGAGGTTAACCAAACAAATAAAAACTGAAGGAACAAAATAGCAGCAGACTCACAGACTCCAAGAAGGGCCTAGCGGTTACCAAAGGAGAGGGATGGGGAGGGCGGGTGGGGAAGGAGGGAGAAGGGGATTGAGGGGTATTATGATTATTAGTTCACATGGTGTCGGGGAGGGGGGTCCTGGGGAAGACAGTGTAGCACAGAGAAGACAAGTAGGGACTCTGTGGCATCTTGCTGCGCTGATGGACAGTGACTGCAATGGGGTATGGGCGGGACTCCATAATATGGGTGAATGTAGTACCACATTGTTTTTCTTGTGAAAGCTTCATAAGAGTGTATATCAATGATACCTTAATTAAAAAAAAAGAGATTAACCAAGAGGAGTAGGGTGGCCCCCTAATTCAACATGACTGATGTATAAAAAAGGGGAACTTGGACACAGGTGTGCACACCACACATGTGCGCGCGCGCGCGCGCACACACACGCACACACACACACACACACACACACACACACACACGGGATGCATGTGAAGATTGCAGTGATGTTTCCACAAGCCAGGAAACCTTATCAAAAGAGAGAGAGGCTGAATAGATCCTTTCCTGATGCCTGCAGGCGTGGCCCTGCTGAAGCCTCCATCTTAGACTTCCAGCTCTCAGGTCGTGGTATGTTTAGTGGCAGCCTAGCAAACTAATACAATGGGAGTGTCAATCACAACACCCCTACCTTCTCTGGCCAGGACACTGATCTGATGCCCCCTCCTTAAAATGTGAATCCCAAAGCTTCAGTGAGCTCAGCCATACCCCACCAGCTGGGTGATTTTCCTGTGGGGAGCCTCCCTCCTGTGCCCCCTTTAACTCTGTGAGCTGCCCCCAGACTCTCATAATTGGAAGGGGTATTACCATATTCAGAATTCCTTTTTTTCTGTTGCTGGCAGTCAGATGTTCCTGACTGAGGCCAGAACCACAAAGCTGCCCCGGATAAGGCAGGGCTCCAGGCAGGGAGGGGGGTGAAGCCTCACTGGGCAGTGGAGTTAGTGTGGCGTCATCCGCCCCCTCTTGCCCAGACCACACACGTTCTTTGGCTTATCTGGATCATGTTTTCTGGGCGCGTGCCGCGCTGAGTAAGTCAGAAGGAAGGGAGATGATTAAATAAGCAATTTAAATACAGCAGGGAGGGCATTATGACAGGAAGTATAGGGCCCTGTGGAGACACAGATGAGGGGCACATGGTCAGTACTGAGGGGGAACAGGCCACCAGGGGCAGGAGAGGAGGGAGCTAGGGTGACCAGCTGTCCTGGTTTGCCTGGGACCATCCTGGTTTTAGCATCGAAAGTCCCTCGTCTTGGGAAACCCCAGAGTGCCAAGCAGTGTGGATAGTCAGTCCCCCAAGATAGGCACCCAGGAGTTTGTGGCAGAGAAATTTGTTTGGGGAGAGAAACTGAGGCTCATGAGGGGTCTTGCTGCCCCTGGAAGAAGGTGTGGATCTTAGAGCTAAGAGAAAGGGAAAGCTGGGGTTCAAACTTGGGTAGCTCTGACGCCCAGTTGCTTAAGCGTCTGTGCGTGTGTGTGAGATAGATGTCCAATACTCCCCTTTCATTTGAAGGTAGTACAGACAAAGGAACAGACTGCATTTGACTGAAGTGCACATAATGGAAGCGATTTTGTTCTATCCCAAACTCCATCAAGGAAACAGTGCCTGGTGTGTTACGATGGAGTCTCAGGCGATGAGACAGATGTGCCGCTCTTCTCTAAGGGAAAGTCACCCTGTCTCTGGCTTTACCACCCAGCATCCAGGCCCAGGAAAGAGATTGCCTGTTGGACATGCACATCATGATGCTGTCTCCAGGAAGCAGGGGGTGATCAGCTGAGAAAACAAATAGTAATAACACAGCCCAAGAAAGGAGATGACTTCCCTGCCTTCTCTTCATTACATGGGGAATTGACCACTGATGGTGTCTGAAGGTCTCTGGAAAGGAGACACAATGTTTGCAGGTCCTGGGGGGAGGTAAGTATTGCGGGGATGCTGACGCAGGCTGAAGATGCCGAATGCTTGTCAGGGGTGCTTACTGGGGTCCTACAACTAATGTGAACTATAAATTACACCAGTAGAAACCTTCTAAGGTAGGGCTGTAGAACACTTGGAAATTTTACAGCCAGCAGCCAGGGTCTGACATTGCTCCACAGAGGGCTCAGTCTGGACTGCACGCAGGCCCTGTCTGTGCCCTAATTGGGTCACGGCCTCCAGTGCCCATCCACGCACTGGGACGAGATATGGCTAGGCTGGCCCCAGCCCCTAGCCTTTGAGCCAAACTGCTGGCTGCCATCAAGTGTCCAGGACTCTCCAGGGACCCTCTGGCTGGCGCTTCCCTACCCTGAGCGGCGCTGCTGGCTCAGACCCGGGCCTGGCTGCCCGGCCATCATTCTTGCTGCCTGTGGTTGACGAATTGGGAGGCAAAGGCATTGATCCAGCCCAGATGGTCGTGGAGGACAGAGATGGCACTTTGGGGCGTAGTTGGAGGAGAAACTGAACTAGCCCCAAGTCAAGGCAAAGGGAGACCCCAGCCTATCCAGCTGCTGCCTCCAGCCTGGAGCGATCTGAGGGAAGAAACTGCCTGTAGGAGTCCTCAGGGGGAAAGCAGCAGCCTCGGGCTCTGCTGGATGGCCTCGGGCAGGGGTCTGGCCTCACCAAGCCTCTTACTCCCTCTTGCTTGGGCTGCTAGGAGATTAAGTGGTGTGTTCTTTTGCGCAGGCCTCCGCAACAAAGTACCGCAGACTGGCTTAAACTACAAACCTGTTCCCTCACAGCCCTGGAGGCTAGAAGTCCAAGATCAAGGTGTCAGCAGGGCTGCTTCTCCTTGGCTTGTAGACACCATCTTCTGCCTGTGCCCCTCGCACAGCCTTCCCTCTGTATGTTTGTGTGCTAACCTCTTATACGGACCCCAGTCACAATGGATTGGAGCCCATGTTCATGACTTCATCCTAACTTAGTCACCCCTTTAAAGGCCATGTCTCCAAATACACTCACATTCTGAAGTGCTGGGGGTTAGGACTTCGACATATGAATTGGTGGGGGGCGCGTAGTCATCCCATAACAAGTGAAATGCTGCAGAGAGACCACCAGACACCCTGAAGATGTTGGTAAGCATGATTCCTTTCTAAGGCAGCTGAGAAGGCAAGCAGAGACTGTAGAAAACACTGCAGAGTTCTGGCCTCTGTTCCTCCACCCTCCCTCCTCTCTACCGGGAAGCCGTCCTGGTCTTCCAGGATGATTCTCCCAGAGAGGAAGTAATTAAGTTTTCAGCCTCGTGCAAGCCTGGATGTGTGGCTTGGCTCAGCAGAGCTAGTTTACCACCTCCCTAGAGCTTCCAGTGATGGACTAATGAGGCCTTGCCGTGGGAATCCCAGTCCCGCTCCTTCTCAGCTCCAGCCAGTGGCCAT
This sequence comes from Smutsia gigantea, assembly GCA_032199065.1. Classification (NCBI taxonomy): domain Eukaryota; kingdom Metazoa; phylum Chordata; class Mammalia; order Pholidota; family Manidae; genus Smutsia; species Smutsia gigantea. The sequence goes on along the minus strand of JAVSCE010015854.1, from coordinate 160,565 downwards.
GCCAATCGTGGAGTGTCAGTAGAACCTCCAGCCCATGTCAGGTGTCCTGGTGTCACTGCTCTGCCTCCATGCTGTCCCATGGTGACATCCCTGAATGGGAAGGGACAGAGCTTCAGCAGGAGATGTGTTTAAAACTCCTTTCCATGTTTGAGGCCAGGGGCTCTTGGGGCAGGCAGGCAACTTCTGACCCTCTGACTTTTTTCTTTTTCTGACCTGAACCTACTAGCGAGATTTCCTCTTGGGACCCTCCCAGAGGCACTCAGGACCATCTACCCAGGGAGAGCACTGCCCCAAAAGTAGGAGGTAGTCCCTCTGGCCTCCATTCAGGACCCAGGAATGGGCTCCCAACAGCCTGAAAGAGGGATCCAAAGAGAAGTGCCAGGTTTCCTGGGGAAGTAGAGTCCCTGCGAGAGAAGACGCTATTTAAAAGCCTCTCCTGACCACTTCTCTGGTAGTTTCCAATTCTTCCTACACATTTATAAAAAAATCTGCCCAAACCAAGACAGCCTTTTCCATGCTGGATGTGTCAGTGGTGGAGTTACCTTGGCCTTTGCTGGCCCTTCCCCGACCACTCACACCCATCCTTGTCTTCGCTGGAAGACACGGTATGTTTTAGCAACTGGATGATTTTCTCCCAAACTGCCAGCAAGTTGGTGATAATTTTCTGTAGCAAAAACGCCAATAAGGCTTTTTTTTCCTAACATTTTAAAGTTGTATGGCAGTAGACTTTTCCCCGGGGGCCTATGGATATGAAAGCAGTCAGCTTAACTCCAATTTGACTTGATGCATTTTTCAGGGGGGCCGCCCGTGCACCATGAAATACGGCCCCATCACAACATTTGTTCAGTGTGGGCAGAAATAGGCTCCTGCCCTGACTTATCCACACTTTTGAATAATGGAGTTATTTTTTTTCCTGTCCTGCCTGTTGGATGTCAGTAGCTGTAAACCAGAATTTGGGGTGAAGCCTCAGAACCTGAATTACACAGATTGGAGCAAAGGCACCTCCTCCAGCTGCCTCCCTCCCCAAATAGATTTCTGCTGAGGAGACTGCATCATGTTACCTACCCACCAAAGCTCCTTTCTTCTTCCCCTCGGAAATTTGATGAGAGCGAAGTGTGAACTTTCACCAGCAGTTCCTGAAGAAAGTGGTAAGGCAGACAGCCTCGCCCACCCGCACGCTCCCAAGCCACAATGCCAATGCCTTGTGAAGGAAATACTAGACTTTTCTGTGCCATGTGCCTGGCTCCCTTGCAGATTCATAAATGGCAATGCATGTAAGACACCAGTGAGTTCCTCAAAAAATTAAAAATAGAACTACCATATGATCCAGCAATTCCGCTTCTGGGTATGTACCCAACAGAATTGAAAGCAGGGTCTCAAACAGACACTTGCACACATGTGTTCAGAGCAGTGTTACTCACAAGAGCCAAAATGTGGAAGCAAACCAAATGTCCCATCAACAGATGAATGAACAAAGTGTGATCCATTAATAAACTTCTGTAGTTTCAAGATCTGAGTAGTGGCTGGACCAGGTCTGGGTTGAGGATGGAGTCAAAATGCTGTCCAGAGTCCTGAATCTGCCAATGTGTGGGAGTTCCCCCAGATGGCGACCCAGTCAGTGCCTGCCTTAGAAACCCAGAGCCTCTGTCTTCTGTCCACAGATTGTGGGACATCAGCACAGGTTGATCCTAACTGGGCCACCCACTACGAGTAGGTTCCGTCTGTCGGGCCACCCCATGCACCAGGCACCATGACTTATTATCAGCACCCCCTTTCACAGATGGGGAAACTGAGTCAGAGAGCAGTGAGCTTCCCCAAGTCAGTCTTTAGTTATTTCTGATGTACAATTTCCCATGGACCGTGGCTCTCCCAGACTTTATCTCAATTCCAGACCATAGCCTGAATTGATACACCACGTTCCCTCTACGTGAGCCACCCACCAGGCCCAGTTCAGCCAGAACCACCTCTCTGTGCCTTTGGGTTCCCAGGCAGGCTGTCTTCCCGGGGTGGTCCTGGTTGTTCTGCCACAGAAAGGAAACCTGCAGGGTTGGTGTGTTCCATTCCATCCATGCCTTGATTGGCGCCGTGGCTCCGCATTTATGCATTCACAAGTATTGGGGACTTACAATGGCGAAAACTTAGATCTCACCCTCAAGGCACTCTTTGTATCATGAGTCAAGAGGCAAATGAAAAATAGAGCACTGAGCATAGTTAAAGAAGTGCTATTAAACGGAGATGAGGAAGCCAGAAGTTGGATCATCAGATGCATCCCAGGGAAGGTTTCCTGCACTTGTAGTACTGGGTCTCCGGCTGCACACTGTGAAGCCCCAGCCAAGGTCCTTCCGCTCCCCGGGCCTGGACCCTCTGGTGCAGAGCAGAGTGACATCTGGGCAGGTCAGCACCCAGCAGCAGCCCTGATGCCATCTCCCTCTCGCTCTTCAGTCAGCCACGTCTGTGCTCTGAAGGCCAAGGGGACCTCCCTGGGTGGGAATGGGGCAAGGCCCAGGGCACGTGGGGAGAGCCAAGAAATTGGATTTGGGTATAATGGGTTATTGTGTTTCCTGCCCAGTGTCCAGCACCATTATGGGCTGCATTGGGTGCCCCCACCGCCAAGATTCGTATGTGAGAGTCCTAATCTCCAGCATCTCAGAATGAGATTACTTGGAAATAAGGTCCTTGCAGATGTAGTTAGTAAAGCTGAGGTCACACTGGAGTAGGGCAGCTCCCAGTCCAGTGTGACCAGGTCTTTGTGGAAAGGAGATGCTCACAGGGAAGTGGATGAGAGGACACAGGACGCCATCAGCGAGCCAGGACCACATAAGGTAAGGTGGACAGTCCTGCCCCAGCACCTGGACATGGAGCATGGCCCTGCCCACAGCCTGATTCGGGATTTCTGGCCTCAGAACAATGAGACAGTAAGTTCCTGTTGTTCTGAGCCACCCAGCCTGTGGTGCTGCTTCATCGCAGCAGTCCCAGGAAGCTGATAGAAGCACCACAGTCTGGTCAGAGTGTCCCAACTTGCCCCGAGGATCCTTGTCATTTTCTGTCTGCCGTTTGGACTGCAAGCTCCGTGAGAGCAGGAACTGGGCGTCTTCCCAAGGCCTAGAACTTCTTGAGTCCTCTGAGCTCTTTGTACCATCCAGTCGGACCCTCTGTGTTAAAGTTGCCATTGAATCTCTGTGGAGGCTGTGTTGGTCTCCTAGGGCACCATCAACAAGTATCCGCAAACTGGATGGATGAAAGCAACAGAACTGTATTCTCTTACAGTTCTGGGGGACAGGAGACTGGGAACCGTATCCCTGGGCTAAACTCTAGCGTGGCAGGGCCACGCCCCCTCCAGAGGCCTTAGGGGTGACCCTGTTCTTTGCCTCTTCCAGCCTCTGGTGCCGCCAGCATTCCCTGGCTCGCTGCATCGCTGCTGTCGCTGTCTCCTTCTTCATATCGTCTTCTCCTCTCTTGTCTGTGCTGAATCTCTCTCTGCCTCCCATTCACAAGGACATTTGTGATTGCATTTGGTCCCTATGACTAAAGATTGCATTCAGGGCCCACCCGGATAATCTCCCCATCCCCAGGTCCTTAACCTAAATGCCTCAGCACAGACTGCTTTGGCCATATAAGGTGACATGTGGCAGATTCTGGGGATTGGGGTGTGAATAACTTTGCTGGGTGAAGCCGTGCGTTTTTCAGCCTCTCCCAGGAGGTGACCCCAGGCAGCATGGGGAGGAAATAAGGGGGGCCAGCAGGGTGAGGAAGGGAGCCAGTGGAGGTGAACCCTGAGGCTCAGTCTTGCTGAGACCTCTGGGTGATGCAGGGAACTCAGCCAAGTTTCCCATGTGAGGGGTGAGGAAGCCAGGTAGTTTGTCCTCCAGCTCCCAGCTGTCATGGCCCCTAGCAGTCCTGTCCTGCCCCACGTGTGGATCAAGAGGAGCCCGCAGCAGAGCTGGAGGTGCTCGGGGGGGCTGCCTTCTGCATAACGCGTATCCTGTGGCAAATGCCGTGGGCATGCGAGGGGCCCTGACTGCTGCCCTAGCTCCTACCTCGGGCCAGTGTAGGCTCAAAAATTGCATGTGCAGTGAAGGTTCTAATGTAGCGAGTGTGGGGTGGCAGGTCGTGGGACAGAAAGCTTGTGAAGGGTGAACTCCCTGAAAGTTATGGCTGCATGTGAAGGGGAGTGGCGAGGTAGGCGGGAGAGCATGGGCCTCCAGACCGGCAAGGTGGGCCCATGTCCATCAAGACCAGGCACCAGGGTGTGTCTTTGAATCTCATCTCAAGAAAATGAGCCCTACATGGTGGAAAGTGTGGTGGGCAACCTGTGAGATGGCCCCACCTCCCAGGACCCACTCCCTTGTGAAACTCCCTCTGCCTGAGTGTGGGCTGGATCTGGATTTCTAAAAAAATAGAACATGGCAAAAGTAATGAGCTATCACTTCCAAGATTAGGACACAAAAAGACGTCCACCTGCTTGTCATCTTTTGTTTCTTGCTCCAAGACAATCAAGCTGCCATCTTGTAAACCACCCTGTGGAGAGACCACGTGGCAAGGACAGAGGGCAGCTCCTGGTCAGCAGCCAGGAGGGAACGGAGGCCCTCGCAGAACTGAATCCTGCCAACAGCCAAGCGAGCGAACATGGACCCACCCAATTGAACCTTCAGATGAGACCACAGCCCTGGCCAGCACCCTGATCACAGAGGCCATGAGCTGAGCAACCCAGCTAGGCTGTGCTCCGATTCCTAACCCACAGAAAAATAGGAGATAACAAATGTGTGTTGTTTTAAGCCACTGCGTTTGGGGTAATTTGTTATGCAGCAATAGGTAGCTAATACAAGGGCACGGAGTTTGGCAAGCAGTATTATTTACAATGCCACCTCCTTTCTTTTCTCTCTTCCCACCACAGACCTCCTGCTCTTGACTCTCCCAGCCTCTCATGCTGATGCATGGGAGGGGGATTAACACTGATCCATCAAGCGTAATACCTGAGTCGTTCAGAGCCAGTCCCAGTGTGTCGGCCTGCGTAAGATGGGGTGAGTAATGCCATTTTGAAAGTTCTCCTTGAAAAAGAAATGAAATCATCCTAAAAAAAAAAAAGTCAAATCATACAGTCCAAAAGGAAAAGCTGGAATGCACCACAGAAAACTTGAGTCCACCTCCTCACCTTACCAGTAGGGAAATGGGCTCGTTTGGAAGCAGAATGAGTTAGCAGCCCAGACAAATAACCACAGTATAGTGCCACTTAGCTGCCTGCAACCCGGGGAACAGGGACGTCTGCTTACACGGCAGCAGAGTCCCTGCAGCCGGGCCAGACTCAGGAGATGACTCCTGGGGAAGCAACACCAGGCCTGAGTCATCCTCAGGGCAGAGTGGGCCCGCCCACATGGGTATTTAAGCATAGAATTAACATATGACCCAGCCCTTGCACCTCCAGATGCAAACACAAAGAAACTGAAAGCAGGGACTCAAAAGAGATATTTGTTCAGAGCAGGTAGTCCCAAGAGCCGAAAGGTGGAAGCAACTCATGCGTCCATCAACAAACACACAAGATGCTGTCCCCTCACACAGTGGAGTATTACTCAGCCTTGAAAAGAAGGAAACTGACACCTGTTCCCACATTGATGAAGCTTGAGGATGTGATGCCCAGTGAAATAAGCCAGTCACAAAAGACAGACACCATCTGTTTCCACTCATATGAGGTCCCTGGAGGAGTCAAATAGAGACAGGAAGTAGGACAGGGCACCTGGGGCTTGGGGGGCGAGGTCAGGGGACTAGTGAGTGTTTAATGGGGACAGAGTTTCAGTTTGGGAGGGTGGAAAAGTTCTGGAGATGAGGGTGGTGTTGGTTGTACAGCAGTGAGAATGTGCTTAATACCCCTGAATTGTGTGCTTAAAAATGGTTACAATGGCAAATTTTATGTGTACCTTACCAGAGTAAAAATGAGTGAGTGAAAATAAAGCAGTTCCGTAGAGGCTAGGCGCAGTTCCGTAGAGGCTAGGCGCAGTTCCGTAGAGGCTAGGCGCTATGCTCTCCCTGGGCTGAGCAAGACGGCCCAGAGGGCGCCCCCTCCGTGCAAACCCAGACCTGGTTGTCCCAGGTGTCCTGGTGCTGAGGCAGGCCACGCAAGGGTTTGGAAGAAGACCCACTTTGTCTCAACCATCAGGCAGAGATGGCTCTGGGCACCTGACACAGGAGATTAGATGCAGAGATAAGGGCCCTAGGGAGGCGTCGGGGCTGATGCCACACAAGGAGGCCCGGTTGCTGCGTCTGTTCTTTATGTGAGGCTGTGTCCGAGGCTGGCAGAGGGCGTGAGCAGTGCAGAGCCATCAGGGCCCGGGGAGGGACAGAGGAGGGCAGGACGGGGACTGGGGCTCGTGAGGGAAGGACAGGGGCTCCCTGGAGCCTCAGAAAGGCCACAAGCTGTGGCCCAAGCTTGTCCCTCCCCTCCCCTGGGCCTGTTTCCTCTGTAAACTTGAGGGTGGGGTGGCCGGTAGGGGCTCTTCCAGGGCAGTGAGCGCCTGCTCCGTCTGGGGGAGCATCACAGCTGGGGGGGTGTTGGAGGCACCTGGGCTGTCACCTGGCTGGTGGTTCCACGTGACCCAGAGGGCTGGTCAAATTGGAAGAGTCAGCCCTGGGGTCTGTGTGGCGGGCGCAGCTCCTGTCTTCACTCAAGGGTCTCTGATGTCTGGAAAAGACCACCCAACGCCGCTGAGGCCAGAGTGGCCCCTGCCATCCACTTCACAGATGAGACCCGGGAAGATGAGTCTGGCACCAGGAAAGGCTTTCTGAAAACGAGTAACCTGGCAGAGGCAGGTCCCGTTGCTTTCGTTTCTTAGCATCCCACTGGGCGAGCCCGGTGGGAGGCAGGGCAGCCTGGCAGGGACGGGGGTCTGGGAGCCCTCCCTGTCCTCGGCACGTCATCACCATGACACCACCAGCCATGCTCTCTGGAGGCGCTCCAGGCCCTGATGCTTTACATATGATTTCTAATCCCCAAGACAGTCTTTCAAGGTATTTGTTACTATCGCCACTTTATGGATGAGAAAACTGAGGCTCAGGGTCATGGCAGGGAAGAGGTAGGGCCAGGATTCGAACCTTCAGCCCCCCCACATCATGCAGCCCCTGAGGTCAGAACTGAAGTGAGGCCCTGAGCGTGGTGGATGACAGGAGCTGGGGGACCCCAGTGATTGTGGCAGGGCCCCCCTGGGCAGATCTCAGCCGGTGGGCTCAGCAAATGTGGCTGCTTTGAAAGCCTGGGAGCTGCCTCTCCACCGAAGCCGGCTACAGTGGACACGGACACGGCTCTTAGCATCCCTGAGCCGCGCTGTCCAGCCAGCTGGACAGGCCTGCAGCCAGTGAGGCGCCAGCTCCTGGGCCTCCACTCCTCCCTGACAGCCAGCGGTGGGAGGTGAGCCCCAAGGGCCCTGGCCCAGCGCATCCCTCAGCTGCCCCTGCTCGCGCCTGCTCTTTTCCCTGCGCTGGGGTCTGGCCGCCCCCTGGAGCTGCTCAGTTCTTCCCACAAGTCTCGGCCCAGTTTCCAGATCTCTCAGGGAGGCACTGAAAGCCCTCAGCGGGGCACTGGCTTGGTTTGAATTACGTCACTGTTGATATTATTTTGGGATAAATGCTCATTTCCAGCCCCCACACTACTCATACAGACCAGGGCTCATATCCAGAACTGGCTGCCAGCTGATTCCAACGGGGCAGCAGGTGTTTGACTTGATTCTTGTTTGAAGTGGGGAGGGGTCAGGCTCAAGCCTGGCTGGGGGGCTTAGGAGGCTCTAGCCTCTGGGGTGAGCTGGTGGGAGCTGTGTTGGGGGGCTCAGGGAGGGAATTGGATAGGCAAGGTTTGGAAACTGCAGCAGCTGGTCTGGGGCCGGGGCGTGGCTTGGGCACCATCTCCTGTAGTGGGTTGAATAGTGCCTCCCTGCACATTCATGCCTACCCAGAACCTCAGAAGGTGACCTTCTTTGGAAATAGGGTGGTTGCCAGTGTAACTAGTTAAGATGAGGTTGTACGGAATACGGAGACTCCTAAATCCAGTGACTAGTGTCTTTATAGGAAGAGACGCACACACACAAGGAAAAAGCCATGTGCAGCCTGGAGTGACAGGTGCATGCCAAGGAACACCAAGGCTCGCCAGGAGCGGAGCCACCGGGAGCTTCCAGAGGGAGTTATCTGCACCCAGTTCTCCGCATGGGCTGGGCAATGGGCCAGTCTCCTAAGATGGCCCCGGGAGCCAGGCCCTCACACGGGTCCTTCCTGCACTGAACCGGCCTGAGACCAGAATGTGGCAGAAGTGTGCCACTTCCAGGTCTGGCTTGTCCTTCTGCCCTCTTGGATCCTGCACTTTGGGGAGCTTGGAACCACCATCTGGCAAGTCAACATGGAGACAACATGGAGAAGCAGATTGTCAGCCCAGCTGTCCCAGGGTCCAGTCCAGCCTGTGGGTGATGGCAGCCCAGCCACAGTGATGACAACACATGGGATCAGAACTGCCCACCGAACCCAGCCAGCCCACGGGACCATGAGAGAGTAGGACAGCTGTTTGCGGGTAGCCTGCTACTTAGCAGTGGCTACAGGAAATAGTGGTTTGCGCTCCCCAAAGGGCTGAAATCTGCAGAAGCTCCTGCATGATGTGAGCAGAGGTGGCTTCAGGAAGCACGTGCTTGCGTGTCCACCACTAGCAAGACACCGGTGTAGGAAGTGTTTGGGGAAGTTCCCTTTCCAGCCACCTCTACTCCTTTGTCCCTCTTTCCATACTTGGAGCTAAGGACTGTGGAATTGTCGGAAGCAGCAAGGCCCAAAATGATTGCAAGCTTAGGGGATTCAGTGACCCCAAGGTGGCCCTTCTGATGAGGATCCGCAGGGATACTGGGCCGGGTCAGAACAAAGAGCCGTCTCCGAGAAGGGCAGTACCGAGTAGAGCCTGCTGTACCACCACAGGCCACTTAGCCCAATCACCTGGGCCCAGGCACCCTCAGGGCCTCAGGTGGGGCTGGTAGGCTGCCCCGGTCTCTGGACTGTGGAGGAAAAGGGCTACAGGCAGGGACAGTGCTCACAGCTGCCCTGGGAGCAGATGATCCCTCCATACCAAGCAGACATCTGTTCCTGGGAGAGTCGAGGGCCTGCAGCTCGGTGGTCCCGCCCAGCCCTCCAGATAGGGCCCAGAGAGGACGCAGTCCCACCCAAGTTTGCCCAGCAAGGCAGTGGCATGGTCGGGCTTGCTCCCAGGTCCTGGCCCGTCAAGGGCTCCTTCTGCACACGAACACCCCAGCCGAGGTTGTCCAGGCCAGAGGATGGCCCTCCGGAACACAGCGCTCCAGGCTGCACTGTGGGTGGGCGGGGAGGGGCAGGAGAGCCACCCCCACTCTGCGTCCTGTCCCCTCTGGCTGTGAGCGCAGCTGGACGTGGTCTGACTAGCTGTTGTGGTTGTCATCTGCCCTGGCAGCAAGCCAGGGCTGTTACGGCGAGGGCCATTGCCATGGAAACCGTGAGTCAGGGCAGCACTTAGCAGAGCCAGGCATGCCAGGGGCTCTCACGGCCTCTCATCTGCCAACGGGATCCCCGAAAGCCAGTGGGAAAGGCAGTGTGGGCACATGGCATCTCCTTGGGACTCATTAACAGGGAGGAGTGGGGGTGACAGGGAGGGGGCAGGTGAGGGAGCAGGCAGGAGGAGAGGAGAGAGAGAGAGTGAGGGACAGCGCAGCCCACTTTGAGGATGGGCTCGAGGGCTGGCAGGCCCAGACCACAAGCCAAGGGGTCCCTGCTGCCAAGTAGCCAAATCTGCCCCCTACCAAACCCCAGAGGCCAGATTCCCAGGGAGAAGAGCCCAAGGCCGGGATCCACAGATGCAGCCTTTTTGCAGCTATGGGGAATCAGGGGTGCGGAGGGGCGCTATTCATTTCCCCAGGGGTGCAGGGAGGTTTGGGGACTTGCCCAGGGTCCCCTGCCATGGCCTGGGCCCAGCAGAAAACAGCCCATCCCCCAGATCCACGGTGACACGTGGTTGGTCAGGTTCCCGGCTAGCCCGGCAAACTTCATTACCACATGCTGTGGAATCCCCTTCAGCTCCTGGGTGGCACTTCAGCCCTGGCATTGTGGGGACTCCTGGAGCTGGGGGGCCGGCTCATTCCAATGCTGGGGCCTCCCTACCCAGCCTTTTGCAACTGTTCTCTGTTAATCACTTGATTCCACCATGAAATTAAATACTAAGGGATACATTTTTATCTAGTAGCAGGTAGCACTGTACTCTGGATGGACACAAATCACTGTTAACAGCTGACTGCGCCCTCCTCCCAGGACTGACTTGAGCCCCTTGGGGGTTGTTGTCCATTGAGAATGTGTGCTGTGTGGTCGTCAGTGCGTTGGTGTGCCCCCCTGGGAGAGGGGTGTCATTCATTTGCCTGTCTGGCCCTCCGTGTTGGGCCCCTGCACTGGGCACAGAGGCCCAACTCTCCTTATGTCTAGGCCATGCCCCGAGGTGCTCCTTCTGCTGGGGGCAGCAGGCGGGGGAGGAGGGAACTACGAGGTAGGGTGATGGGAGCCACTGGCAGGCTGCTCCTGCCTGAAAGGGGACAAAGGAGTGTCCTTCAGGAAGCAGATGGCTGGTCCCCAGAGTGTGGCCCAAACACTGGCCCTGTCAGAGGGGACCTTGTCTTTCTGACCCTCAGGAGGGAGGTGGTGAGACCCTCCCCAGCTTGTTCACTGACGAGCATGTGCCTCTGGGTACACCACCCAAGGCTCAGGGCAGGAGGCAGTGGCAGCTGGCACTGGAGGGGGCAGGCCGAGTTGTCCTGGCTGTAGGCGGGCTAGGCCAGTCTCCTAGCAGAGGACAGTTTTGTGGTGACCAAGCCACAGACAGGGCAGGACAGGGCTGCGCGTGTGCCTCCAGCTCGAGTCTGTCTGATGTCGCAGCTTTGTGCCCCCACACTTGTGCTTCCTGCAGACGGGCAGCATGACAGATGCTGGGAGCTCTGCCTCAGGTCTTACTGCCTCTGCGCGGGCCACCTCGCCTCCAGCTGCCAGCCTCCCGTCTCATGGCCTGAGGGCTTTCTCTTGGGTGCACAGCTGGCCACAAGTCGCCAAGGGGTCGTCCTCAGCCAATGACTGCTGGTCGTGTTGGTGCATCTGAACGGCAGCCGCGCCACTCCCAGGCCCGTAACCCCAGGTGTGTGCTCCACGCTGTCTCCCGCCACCTCCCAGAAGCTTCCAGCCTCAACTGCAGGAAGCGTAAACTTGCTTGATTCTTCACCTTTTATTGGCTGCCTTCTAATCCCTGCCTCACAAGTGTCCCCACAGGTGTTTCCTAGGACACCTCCCAAATAAATCACTTGCATTCGACTCCTTATCTTAGGGTCTGCTTCATCAAGACTCAGACTGAGACAGGTTTCCATCCTGCCGCATTCTGAGCCAGTCATTTGATCTCAGCCATTACCTGTTGATTTGTGGATCACACACTGAGAGGCAGCATTGAGTTTCGGTCGCTATCTGCAGAGGGCTGGACAAAGCTCAGGGGCAGCAAAGAGCAGAGTCAGGGAGGCTTAGCAGATGAGGGGCTATTTGAGCAAGGTTTTGCAGAGTCAATAGAAGTTTGCCTGTGGAGAAGGAAGCCCAGGAATACCACTGCCTCCTCCATCTTCTCCTTGGCCATTTGTGGAATGCACCTGGACTTCAGCACCCATCACTCAGCCGTGGGGCTCTGAAATAGGAACCTGTGCAGCTCTGACTGGTCACTCCTCAGCTCCCAGTTGCGTGCACCAGTCCAAGCTCTTTGGCTTATATGGTTTGCGACCCTCTGTGAACTGACTCCACCTGCTTCCATGCTTTTCCTTATGTCCGTGCCACTGCCCAGCTGCCCTCCCCAGCCCTTCCCAAATTGTTCTGTGCCATTCAAAACATCCTTTCCTCCATGAAGCCTCCAGTGGTGGCCTCGCAATAACGGCTCTCGTCTTTGGGCCCCAGGAGCACCACTGTCAGACTCTAGAGCACCTCCCTTCTCCAGACTGGGGTGTGAGTCAGCGAGAAGCTCCCCAAGGTCAAGAACCATTGCCTGGGCTCCCCCGAATCCCCGCCGACACCAGCAGTGACAGCAGTGACCTGGCGCTCCTGGAGCCTTTCAAAGCTCCCATATCCTCCCCGCTGACCTTGCATGGAGAGCACATCTCCACCAGCACAGGCTGGTTCTGCCGGCCTGGATGGGGCTCCCATGCAGTCACAGGGCTGGATTTATGGTTTGACTGATGGCTTCTAAGGGAGGGGGACAGGGCTCATCAAGAAGGCTGCAGTCATCCCAAGTGCTTGTTAATTAAGTGAAAGGTGAGGGTCCCTCGTCTTAGGAGCCCCTCCCTCCCTCTTCCATGAAATGTCACGTTATTAGAGGCAGGGAAGCCAAGGGGGGGGAGGGATGGGACGCACGGAGAGGGGCGGGGCCCCTGCTCTCTAGGCCTTGGGGGAGATCTGATTCTAGTTGTCCGTGAGCCTAAAGCCCGTATCAGAATATTTAACATACTCCTTAATTAGAGCCCGGCTTTGTTCTCAGCTGCCCGCCCGTGAGGGCCCCAGGAAGCCCAGGCAGCACGGTTGTCTTTATGCTTATGAGGTAGGTCTGCTGGAAGAGCGCATTCTAAATGAGATTACATCTTATACATGTTTAATGTACTGTTCTCAACATTTAAAATGCAGCTCTGTTAAAATAGCAGGGAGGGAAAATTGACTCTCTGAGTTGGGTGTGAAGAGAATAGATCACTAGTGAAATGAATAATATATTAACAGAATAATGATGTTACTTCTCATATTAATCGTATAAATCACGGGATTCTTGGGCTGTCAGCAGAAGTTTAAAAAAAAAAAAGCCGACTTCTAGTTCTCCAGACGGAGAATACTGAGGCCTGCGCGGCGTGGGAGCTGGCTGCCTGGTGGTCACACACTGGTTATGAGACACGTTTTCTGGATGCACTGACGAGCCACCAAGGACCTAGGACTTTCCCCGGAGGTGGCGGCTGTATGAGAGACCCAGTCCCAGCCTGAGTCCGTTTGCAGTGCCAGCTGTTTGCCCGGAATACAAGGAGCATGAATATGAGATGTCCCCTGCTCCCTGGCCTCTGAGAGGTACAGGAGTGTCCCCAGAGGGCCCCAGCAATGTGACACAAACCAGGACAGAGGCCTCCCCAAGAAGTTCAGGTAGCCCGGCGTCAGAGCCGAGCGTCCCCTGCTCCCAGGGCCTGTGTTTAAACAGCAGGCATCCATGCTTTTAGGTCCCCAGCTGCAGACATGTTGAATGAGCATCTGGTGACTCAATACTGAATTCCCAGCACTCTGGACGAGAGAATGAAGGTGCTGTGGGTGCATCCAGAACAGGCCCGGTTGGTCTGGGGGATGGTGGGGGTGGCAAGGAGAGTCCCGGCACAGCCTGCATGGAGAATTTCCACATAGGACCAGAGACCAGAGAGCCCGTTTCTCAGAAAATACAAACCAGAGTCAGGATTCATGGAGTTCATCACAGGGAGGAAATAAAGGTGAGGAACTGCCCTCGGGATGCGAACCAGGAATCAGGGCCAGGGGCATCCCAGCGAGGTTCCTCCCACGCCTCTCAGAAAGCTTGCCGTCTGGACCTTGCCCTTGTGTCCCAGTTGCAGGCCCCCGTGGACCACCAGGGCCTGAGCTGGCCGCACAGACATCTAATTGTTTAGAACATGGAGAAGGAGGCCCCCACCCCCGCAAACGGAGCACAGACCCTGGGGTTTACAGGTAGCCTGGTCCTGGCAGCCGTGCCACCTGCCCCAGGTAACCAGACACTCCGGGTGGGCCCTGGGCAGCGCCCTCGGGCCTTGTCTGGGCTCGCTCACACCAGCTCACGTTGTGCGTGTGTCCCCACTTCAGAGGTGAAAGGAAGGTGGCTCCCAGATGGTCAGGGATGCGCCCCGGCCCCCAGGCTCAGGAGGGTGATTGCGCACAGTCACTACTCCCCGCCCACGGGTGTCAGGCCCGGCCAGGGGACTCAGCCGAGGAATAGAAGCAGATGCTAGATGGACAGATCCTCAAAATGTGCCCCCCCCCACTAATGCCATTGCCACAAGGAGTCCTCCTCCCAGGGAGCTGTGGCCCCTTCAGCCCGAGCCCCAGAGTGAGCGCACTCGGGGCACACATCCTGGAGCAGAGCGGCCCCGCTGAGCGCGGCATGGCTGTGGGGCCCGTGGCCCCTCTGCAGACCCGTGCTGCGCATAAACACGTCCGACTGTGAGCCTGTGTCCCACGCGGTTGACTGTGCGGCACCGCTGTGGCTCTTTCTGGTAGATACAGCGGCTGGGCCCAGGCTCAAGGCCATCTAACCGCTTCCAGGACCACGTCACCTGAGCAGGCCTGGGTTCTGGAACATTCTCGGGGACAGGGTCCCCAGATGTCCGCAGAGGTGACGGGCCTGGGCCTGGCTACAGCCTTGCCCTCCAGGGGCCCCCACCTCCCCGGACGGCGGGGGAGCCCATGGGCAGTTCGTGGAGGTACTCCCAGAGAGCCCGGCCTGCATGAGCGCTCAGCACATCTGAGTTGCTGGGACGGGTGCTGCTGGGGCAAAGCCGGATGCCCTTCTGTGCTGTGTGGCCCACCTGCTTCCCTGGCAGGGCCCACAGCTGAGCAGTGAACTCTGCCCAGCAGGGCTGGCCTGTCCTGGGAGGATGCAGGGGCAGAGCTCAGTCGTCAGCAGGCTGAGAGGTAAAAACATCTCTGACAACCCAACCGGCTCCCCAAAGGGCCAAGGGAGGGTAGCCAAAACCCCCAAGCTGGAGAAACTGGGGCGCAGACCAAAGGCTTGTTGCACTGGATCACAGGCTCTCAGGCCCCTGGCAGCTGTGAAGCTGGAGCAAGCTGGGAAAGTAGGCCAGGGCTTAGCCCGTCTCCCCTTTCCTCAGGTACTGGAAAGGCTCTTAAAGGTGAACCCTAAGCGGTCTCAGGCCTTGCGTGGAGCCAGCTGTGGGCTATGCGGCTGGCAGGGATGGGGAGCAGGGAACAGCTAAGGGGCCCCGCGGAGTTGTAGGGGAGTGCCCCCTCCAGGTGGACGAAGAGGGAGAGAAACCCTGGCCTCCTGGGTGGCTCTCACTCCAGGGAGACTTGAATGAGCATCTCCTCGGACCAGGGCATGACTGACCAGCAGTGTCTCCCGGGGATGTGGAATGAATGACAGTGTATGTAGTTCTGCCTCTGTGTGGGGAAGTAGAGGGAAATAGGCTCAGAAAGGACACCAGCTGGCCTCAGCATCACCCAGCAAGGCAGGGACAGAGCTGGAAGCAGAGCGCAGCTGTCCTGAATTCCAGACCAGCCTCTTTCTACTTTGCCAGTGATGTCATCTAGGAAGGTTTCTAAAAATCCCAACACGTAGGCCCTGCCCCAGGCCAGTGAAGCCTGACTGCCAGCAGCCCTGGGATTCCATCCGAGGCCAGGCCACACCGTGGCCCGGACACGGGTGCTGTGCTCTGCCTGCTCTCCAGCCAGCTCCCTGGCTAGCTCGGCCTGTCTGCTAAGTTAAGACACTGTCTTTCTAAAGGGCCTTAGAAAGACCTAGGGGCCTTCATTCTGCAGTCTTGTGTCTGCAATATGCCTACAGCAGACAGCCTCTTCATAGATGATTCCAAGGTCAAACCTAAATGACCAGCAGTTCTCCACAAGTGGAGAATATTCAACTTCCCCTTCTCTGGGAAACCTTTGCTGAGTCACCCCTCATTCACACACAGCCTCCCTCCTGGGGTTTGATGTCTGTCCTCTGCATGGCCCCGGGCCCCCTGCCCCCCAGCTGTCCTGCCCATCCTGGGCACCCAGCATGTGCCCCACATCACCTCCTTCTCAGCACTAACTTGGTCAGCTCATCCACACACCCCCATCCCTGCCCACATGGAAAAGGCCTGCAGCGTGTGTGACCAGCTCATGTCCATTCTTCTGATTGGTCGGTGGTGAGGTGAGGGATTGTTTCAGGAATCTTAGTTACCAGTCTTCTGGCTCCATCCAGTCTGGGGTTTGTGTGCTTATTGTCAGGAGGTGGCCCCTCTGGTGGGGGACTAAGTTCCTGTAAAACATCTCAAGGGTACATGAGAGCAGAGTTTATCTATAGCCTTGAGGGGGAACTGGGGGTCCTGTGTCTGTCTGGTTTCCTGTACCTGCTTTGCAAACTCCCATTTTCTTTAATCTCTTGATTCCTCAGTCTGATTCCCACACGCTGGGTCATAATTGAGGGACTTGGGTTTCTCTTTGTTCGAGAGTCTGAGAGGCTTCATCAAAAGGGGGCTTTCTGTGTGGTTACAAAAAGGCACTTTGCAAGGCGAGCGACTGCGGTGGTAGGGTGGAGAGAGCTCAAAGGTCCAGGCCCTGATCTGGTGGTGCAGCTTCCCAGCTCTGAGGTCATGGGCACCTCCTCCATACGCGTGTTTGCGCGCACACACACACACACACACGCACACACACACGCACACACACACACATGCCCACCTTCATCTCCGGCTGCCTGGGATTCTGGAGCAGGGGGCAGGGTCTCCATGTGCAATGACACCACAAGCAGTTGGGGACCCTTGCAGAACAACAGTCACAAATGGGAGCTCCGTGATGGTGCATGAAGCCCCAACCAGCCACTTGCACAGGCCAGTCCTGCTCTCCGTGGGAGAATGAGAGGTGGAGGCAAAGGAGAGCACGGGGGGCCTGGACTGTCATATGGGAAGCCCAGTGCGCTTCTGAAGGCAGACAGCATCCTCAATATACATGTGTGTGGTGTGGACTCTTCCTGGATCTGCCTCAGAGCTGACACCCAGTGGTGGCACCTCTGAGTCCACGGCCAAGCCCTCACCCTCCTGCCCTGCTGTGTCCACAGGTGTGCCCCTTCCTCTCTAGGCAGTGTTCTCCACATGCCCATCAAGGAGCATGGGCTCAGCTGGGAACATGGTGGAGACTCAGGACCAGTTTGCCACACAGCTTCCCAGCTACAGGTTCGCTCCTTTGTGTGCAGCACGCCCATGCCCCTCTTGCTGCTGGCCTGGTCATCAGCAGAGGAAGCTGTGAGCACAGCCGATGGCTGTTCAACCCAGGAGGGTCACTCAGAGGCAGCCGGAGAATCTATATGCCCCCTCAGCACATTTGGTCAAAAGGAGGTAGAAGATCAGAAGTTTGGGGGGTTCACAGAAAGTTCTAGTTCTCAGCTGGGAGAACCTCTGCTCCAGGGCAGAATGAAAGGCATGAAGAAGAAGGGGGAGTTCTGTGCTGGTTTCATAAAAAGGCAGTGTGAACCATCCTTAGCTGCCTCTGGACCCATTAAAGGCCTAATTTCCATTCACCTATAACTTTATTAGGCTCATCTGAGCTATTCATCACAGAAGCCTGTCTTGAAAAGGGTGGACAGTGGCTTTTATTAAAATGTCTTCCCAGTGGCAAATGCATTAGGTTTTATGGCCCCACACATAGATCTGCCTCCACGACGGGAAAGCGCCTCCTCACCATTGCTGGGGTGGATGGAGGTGAGATGCTAGGGACGCCGTCCGCATGCATGTGGCTTGGTGTCTAGAGTGCCACATCCGTGGGAGCTTGGGTAAAATTTTCCATCCCAGAGAGCCACCGGCTGACTCTCACACAGTGCCGCCGCGCCCCCCCCCCCAGTACCCAGCCGCTCTGCCCTTAAGCCATGCAATGGAGCCAATGTTATTTTTGGAAATTGGTCCCAGGGTAGAGCCTGCAGAATCTGGATAAGGGGTGGCCAGACTGCTGGAGAACTATGACAGCCAGCCCCGCTGGCACAGTAACAGGTGTGGAGGGGAAGAGACACAAGAAGCTGAGACACTGACAAGAGCTACTCAGCAGAGGGGAGTCAGGGAGAAGAGCCCTGGCAGAGGGAGAGGCCACCCCGACTTAGCCCTGAGCTTGCAGGTCTTCTCTGCCTTGGATAAAAATCCCTTGTGGGGACGAATGGGAATGGGGATCAGAGTGAGTCCCCCAGGATCAGGCCCAACGCTGCAGACTTTGCCACTGAGTGGCCTAGAGCAAGCTACACAGCCTCTCAGAGCCCTGGTCTCCTCATCTGTGAAATGGAGCTCACACCCACCATGATGTGGAGTTGTTGGCAGGATTAAAGCAGACAGATCTTGCAAAGCATTTAGCTGTGGGCCTGGCACATAGCAAACCCAGAATGCAAGTCAGTTGTTAGTATTATAATTCCAGTAGTGCCCTGTGACGAGCAAGTGTTTGAGGGTGGCAAAGTTGCTGTGTGTGTGTGTGTGTGTGTGTGTGTGTGGGTGTGTGTGTGGGTGTGTACACGTGTGCAGGTTCATGCACATATTTAGGGAGAGAGTTTTCTTTGGGACTCGTGCTGGCTGCTATTTTGTTTCATGATGGCAGCCAATTTCCTGTGGGCAGATCACTGGTTATTGGGGTGTTTCCCACATGGGTGGAGGTTGTAGAGAGAGGTGAAGGCCCCAGGTGGAGCCTGTTTACCTCTTGAACCCAGGTCCTACTCTGGTGCCTGATTACAGGGTGGGTGACCCCAGCATGAGAGCACCTGGGTGTCCCTGTGCCCCAGACCCCCTGCTGCCCATGAGGTCCCTTTGCTGCAGAACAGGAGTCCAGAGAGAGCAGGTGAGGAACTCTGAGCAAGACTGGGAGACATGGAGGGTCTGGGGTGGGGGTGAGGCGTAATCCATCTAGGTTTTAAGGGGCTGAGACCAAACCACAAGGGGGTGGGGCAGAAGCACCAGCGGTGATGTAGGCAAGAGGTGGTGATGTTCTGGACCAGGATAGGGGCAGAAGTGGGAAGAAATAGCCAGATGGGTTGGGAAGGTTGCCAGTGGAATTTGTTGGAAAATGGATATGCCATTTGAAAATAAAAGAGGTCCAGGGCGACCCCAAGTTTTGGCCTGAGGCACGAGAAGGGTGGAGCTGCCGTTGGCTGAGATGGGAAGGCTGGGCGGAGCAGGGTGGGGGGCCTGGGAGCCTGTTTCAGGAAGAGAGGCAGGTGGGCAGCCCAGGACCACCCCCTGCCCAGAGCCCACTATCTGCCTTCCAGCATGCGCCCGAAGGCAGGGCCTCCCACTTGGGCAATGGCGCGTGCCTGTCTCCAGGGACAGATAGAGCGCCTCGGGAGAGGCGGACAGTGGCAGTCCTCACTGCCGGCAGAGAGCACACCTGAGCTTCTGCTGGAGCACGGAGCTCCCTCAAAGGGACAGCTGACCCTGGGCACCGCCACCTTCTTGCTGGCTCCTGGCTCAGCATCTCTGCCCTGACCCTGCCGGCTTGTTCTGCACAAAGGTGCCGCACTCCTGGGGAAGAAGCACAACTCCTCTCACTTCAGAAATAAAAGGTATATGTCCGCCTGTAGCCTCACATCTCTCCATCCATTCTGAGCGTGAGGCTCAAGCTCTTTATAATTCATCAAAAAGGCCACACATAAATGAACTCCCCTCTTACTCTGCAGCTGGGGCTGTCAGCTCATCTTTTAAGGGCCCCACAACCTGGCCAAGGACCCCCTTAGATCATGTCCTTCGGAGCCTGGATGAGTCACCTGTAGTTCAGACATTGGGCTGGGCCAGCACTGCCCTCCTCCTGAGGACCAGCCACGTGCAAGGGGGCCCGGCTGGGGGCTTCCGTAGATGCCACCCCACTAATCTTCTGATGATGCTGTAAGGAGGTGCCCACATGCCCGTTTTGAAGATGTGAAAACCACGGAACCATGGGCCTTAGTGCCTTATCTGAGGTTCCTTGGCAATTGCCAGGTAAAGGATCACCCTTGTCCACAGAGAGCTCTGGTCTGTGCCCTTGCCTCCTGGGAGGTGCTCTCTCAGCCTTTGGAATGTCCTGCCTGCTAACAGAGGTTTTGTTTCCCTGGGGACTTTGGGCCATGCCAGAAAGCCTAACTGTGATTTAGAAGGGGGGCTTTGGGCCATACAATACTAGCTGGCCTTCCAGAGGGGCTGGAGGTTAGGGCCGGCCACATCGGCGGTCAACCATGTCTATATGACTGAACCCCAAGAAAGACCCTGGGCATCAAGGCTCAGATAAGCAGTGGGCAGGACTGCATGCGTGTTTCCCATGTCACTGGGAAACGTCCGTGCCATCCGCACCTCCACCGGGAGAGGCCAACCGGAAGCTCTGGGTGTGGAGCCGTCCGGGACCTGCCCTGTGAGCCCCGGCCCTTGGCTGACCTTAAACCATCATGTGCTGTAACTCTGAGTCCTTCCAGTGAATTCTTGAACCCGAAGGTAATCTTGGGGACCCTCAAGTTTGCAATTGTGTCAGAAATGAGAGGGTCTTGGAGACCCCAGGCCTCCACTGTTGGGGTCAGAGGGTAGGTCTCCAGGGCTGAGAGAGAAAACATTTCTGTTGTTCTAAGTCAATAGAAGCTCAGGAGTAGGGCCTCAGCTGTGCAGCTCGCCAGCTGTGCGTCTGTGTGGTTTGGGAACATCCACAGGCCTCCCCTGTGATGGCTTCTGCGGCGGCAGCTCACTTTTGTTCCAGGGCCCTTCTCCAAAAGGGCCCAGTCTCTCCTGGGCCAGTGGCAGCTCCCTGTATCGTGCTGCACTCCCTGGGCCCCCGTGGGGCCCTGAGAGCACCCCTGGCAGCCGCACTGGCCCACACCCCCAGCCTTTGCTCGCTTCCTCCCGGTTTTCTCTCATTCGCCCCTGTAAGTGTCCTGCGGCTGCCATAACTAATCACCACAGACCAGTGGTTTAGCACAACAAAAATGCATTTTTTCACAGTTCACGAGTGCACAGTCCAAGGTCAAGGTATCAGCAGGGTTGGTTCCTTTTGGGGGCTCTGAGGGGGGAGACCATCCTGGGCATCTTCGAGCTTCTGGTGGCTTCCGGCTGTCCCCGGCTTTGTCCCTCCTCCACTCTCACACGGCCGTCTCTCTGTGTGGTTTCCTTATAAGGACCCCAGTCATTAGATTTAGGGTCTTTCTAAATCCAGGGTGCCTGCCCACACCCTATTACAAATAAGGTCACGTTCTGAGGTCTGGGTGCATGCGGCTTGAGGTCTGAGGACAGCCAGTGGACCTGTACTGACAATCCTCTGTGGGCCAGGCGCCGTGCTAGCTGCTGGAGCTACAAAGGGGTATACCCAGATGCAGCCAGTGGCCTGGGGGACATAAAATGTGGGCATGGGGCAGGGGGAGGTTCAGGCTGGGGTCAGAGGTACACGGTGCACTGGGACACCTCTCGTCGCCCTGCCTCCCAGGGAGGGGCTCTGGGCCTGCTGTTCTACCAGAATGAGGAGGACCCAGTGCTGGAGCTGGGCCCGGGCTCCCAGGCTGTACGTGCTTGGGAAGCGGTTGTGCTGATGAAAATACCACAGAGACGGCTGCTGGGCTCTCCCCTCAATGCCGCTGAGGCGCCCGAAATAAATGGAAAAGAGACTTTCCTGGCAGGGTCTGCGGAGGAACTCCATAGCAGGAGTGGAATTGGCCGCAGCATCTAAGAAATCCTTGAATGGAAAGGGATTTCCAGGACAGCACACCTCTAGGAACAGACCGTGTGCAGTGGTAAAGCGTGGGGGGAGACGGGGAATGAGCGTGCCTCTGAGTGTGTCTTTGTGTCCGCAGACATGCCCACTGTGTGCTCCCCGGCATAGGTGGCACACCTGATGGCCTTGTGTGTGTGCGGGCAAGCGTGGGGAACCCAGCGAAGCCACAGCATAGGCTTCCTTCAACTGTTTGCCCAGCTGCCAGCCTCTCGCATCGCCTCCATGTCACCCGCCGGCTCGGGTCACCTTGTCCTGTTACATGTCAACAGAACTGGCCTTGGTCCCTGTCCAGGGCCTGGGAGGGATGCCAGCCTCTTGTTGCTTCCCAGAGAGTCTCTGCAGGCTGACCTGGCTCCAGCCCCACCTGGCACCGAGTTCTGGCTTTCGCTGAATTTCTCCATCTGCCTGCAACACATCGGCCCCTGTGCCAGCCGTCCCTTTCCTCCAGGCGACACATTCACAGAGCTTCAGGGACTTGCTGCCGTAGGCGGCTTTCTCCAGGCCTCATCACAGCCTCCAACATCCTTACACGGAAACGGGGCAACCCTACCCTGGGAGTCCACCTGGCCTGAGGCCCTTCACCTCCCCCTGTGCAGACTGCCAAGGCTCCTCTTTCAGCAGAATGGCCTGTCAGGCTGCCAAACAAAGCCAGCCACTCCTGTGTCCTTCCAGGTCTGTAAGCTTCGCATGCCAGGTCTGTAAGAGGAACGTACCCTCTTCCGGCCCCGCTGGGGAGTTGGGGATCCCCAGCCCTCCTGGAGCAGTCAAATCCTTGGTCCTTCTGGAAAAATGACCTGAAGAGGCCTGCTGGTGTTTGCCCCGACCTTGACCTGCAGGGGTGGGAATCTAGGGCCATGTGGGCTGGGCGACCTGGTCTGAAACCCTGTCTGACAGAGGGGAAACTGAGACCAGAGAAAGGACCAGCTTACCTAGGCCATGCTGTGAACCGAGGTCCCAGGGATGGGGGCCCAGGTCTCCTGACTCGGTGTGAGGTCTTTACCCAGCCTGCCGGGCAGCAGGCCCTCCTGTTAAGCAGAAGAATATAGATGTGAGTGGGTGGAGGGAGAATAAGGCCAGTAAAACCCAATAAAAGGGACGCAAAGAGTTAAGCAGATAAAACCAGAGAGTCAGCAAAGTCTCACAGAGTTAATGAGTTCGTCAGTGGAAAAGGCCGGGAGCAACTTGGAATGTCCGGATATTCCGCAGGTAAAGGAAAGGATCTGAGCGCAGCCCACGTCTTCACTGTATCAATTAGATCATGCCGTTGTAAAATTGACTTTAGCCTGCAAAAAGGCCCAGATTATTCTTTAACTTAATCTATATGCTGTTTTTTCCTCCTCCTCCAGCTCCTAATCTAGGTAATTTTGTAATCAGGGCAGGAGGCAGACCTTGGAAATGTAAATAAAGCTATGTGGACAAAGAATACTGAAGTCCCAAGCCAACACAGTCCCCTAAATAACCCTATTCTTATGACAAAACTTCAAAGGAATTATGAATCACCTGCATACATCATACCTTATGCTGCCCCTTACCCAAAAAGCCCTATAAAACCCCAGACCCTTAAGCGCGCCTCTCGAGCTTGCCCGCCCTCCCCTTTCTTTGAGTGGGTCACCCTCTCGGTCCTGCTGCAGACAGAAGGGAGGGGCTGCTGAGACCTCTGATGGGAGCTTGCAAGTTCCCACCCCCTGGGTGACCCAGGCGGAACTGCAGCTACATGATCATGCTCCTTAGTAATCTGCCTGAAAATCTCTTTTCTTTGCCTTTGGGACGTTCTCAGAACACAATCTCACTCCATCCGGTGCTCTGCGGCTCCCGCAAACCCTGGGGTGGCCGGGACTCAGTTCCTGTGCTGTGAGGTCCAAGCGGACGCTGGACGCCAGGTGACCCCTGGACCAGGGGATTATACCCTTATGCCAAGTAGCCATTCAGTGAGCTTCCCGTTCTCCATTTTCCCTTCCTCTCTGCATTATTCAAGTAAGCCTGCCTTATCTGCTTAACTCAGGCCTGCTCCTCTCTTGGAGTGCATTCAAATAAAACTTATTTACTCTGCTTCACTCCTGTGCCTCTGCCCTTCAATTCTTTGTTGCAGTGGGGACAAGAAGAGAGGACAATAAACTCAACCCCCCCAACACCTCCCAAGCACAGAGCTCTTTGTGGGGGAGGGAGGGGGCTTCAGAATCCTCATAGGACAGCTCTCTGAACAAGCACCTTTTCCTGGCTGTGACAGCTAGGGTGTCTGATGCAGCCAAATCTGTGTCTCAGGCACGACCTGGATGCCTCCCCTAAACCACATTCCCCCTCCGGTCCAGGGTCAGGGGTGCTGGACCGTGATGTGGGCAGAGGCTAGCACCTTCCTATCTCCTCCTTTCCACTCCAGCCCCCACAGTATACTGGTCTTTCCCAGTCTCCTCCCCCTCAAAGGTGGACATCTTCACTAAAACCATTGCAGAGCTGTCAGGGACCGGATGTCTGTGTCCCCCTAAAATTCAAATGAAGCCCTGACCCCCGATATGCCTAGGAGATAGAGCCTCTAAGGAGGTGACCACGGTCACATGAGGTCATAGAGTGAGGCTCAGATCCAACAGGACTAGTGTCCTTATTAGAAGTGTCTTGCCAGTGGGTTTCAGCCCTGGGCAAGGTTACTGTGGATTCAGTGTGACCAAAGAAATGACAGTAAACATTGTTGGGGGGAAGGGTTATATCCAACTTTATTCCCACAGTGGCAGGTCAATCACTAAAATCCTGTTCACTCAGAGTGAGTCTGCATGCAGCAAGTCCATCTCTGCCTCTGGGCCTCTCTGCCCACACAGCTGTCCTCTGGCCCTTTCCGCCCGCACAGCCCTCCCAATCTCTGTCCTCGGCACTGCCACCACTGTAGCCTCTGCTCTCCTGCAGCCTTGCAGCCGTACCACCGTATCGCACAGGGCACCGGGCAGGGCTCTTTCTATAGAGTCAATAACAACCTATTGCCCACACGTGTGTAGTGAGCTCGCCAACCGCGGCCAGGTAAGACTCCTGGCCACAGGAACCTTCATTTTACCCACAGAAGGAACACCAGATTGCTCTCTGCACACCCTCATGAGGAAGGGCTCTGTGAGGACAGGAAAGCAGACCCCTGCAAGCCAAGGAGAGGGCCCCCCAGAAATCACCCCGCCAGAATCTTGATCTCGGACTCGCAGCCTTCAGCACTGTGAGAATAAGTTTCTGTTGTTTCAGCCACCCAGCCTTTGGTATTTTGTTATGGTGGTCCTAGCAGTTTAAGATAAGAACTAAAATATTTACAGGTTAAATGAAATTGACGCTGAAGAGTTGCTTCAGAGTAATACGGAAGAGGAGATAGGCAGGGGTAGAGAGGAAATGACTTGGCTACAGCTGATAATCATTAAAGCTGGGTGATGGGCTCATGATGGGGGGGGTGGTCATTTTCTTTCATGTGTTTGAAATGTTCTCTAATAAAATGTTAGTAAAAAAAAAAGTGCAGTGGAGTAGGTCATGAAATCAATTTGGCGGGTCATAGCCAGCATTGTATGAAATGAGAAAGAGAACAGACTAGAACATCCCAGAATGCATCCTATATAATATTTGTGTGCATACTGCGTCTGAATGTAAAATGTACTTCTTACTGTGGGTCACAATCAAAGGAGCTAGGAAGCGATTTCTCATAGTTAATCTGACCGTGGCCTCTTCAGTCAGATGGCCTGGGTTCTGGTTCTGTCACTTCCTAGCTGTGTGACCATGAGCAAGTAATTAGACTTCTCTGTGCCTCGGTGTGGCTAATAAGACTACTCCATGATAGGACTGATGTGAGGATTAGGTGAGCTTCCCACAGTTCCCCTAACACGTGGTAAGTGATCAATAGGAAGTAACTACGACCATGAACTACTACCATAGTGTCTCTCTCTCTCACACTCACACACACACACACATATATAAAGCTACAGTGTCTATAACATGTATATTGTGTATGTTACTATAGTGTGACGAATTTGTTGGCCTGGAAAGGGAGGATGTGTGTTTTAGAAGAGAAAGGCCATGCTTAACCTTTATGGATAACAAAAATTTGACTGAGTACATCTGAAGATTGAATGGGTTTTACTCAAGGATTAAGAGCATCTTCCTTGAGCAGACTGGCGTCCCAAAGGCCTTTCCAGGCAGTGGGGCAGGACGGGGAAATGATTAGCCAAAGGACAGAAAGGATTATTTCGGGCAAGGTCACCTTCCTTTAGGGGAAGGCCGGGATCTTACCAGGCAGATCCCCTCCCTAGGGCTAATGCGGAAAGTCCAGACTAATTGGTGTAAAATCCACTCCTGGGAGAAGCTGAAACCTTAATTAAATTTTGGTTTGCTGTCCTCAGGGCAAGTGACTCCTCCCTGGGCCTTTTATTTCTTTTATTCTTTTTTAACACCCTGAAGTGAATAATGGTGGAATTCCGGGTCGTGTAGTAGTCATTCACTTATGAATGAACATTCATTCAGTGGCATTATGGGCTGCCCACTGTGGACCAAGCCCAAGACACTAGGTGTGGAGTGGTGACCGAGAGAGAGATGGGCCTGCTCTCCTGGAGCTCAGCCTCTACCTGGGGAGAAAAATTAATTAATTGTGATAAAAATATCATCATCGGGGTGGGGAAGAAAACAGGGTGACAGGGAACCACAGGATAGGTTCAGTAACCTGCCAATGACTTGATGTTTAAGACTCAGCCAACAGAAGACTCTGTGAGCGAGGCAGAGAAAGCAGCGAGGCCAAAACTGGGAGACACCAGGAATGACAACCACTTCCCAGCACAGTGTGTCCGCGGAAATCAACACGCCTGTCACACCTAAGAAAGAGTTTAGTGATAGTCTTACTGCGAGGACCATGGCCTGAGAGCTGCTGGTCAGTGTGCTCTGATAAATTGCTCTAAAGCCCCTTTGTTTGGAGACGTCTTAAATAGTTTCTCTACAGCAGAGGACATGCACAAAGGAGGTTACATTTATCAGTATGTTAAGCAGTAGTGTGGCCTGGATGCATCTAGTTGGTGTCCCAAAGGCTCGTGCTGTGCGCATTCTAGTGCTATCCGCATGTGTGAGAGGAGGCAAGTATAAGGATCTTTTTAGGTGTTATTAGCTCATCTTCCTTTGGGGATGGAGAGGGCCTGTGTAACGTCATTGACGCTGACCAGAAAGTTCTTGACTGGCTACTTTTCTGGGAGGGGTTGGAACTACAATTAGGTATGAAGCCCCAGTTTGGTGACTTGTCCTGGCAGGAGTGACACCAGGCTGGGTCTGTGTCTTTCTTTTTAACAGGTATCTGTTAGCCACATGTGGCTTTTACATTTAAATCAATAAAAATTGAACAATGAAAGGTTCAGTTCCTGGGTTCTCACAAGCCACACTGCATTGACAGCCCAGGGGCAGTGTCTAGAACAATTTCTTCTGGAAAGTTCGTGAGTTGGTGCTGGGGAAGACCCCAAGCTGTTCTGTCCTGTGTGGCAACCACTGGCCACAGGTGGCTTGAAATGTGGCTCATGCCATGGAAGAACTGAATTTCAAATTTAATTAGTTGAAATTACTGAAAAATGGACCTTTAATGCAGCCGTCGGAAGACTGCACTTGTATTTGGAACAACTCAGGTATACGAATCTACTTTTCCAACTCTACATTTTATGAAATCTAAATACAGATCATGTTGAAATATGTTGTAAGAGGAAAATATACACACCAGTTGGAAAAAATGTATGAAAACAAAGGTAAACCATCTAATTAGTAAACTATATTGATCACATGTTGGGGTGATAACATTTTGGATATATTGTATTAAAGAAAAGGTGCTATTCAAACTCACAGAACCCAAGAACGGACTAATAGTTACCAAAGGGAAAGGGACTGGGGAGGATGAGTGGGAAGGGAGGGATAAGGGGGAAAAGGGGCATTACGATTAGCAGATGTAATGTTGGGGGGCACAGGGAGGGCTGTACAACCCAGAGAAGACAAGTAGTGATTCTATAGCATCTCACTACGCTGATGGACAGTGACTGTAATGGGGTTGGGGCGGGGGGACCTGATGAGGGGGGTAGTTTAATAACCATAATATTGCACATGTAATTGTAGATTAATGATACCAAAATAAATTATATTAAAAAAAAACAATGAGATATCACCTCACACCAGTTAGGATGGCCGCCATCCAAAAGACAAACAACAAATGTTGGGGAGGATGTGGAGAAAGGGGAACCCTCCTACACTGCTGGTGGGAATGTAAATTAGTTCCACCATTGTGGAAAGCAGTATGGAGGTTCCTCAAAAAAACTCAAAATAGAAATACCATTTGACCCAGGAATCCACTCCTAGGAATTTACCCTAAGAATGCAGCAGCCCAGTTTGAAAAAGACAGATGCACCCCTATGTTTATCGCAGCACTATTTACAATAGCCAAGAAATGGAAGCAACCTAAGTGTCCATCAGTAGATGAATGGATAAAGAAGAGGTGGTACATATACACAATGGAATAGTATTCAGCCATAAGAAGAAAACAAATCCTACCATTTGCAACAACATGGATGGAGCTAGAGGATATTATGCTCAGTGAAATAAGCCAGGCGGAGAAAGACAAGTGCCAAATGATTTCCCTCATTTGTGGAGTACGACAACGAAGCAAAACTGAAGGAAGAAAACAGCAGCAGATTCCAGAACCCAAGAATGGACTAACAGTTACCAGGAACTGGGGAAGATGGGTGGGAAGGGAGGGATAAGGGGGAAAAAAGGGCTATTACAATTAGCACACATAATGTAGCGGGGGTGGGGTTGGTGTGGGGGGATACGGGGAAGGCAGTATAACACAGAGAAGACAAGTAGTGATTCTATAACATCCTTCTACGCTGATGGACAGTGACTGCAATGGGGTGTGTTGTGGGGACTTGATCATAGGGGGAGTCTAGTGACCATAATGTTGCTCATGCAATTGTATATTAATAATAGCAAAATAAATGGAAAAAAAATCAGGAAAAAATGTTGCCAATAGAACGACATGATACCTTAAAAAAAAAAAGAAAAGGTGCTATTAAAATAATCCAGCCATTTCTTTCCAATTTTTTTAATGTGGCCATTAGAAAATTTTAAATTACAGATGCAGCTCAAATTTGTTTCTGTGGGTCAACACGGAACCAGGGCTGAGGGGGTTAGGCAGTGAGCTGAGAGGGCTGCAGAGGGCGTGGAGGTCTTGTCAACTCAATACGGAGTCTGAACTGCTTCTGGGTATAAAGCTGGGCTACAGCATGTGTTTGAGCAGAGAATGACAGCGCCAGATCCCGATGTCTCAGAAGTGTTAAAAACCATGTGAATTTGAAGATCTCATTGGTTTTATCAAGCAATTCATGAATCAGGCAGCAATCCCATCTAGGCAGTAGAGAGATGCTCTGAGTTGTTCAAAATGGAGGGTTTTTATAGTCAGGAGGGGAGATCAGAGATTGTTTTAGGTAAGGCCACTCTCCTTTAGAAGGAAGAGGAAGGGGTCTTTGCAGATTACCTCCTTATGATTAGGAAGTTCCAGACTGACTGGTCTAAAATTCCACTCCTGGGAGAGGCTGAGCTTCAGTTAGGTTGGGCATTAAATCCGCAGTTTGGTGACTTGGCCCAGAAGTGACCCCATGGTGGGCATCCCCCTGGTGGCTTAGGGAATGGGGGAACAGGTCGCCAGATGGAAAGCCATTGTGATCAAGCTCATTGGACACAACAGTGACTTGGATTAGCCACAGACAGTGGCTGAAGGGATGGAGAGAAGCTGCCTATCTCCCTCTTAAGGGGACTTTGCAGATGGTTCACCCAAAACTGCTCTTATCTCGTCAGCCACCACCAGCTGTAGGAGGCACTGGAAAATGTAGTCATTTGGTTGGGCTCATGGTGGTCCAGAAAAGAATTGGTACCCCATCCTAAGGAAAATGGAAAGAACAGAGGCTGGGGTGGGCCACCAGCCACCCACCCCCATTGAAAGTCAAGGAAAGGGAGAGAAGACACAGCCAGCAGGGTGGAGGCAACCAAGCAGAGCCTAGAGGCTGCAAGCGTCTGGGAGGATAGGCTGCTGCCCAGGACCCAGCACGTCTGAGCGCCAGGCAGGCTGACGGCCGAACGCGGCAGGGACCATACCCGGCTCCCAGGAGGTGCTAGACAAATGCTGACTAGTGTGGGTTTTGCCATGTGAACATTACTGATAACCTTGGGAAGAGCAGTTCAGAGATGGTGGGGAACCAGGCTGTACTGAGCCATGGAGTGAGAGGAAGCTAGAGCACAGTGGGCACAGGTCTTTCCAGAGGTTTGGTTGGGGAGGGGCATGGGGTGCAGGAAGGCACAATGTCGCTAGCTCTGAGCCCCAGGCCCTGGCAGTATTAGCGTCATCCCTGACGTGCAGAGGGAAAAATTAGGCTCCCCAGGGGAACTGATTGCCCCAGGCTTCCAGAGGGGACTGGACCATGCCCTGGCACCTCTGCCCAGCCTGGCCCAGCCCAGCCAGGCCTGACTCCTCCACCTGCCCGCCCCTGCCCTTCCCCACTCCTTCCCCGCATCCTATTATCTTTAATGAGGGGGCTCTTTGATAATCACAGTGGCCCTTCTATGAACTAAACAAACCAAAGCTGGAGGTTTTTTTTTTTTTTATAACAAAAGAGCTCATTGAATAAGCAATGGACTTTTCTGCAACTATTTTTAAAGATGGAGCTGCAGGCTAGGCTGTGAGAGCAGAGAGCAGTCTTCCGAAGGTCATCCAGTATTTCGAGAACAATCCAGAGCTGGTTGGGCATCTCACAGCCCCATCAGCAGGGGAACATCCTGGGTGCAACTCCTGGGACCTGGAGCACCTAGGTCATTTGCCCATGTGGCTCTCCATCCTCCACAGTGTCCCTTGCCCAGTCCCTCGGGCCAAGGGATTCTGTGAACCACAGGCCCGGGTCCCCTTACTCGGGACTCTGTAGGGCTCTGGGCTGCACGCTTTCCAAGGGAGATGCCATAGCTGTCTCCCCACCCCTCACTGCCTCTGCACATTGCTTCTTCCTCCAGCTTCCCATCTCCCTGCCCACAGGTGACTGTTTTTATCAACCCACCCCTGCAGACATGCTGCCTGTATGCAGGGTGCACACATATCCTGTTCCACTCTGGGAGCCAAGACTTCAGACCTGCCCTCAAAGAGCTCCAAGATGGGGCCAACATTCCTGGGAACAAAGAGGTTTCACACACACACCCATGCCTAATTCCCAGTCACTTCCAAGGAATCATCTCCAGGGAAACTGAGGCTCAGAGAGCTTGCTGGCTGCATGTGGCCTAGCTGGGGCTCAGACCTGGGGCTCTTTCTGTCTCCATGGTTCCAGCCTTCCTTTATACATTGCAGGGAGCTCTTTCTCCCACAACAGATCTCTGGTTCAGAGGACTTGGAAGGTTCTAGTAGTTTGTGTGAAGGCATGCCTGGGAGCTGCTGCCCCTGGATTTTTAGTCAGCATTGGGTGGGGAAGTTTCACTCCAGCTTTTGCATGCCGGTAGCCCTGTCTCAGGGCCTCAGTCTCCTGGGCTGTAGGTTGGTTGGGTTGATACTAGCAGTAGTTGCATTTCTATTTACTGGGTCCCTACTATGGGGCACGTGGTGCAGAGGCCCCTGGGTAGGCACCATTATTTCCCCTATTGAAACAAGGAAACTGAAACCCAGAAGAGCAAAATAACTTGTCCAAGCTCATAGGGCCTGCAAGGATTTGAGCCCAGCCAGCCCTTCCTAGCTCATCCTGGGCTGTGGGGAAGATTATTAAAAGGAGAAACAATGAGCCCAAAATGGAGCCGTTTGCCCCCCATGACAGCAAACCAAGACTTAATGACAGTTTCAGCCTCTTCCAGGAATGTGACCTTAATAATCATGAATTTTCTGGTCAGCACCAATGAGATAACCTGTCAGGAGCCCTCTCTGTCCCTCCTTCCGTCCTGTGTACCACCCCCTCCACCTCCAAGGTGATGAGGTCATCTTTTGATGCCCTGCTCTTTCCTCCAAGGCTGGCCTTGCCTGAAACAATCCCTTCTTTTGTTAATACCTTCTTGCCCAGTCCTCCTGCCTGTATAAAAGCCTTCCGTTCTGTACAACTGTGCTCACTAGATGTGATGCTGCCTGATTCAAGAATCACTCAATAAAGCAATTAGAGCTTCAAATTTACTTGGCTGAATTTTGTTTTTAAGCAGGATGCAAGCCTGTGGCCTTGAACCCTCTCTCTTCTCAGCCCCTGGGCAGGTGGTTCTTTGCAGTAAGCCATTTCCTGGCCGTCCTGAGCCTGGGCGTCCCCTGGTGGTCAGAGCCGCCCCTGCGGCTCTGCCTCCAGCCTCCTGGTCAATCCCAGGACAGGTGGGCCCTCCTGAAGGCCTGAGGAACGGGGAACCCCGTGAGAGTGTGGCCGGCAAGCCAGTAGGTCGAATCCCAGCCGTGTCACCCCACCCCCAGCTCTGCGACTTCAGACAAATCGCGCAGGCAGGAGAAATCACTGAACAATAAGTTTATGTTTTGTATTTCTTGCATTTTCCCCTTCCAGGTTCCAAGAAGACAGCAGGTTTCTGTGTTCCTTTGCCACCCAAGTCTTTGCGTCAGATCATCACAGCTTCCTGACTTTTATGGTGAATGCTGAACTAGAGGGGATTGCCCTGGGCCAGGTGGTCGGGGAGATGGGGTGGGGGCAGGCTGCTGGGCCCAGCGCACCCGATGGGCTGCAGCTCAGCGGTGCTGTGTTCCTAGGGAACGTGTGTGGATAGAAAAGCAATCTTCCCCCCAACAACTGTGAGCCTGTCTAGAACCTCAGGCAGGTGGGCAGCCTTCTGATATCACCTGCTTGGACCTCCTATAACTTCCACTGCGTCCTCAGCAACCTGTCAGGAGCATCACATCAGAACATATCCAGACTCAGTAAGAGACTGTATTCCAAGGACTGTCACAGTGGGGAGAGCTCTGACCATCAGGTCTGCAGGAGTCGGAGAGGGAGCAAAGAGAGTGCATCTTCTATAGAAAGGAGTAAGCAAAGGTACAAAGAATCTGGGGTGGGGAAGTGGGGTGCGGGGTGGCATTATGGGATAGAAGATCAGAGAACATTTTATCCAGGAGGGCCTGCTGGCTCAGGTTCAGGGCCCGGAGGAAGGAGAGAGGATTAATGAAAGTATAGTTAACAAGCACTTGATTACTATAGACCAGTGGAGACAAGCAGTTCAGATAATCATTTATGAGGCCAAGGAGAGCTTAAGAGTCTGTGCCTGGCCTTGTCAGGGGGCTGCCGTGAATCTTCACCAAGTCATGTGGTGAAGGGTGGTGCTTTGCAATAAGCTGTTTCCCAGAATACAAAAGGTGGGAGGTTCCTTAACAACTCTGCTGTTTCCCAGGAGTGCAGGGCCCAGGTAAAATTCAGTGTTGTCAAGGGTGAGAACATTGTTTTCATTAGTCGGTTGACTCTGAGGAAGGCAAGAATGTTAATTGTGTCCAGAGTGAAATATAAAAATTGATCCATCACAGGCAATAATCTTTTTCCTAATAATTGTTCAAATCTGGCAGAGGCATGTATGTTGCCCTGGGTAGAGCTGGTGGTGGCACTTGGAATAAGGCACCTGCTTGGCTGTTTGCTGTGCCGTGAACTCAGAGTCCCAGAGCGTCTCCCCAGGAAGCCTGAGCCTGGAGCAGCCTCCTGATTTTCTGCCAGGAGAGCCACACGTGGTCACCGGCACTTGCATCGCTGTGGTCTGGGCTGGAGTCAGAAAACTGGCCTCGTCGGCACATGCCCCGTGCTGGGCACTGGCCAGATTTCAGGCCCACTCTCCAGGCAGGACAGGAAGAATCGGTAGCGCACAGGCCACAGCCCCTGACAGTGGCTATTTCTGTGGTTCCTGGCCTGATGTCGGTCATCCCTGGGATAGGGAGCCCCGGGCAGCGGGCCTTGCTTCATTCGTGGCCGCATTCCAGGCCCTTGGCACGGTGCATATCTGCTGAATGAATGGCCAGCCCTGACAGCCAGGGGGTGTGGCCACGGCAGAAGGGTGACCCCTACAGTGACTAGGGCTGGAAAGATATGCAGGAGTAGCCTGAATGCCAGACAGAGGGTGAGGACTTGGTGCTAAAGGTTATGGGGACCCGCTGAGGGTTCTGAGCAGGAGAGAGAGCTGATTGGACCTCTACTTGGGGCCAGAGGTTAGAGTTGCTGTTTGAGAGAAGATGCAGCACCTGCCACACCCCTCTGGCCTCGGGGACCAGGCTAAGGGTGTTCTGGCACCCCGTCAAACACTGGGGAACTGGGAGTAGAGGGCCGGCCAAACAGCCTGGCCTCCCATCCCGTGTTCTGCAGCCGGCTTCTGCTCAGGAGAGCCTGCAGCGCCACCTGCTGCCCGTTCCTGGAAGCGCACCGGGACTTTGGGAGAGGACAATGAAGAAGGAAGCAAAGCTCCAGCCCCACCCCCCTCCACTCAGGAGGGTCTGGGTCCCACCCACCTCTAATCAGGCTCTGGACGACTCCAGGTCTGGCCTGGGTAGTGGCTTGAGTAGTGTCCCCCTCAAACCATGTCCACCTGGAACCCCAGAATACAGGCTTGTTTGGAAATAGGGTCTTTGCTGACGTAATCAGTTAAAGGTCATCCTGGATTCAGTGATTGGTGGCTGTGCAGAAGCAGGAGCTGGACACAGGGGAGGGCGGCAGTGGGGGGGGGCAGAGACGGGGGCGCTGCACGCAAGGCGACGAGCACAGGACTGCCAGGAGCCGCCAGCGGCCAGGAGAAGAGGCTCGTAACAGCCCTGCTTCAGAGCCTTCAGGAGGAGCGACCTTGGTCCGGTCTCCTGCCCTCCAGAGCTGTGAGAGGGAAATGTTTGCTGTTCAAGCCGCCCAGACTGTGGTCCTTCAGTACAGCAGCCACGGGAACCTCATGCGGCCTGTCGAGATCCCGAGAGAAGACCTGCGGAGCCCGTACGTGGCAGGGAGCGGCCGGGTGAAGCCCGGGACCCTGGTTCATTCCTAGGGCAGTGAAGCCATCAGAGGGCCAGGGGGACGCACCTTCACCACCCAGAGGGCATAGCGTGGGGACCCGGAGCAGCCCCCAGGGGAGGGATGGGGCCGGCAGGGACACAGACCAGTGTGGGTTCAGGGCATAGTCAGAAATAGAGCAGATAGGACTCGCTGGCGGATTGGATGTGGGAGGGTGAAAGATCAAGGATCAAAATCTAAGTGTTCGGCCTGAGCGGCCACCGGGTGGGAGGTGAGATTTCCCCACGATGGGGAAGGTTCCGGCTCAAGGACAGGCCAGTGTGGGACAGGCGAGGAGCTACTTGCAAGAGAGCGAGCACGTGCACCAGGGTGCGGTCTGAGTGGGAGACAAAGATCAGGGGTTGTTCAGGGGGAATGTAAAGCCGTGGGACTCAACAGGCTTTTTGAAAGCAGAATCTCTCATCCCCTAACGTACAGACCTAAGCAGACACACACATTTTCTAAGCTTTGAGGCAAAGGTTGAGCCACAGAAGGTCTGAGCAGCCCTGAGCCTCGCAGGTGACCGGGTCTGTTCATATTGTGGACAGGGAGACCGAGAGGGACCCGCTGTACTGTAGCTGCCCCGGCAAAGCCCGAGGCAGAGCCGCCTTCCTCAGCTTTGTCCTCACTAACCCTCTCTCCTTTTTGAAGTCCTGGAACTACTGGGTCACATCCCTGCTTCAAGCTGGACCCCAGCACCTGCTGGTTCTGAGGGTTTCCACTGGTGCTTAATCCCAGCACTCCTGAGGCCCACGGTGCGCCCAATGCACCATCTATATGGTGTGCGTACACACACCCTTGCGTGCACATGCATGCATACACATGCGTGCCATTTATGCAGGAGAGAGACACAAGCTGTCAGCAGAGGCAGGAGAAATAGATGTGGAGTGAGCTCAGTGTCACAGTGGTGGGAATCAGACCTCAGGAGGGAGCAGCAGCTGACTGCTGTCGAGGAAGAGGCAGTGGAGCCAAAGGTTAGCATGCTCTGGCTCCCTTAAGGCCTCCCTGTTGTCCCCAGGGCCTGCGTGCCGGGGTCCAGCCTGTGGCCTCTGCTGCCTCACTCCTTCTCCCGACCCCAGCTCTGCACCGGGGGACCTGGGCAGCCTTCTGCTTATTACCTGGTAGAGGGGTGAATGTCCTGGTGAGCAGAGGGGGGACACTGCCAGGGAAGCAGAGAGGGCCTTCCCACCTGAGGCCACAGTGTCCCACCAGCAGGAACATAGAAGGTCAGAAAGATGTCCACTAAGCAACTGGCTCACTTAGGAAACTTCCCTCACCAGGGAGAAACTCGCCTTGGTGCACCAGTGCTGGGCTGTGCATCTGTGACCCAGGCTGGGGCAGAACCTGGGAAAGATGCTGGGGCCCCTCGCCTGTTCCTTCAGAATCTTCCATCTTCGGTCTCCACAACAGCCCTTTGCCAGGAGGCAGCAAGCTGGGAAGAAGGGCTCGTGTCCCCAAGTGCTGGACTCATCGATGCCACCAGAATGTTCTCTGAATGAATGCCTGGAGAATGCACCCATTCGCTCTCTTTTTTATTCATTGAAAAAAAAATCGATGAAATTCATATACAAGTGAACAGCCCCATTCAGGGCACTCAGAATGTTATACAACCACCTCCCACCTAGTTTCAAAACCTTTTCATCACCCCAGACGACCACCCATCACCACCTGATCCATCACACCCAATTCCTCCCTTCCTGCACCCAGTCGTCTGGCAGCCACCAACTCTGCTTTCTGTCCGTGTGCATCTGCCTCTTCTGCACACTGCATTATCAATACATTCATTTCCTCTGTGGTCTTCTGTGATTGGCTTCCTTCACTGAGCATCACACGCTCAAGGTTCATCCATGTTGTGGCACGTATCACTACGTCATTCCTTTTTAATGCATGAACAATATTCCACTGTGTGTGAACAGCATACTTTGTTTATCCATTCTGCTGATGGACACTAGCGCTGTTCCCACCTTTTGTTGCCTGTGAACAGTACTGCTACGAACTTCCATGAACACGTATCCAAGTATGTTTTTGGCTCTTTTCAGTAAATACCTAGGAGTGCAAGTGCCTGGTCACACGGCATTTCTAGGTTTACCTGTTTGAGGAACCACCTAACCGTTCTCCATTTCATGTTCTCATCAGCAGTGTATGAGGGTTCCTATTTCTCCAGTCTTGCCAATTTCTCTATACTACTATTTTCTGTTTTTACTGTGTTGTGTTTATTATAGCCTTTCTAGTGGGATTGAAGTGGCATCTCATTGTGATTTTGATTTGCGTTTCCTAATGACTAATGATGTTGTGAGTCCTCTCCTGTGCTCAGTGGCGATTTGTATGTCTTCTTTGGAGAAAGGTCTCTTCAGGCCCTTTGCCCATCTTTTAAATTGGGTTGTTTGTCTCTTAGTCGTTGAGTTTTTAGAATTCACTCTTTATACAAAGTGGCAACAAGAAGAAACCGAGGGAGACTCAGTCACTTGCACAAGGTCTTGGAGCCAGGCTAGAACTTTTCAGCCCTTTCCTGCCTCTGCTGCAATTAGATCATTCTTCTGGCTGGAGCTGCTGGCTCATGCTGACCTCTGGACACCTCAGGAAAGCTATTAGGGAAGGGAAAGATGAGGCAAAGCACAGTGAGTCCCTTCTTCTGAAAGGGCTTTCTGAGGAGGAGGGTCCTGGTATGCATAACTTGTGTCTTGGAAGGGGCTGAATGTTCCGGAAGCTGATTCCCAGCCAGGTAGGCTGCTCTGCTTGTGTGGGTACGAGCATGCATATGCGTGTGTTGTGTGCTTGTGTTCACGCATGTGCACAGGTGTGTACGTGTCTGCACGTGCTGGGACCTGCGCCATCCATGTCCCCTCTCTCCCCCTGTGGTGACCACGGCCTCTGCTGGGAGGATGGAGCAGGAAGCATGGCCGTATGGGACTGCCACCTGCTGGTCACATAGGGTACCGCAGGCAGATGACCTGTGGGGACCTGGTGCCTGGTCTCTGGGTCAGATGCCCAAGGCTCCTGGTCTGCTGGCCTCCAGAGGATCCTTTCCTCTGCCAGAAGTAGGAAGAGGCCCCTGTAGCCCCCATGTACCTGGGAACCTCTCCATGGAACAGCTACAGGGACCTAACAGCTTTCTTGGCACCATGAGCCTCTCTCCAGTCAGATCAACCCTTCAGAATGATGTTTTTAAAAGCATAATAGTAGGATTGCAAAGGAAACCAATTACAGTGAAATACACATATCAAAATAGTGACTGTAATATATGTGCTCAGTGAAATAAGATTCAGCGACAGGTCTAATAGCAACTGTAATTTTGAAGACACGATCAGCATAGATGACATTGAGAGATGCAAAACGGCTGGAATGTGATATGAAAACATTTGCGATTCTACTGATGGCAAAATCACAGAACACGCTAACGCTACCATTTTGTTCGCATGTATTTGTGGTGGAAGAAAACACCACGATTTGATTAAGGGTCTGTAACATCGAAGATGTAACTTCTCCCATCCAGGTCCATGAATTCTCTCCATGGCTCCCTTGGGGGTCAGGCGCCCCAGGTTCCGAGCTGCAGGCCTGCCCAGCCCCTCCTCAGTGCCTTGGCCAGCTGCCCAGCACATCGCAGCCCAGCTGGCTCCTTCGGCCCCGCCACACCACCCTCCGCCTGGCTGCCTGTTCGCTGCTCAACACAGAAGGACGCAGCATCCTCCAAAGGCAGCCGGGGGGGCTTCCCGCTCTGATGATGGACAAGCACATGATTTCTGAAAGGCCGTTGGGGCAAGTCCAGGTCCTCCAGGAAGGGAAGGACAGGCAGTAGTCCCCTGGTCCAGGATGCAGGTGGGGAGGCCTCTGCCTCCCGTCACCTGGAAGTCACACAGGACCCAAGCCAGAGCTTCCAGGATTTTTGACCTTCTGGACAATCTGGGGAGACACTGAGTCCTCTCCTTAGAGTCCGCCTTCCTAAATTCCAGACATTATCAGGCCATAAACTGGGGGAGGGGGACATTTTTTCATCCCTACCTCCTTTCCTCAATGGTATTTAATGAGCACCTACTGTGTGCCAGGCGTTATTCTAGGTGCTAGAAATAGAAATAGTGAACACAGTAGGTTAAGTCCCTTTCTTCTTGAGGTTTTTACTCTGTGGAGAGAGACTAAATACATAAAATAGCAAGAGTAACAATATGCTAAAAGGTGATCTATAGGGGTGGGGGATGATGGGTACAGGAGGCAAGGAGTGCCGGTCAGCCTCCCGGGCAGGTGACATTGGAGCAGAGGAGGGAACCCCAAGCATGTGTACAGAAGAGTGTCCAGCAGGGGAACAGCCAAAGCAAGGCCTTGAGAAGGCAGAGCTGGAGGAATGAGCAGCAGGGGCGAAGGTGGCAAGGTCCTGCTGGCCTCGGGGCCACTGGAGGGACTCTGAGCTAGGAGACATTGAAGGGTTTGGGCAGAAGAGGGTGTGGTCCCGTTGCTGTGCTGAGAACACACTGGGGCACAGGGCTGGTCAGTGGAGCGGGAGGCCCACCAGGGAGGCCGTGGGGCAGTGGGGGTGGGGAGGGTGGTTGCCCTCCGGATCTGTCTGGAAAGGCTTCCTGTTGGGTGAGGCAGAGGGAGATATGGAGCTGCTGGAATGGACACGGGAAACATATTCCTTTCCTGCAGCTGCTGAAACAAGCGTCACAAACCGGGCAGCTTCAAACAACAGAAATCTGTTCTCTCCCAGGTCTGGGGGCCAGAAGTATGAAAGCAAGTGTGAGGGTTTGTGTCCTCCACACTTCCTATGTGGAAGTCCTGACCCCCAGCACCGCAGAATGTGACTGCATTTGGAGGTAAAGGCTTTAAAGGGGTGATTAAGTTAAAATAAGGCCATTAGGGGGGCCTAATCCATCTGCCTGGTGTCCTTTAGGGAGATTAGGACACAGACCCACAGAGAGATGACCATGTGAGGACCACGAGAAGACAGGCTTCTGCATGCCGAGGAGAGAGGCCTCCGGAGGAACCCAGCCGGCCGACTCCTTCATCTGCTTCCAGCCTCCAGAACCGTGAGGAGGTAAACGTCTGTTGTGCCAGCCGTGCCCGTCTGTGCTGCCTCGTCTCGGCGGCCAGCAGACCGCCACCCAGAGTCTGCGCCCTGCTCCTCATGGTGGTGGTGGCCATCCTGTGTCCGCTGGCTTGCAGCTGTGTCCCTCCCACCTCTGCCTCTCACATGGCCATCTTCCCAGTGTCACTTCTCTTTTCATAAGGACTCTGGTCATTGGATTTCGGGCCCACCCTATTCCACGATGACCTCATCTCAGCTCGATCACCTCAGCAAAGACCCTATTTCCATATAAGGTCACATTTACAGGTTCTGGGGGGTCATGAATTTGGGGGGACTCACTATTCAATCCAGTGTGTTCACCTCCATTTCTTTGGAAACCCACTTTAATGCTATAAAGTGTAAACCCTCAGAGTCCTTCCAAAACACCCATGTCCAGCATGATGGGGTGGGGGACCCCACTGAGCCCTGGGCCAGGCATCTTAAAGGAAAATACAGCTTGTATCAGGTACAGGCAAAAATACATGCAGTTGATTGTTTCCCCAACTCCCTGTGGTCATAGGAAGCCACAGTGACAATCAGGTCCCACCTGGAACTGCAGGCTGGTGGCAATATCTGGCCCTTGCCATCCGAGGCTGGGGCGTCAGGTGCATGCGTGAATTGTAACACTGCTTATTAGGACACCAGCAGCTGGCGAGTAAATACACAGTGAGCTCCCCAGGAGCCCCCAAACCTGGGCTGCAGCTCCCGAAGCCACTGTATGCCCCCACCCCCCACCAACCATTAGGGAGCCCCTTGGAAGGCCTCCCTTGCTCGGGGTGAGGAGGCAGCTAATTCTCAGGGTACATCCCAGCAACTGATGTAAGTGCGTGGGAAGTACACAGCTCTGCCATGTGACCCCGCATACTGCCTCAACAGCCTACGTCCCCCCAGATTTTACAAGCCCAATATTTTCCTGCTGAATCATATGGCAGCTGTGTGTGTCTTCAGTTGGCAAAAGTGACCCTTACCTCTACAGCTGTTTTTCTGCACTTTTGTCCCAGTGGTTATGTCTATCAAAGCTCTTTTATGTCAGTGACAATTCGTTTCAAAAAAATTTCAACTACTGTAAGACAAACACCTGATTCCCTGGGTGATGGCATTGATGCAACTCCTTCTGCAGCGTGAGCAACCAGATGCCTCTGGGTGGAGTTCAGATGTTTTTTATCCTGGGTTCTCTTGAAATCACCTGTCAAGACAGGCAGTGCTTCTAAAATGACACCTGCCCCTCCTCTACTAGGAACACTTTACAGTAACTCAAGGCAAGAGCAGTTCCCTTTTCTCCAAGGTTTCATTTGACCCTCTAATTGGCTCCCCGAGGCATCAGGTCCCCAGCAACACCCAGGTTCCTTCCCGCCCCAAACCCTGACTGACGCAGCTGACCCTGGCGGGTGGGGGGTCGGTCCGAGGAAGAGGTGTGTGTGGCAGCCTCCGCACCACAAGCCAACGGTGCTGACGCCTGAGAAAGTTCCCTCAATGGCTTGGCTTGTTAAACATGGGGCTTCCCAGAGTGGTACAGCAGAGGTGGGGTCAGGGTGCATTCCCACTCATGTCGAGCTCCTTGAGGACTGGGGCACATCCCCTGGGTAGGTTGGGCAGTGAAGGTGGCAGAGAGCAAAGGCAATTGAGAAAAAACCCTAGGTCTCTTCCAGAAGGAAAAGAGTTTAGGAAGGCAGTAGATGCAGAGGTTTGCAACTCAAAGTGTGGCCCTCGGACCCACGGCATCAGGAAATCATTTGAGAAATACAGAATCCCAGGACCCACTGCAGACTTCTGGGTGAAAAAAGCCTCTTAACAAGACCTCCGGGGATTCTCACATGCACGCAAGTTCTAGAAGCCCTGCCGAGACCGGAGGTTCTCACGCTTGATGGCGCACCAGGACCCCAGATACTTGTGGAAACACGTGGCTCCCCACACCACCCGCCCCAGGGTTGATTCAGGTGTGAGGTGAGCCCAAGGATCTGAATTTCTAAGTGCCTACCTTCCCGCTCTGATCTAGAACCTGCCTGCGGTCTCAGCCTTGGCTGCATTTGGAGTCACCCGGACACACAGGCCACACCTGCGAGAGACCCTCCTCAGAATCTCATCAGTGCGGTGCAGCCTGAGGGGCGGTTTAAGAACCACGGGTCTGAACCACTGACTAGGACCCAAGCCCCAGACTGTGGTGCCATCCAGTCTGTTTGCCAAAGACGATGGTGATGTCTTGCTGTGTCTGAGAACCACCTGAGCTGCTTGCAAGGCCCAAATGTCCATGCGTGAAAAAGAAAGAGACCTGGCACCCAGCATATGCTTGGTTATATTCAGAGCACAAAAGCTTTATTCAGCAATGATGGCAGTATTTCATGAGATGAGCTGCATGACAGTGGGAAAAGTACAGAAAGTCAGAGAGCAATGGTTACAGCAGCAGAGCTCCAGCCCTGCCCCCTGCGAACAGGCCTAGGGTGCTCCCATTATTCCGGTGTGGTTGTGCCAGGGCCTAATGCTGGTCTCCCTCTGCACCAAACTTGCTCTCTCCACGTGCTCTGACTCTCCCAGGCCTCGGGGCCACAGGAGAAAGGAGCGAGCTGGCTCCATCCAGCACTGCCTCTTCCTTCTCAAGGCCACCCTAGGGGTGGCCAAACAGGTAAGCATGCTGTTCCCCCTGCAGGGAACCCACGTCCCCACTGGCTTGACTCCTCTTTTGCTGCATGGCCTTTTCCTCAGTGGCAGTCATAGTGGTCTCAAGAGAAGGAGGCGCTGCCCACGAAGCACTCTGCACGCACACAGTGGCGGCCCTGCCCCTACCCAACCCCCAGCAAGCAGGCCGGAAATAGTGTGTCCTTAGAACAGGGCCCAGTAGCCACAGGGACAGCACACAAAGGGAGGAAGGGGGCCAGGCCCAGGAGCTGTGGGGCAAGTAGAGAAGGTCACATTTCATTTTAGTTCTAATTCAGGGTACAGCCCAGCAACTGATGTGAACAACACAGGAAGTCATCTGAGATGGCTTTGTGGCACGTGTTCTCTGGGCTGTGCGCATGTGTGTATGCTTGTCTCCGTATGTATGACCTTTTGGGATGTGGCCTTAACTACGTGTGACCTTCCTCCCAGCTCTCTGACCTAAGTGGGGCCACCTGGGGGAGGGAAGCCCACCCCAGAGGGATGGCAGATGTACCAGTAAGGGAGGAACCGGCGAGGGGCAGCCAGGCGCCCCTGGGAGAGAGGAGGGACCCCGTCGAGTCCTGCTTGGGGCCTCTTCAGAGGCTGGGTGGGGTGTGGCTGACCGAGAGGCTCACGGCACTGGCTGACTGTACAGATGGATGATGGCTGGGCTGTGTGACAGAGAACTACAGATAGGTGGCTGGCCATGCGGACAGCCCCCACACGCAGACTCCTCCTGCTTGGCCGTGTGCGCCACCCGGCCTGAGGCTGCCTGTTGGCGGTCAGTCAGTGCCGAGACGGGCTGTGGGGTGGGGGCGCTCACACCGTGTACGTTTTGACAGACTTGTAGAGGGGTGGCAGCAGCCCGTGGTTCTCGCGGACAACTTCCAGGTACTCAGACGGGGTCTCCAGCAAGAAGGGCCCACAGCACACCTGGCAGCAGCACCTGACCCCAGCAGGTGGCTCCGCATTCTTGTCAGACATGGGGGAAAAGTCAAAATCAGCCACCTATGGTGAACAAAACCCCACGGGTCAATCACCCGCCTGCCAGGAGCCCCATTAGGCGGCCTTATGAGCTCAGCAGCCTGGCGGCAGAGTGCAAGAAAGGGCCTTCTGGCCCAGCACTGTGCTTCCCATGCCTCTGGCTTTTCTGCTTTCTGGGTCTCCCTCTTTTGCTTGCCCTCCTGCTCCCTTGCCAGTTCATGGGCATAGCTGCAGGCAAGGGGCAAGCACACAGGAGGCGAGTCAGACAAGAAGAGGCCAGCTCGATTTGGTCTGGTCTGTGGATGACTCTTGGGCAGATCACCCCCAGCCCCAGGACCTTGCTCTGACATGCCGCCTCCCTCCATGACCGTGGGCCCTTCCCATGGATCTCTGGTGAGGGTCCGGCAGTCCGGCCTCACCCCCCGAGCACGCACCTCTACCATGTCCTTCTGCTGAGCAGCATTCCGCAGGGTCATATACATGATGAAGGCCAGCAGCATGGTGATGAGTGTGGCGCAGGGGAAAGCGAAGACAGCCGGCTGGATGCCTGGGGGCGAGAGAGGAGAAGTCGCGGCCTGGGCAGCTGGCGCTGAACGCCAGCCCTCAGGAGACCACAGCGCGGGAGAGAGTAGTCAGACCCCACCGGAGCTACGTATGTCCCTCAGTCAGGCAAGCCCAACAGGCCAGTCTAGTCCAGAAAGACCAAGTCAGGGTGTATAAGGATTTTAAGTTACTTGATAGTCACTGTCAAGAGATGCAGCTAAATTCCCAATCCCCTGAGTGCGGGCTGGACTTAATAACTTGCTCCTAATGAATAGTATATGACAGGAATGACAGCAAAAACTCCAAGTCTAGGCCATAAGAAATGTTCTGCCTCGGTCTCTTGGGTGACGCACTGGAGAAGGGAAGCCATGTTGTGAGGACCCCTGAGCAGCCCTGGGAGCTCTGTCACAGCCGTGTGCCCTCCGGCAGCTCTGGGCTCGCTCCCGGATCCCGCTGCCAGGAAGCTGAATGGCAGAGCAGGAAGAGCCCAGTGTCTAGAGTTAGGTGGTTCTGGGTTCCAGTCCTGGCTCCAGCCAAGCCACCTGCCGCTAATGCTGACCTGCAGGGCTGCTCTGGGGATGTGCGTGCGTGTGCCAGGGGCACAGCAGGTGGCCAGCCAGTGGGTTCCTCACTCCCCCCTGACCCTCCTCCTGGGATAGACACCATCGTCTGTCATGGGATCTATTTTGCAAGAAGAGGCAGCATGGATGACCTGGAGTGCTGGCTTCTCCACAGAGTTCAGGGGGGTCCCCTGGCACTCCGTGCGCAGGGAGTGCTGGGGGACACAGGGCCCAAGACCCCTGCCCAATGAGGCCCACAGGTCGCAGACTCTTCCTGGCCCAGAGCGGAGCATGGCACCTGGTCAAGGGCTTGGCGAGGGGCTGGGGCGGCCGAAGGAACACGACAGCCTCCGGTTCACTTACAGGACCAGCTTGATGGGCAAGGGTAGTCGGCAGGGTCTCCTCTGTAGTCTGCAGGGTGGGACCTGGCTGAGCACCTGACAGAC
Organism: Smutsia gigantea; assembly: GCA_032199065.1. Classification (NCBI taxonomy): domain Eukaryota; kingdom Metazoa; phylum Chordata; class Mammalia; order Pholidota; family Manidae; genus Smutsia; species Smutsia gigantea. Next base: position 115,888 of record JAVSCE010015854.1, on the reverse strand, counting down.
CTTCCTGCAGGGTTCTGAGATCCTCCTTTCCCTTCTACGTAAGGGCACTTTTCTGGCGTCACATAACAGTCTGCCCTAGAAATGCATGGTAGAACCTAATGCCACCATCAGCTAATCTTGTGATTGTAAGCCAGTGGCCGGGTCTGATGGTGGCTTGGAGAAGGGCATCCCAGGGGACATGGCTGGGCGTCCCTATGAATGATAGGAACTGTATCTCCCACTTTCTGAGCAGCTCACCCTCCTGGGGAGACCCCAACAGCCCTGAGTTCCAGAGCCACCATGGGGGTTGGCAACAGGGCCGGGGTGGAGGCACTGGGGCAGGGGCGGTGGTGGGAAGGGAGGGAGTGTTGAGACCATTGTGGCTCATTTTAGCGTGGGAGTGTTTGCACTGGGGACAAGTGTGGCCCTGGTACCTTGCAGGGGGGCTTGGACAGTGACAGCGCTGGCAGTGGCCATGAGAGAGCTGAAGCCAGGCTGACTGGGGTGGGGGGGCGCGTCGGTGCGGGGTGGTGGGAGGGCACTGACGGCGTGCCGGTGGGGGGGCAGGAGGGAGGGTACAGAGCTGTCTGCGGGCTCTGGTGGCAGTGCATGTGGCAGTGGTGGTCCTGCTGGCTGGTGGCCGGTGAGCTGGCTTGTTGTCACTGCTAGTAGTGCTGGGGTGGGGGTGGGTGTAGGTAAAACTAGCGCACATTGGGGCTCGCTGTTGGTGGCAGCAGCAGCGTCTGCTGGGAGAAGAATGGACAGCTGGTCATGGGGTCAGTTGGGGCCAGTAGGTTTATTGATGATTCCAGCGTCAGTGGGATTGGCTGGCGGTAGCCTGTTGGTGGTGGCAGGGTTACCTGGGTTCTGCGAGCTGTGCGGTGCTGGAGCAGAAGGCAAGGTGTCACTTACTGGAGGGCCACACCTGGATCCTGTGGTACTGGTGCGTCTTGCTGATGGCATTCTCGGCCCGGATGCTGAAGCAGTAGTCGCCAGGATCCCTGAAGGTGTGGGTCAGATTGTAGGCTGTGCTGGCCACTGACACCGGGTGGCATTCCCCTTCTTCCAGCGGGAGGCACTCGGGCTTCAGACGCCAGCACACAGTCAGAGGGGGGCTGCAGGGACACGGGGGTGGCTTTTCAGAAATGGCTCAGCAAGGAGGATGACCACAGAGCAAGTCCTAGAAGGCCAGGCCCCTGACAGCTTCAGAAGCCATCTCCAGATCCTTGCTTATCTGCCTCCTTCCTAGGTCGCTCTGCCTGCTCCCGGTCTAGCCTTGCTTCCCTCTGACGTGTGCGCATGTGGGGGTGTGTTGGTCTTCTCCCCGACAGCCCTCAGGGGCTGGGCCCTCGCCACTGACCTCTGCAGCTCTGTCCACCCTTGTGGGGGAGAGCACGCCTGCCATTTGCACGTCTCGTCGCTTATTACAAACTCAGCCTAATGCTGTTCTTGCCAAGAGCTGGTTCCTGGGGCCTGGAAACGGGCCCAAGACACGCACACAGAGGGCTTTTCCCCCGCCTCTGCCTTGATGCCCACATTGCCAACAGCCCCTAAGGCCCCTGCTGTCCCCTGGGCCTGACAATGGCGCTGTGCCCGTGGATCTCCCCCGGCAGTCGCAGAGCAGGATGGCATCACTGTCCCACCAGCCCCCAGACCTGGGCCCCTCTGCAGTAGAGCAGCTCGGGGAGAGAGGGCAGGGCCACAGCCCACTCTGGGGCTCACTCACCTCCCCAGGAAGTTCAGGGTCACAGTCATCTTCTGGAAGGTCTGAATTAGGGTAGGCCCCAAGACCTGGATGCCTCGAAGGGTTTCTGAAAGGCAGAGGGCCCCACTAGATCTGGTGACCGGGGACAGCTGTCCCAGAGCTCCCAGGGCCCGGGGTTCTGAGACCACCATGTCCCTCCCCTGGCCCTCTCCAGAGACAGTCACAGGTCTGTCCAGGGCAGGCCCGGGTCCAGCCTCCCCATCAACGGCAGACGCTGGAACCGGCTTGCAGTGAGGCAGCTGCCAGAAGCAGGCAGGCTCTGGACAGCGGGACCGAGGGCTGCTCAGGGTAACCACTCCCTGCCCATCTTGCTCGTGGGGAAAGCCCCACCCTGTTAACATCTGCCTACAGCCGAGAGATCTGCAGCAGCCCTATGGCCGTCTTGCAAAGCCAGGGAGAGGCGGGCCTGGGTGTTCCCTCTCTGCAGTAGATGGAGGCTGTCCCAGCCGTGACAGGATTGTCCTTGAGGGAGGCTGAAGTGGCTGGGGAACAAGGGGCCATGTGAATGCTTCACCTGAGAGCCCTGTCTGGCCACAAGCTCGCTCTGGGAGCAGGCAGGCCAGCTCTGCCACCTGGTGGCCACATGACCTTCCTCCACAGCCTTGAGTGCCCTCTCAGAAGTGGGAAATAACAGACTGCTCGGGGGGCTGCCGGGGAAGGAGAGGATGTCGGCCCAAGCTCAGCCCAGGGCCCTACGGGGGCCACTCTGATTTGTGGTGACCCGGCCCTGGAAGGAGCGCTGCTCTGGGCCCCCTGAGGGGCTCACTGCTCGACCTGCACCAAGCCCTGGACACCCACCCTGCAGCTTCAGCGAGGCAGAGAAGTCGCCCGTCTTCTGCACAGTGCCCTTCCCAGCGTCCACAGTCGCCTGCTCCCACTCTGCCACCACCTTGAGCTGCACAGTGAAGGTTCCAATGATCGAATAGTTGTAGTAGACCACAGCGTCGTCAGTCACCATCTGGGTGCTGGAAGGTGACAGGGAGGAGAAAGATGACAGAAGTGACTCGCTTGACTTCTCAGTGTCAGGAGTGGCTGTACAGTGACACATGCGGCTGCCAATGCCTCATGAGCAAACGGGTCACTGCAGCAGCAGCCAGGGCACGAGGTCAGCCGTCGCTGGGTAAGTGGCTGCTGGTTGTCTCTGTGCTTGTTAAGTTACAGGAGAGAACCCCTGGCACAGGTGTTCATTAGACAGGGACAATCTGGGGAGGGGAAAAGTATGAACCTTGGGGTTAAGACACAGGTGGCTTTAAATCTCAGCTCAATTTCCTAAATATATAACTCTAAGCCTTACTTCTCTCATCAATAAAACAAAATCATACCTCCATTACAGGTTATGATATAACCTATAAAGTGTATAACGTCATGCTTTTTCCCTGCAATTACCTAAATCACTTCAAAAGGAAGTCTAATAAAATCTTTGTGTTGATTCGTCAATGCTCTTTATATATGAAGTTTAACAAGCCTTTTATTATGTATCTTCCAAATATTTTCTCCCAGTTTGACCTTTATCTTGCTTTATTTCTTTCATACTCAGATTTTAAATCTGGCGGTGCCAAATCTAGCATTTTTTTTTTGCTTTAGATCTTCTGCTCTGTACTTATTAGAAATGCCTTTCCCACTGCCAAATTATCTAATTGCAGGTTATCATCTACATTTCAGTCTAGTCCTGGTTCATTAAATTTAATTCTTTTAATCTACCTGGAGTCACTTTTGTTAGGAGTCAGATTGTTTTTTTCCCCAAATAGTTAACCAGCTGCCCTAGTAACGATTTATTAAATAAGCTGTCTTTACTCACTGGCTGGAAGTACCAGTTTTCACATACCAGTTGTGTATTTAGACCTAGGTCTGTCCCTTCTTCTTCTGTTATGTTTCACTGAGTTGCCTTTTGTTGATGCAAATATTTGTAGCTTTTAAAACACATTAGGTATGTATTTCCAGTTCCTCTCCTTATCCCCACTTATCATCATTCTGCTTTTCTGATCTTTTTTCTCCTTACAATACTGTGCACTTCTCTCATTTTTTTAAAGTCTTTTTAGGGTTCTCAGTACATTTTGTGTTTTTATTCACATAAATCCTATAATTTCAGGCTAAGTTTATTCTCTCAGTTTTTATGTCTTAAAACTATTACGAAAGACTTGTTTTGATCGCTGTTTTATGGAAAAGCTATGACTCTCTATTTTGTAATCAGCCATATTACTAAAATATCATTTTGGTTCCCAGATTCTTTAGTTGAGTCTCTTGTGTTTCCCAGGTAAGCAGTATTGTCATCTATGCATGATGGTTTTGTCTCCTCCATACAATATTCATATTTGTTTTTCTTCTATTTCATTGGCTAGTCAAAAACGTTCATTTGCAGTAGAAATAGCAAGGGAAGTCTTTTAAAGAAATAGTCTTTAATGTTAAAAGAAAAGTATGGAGATTGTCCCCTGATTTGAGACATGTTACATATATATATATTTGTGTACATTATATATGTATATGTGTGTGTGTGTGTATTTGTATGTTTATACACCAAATTTAGATGAGCTGTAGAATCTTTGTTACATTCCAAACATTATCTTTACTGGAATTTTTATCGGATTTCCATTAAACCTACAGAGTAACTGGGATGGGCGGCTTTATAATTTAAAGACTCACCTTCCTGGACCTGGTGTCCAGATGATTCTACTCATTGCTCTATAGTTATCTTCAAGCAGGATTTTGCTCATTTCCAAGTAAGTGTGTTCCTATGTTTATTTTATATATTGTTTTGCTATTATTAGGAGGAGTCCCCTCTTTATTTTCTAACTCATTACTGGTACATAAGCACGCTGCTGATACTTTAAATTGTTACCCTACCAAATTCTTTTTTTTTTTCTTGTTAGGTTTATAGCACTGCATTCTCTTATATGTACTGGCCACATGTGGTTGTTCAATTTAAATTAATTAAAATTAAATAATACTAAAAACTGATTTCTCAGGCCTCCTGACCAAAATTCAAGGGCCCAGTAATCGCATGTGGCACCGATATAGGACATTTCTAGTATCACCTAAGTCCCATTGGACAGTGTTCCTATTGAGTTCTTCAAGTAGATCTTTTCTGTAAATTGTCTGATTTCCAGTATGTACATCTCATTTATTTTCTTGACTTACTGAGTAAGTTAGAGTTTTCCGGATAATGTTGAATGACAGAGGTATCCTCCTTTTTCCTGCATGCAGGGCAGGGTTCCCCAGCATTTCAGTGGAATGATTCCCCAAAAGCCTTTGGCCACAGATTGCTTTTCTCACCAAGGGCTAAGAATACCTAGTGTTTGCTGTTGGTTCCAGAAACTTCTTTCTCTAGTTTACTGAGATAACATCGAAAATCCATTTCTGTTCATTCTAACGCCTTTTTGGCATCTAAAGAGATAATTGCATGATCTTTATAGATTTCCTAATAGCGAACCATTTTAGTATTCTAAAATAATCTTGACTTCTATACTTCTCACATTAAGTTATGCAAAGGCCACAGGCAAACTCAACATCTTCCAGAGATATCACTGTTATTTTTAGATCAAAAGAAACACAGAAACATTAGGGAGTGGAGAATCAAATGTGCATCTGTTTCAATGTATCAGATACAGCTTGGAAAGCCACATTGCTCTTGGGATGGACTCCTTCGAGAGCCTGGGGACTGCTCTCTCTCCTTTAAAGGTAAAAGAATTTTGGTGACAATTTTAGACATGCATGACTCTCATTGGAGCATGGAGGGAGTGCTGCCTGCTGCTAGGGGATTGGGATCTCTGCAAAGAAGAGAGAGAAGCATCTCTCCCTAAAACCAGGGGGTTAGCTCAACAGGCCTCTCTAACTTCCTCCCACCCCAGTACCTACTTTCTACCTTCCAAATCTTGGCATTCTTTAAGACAAGACATTTCTCAGGTGTGCACAGAGGGCACTGGAACCTTGGAGCCCACAAACGAGTTTCCAAAGTTCATCAAAGGCTCCAGGGTAACCCTTCACAGGCAGCACTTCTCACCCTGATGGGACTTTCAGGCTCAGCATGAGGGAGCATTGGCCAGGGCTCTGGGGACCCGAGTGGAGTGAGGGGTCTCTACCAAGCACCACCCTTACATGAGTTCTGGGTGTCTGTGGGCTTCTGGGGCTCAGTGTCTGACCCACACTTCCCGACCTGCCTCCTCCAGCCGGACCTGTTCCAAGGAGAGGCGTAAGGAGAGATGAGCCTGCAACACCTTGGCCCTAGCACGGGCAGGTTCTCGCAGGTGCTGTCATCAACGAGGTCCCTCCATGTGGAGGGAGAAAAATCCTACCTATGTTGTCTTTCCTTAAAGAGCAGTTTGGGGCACCAGTGCCCTCCTCTACTAGATCGTAGGTACCTCAAAGGCAGGTCCTGTGACTGGCTCACCACTGGTCCCCATGCACCCCAAGTTTGGCACAGAGCAGGTGCTCAAGGAATGTTTGGTATGAGAAAGTGAGCAGGTGAAGGTGGGAAAGTACAGAGCACTCTACACAGGACAGCAGGGCCACCAGCCATGGGCCAAGGCTTTGGGACATCAAGGGAAGGACATACATACCCATCTCCGAAGTCCCAGCTGTAGAGAAACGAGGCTGTCTTGAAGAAGTTGCTTGGGTCATGGAGGAGGAAGAAAACTTTAAGGACTGTCTTGGTGAGGTAAGAGCTGGGCCAGGGCAGGGATGTGTTCTGGGTGATGACAAGGTTCCCCACCAGAAGCTCTGGGAGAGAGAGATGGAAGGCAGGTGAGTCCCCTGAAGTGGAGGGAGGGCAGGGCCAGGGAGGGGCCTCACGTGAGCGAGCAGGGCAGCCTCTCCCAGTCCTGACCTTCTAGCTGTTAGAACTGAGTCGTGGCAAGATTGATCCCTGCAGGTCACTGAACATGGAGGTGCTTTGTGACACTGGTTAAGACTCATGGTCTTTGTCATGGGCAGGTGACATCTCTTTGCTCCTGCAGCTCATTCACCAGGACCCTGAACTTTCTAGCACAGAGATGTCCAGGGCCAGAAGGAAGTGCATAAGCTCTGCAAGTAACTTTCAGGAAATGTTTCAAAATATTAGATGAGCCTAGAAAAATTAGCAGTTCTACTGATCACATCCTCACACACAATGTTCTGTGTCTCCTCTAAAAAAAATGTAAGAGCTGATTTGCTACCACAAAAGCAGAAGGTAAGGCATGCTCCGTAAACTAATTTGGAAAATGCTGAAAAGTAGAATGAAAAGGAAAGAAACTGTATCCTTCAAACCAGTGTGGATGTCCTGAAGAACTGCAACGTATCTGTGTGTACACATTTAATGTGTAAGTATATTAAACACAGTGGATCAAATTGGTTATAGAACTTGTGTTTTGCTTTTCAACATTTTACAAGCATGAGTATTCCCCCAGGACATTACAAACTCTTTGTAAAGGTCATTATTAGTTGTTATACAAATTGTATCAATATGCTTAATCAGTCCCCTATGGTTGCATCCTTGTCTGTATTTTCTTCTATGATAAACACCGCTGCAATGAACATCTTTGTGCCTAAAGCATTACCCAAATGGAGGTTTATTTCATGAAGATAAATACTTTAATAGATTGTAACTCCAAGAAAGCAGGGACTTCTTAGAAAGACAGAATGAGAACAGATGGGCCAAGGACTAATTTATCACCATTCATACATAACAGATCTGCTGCTCTCCAAAGGGTTGTATTAATTTATATCCCCAGTAGCAATATGTGCTTTCAGTGTTCGTTTCAGCACAACACTGCCTGCAGTGGGTATTACCACTTTCTGATCCGCTGTTCATTGATGACACAGAAGAAACAATGGGTCTAATTTGCATTTATGCGATTACCAGCCAGGCTGGATGTTTTTCTCTGCACCAAGTCTGAAGGCAAATTAGCAAAGAAATGCCCTCACCTGAGATGGGGAGGACAAGGAGGCTCCTCGCCACAGGCGGGCACTTCCAGCAGTCAGCAGCAGTGACCCAGACAGAGACGGGAAAGTCTCCAGGCACATTCCCCACGGCACGAATGGTTGAATTGAAAGCCTCGTCGGTCTTCCCTGTGAGCAGCAGCGGGGTGTGGATCCAGTGAAAGTGGTAGAGGGGTGTGTTGCTGGGCAGGACCAGGCTGCCGTTGTCATTGGCCACCAGGCTGGCTGTGATGGTCACCTCTGCCCCAGTGGTGGCAGGACCATCAGTGGTGAGGCGAAGTTCATACAGCCCTAGAGGAGCCCAGAGACAAAGACAGTGTTTCAGGAGGGGGCGTGGCAAGGAACCCACTACTGCTCTCTGGGCTGGCTTCTGTTCTGTTTTACAGGCGGACACACTGAGGCCCAGACAGCTCAAGCGACTTGCCCAAGGATCCAATGGCTAGTTCACTGTCAAGCTGGGATTCAAACCCCAGGCCCGACTGACTCCATATCCTAAGTTCTTTCCACGGTTCTCCAATTTATATTTTCTTCACTTGCCAGTCAACCAGTTGCCTTGCAGGGCTTGTGGATGTGTTCCATAGGCCTGGCAGGACAGACTTAGGTCTCAGCTATTAAAAGACTGCCAATGTCTGTCCCACGAGGAGTCACCACAGTGGCTGCCAAGAAATGTCCCTGTTACCAACTCTTTGGGACCAGTCTTTTGCACATCAAACAAATTCCGGTTTGGAACACAAAGCTGAGCCCAGACCCCATAAGAGGCCTAGAGCCTTGGCGGTGATAGAGCAGACCTTGGGTAGACGGTCCACCCGACCCCACCAAGCCTCCTTCTCTCTTGGTCTCAGTTTCTAAATCTGTAAAGTGAGAGGTCCTAAGCCTACACTGCCCAACAGAGTAGCTGCCAGCCATATGTGGCTATTTAAGTTTGAATTAAAATGGAACAAAATTCAAGTTCCACTCTCTCCATTGCACTAGCCACATTTCAAGCGCTCAGGACCCACCTGGGGCTGAGGGTCATTATATTGGACCCGCATATTTATCATCATATTGGTGTGGTTATAGAATATCTTAAGTATCACAAAAAGTTCCATGGGACTGTACTGCTCTAGGCAACCTCCAAGACTCCTGCCAGGGCCGATGCTGGGACTTTGTGATTCCAGCTGGGCTGACTCCTCAAGGAACCTGAACTGAAACATTGGGGGCGCTGCTCTTAGAGGGAACCTGGAAATTAGTCTTGCAGGTTTCTAGCAGAGAACAGGCCCTTGAACATAGGGGATGGAGGCCAGGTAAGAGGTGTTGGAAATAACACTCCCCTCCTGACCACACTGAAGGTGACACTAATTGCAACCTGAAAATAGAGAAAAGTTAAAATAATCGGTAACAGCCATTGTTACCATATTTGGACATTTCCTACTATTTTTTAAAATTATGCTTATATTCTGAGATTACATATTCCATTGTTTTTTTCAATTCTATACCATAGCCATTTTTCTAAGTCATTATTCTTCAACTGCTTTAGAGAGCTGCATAACATTTTTCATGCAAATAAGGTCAGATTTTAAAAATATGGTTCGTTTCCATCACAAAATTAATACATTTGCCTAAAGAATATTAGCAATGTCCCGGTATCCTACTTCCCCAAAACAATGACTGCTCTCACATTGCTGTCCTATGCCTTTCTTTCATGCATAAGAGCTTTCAATTTAGTCATAATCACACTCGGCACACAATTCTGAATTATTTTTTCACATGACAACATGTCAAAAGCATGTCCATGGTCACACTCATACGAATTTCAGTATTTGCACAAGAATCCCTCAAGCAGGTATATCTTAATTCACAGGACCCTTCACTCTTGTCAGTAGCACTACTGCATGTATTGATAACTGTTTTCCTATAATTTCTAATTTTCCTTTTATAGTGAGATCTCTGAAGGGCTCGAAGCCAGAGAATGTCCAGCCTGCTGTGGCGGACACCTGAACAGAAGAGGTGATGCAGAAGGAAGGGCAGGGGGCTCAGAGGGGCGAATCTGCTCATTTCTCTCGCTCCCACCCAGCTTCCCTGCCGTGGCTTTCCCATCTCATGGCTTCAAGTGCCTCTTAAATTCTAACGGGACCCAATAACCCAGGCCCGCTTTCTGGGCTGCAGACCTGCACTATACCATAGCTACTAACCACATGTAATTAAGTTTCAATTAATCAAAGTTAATTACTTAAATTTAATTAACACAAAAAATGCAATTCCTCATTTCCACTAGCCACATTTTATGTGCTCAATAGTCTTATGGGGTGGTAGCTACACTTCTGGCCAGCACAGATACAGACCATTTCCTTCATCACCCAGAGCTCTAAACTCTGAACTTCTCCCCGCCCCAAAACTACTAGTATCCTCACCCCTCATTCTCTGTTGGGTTGGAAGCCCTGCCTATCCCCAGAATCAAGCCCCAGGCTTTTGCCTCTCTAACTCATCCTATCTGGGCACATTCACTTCCTCTCCATCACTATTAACATTGCCTAAGGCCAGCATTCAGCTCTCTGGATTACTGCTCATCCTGTCGCTGACCCTCAGCTGCAGTCCTGCCCCTGTCTCGGCCACACCCCAGCATCCAGGTTTCTGCACAGCTAATTTGTCCATGGACCAGCCTTGGTGTGGAGTCCAGATTCACAGCTCGGCATATTCAAGCTTTCGCTGTTCACTTTAAATCTTACAGCTCCCCCAACAGGATCTGTCCTTCTTAGCCTCAGGGCCTTTGCACATGCTGTCTGCACTGTCCTTCTCTGCCTATCCACAGATATAATCTCTCCCAGGAAGCCTTTCCTGAACTCCTCGCTCCCTGGGTACTCTCCGAACAGCCTGAGCACACACAGTGGTCACAATCTCATGTTGGCATGAAAGTTTCTCGTCTCTTTCACTGCACTGCAAACTTCTGAGGGCAGGAGTCACCTCCATCTTCCCTGTGTCTAGCAAAGTGCTTGGCACATAGTAAGTGTTCAACACTGCCGCTGCCGCCCATGGCACCTGGAAAGAAGGGCATTGCAAAGGGCCCAGTCCACCTGGCACAGCCCCAGAAGACTCTTCATCCAGGTGGTACTGACTGAGCCCCTTCCTTGTGCCACCACCTCCCTCCCCGCCCACGGGTGCTGGGGGGTTTCCAGAAGTGCAGGCAATGCCTCCTGCCCTCCGGGAGCTTGCAAGAGACCTGCTGGACTAAGCACACCTGGGAGGTGAGTGATATGTCTTGCCTTGCGGCAACATTGCCTGCCCTCATGGGGATTCTGGGCCCAGCCTTTCCCCATGTCCTTGCCACACATTCTCTGCTCTGAATTCCTTTCTTCAGGCCATATTTTTGGATTATAAAGTCCTTTGAACTGGCTCTGAAAAAGGGATCTGTGGCATCTTAACCCCAAAGAGAGAATTCCAGACTCTGCAGCAGAAGAGGATTCTCCAGGAAAAGATGGTGTGTATTTTACACTGAGGGACCAGAGAGCCCTGAGTACTGCTTGGAGCCACCGAACAGATCTCCACCACCCCAGCTGAGTTCTATTCTCCCTCCTGTGGCTGGGAGGCAGCATTTGACCAGGCTTTTAGGAAGAGGTGCTTGGATGAGGGGCCATCTCCTTTCTCCGTTCCCCGCCCCCTCACACCCCTCAGACGAGGAGCGTGAGCCAGAACGAGGCTGGCCGGTGGAGGGGACAGTCGGCTGCCTGCTAATGGCCAGCCGGCATCTGCAGCGAGAGGGCGCACGTCAGCACGATGCAGATCCGTTGCCAGGGGAATGGAATCAAGAGGGCTGCAGGCTGGGCAGGGAGGAGGCTGTGGCTGCACCAGACAGTGCTGCACACACGGGCCCAGCCCCTGGAAGCCCCTCACCTGTCCAGACACAAGGAGGTTCCAAGGGCACTTTCTCTCAAGCTGTTTCTTTTTTTAAAATACCATCTTTTGGCTCCTGGTGTAGCTACTGCTCTTCCTCAGGGCTTTCGGCAGTGTCCGGGGCGTCCAGGCTGGAGTGGCCCATGGAGGCTTTGCCACATGTGGCTGAAGGAAAGCCCAGGTCCTGCTGCTCTCCCCCTCTAAACCTTCTTCCCAGGTTTGGGAGTCCGGAGTGTGACATGGCCTTGGGGTACATGGAGCAGCTGGGTCAGAGTATAGCGGGCTCCACAGGTGCCCCAGGTGACCCACAGCTGGAAGGGCCAAAGCAAAAAGGAAAGTGGCAGCTGCTGCGAAGCTTGACCCGTGGAAGCAACACCCACATTGGGTCCCCAGTGCTTCCTCTGGAAGTATGCGCATTCTGAACATTCTAGAAACTGGCTACATCAGCCCTTTCACACTGCACATGTATAGACAGCCCTAAACTCTTCCTGAGGTACCTCTGAAGTCTGAATAACACAGCCCAGTATCTGGACTTCCAACTTAACCCCTGGTGTAGAAGCATACAGCACAGTGGACCCAAACCCCAGCAAGGGTGAAAAGAGCTGTGAAGCCTCTATTTTTCTCCTGTGGGTGAGGGAGAAGGTATAGCTCCCAAACCCCATTCCCAGCTATTTTGACCATATCATGGGTGCAATAGGCCAGGCTGGGAACCACACGTAACTTCCAAAGAAATAGCTTTTTTTTTTTTTTGTAATTTAGGCCGCATCGATCATTTCTGGATGATGTAGACCTACTGGACAAGAGGCCCCATCTCCATACGTTTCTCCAGGTAGGAAGCAGGTGATCCTGACCAAACAAAATTCCCACAAAATTCTAATTCATCCCCAAGATGCAGATTTTAATTTTATCCTGTGGCTCTTCTTTCATCATTTTGCATACATTTCTTCTCTCTTTACCACTCTTTAAGAGGAGGGGGGCGACAATGAAAAATACTGGATATATTTATTTAACACTACAGCCCCCCAGAGCTGCCCTAGTCGCACCTGTCCCCCAACAGCTCTCCAAAATGTAGCCAAGAGGAGGCAGAAAGGTTGGTGCCAGCCTTCGGTGGGGAGGTGGGTACAGCGGAAGCAAGCCCGGGAGGGTGGGGTGGGACTCGGCGAAACCTGTCAGCTCGGGGTCCATTTTGGAAATTATCCCCAGAGAGGAAATGGCAGACCGGCCTCCTGGGCTCTAAAATCGCACCCTTCTCGAAACCAATGCAAACAGGACGGAAAACCTCTCCAGACAGGGCAACGTTTTAAGGCCGAAACGCTGTTCTGCGGGCAACCTGTCCCCGCTGCCCGGGGAGCTGTGGCGTGATGACCGACCCCGCACATTCCGGACCTCTCCGCATCGTCCTCCTCCACCCACAGAGGCTGCAAGGTTCCCAGGCATCGGGGTGGATGCGCCGGCCACCGCGCGCCGTTCCCGGGGCAGGGCTGATCTGCAGGTGGAAGCAGGAACCGAGGGGCGAGAGGAGCCCCACAAGTGCCGGAGCGACTTCTGGGGAGAGGGATTAAGGGGGAGAGGACCGGGCTCCGAGGCGCAGGCTGGCCGTGCTCCCCGCGCAGCGTGCTGCAGAGGCCTCGGCGGAGGAGGGAGTGCGCGCAGGGCGCACAGCGCCACCGCGGCAGCCCGGGCTCCGGCTGGGTGGCCCGCCCGCGACGGCCCTGGGGCCCGCGGCGCGCTGCGGCTGGAGGGGCAGCCTGCCCGCGCAGCGCCTTACCTGCGGCCACCCTAGCTGGGGCCAATGGCAGGAGGCAGGCGAGCCAGAGGATGTGGCTGAGGCATGGCCAGAAAGCCGGGGCCATGGCGGTACCCGGAGCGGCAGGAGCGCCGAGCGGACGCAGCTGAACTCGCCGGCTGCCGCGCGGCGCGGGCTGTGCGGGGAGGTGCGGACGCGGCGCTCGCTCGTCCTCGCCTCGGGACACTGGGTCGCTGCGCGTCGCCGCTGCCCACAGCCCGCCGCGCCGACCCTGGCCCACGTCAGCCGCGCCGCGTCCCTCCTCGAGTCCGCGCCCCCTCCCCTCCCCGCTCCCCTCCTCTCTCCGCAATCCGCCCCTCCCCTCCCAGGCTCCGCGCGCCTCCAGTCCGCGCCCCCTCCCCGCGTCCCCGCCTGCCGGCTCTGACTCAGCGTCCCCTGAGGCGCGCACGCCGCTGCAGAGCCGCGCGCAGGCCCCTTTGGGTTCTTCTCCAGGTGCCATCTGCCTTCTTGACGCACACGTCTCGGAGATGGGGCTCTCCATTCACGCTGAGTGCACACCGTTGCCAGGCGATGGACAAAGCGCTTGAAAGCACCCCATGTCCCTCCTGGGAGAGGGGCTTGAGCGCAGGGACTCTACGCTGAGATGATATCATTCATTCCTCAGTTATTCTCTCCGTGTCTGCTGTAAAATGGGGCTCGTGGTCACACCTGGGCCCATGGCGAAGTAGCTGATACTGAGGACCTTGTGAGAAACGGCAGTGAAGAGCGACGGGACAGCTCCTCGGACCCTTTGGCCTAAGCAGGTGCTCCCATCTGCCCTAAGAGAGCAGACTGCGTCTTTCCTACCAGAAGGTGGCTGGGCCTGGCCGGCCTTAGAGACTGGCTGCCTGGGTCTTGGTTCCAGCGCTGTCTCTACTTTACCCTGTAGCCCGTGAGGGACCCCACCCAGAGGCAGGAGTTGGGTCCTGACCTGCTGCACAGGAGACTCAGGGACAGATGTGAGGTTCCCCAAGGATGGTCCCCCATGGCCCCAACTGCCATCTCACACTAATAGAGTGAGCTCCCTTAGAAAAGTTACAAGTGCTAGACAGCTGTCACTCCGCAGAGCATCAATCACCCTTGTGGGGACAAATACCAAGCATAGGAACCAGGAACCTGGAGACTCTGGATTCTCCCTGAGAGCTGTGACCTTGGGAAAGTCACTTTGCCTTCTGGTGAGCCTCTGTTTCCTTTTCTGTAAAATGGAAATAGTAATAGTCCCTCCCCTATGAGTCTGTTGTCAGGGTGAAGTGAGTTCACACACACAATAGTCAGCACCCAGTCAGGTTGGCTCTCATCATTAGAATTGCTTAAGGACTTGGGAGGGTTTTCCTGTCCATCAGGAATTGAGAAGAAAATTATGCTTGAAAAGAAAACAGTATGTTAAGATTATAAATTGAGTTTTAAGTATTTTAACATTATTCAAAGGTCTGGTTGTTAGTAATTTAAAAAATGTACTAAATACATAAATAGACTAATAAGATTTATTGGGGTTTTTTATGTGTAACTATTACACTGAACACTCTGGAGAGTCTCATCTATGTCACAGAAGCCACCTGCAAGGCCATCCTGAAGGTGATGATGTGACTCTTTGCCTAATTACTGTCTTTTTTGGCCCCAATTCCCCACAGCTGTCACCTTCCCTCCTCTGGGCTCTCACAGCACCTGTTTTGGTGTTAATTCTTGTCACTGAAAAATCTTTCTAAAGTAGGTTAGTTGGTATGTTGGTCCTAGCAAGGTGGTATGATTAGATCTCCCTTTGGTAAGAGAAGGACAGCAGCGGCCCAGGGTTAATATTCCTATCACCAATCCTCACTGT
Source organism: Smutsia gigantea (assembly GCA_032199065.1). NCBI lineage: Eukaryota > Metazoa > Chordata > Mammalia > Pholidota > Manidae > Smutsia > Smutsia gigantea. The sequence goes on along the minus strand of JAVSCE010015854.1, from coordinate 100,762 downwards.
CCTACACTGGAAATGTGTGGGAAGTGGGGGCCACTGTGCTGATAACAATCACCCCAGGTCAGCTCTGGAGAGGCTTGTGCAGCTAAATCCTATGAGCTTGGAGGGAGCAAAATGGAATTCAGCATGATCCCTTTGTTGAGTTTACCACGATTCCATGCTTGGGGCTCAGCTCTGCCAGGGCTGCTGGGAATCTTAGATTTCAGGACACTCAGCCACCCTGCTGAAATCCACAGGAGACCTAGGGAGGATAAGATATTGGATTATTAATTCATCACAGAGGAGGTCCTCTGCAGGGGTGGAACCCTTAGGGCCAGCCTCCAAGAAGCCCAACAGGTGAGATAAAGGTAAGCAAGGACTCTAGCACACCAGGGGACAGTGGAGGTGGGGGTGGTCTCTTGGGGGCTCTCAAAAGGTCAGACTGAGACCTAGTGACCCGACACATTCCATGCAGAAACCACCTGTACAAATTGCTCATGCTCAGAAGATTGAACACCTGGGGTGGGGGTGGGGGGTCCCTGCATTCTTCTCTTTAGTGTTCCAGCTGACCCTGCCTTATGGGTTCACATAGTATTATTCCAAACAGGGTACAAATTTATACATTTGTGTGTGGACTGAATTGGGTCCCTTGAGAAATTCATATTTTGAAGCTCTGACCCTCAATATGACTGCATTTGGAGAGAGGCCCTTTAGAGAGGTAATTAAGATAAAATGAGGTTCTAAGGGTGGGCCCTAATCTAGTAGATCTGGTGTCCTTATAAGAAGAGGAACAGACATCAGAGACCTCTCTCTCTGCATGGTCACAAAGAATAGGTCATGTGAGCACACAGTAAGAAGAGAGCCCACCTACAAGAGAAAAGGGCTCAGAATGTAACCTACCTTGGCCTTGGACTTCCCAGAACTGTGAGAAATAATACATTTCTGCTGTTGAGCCATCCAGGCTGCAGTATTTTGTTACGGCAACTCTAGGAGGCTAAGACAATGCCAGCAGGAAAACATTAGTAAAGACAGAAAAGAAGCTGACCCTCTAGGAGGGAAACAGATGATAAATGAATAAATAATTTCAGACTGTGAAGTTATTGGGGAAAAATTCATTATTATGAGAGACGGGATGGGGGCAATTGTCTTCTCACATAGGGCCTTAAAAATGGGACATTTGCGTTCAGCAAGACAAGGAGCCAGCTTTTGTGCCTCTGAGGGAAGATCATCCCAAACAGGAGAACTGGCTGTAAAGGTCCTCAGTGGGCAGGAGGCATACTGAACACGAAGGAGGGTGGAAGGTGTGCAGGGCCAGGGAATGAGGAGGAGCTGAAAAGTCTTTGGAGGGTTTTACGTAGTGGGGTGTGATCTAATTTACCTGATAGGGATGAAGCTGATACAGTCCTGACCTCTAATTCAGGAGAGACAAGAAAACAGGCAAAAATCTAGCAGCATTTTGGGTACTTTGCTAGAAGCTAGATGGATGGGAAGCCTTGAGATTTCCCAAAGTTAGGGCTAGGCCAAACAGTCTTTATTGTATGCAATTAAGCTGAAGCTTATCAAAGGATTTGTCAATTGCTGCTTTTTTCCCACCTCCTAAACAATACTAAACTACAACCAGCACCACTCTGATTCCAGGTCTCAAATTTTTCAACCTCTCCCAACTTTGGACCTCCTACTTTTTTTGGGGGTGGTGGTGGTAGGAGCAGAGAGGATTTTGCTTCCAAGTGGGCAACTTCTTCCGTGGGAGGAAGGGTATTCTGGCCCATTTTATTTCTCCTGGGGCAGAAATAATTGGCATTAAATACACCCACTTACAATCTCAACACTTCAGCGGAGGCTAGTTCATGAGTGGCAACATTAAACCAGCAAGAACATGCTCCTGAACTGGGCACTTTTCCTCCAGGATATCTTGCAGGTGTTACAAGCTCTGTTTTTACAAGGTGTGAAATGGATCTGTCTAGGAAGGAAACAAGATTTTGGAGAGTTAGTGATGATGGGGCGTGTGTGGAGCAGGTAGGGTAGGTCAGGAAGGGGTAGGAGGTGGAGCCAGGTCCTGGCAGTGGTGGAGGTAGACCTTCACTCTCGCGCGGTCCATCTAACATGGTAACCATGGGTTACCAGGAGCCGCTCACCATTCAATTACTCGTGGAGTCTGTAGGTGGGTCCCATCAGTATTTTTCCTTACAGGGCCTCTTGGTCCAGCCCACACCTCACCTGGGCCTCAGAGCATTCTGCCCCATGGTTCATCCTCGCTCTGGCTTGCCCGGAGGCATCTGCTGGGTAGGAGCAGGCAGAAAGCAGTCTGCTGCGGTTCAGCCTCGGGGTCATGCAGCTGCACCACAACTGACTGGGCCGGCCGCCTCCGAGCAGAACACCAGGGCTGTCCTTTGCTTGCGGGGTCTCAGTCGGTCTCCAGTCTTCGCCTTCCCAAGGCCCTTCCTTGCCTCCACCCCCTAGAGCGGGTTAAGTAAGACCCCAGGACGGCGGGGGTGGGGACTGCGCGAAAACCCCGCCCTGCCTGCTGCGTTCCGTTCAGGGATGGACCCTTCCCTCGCCCGCGGCCGGCTAAGGAAGGCCATCGGGCACCCCCACTCCGGAGCAGCCCTCGAGGGGCCCTCCCCCCTTCCCACCCCGGGCCGGACTCCTGCGAGATTTGGGTAGGGGCCCCCAAACCAGGCACCTGCCTTCCACAACGACCCGGCGGGCGGAGATTTAAAGGGCCGGGCGGGTCCACGCGGGCCGCAAGGCCCCTCCCGCTCCCGCCCAGGCCGCACCTACTTGGGGGCGGTGCGCCGGGGCCTAGTTCTTGGGCGGCGGGGCGCGGCCGCATTAAGCGGGGGCGGCACTGCGCGCCGTTGCGGCGGTAGTCGTGGTGGCTGGGAGGGCCTCGCTGGGGGTCGCGGGCCCGAGCTGCGGGAGGCCGGCCGCAAGGTCCGGGTAAGCACCGGCAGGCGTGGGCGGGCGGAGGAACAGCTCCGGCAGGAGCGCGCGGCGAGCACGGGCGTGGAGAGGCCTCTGCAGCTCCGCGGAGCGATGGAGAGAGGCTCCGGGAGCCCTGGACACCCCTGCTGCCCACCGGGGCCCAGCCGGCGCGGCAGGGGTTGGTAGGGGCCGGCGGCGGCCCTCGAACCGCCGCCGCCGAGCCTAGCCGAGCCGGGGAGCTTCGGGAGGCGGAGGGCCGGCGGCGCGGGAATTGGCCCTCCGCGCTCGCCGTAGCACGGCCTGGCGGGCGGGCGGGCGCTGCGCGCCCGAGGCTGCGACAAAAGGGGGGAAGCAGAGGGCGGTTTGAGCGCTGGGAAATAGGGCGTGCGGTTGGGGCCCCATTCCCCCGGAGGCGACCCGCACCAGCCTTGCACCTCTCGGCCTCCACGCTGGCACCTGGCTCCCCCGGCAGGGCGCGAAGAGCAAAGGTAGCGGGGGCAACAGCGCCCCCTCTGGCCCGGCGGCGCCGCCTCGGGCGGGCGGGACGGCGGGACCGTTTGTCCCTCAGCGTCCGGGGCCCGGCGCCTGCTCCGACCTCCCATCTTGGCCGGGACGCCGGGGCTCTGTGGAATCCAGGCCTCGGTCCTTGGCCTGCGGCGTCTGCGAGCTGTCCCCCAGCAGAAGGGCGTGATGGGACGTTTTCCCTCCGAAGGGGTCCCCCAGACCTGCGGAAAGCGGAGCCTGGCCTCTCGGGGCCCCGGGAAATGGAAGGGTTGGCGACCTCGGTGAAAAGGGGGACACGCCCAGAAGTTTCTTAGGCAGTGAGAGGCTGTGACCCAGAGTCTGGGGTGCCCGGGGATGGAGATGGGGGCGTTCGGTGTTTGGAGGCGGGAGTGTGACCCGAAAGGGGAAGCAGTAGGCGCGTCCAGCGGCTGGGTTGGTAGAATCCCTCCCTTTGGTCTCACTGCTGCTTTGCCCGAGTTGAGCCAGGGGAGTGGGCTTTCTGGGGGCCGTGTTGGAACAGTGCAGCCGTGGACGCCCTCTCTGCCTGGGAGAAGTGCTTCTGGGGACTTCGAGAGAGTGGCCAGATGGGGCTTTGTGGCCAAGGGCGTCCCCACCACTTGGGCAGAAGTGTGAGCTTCAAGGGAGTGCATCGGGTAGGGAGGGCCTTTGGAAGGTTTGCAGAAGAGCTATTGGTGTGTGTGTTGAAGAACGAAGAAATTGTCTCTTAAGACAGAGTGAAATGAAGCAGTCATATAGACAAGGAAGATGGATAAAAGCATTTTCACAGATTCACCACTTTTTTGAGGGCTCTCAAAATAGAATCCAAGTCTCCTCTGTCTGTTAGCCTGGAGAGGCAATGAACATGTCATCAACAGCCTGAAGCATTTATTCATTGAAGGAGCATTTTTTGAGTTGTCTTCTCTATGCCAGCTGCAAACAAAATTAACAGCTTCCTGGTCACTCACTGAACTAGTCTCTGGGTGGTGCTTGGAAGTTAACTTTGGCACCTGCAGATCTTAATGCACACTGAAGTTTGAGAACCAATCGCCTAGGGTTAGAGGTAGCCGAATCCAGTCTGCTGCTTGCTTTTATAAAGCTTTCATGAACTAAGGATGGTTTTACATTTTTTGATGGTTGGGAAAAAGTCAAAAGAAGAATGATGTTTCAAGACACTGGAGAAATATATGAAATTCAGATTTCAGTGTCCATAAAGTTTTACGCATCACAGCTATGCTCATTCATTTACGTATTGTCGATGGCTGTTTTTTGGCTACAACATAGATGGGTAGTTGTGACAGAGGTCACAGAGACTAAAATACTTATTATCTGGCACTTTACAGAGAGTTTTCCAACTCCTGGCCTAGGAAGAGAAAGAAAATTAGGAAAGAAAAGTATCTGTGTATACAAATCATGTTTAGAAATTTAGAAACAAAATGGATTTAAGTAAATTTTCAGAAAAGCAGAAGGAATATTGTTGTATTCTGGATTAATGCAAAAATATTTAGTGTAGGCACTCAGGTAAGATTTTCATAAAGATTGTGAGCCTACACTCTGAATAAGTTTTTTAACCATATGCTTCTTTTCACAGGCCGGGGGAGCTCATGGACCCGATACTTTTCTCTTGAGAAGCAAACCAACTGAAAAGAAAAATGGCATTTGTTGCAACCCAAGGGGCCACAGTGGTTGACCAAACCACTCTAATGAAAAAATATCTTCAGTTTGTGGCCGCCCTTACGGATGTAAATACACGTGAGTCGATCCTTTTTGTCCTTCAGAAATACTTAAATGAGACTTACTCACCTCAGTTCAGATGTTGTACATGCACATTGAAATAAATAGTAACATTAACTTTTATCCTAATTACCCCTTTCTCTGCCTGGTGGAGAAGCAAAGTGATGAGCATTACTGGCTGGAGCCCTAAAGAGGCACCTGTGTGTGTTTGTGTGTGTGTGCATGCACACGTATGGGAATGGGAATGTGTGTGACTGGCTGTCGGGAACTAGTTGGGTGCTTTCTATGGACCATGACAGTCAAACTGATAAGATCTGATTGCCTCTCCTCATTTATTAAACCCAGTAATTTTAGGAACGTTTTGAACGTAATTTCAATTACCCACTGGTTTGTTTTGCCATTTACAGCTGATGAGACAAAGTTAAAAATGATGCAAGAAGTCAGTGAGAATTTTGAGGTATGAGCTTTATGTTCTCTTTTCATTTTAAGGTCAATACAGCTGCATTCCTGTTGCTTCTCTGTCAGTTTTTTTACTAGCAGGTCAAAAACCATCATCTTTGTTAATGTAATTTCTTGTATGTCAAAACTGAAATTTCCAAGTTGTGCAATGTTTTCTAACTTCTTCACACTAGCAATAGTGATCCCCACACAGCTGAGGCATGTTGCTCTGGTTTTGGAACTTTTTTTTCATTTTTAAATATGGTAGCTCTTTCAGGTGCATGCTTTCAGGATGCACTCACACTTAGGTTGCCAATGTGGTGTGTTTAGGTAATAGGTGGTGCGTTGCTGTGATGGGGAGCTGGACGTCAGTTCTGGCTCTGCTATAACTTCTGGGACCTTGATCAAGTCGTTTCTCTCTTCTGGGCCTCTATGTCTGCAATTTTATATCACCCAGAGGTTCCTAGACTCTGTTCAGTTTTCTTCAATTTTTTTTCCTCCTTGTTCTTTAGATTGGATAATTTCTGTTCTCTGTCTTCAGGTTCATTATGTGTTTGTCATCTCCAGTTGGCTGGGATGTTTTAAAATTTCATCTTACATTTTCAAATTTTGAAAATTTCAGTTATTGTCCTTTCACTTCCAGAATTTCCATTTGGTTCTTCTTTTTTATAGATTTCATTTTTCTGCAGAGATTCCCTATTATTTATTAAGACTATATTTTATTGTTCAAAGATATGACTGGTTTAAGTCTTTGCTAAATCCAACATCTGGGCTATGTGAAGGTCAATTTCTGTTGATTATGAGTCACATCCTCCTGCTGTTTTGCATGTCCAGCACTGTTTGGTTGTATACAGAACATCAGGCATGAAATGCAGGGACTATGGATTCTGTTATGTCCCTCCGAAGACTATTGATACTTCCATTGTAGGAGGGAGTTCTGTTGCTGGGTGATCTTGTTGAACTTGTGAGGCTTGGTTTTATGCTGTGGAGGGAGGGGCTCTGTGTTTCCCAGGTCCTTCTGATTTGGTGGGATTCAAGCTCTGAGCTCTGCCTCCCCGTGGATCTCATCAGAAGTTGATTTTAGGCTTTGTTGGAACAGGTCTAGAAAAGGTCCTTCCTCAGTTAGATGTCTGGGGTGTTCTTGAGGTGTTCAGAAAGTCCCTTGCACTGTGGTGAGGCTGTAACCTCAACATCCCACCAGCAAGTTAGACCTCTGCTATCTCTGTTCAACTCTCCATCCCAAGGCCGCCACTCTCTGGTGGGCTTCAGGGGGGTCTTACTTTACCTTTATATACAGCCCAGCCCCTACAGTCAAGGCTTCAAGGACTCATGGGAGAGCCTCCCCGCCTCCATTCTGTAGTTCCTTTTTCTCTGGGCCTCTGCCCTGCAGATACCAGCTAGTTGAGCTGCCTCAGACTCTCGTGTTTGCACCTCAGCACAGTAGGACTGCAGGGCTCTCCTTGGGTGCCAGCCTGCTGAGCCCCACTTCGGAAGTCGTACCGAGGCAGAGAGGTGTGGGCATGGGGCTCAGCTCGTGAATCCCCCTCCTCCTGGAGATCATGGTCTTGCACTGCCTCTTATGTAGCACCTGAAAAACGTTTTCTCATATTTTGTCCAACTTCATGGTTAGTCTGGTTCTCTTAGTCTCAGACTGAAGGGAAAGTCACATTACTTATTTTGTATGAGGGTAATAAAGCCTTTCTCACAGTTAGTGTGATTAAGAACAAATGATAAAATGAAAAAAGAACAAAGATAAAATGATTCCTAGCTGCTGGCATAGTTTATTTGAATTAGAAACATTAAATAAATGCTAGTAGGATTGAATTAGATACCCTACTATCTGAGTGATAGATAATATTTTCATTTGGTGTGGATTTTTTGTTTGTTTTCTTTTAGGTGGACATTTTCAAGGCCTTGTTGCCTTGAACTGAGTTGGAAAAAAACCACGGAGGTATTTAGGGATTGAGCTAAAGAGCTCTCTCTTCTGCCCAAGCTGCTAACACAAGCTATTAAGAAGAGACTATAAAAAGAGATGGGAGGTAGAACAGGATAGGCCAGCATTCTGTGTTTTATTGGAAGAGCTGATGGTAGAGAACCACGGCCCTAGCAGGCTCGAGAGGCTGAAATCAGCAAGAGCGAGCACATGCGCTGTGTCCCTGAGTGCGGGCATGGGCCTGTACTGAGTGTGTCTGGCAGGAAGCAAGTTAATGCCTGGCTTTGGTCTCAGGTGCATTGATTAAATGAGCAGAATTGAAAGTTGGTGAACCAGTATCCTTGGGACTTTTCCAAATAGTGACTTTTGAAATCTACATGATACAAACATTTACTTCAGGTGACTAAGTCCTTCAAATAATTAAATACTAGAATGACCATCAGTAATTCGGAAACACCACCGCTGCCACCCCAGAAAATATTTGAATGAAGTGAGTGAATTAAAAAAAAAATCCCCATGATTTCAGGAGTCAAAGGAATTCACTTTTTTAACCGCTTAGGAATAAAATTCTGGGCTAAGTAGATGTCATTTGGGCCATCGTTCTGCACAGAAAATAAAGAAACCTTCAAGTCCAACATCACTTGAAAGATTCATATGGAGTCAAAAGCTGAGGGTTGAGTTGAAATGCTGGCAGAATAACTGGGAAATCTGTTGAGGGCATCTTATTTATGAGAGAACTTTGAAGCCCAGATGTTTTGAAGGCTGTGGAATCAGTGGTTGGTATGAGTTAATGTGCACGTGAACTTGATTTCTTGATAATGTTTCAGCACGAATCTTACTCCTGTTTTCCTTGAATCCTTGAATGTGGGTATTTCATAAAAAGGCTTAAGCTTTGGGGATTTCTTGCCCACAGTGTATTCGCGGTCTGCACGGGGGAGAGGCTGTGGTGCTGCGTGCTCCCCTGGCAGCCGTGTGTGGGCGGAGCCCCCAGAACTATGCACCTCGTTGGCCCAGGGATGCTTGTGCACAGATGTGTGTTCCAAGAATTTCTCTTCTTTCTTTGCCCTTGTGGTACCACCAGTCTTCTGGGTTTTGCCTGTTTCTTTATCTCTTACTTTATAGACTCCTCTTCTAAGATTACCTTATATGACAGACAGCCCCAAACTATTTTCAGCCCAGACCAGTGTCTGGAGGTGCAGACACTCATATTTAACTGCCCGGGTACCTTGTCTCCCTGGCTCCTCAGACTTGACAGTAAGAGCTGAACTCCTCTCTGACTCCCCCATCCCTGCCATACTGAACTTTTCTAGTGTCTTCTACACTCATGGGTTCTCATAGCTGTGTGCCTTTGTGTGTGTTACCTAAAACCTTCTTCTTTCCCTTGTGGTTAACTCCCACTGGCCTTTGAGGTTTCAGTAAACATCACTTCTTCAGGAAGGCATTCTCTGCTGGTAGTTCATCCAGTACTGTATGTCCCGTTGTTAGATGTTCTCTTATCCGCCAGGCCCCCCACCCCCACCCCACCGTAATTCTGTGTTGTTCTTCTCTTGATATCTGACTTCCCCGCCACATGACCACCTCCCCATCTCTGAGGATGTGAATTCTGTCTACTTTCTCTATTATTTTATCCTTTGGGCACATGACAGGAGCTCAGTAAATATTTGCTGAGTGAGCAAGTGAGGCCTTAAAAGGGGAAAAGGCCTTGGGTGTTAGAGACACTTGATTTGAATCCACTTCCAACATTTACCCACTAATGTCCAGCAAGTTTTTTTGGCTTCTTTGAGCCTCTTTTTTAATCTGTGCAATGGAGCTAATACTTAATTTCCGGTGGTGGTGAGGGTGGAGTGGAAAGGAACATGGGCACCTGGCACAGTATTTAGTGGCCACCTGCTTTGGTACTAGTATCAGGTGATGTCTGGTGAGTGTCTACCATGGACACTGTTGTGAGCTAACATACAGTAACTCATGTAATCTTCACATGATTACATAAGGCAGGAAATAATACTATGCTCACTTAGTAGGTGGGGACACAGACACAGAGGCATGGACCTGCCCAAGGTTCGCACTTCCTATGTGGGGGTCCAGAAACTGCACTACTAGCTATTACACTGTGCCATCTCCCAAATGTAGTTTCATTTCCTGTCCTTTCAAAATCAGCGCTGGGATAAAGACTGGACTAGAGTGTAATCTAATTAGTGTAGCTACAGTAAATTGGAGTTGTAGATTGGAAAAGGTATCAGCTTGTTTAGGCTCTTAACTTTCAGGTGAGAAAGGTCTGATCCACAAGTGAAATGACTTTCCAGAGGTCCCAAGCAGCTCCAGATTCAACATTTTTCCACAGCATTAGAGTATCCAGTTTTAATAGTAAATTTTAGCATTTAGTTCTCTTGAATTGGATTTCAGAAGCAGCAATCATCCTAGTTTACTTAAAACTATATGGTCACTAAAACATCTTTAAAACATTAAAAATTATTGACTCTGCTAAAATGCTTCATATTTTCTTGAGGTTGTTACAATATGTGAACTTGAAATTATGTACCCAAACTTCATGGGTTTTCTTTTATCAGAATGTAACATCATCTCCTCAATATTCCACATTCCTGGAACATATCATCCCTCGATTTCTTACATTTCTTCAAGATGGAGAAGTTCAATTTCTTCAGGAGAAACCAGCCCAGGTAATCTTTTCAAAACTGTCAGGGAGGGAAAAAAATGTCATGTTGTAGGATTACAAGCATTTATGAATTAAAACAATTCAGAAAACTTACAGTTCCACTTAAAATGTGAGAGGTTTTATCACATAAGGATAACTTTGTCTGAGACCGTTTCCCTCTCGGTTACATGTCTTGGTTTTATTTTGTCTTGGCATTTATTTAAATCACTCACATTTGCCAGCTGATAATGTGTGTATGTACTATTTATTATAGACAAATTCAAATACATACAGAAGAAGGAACAATAGTCTGAAATTGTTGCCCATACCTGTTGCCCAGCTCCACATGGCCAGTGTTGTTTTATCTGTACCTCCCCCCACTGGTTGTACTCTCTCCCTGCCTTGATCATTTTAAAAAACAGTTCCATCATGCCATTTTTTCCCTATAACTTTGATCATGTATCTCTTAAAAAATAACTTAAAAAGATTACCATAATGCTTGTGAAAGCTCCTTGCTAAATAAAGCATTTTTTTGTCATATCAGTTCAAGATACACAGTGGACCTACCTTTTAGTCGTCAGCTCCACAGACTCAACGATAACTTAGGTTGTGATACAATTAGCCCTTGGGTAACTGGCAAGGGCATTAGAGGAGTTAAACTGAGATGGTGAAGGGAGAGCTCAAACCACATTCCATCTGTGTTTTGCTCTTTCGTCTTAAATCCACTCCACATTCCTACACTCGTGTCCTTCCACTGGAAATACCGATAAGTTGCGAAAGGGGACCAATTTGACTTGGTGGATTTGGCACACAATTGTAGAAATGTTGAAAGTGATGGTTTGCAGTACCTACTTGGGATTACATTTAAATAATTTACAGGATTCTTCCTAAATGGGATCCCTCTTGTTGTATATGGGGGTTGCCAGTGCTTGCTGCAGACAGCGTGTGACCTTTGGCAGATGCATGAAAGAATTACTGTAGGGCGCTTGGAAGGATTTTATATTTACATGTTATTTTTCTTCACCAGCAATTGCGGAAGCTAGTACTTGAAATAATTCATAGAATACCAACCAATGAACATCTCCGTCCTCACACAAAGAATGTTCTGTCTGTGATGTTCCGTTTTTTAGAGGTAACCTTTGAGAATTCTCATAATTTAGCCACACTCAAAGCTTTTGATGATTTTCTTAATCTAGTATTAATGCAACTATTTATTTCCCTTTCACTAAACATGATTCTCATAAGTAAAAATTTCCTGAACCATTTTCCCCATTTTACCAGTCAAATTACTGAGAAAGATTATTAATTGAAGGTCAATTTTTTGAGTCACTGGGGAATTGACTAGACAGTGGAAATCTTTGAAAGTGAGTTGAGTGGTGGTCCACAGACTCAGAGGACAGGGTTCTTTGGGTTTGAGTTTTCTAGTTTTGTGTGTGTCGAGTACAGTAAGTGCTCATAAAGGGTTTCTCTGATTCTTGGGGTGAATCCATCAAACCTCTGAAATTGTGTTCTCACTGTTCTTGATCCTTGTGTGTTTAGAATTCTCTTGTGTTTCTGGGTCCCTTGGGGTGAGCTTTGGAGGGGAATAGAGTTGGATTCAGCTCCTGGCTCTGCCGGTTGTTAGGTATATCATGTCAGCCGTGTTGCTCACCTTCTCCAGGCTTAGCTTCCTCCCAGGCACCCCTCACTCAGTGTTTGTGAATTGTTTAGTACAGGGTCCATTACACAGTGGGTGCTCAGTGATTGGTTGTTCTTGTAGCATTATTTTCAAGCAAAGGCCATTAAGACCTCAGTTCATGGTGTGATTTTCCCAAACCGCCAGTTACGTCACCCCCCAGAACTTACTGGTGGGGTGTCCTTGGGATGGTCCACCAAAGAATGGAAGCTCCTGGGACAGCAGTGCTCTCTGGGTTCATGACCGTTCAGCATATGATGGAGGGGGTGTATACGGAAAAATGTTGAGAAAATAGTCTTTAATCTTTATAGTGAAATAACCTCAGAAGTATAATTCTTTTTTAAATGCTTTTTTTTTTAAGACGGAGAATGAAGAAAACGTTCTTATTTGTTTAAGAATAATTATCGAGCTGCACAAACAGTTCCGGCCTCCCATCACACAGGAAGTAAGTGTTTTTCCTCATAGCTTTTATAAAGCGTGTCAGCAGGTTGCTTCGGCTGTGTGAATTTTTTACTCTTTTAGAATAGACAGAACACATTTCAAGAAAATACAGCGTAAGTTGGGGGAAATTCTTGATGGGCTTAGCAGCGACTTGGCTGTTCTGGCGGTTCTGGTATTTACAGGTCTCGGGGTTGGATCGCAGCTCTGCAGTTGAGTAGCTGTGTGAGTAGCTGGGTAGGCCCCTTGCCTTTGGAGCCTTTTCCATGAAATGGGGGCAGTCACGGTACATCCAAAAGGTGGCTTTACGAATTAAATATAAAAGGCAAAGTTCTTAGAGTGATTGGCATCCACGCAACAGGCATTAAATATATGCTATGTTAGCCACAATTAAGATAATGTCTTTTCTGATGATAATCTTAGTAGACGGCCTGTTGCAGATTATTTGGAAATTAAAAGCATAAAGGTGAAGTAGAATTTCTATCTTCTTTAATGTCTCGATTCCCTTTTGCTCTTCCCACCTGGTGTATATTTTCTACATAATTGCAATAGTACTGCGTATGACATTTTGTATTTTGTTTCCCTTTGCATTATATGTGTTTTCCCAATCATAAAAAATTCTTTATAATTTTTAATGGAGGCAAAATATTCTTTATTATGGTGTCCTTATTTTTGGATATTTAAGGCATTTCAAAACTTTCACTAATACTAAACATCTTGTGTACAGTCCAAATTATTTCATAGGCTGGGTGTGTTGAAGTAGAACTGCCAGGTCAAAGGTGTTAAATGTTTTAGTGCTTCTGATATGTATTGATCAGTGAGTTTCCGGAAAGGTTCTAGCCGCCATTTGTGCTTCCTTTGGTTGTGTACGAGCATCCCCCTCTCAATGCGCTCTTAGTACTTTTTGAAAGGCAAAAAGTGGCATTTATTGTAATTTCCACTCCTTTGCTCTTCCCGAATTAGAAACTTGTTTCCTGCCTGTCAGTCCTTTGTATTTCCTTTTTTGTCTGTCTGTTCACACTCTTTGCCTATTTGGATTTTGAGTCTGACATATGTCTTGTTTTATGAGTTCTGTGTATTAAAACTGTTAACACTTTTGTTATTTATTGTAAGCATTTTCTGTTTATAAATGTCTTCCTTCTACTTTTCAGATTCATCATTTTTTGGATTTTGTGAAACAGATTTACAAGGAGCTTCCAAAAGTAGTGGTATGTTTTTAATATCATTTGAACTTACATTTATGACTTTCCCATTTGGAAGGGAATTTGGAACAGTTGGCTTGGAGGACTAATTGGGGGAATATTAATTTTGGAATGAGACGTGTTTAGTAATGGTTAGAATGTAAGTTGATAAATGAGCCATTTAAAAAATGAGTTCTCTTGGTTTCACTGCTCAGATTAAATACTTTATTTTTGGCATCAGAGCTGTATATTCTTATTGTAGAAATTTTGCAAAAAAGCCAGAAGATAAATCATCCAAATTCTAATTTGTAAGCAGCCTTTGACAGTATAGTTGTGTTGTGCTTTTTAAAGATGGTTGCACTCACACAATCTTGAAGCCTTTTTGGGGAGGTGGTGTACACTTTCAGCATCTTTCCTTGTCATTCAAATTCTTCCCAAATCACATGCATGTACGTTGACCATTGTCCTCTTGCTGTTTTTCCCAGTTCTCTTCTATCACAAAGAATGGTTTGGTAAAAGTCACTGTGCGTAAGTCTGTTTCTGTGTCAGGGCTTTTACAGGCATTCCCTATTTCATTGTACTTTATTGTGTTTTGCAGAAAACTACATTTTTTTACAAAATCTGTGAGGTCCGTAGCAATCCTATATTGAATAAGTCTCTCGTACCTTTTTCCAATAGCATTTGCTCACTTCATGTCTTTGACATGTTTTGGTAATTCTTCTAGTATTTCAAGATTTTTCATTGTATTTGTTATGGTGATCTGTGATCAATGATTTCCAATCGTTGAAAACTCAGATGGTGCTTAGCATTTTTTACAGAAAGGTGTTTTTAAAATAAGGTATATACATTTTTTCTAATGTATAATGCTATTGCACACTTAATGGACTACAATGTAGTATAAACATTACATATGCAGTGGGAAACCAAAACATTCATTTGACTTTATTGCAGTGGTCTGGAGCCGAATCCACAATATATCTGAGGTATTCCTGTATTTTAAAGATTTATTTAAGCTTTAAAGTAATTTTTTAAAGTTCACATATGGTAAAATTGACTCCTTTTATTTTAAAGATTTTAATCTAAGAATGCATAAAATATAAAATTGTGTTCTGAGTTATCAAGTCATGTCACCTACCATTTCAGTCCGAGCCTTAGAGCTGCTTTTTCCTAAGAAGCTGTCTTGTTGAAGCACAGATGCCATTGAGAGCTGAAGATGGCAGGGAGGTCTTGTCCTTTAAAAATGTCTGTGTGCTTTGCTTCTGTTCCTGTCTTTGATTTTTACTTCGGAGACAGTTTGGAAAGTTCATTCAGTGCCCCTAAGTGCCTCATCTCTCATCCCTGGAGCAGGGGTGCATTGTCCCCGGCCTCACTGAGGTAGTGATGGCATGTGATAGTGCATTTCCTCTTTATCAGTAGAAAATATCGGGGGCAAGTTTTTGTTTTCTGTGGTTGGAGGTGGAGACTGCTGTCTCTGTCATGTCAGAATAAAGAGGTACTGTGGGATGGGCGCAGCATAAACTCGCAGAACGTTTGGTTTCTTCCACCACATGTCGGGTGTGTTTTATTAAGGAATACTGTGTTTGACTTCAGGAAAAACAACTTGTTTCTTTTATGTAGAACCGCTACTTTGAGAACCCGCAGGTGATCCCTGAGAACACGGTCCCTGCCCCAGAAATGGTTGGTATGATCACAACAATTGCCGTGAAGGTCAATCCTGAGCGTGAGGACAGCGAGACGAGGACAGTACGTGCTTTTTAGTTGCTTCGCTTTGTTCTTACCCATGCCTCCTATACTTGGTAGAGGAAAAATTAAGATACTGACTTTTCAGACCACTTGTTCTCACTGTTCTTTTTTAAAACACTTGGAGACATTGGAGATTATCACGTGTGCGTGTGCACAAGAAGCATCACTGACGCTGTGTGGTCTGGAAGTGGCAGAAGTGAGCACTTGCTCATCGCCGATGCAAAGATAGAAAGATAAAATTATAGCGGAAATCTGGAACCACCTGTTGGAAAGAGCAGCTGAGCAGGCTGGGGGACCTCTGTTCCATCCTTAGCTTTGACGTTAGTGAAGGCCCTTTATACTACATGGAAATTCATAAGGCAGTGCCTGAGAGTGTGGGCCCAGGGACAGTGTCCAGCACCACCATTTGGGTTTTCTAAATGTAGGGAAGTTCATGAACCTTTGCTCTGACCATGTATTTCCTCTCCATATGTAAAAAACCTGCCTCCTGGAATCTGTGAAGGTAGGTATTGTCTGCAGGTAATGTGTTTGAAGTATCTGCCACATAGCGTATACTGGGCATTTATTATGGCTACATTTTTATGCTTGAGTTAAGAATATGGTCTGCATTTGTTTTACTGAAATGGTTTTGCAGAATGTTTCCGTCTGCCCGAGGATAAACAAGAACTACATTGTGAATGAAGCTTCCACCCTTCACCCTTCCTGAACTGGCAGCTTGTTTTCTGTTTATCAGGCTTTGCTTCTCTTTCTGTTGTCTGTTCCTGGCCATTGTCCATTTGTATTTTGAGTCTGACGTTTTCCTTTACCTGTGTTACGAGTTCTTACATGAGACTATTAAATTTTTTCTTAGATTTACTCTAAACATTTTCTGTGTATAAATATCTTTGGGTAAAACTGGATAAATTTGTGCCTCCTGCATTTTGTCCTCTTAAGCATGTAAAACAATAAGTACTAATTGAACGTTTTTGCCAGGTGATTTGAATCTAAGTTTTGACAGATTTTCCTGAAGTTTTTTTTTACTACACGGGATTACATTTTAAGGCATAAAAAAAACCTTTACATTAAAGGATAGTTCTATGCACTTTGTTTTCAAAATAGTCTAGATCTTTTGCCAAAGATGTGTCAGTACTTTCCCTTTATTTAGGTGGGTGATGCTTAGTATTGGGGCGCATACTGGGGTATTTAGGGTGGAGCAGTGGTGACCAGAGCCCCCCCTGTTTCTGTCTTACAGCATTCCATCATCCCAAGAGGATCTCTTTCTCTCAAAGTGTTAGCGGAATTGCCTATCATTGTTGTTTTAATGTATCAGGTATGCATATTCCTCACAAGATTCTTGGGTTTTTGGCTTCTTATTTCATGATAAAGTTCACATCTTATTTTCTATGCAAATATAGATGTGTATGATACACACGTGCTGGTGTAATGACTCCTATTGTTTCTTCGGTGTGCCAAATTATTTTGCTGTAGCAGAGTATAATAGAGCATGAACATCTGATATGTTTGCTTTTAGCTCTACAAACTGAATATCCACAATGTTGTTGCTGAATTTGTGCCCTTGATCATGAATACCATTGCAATTCAGGTGTCTGCACAAGCCAGGTGAGACTTCTTCGGACAGCCACGTAGCTGACTGCCACAGTGCCTCAGTGCCCAGTAAAAATACACTTGCTGTTGTCATTTTTAAGGTGAAAATTTTGAGGGATAAAATTTTGGTCAAATCATACACATTTTTGACTTGAACTTGTATTTCCATGGTGATAGTAATAGTTATTTTAATTCCTTAATTTAAAAAGATGAGCTAATACCTCAGTTTTTGGTGTCTTATAAACTTAGAGCCAATGTCAGGCTTAACTATGCTCAACAGCTGTGGGAGAGCCAAGCCTTTCTCTCCTTCCAGCCTTCGCTCTTGCCGTCTTGCAGCATGAATGCTAGAATGTTCTTTATTCCCTTCATTCCCCTCCTCCATCAACCTTCATCACTGAACAGGCGAACAGCATTCATCCTTTGATGCCTCTCCGTGAAGCTTTCCTCAAGCTTTACAACATCCTCTTTCAGTTTCTCTCTTGACTTACAGCCTGTGGGGCTCTGAGTCATGTGAGGGCGGGATCTGAGGGTGAATCGGTCTAACAACCCCTGTGGCCCTAGCACAGGATCATTCATTGAGCAGATAGGCTCCCTGATGCTGTCTGCTGGGTGAGAGGGTCAGCCTGGCCTTGCGGGTGTGCACGTTGTAACCACTGTGGAATGGCCCGGAGACGTGCTTGCTTAATGCCTTTAAACCCTGTGTGTTCTCAGAACTGCATAAAAGTGTGGAGTGCGCATTGTTGCTGCTGTGTTCTGGTCTGTGTAGAAATCAAATGTTGGGGCTTAGTAATCATAGGCTTTATTTAACATTAATGTTACTTAAACAGTTAAGAGCTAATATTGTACATTTTATTCACTTACTCAGGCAACATAAGCTTTACAACAAGGAGTTGTATGCTGATTTCATTGCTGCTCAGATTAAAACATTGTCGTTTTTAGCTTATATCATCAGAATTTACCAGGTAAGTTCACAGACTTTTAAGTCAGCTTTACTGAGTTGTAATACATGCAATAAAATTCACCTTTTGTAGGTATACTGTTCTACAAATTGACAGATGCACACACTCGGTGCCCTTCAACAAGCACATGGAAATACAGAACATTTCCATCACCTCCAGACTTCATTCCTAGACTGTTTTCCATCCCCTATCTCCAGTCTCCAACAAACAGTTATGTTTTTTTTCTGTGCCCATAGTTTTGCCTTTTGCAGAATGTCATGTAAATCAGTTATGTAATTGGTATTGTGTATAACCTTCACAGAGTGGTCTCTTCACTGAGCAGTAATGCTGAGCGTCATCCTTGTTATTTTATTTTTATTGGTAGTTGGTTATCTGAAATCAGCTCGGGCCGCCATAACAAGTACCGTAGACGGGGTGCCTTCCACAACAATTTAGTTTTGCACAGTTCTGGAGCCTGGAGAGGCCAAGGTTAAGGTTTTAGCAGAGATCAATTTCTGGGGAGGACTCTTGTTTTGCAGAGAGCTGCCACCTTGCTGTGGCCTCTTATGGGGGAGGGGAGGGGCGAGAGGCTCTCTTTCTCTTCTTGTAAGGCCACAGTTCTGTCACATTGACGGTGTTACCCTTAATTACCTTCCAAAGACTATCTCCAGATACAGTCACAAGGCGGGTGAAGGGTGTAACATGAATTTGGGAGTGGGGGTACACGATTCAGTCCACAGCAGTAGTGGGTGTACACAGTAGGGTGGATGTACCGTGGTGGGTGTAGCCATTCACCCGTTGGTGAACATTTGAGTTGTTTCCAATTTTTTTAAAGCAGCTTTATCGAGATATAATTCACATATCAAAATTCACCATTTTAAAGTATACATACGGTTCCGTGGTTTTTAGTTTATTCACAGATTTGTACAACCATCAACACTAACCATTTTTCAGAACCATTTCTTCACCCCAAGAAGAAACCCATTTAGCAGTCACTTTCATTTTTCTGGCCCCCAGCCCCTCATAACCACCAACGTGCTTTCTGTCTTTATAGATTTGCCTGGTTCATTTTTGGCCTCATTATGAATAAAGCCTTTATAAATATTTGCACACAGATTTTCATGTGGATGTATTTGGTTCTAAGATTTTTACTTTTGTTGGAAGTGGTGTGTTAATAGCAAATTATGTAGGAGAGATTGGAACTTCAAAACATAGCATTATCAAAACCAAAAAAGGAGCTTTGGGTGCTTTTCTGAGGAGCTTGTAGAGGGGTTTTGTTCTTGTTTCCGTTTTTCCTGTTTGTATTTATAGTCTCCTCATTTAGATCATAAGAACTTGAAGGAAAAAAATGACGCCGTATCTCTCTTTAGGCATACAGTGTTTCTGAATGAGATTCTTGTGTAGTGATTTTTTTAAAGTATAGAATAAATTTAGTACTGATTAATTCTATAGCAATGGAATTGTGTTATAATCTATCATCTTTTAAAGGAATTTATTTCAGGAAAATTAAAATGTAAAGACTGTATGCCAGATTGTTTAGAATAAAAACTACCTTTGAAAGCATTTGTAGCCATGTTTTTCCTTTTTTAATGTGTTTATCTAGAAAATGGTAGCTTACACCAAGAATATGGGACATTTGATTTAAAAAATCTGAATTAAGGGACCCCCTCGGTATTTCAGTCAGCTTGAGTTATCTTGGTGAATTGCCTTCCTATCAGAAGGAGATTGTGATTGGAGCTTGTTATGAGTTAATTAAAGGTGTCTCTCTGATGTCATTCACAGCTTGTATTAATGGGTGACAAAGTAAAGAGTATTTTTTTTTAATTTCAGTATTTGCTTCACCCTCTGTCTCCCAATAATGAAGTAATAACAAACTTCCATTGTTGAAAGTTGGGAAAATATAGAAAAATACCAAGATATCCATAATCCCATTATGTAAAAGAAACTACTGTCTATGTTTCTATGTATCCTTCCTCAAGTGCATGTGTACACACATGCACACACACAGTTAAAACTTTCTGAATAATAGTTGATTAGGCCTGTTACTTTGTGAGGGTCCTTTGAACCAAGTTGAGTCGTACCCAAACTTTTTAAAAGTTTATTAAATTAACACCCCCACCCGTCAATGTTGTTTTGCTCTTTATTTTTATAGGAGTTGGTGACTAAGTATTCTCAGCAGATGGTTAAAGGAATGTTACAGTTACTTTCAAATTGTCCGGCGGAGACTGCACACCTCAGAAAGGAGCTCCTGATCGCTGCCAAGCACATCCTCACGACAGAGCTGCGGAACCGTACGTCCGCCTTGTCCTGGGGATGCTTGTGTGGTGATGTTGTCGCCTTAGGGGGGAACTGGGGCCATCCCATGTGGGGCTGCTCCAGCTGGCTCCCGGTCCCACATGCCCTTTCTTCCCTGCTGTCTCATATTTCTTCTTTCTCGGCCTCTCTACCTCCCCCTCTGGCTGCCTCTCCTCACCTGCCTCCAGGGCTCATCTTCTCAACAGTCTCCTAAGTCATTGATACTATCCTTAGCATGGCTTTTCTCCTGAGTATCTCATAGTACTTCTCCACCTTTTGATTGCATATCTTTTGAAATTGCAAATAGCCATGGCTAACAGAGTCACAGCCGGCAATCTTTAGAAGGTGAGAAGAAAACTGTGTTTTCTTTCTCCAAGCTGTGAAAATGATGGATTGGTTCTGTGTTCATGCACAAGACTGAACTTTTTGCTAACCTGATAATTACACTTTTTCTATCAATTATTGATTTATAATTTAGTACTTTTCCTATTTGGTATGTCTTAAGCCATGAGGTTGAAGTTTTATCCTTATTGTTTTGAGGTAATAACCATTTACCCCAGTAATTTTTCAAATATTCGGTGTGTTATTTGTCCCTGCTTGTAAATCAGAGCATAGGTAAAACTGAGATTGGGCTTGCAGTTTTTAAACATGAAAGGAAGGATCCAGTCAGAGTGCTCATATATGAGTTAATAGCGTAAAGCTCAGATAGTTTTTGTGCTGTTAACATACAAATTATAGTGTGACCAGTACATATGGAAATACCTGAACGACATTTTTAAATCCCTTTTTTTTGAAATGTAGCACATATAACAAAATGCACAAAAGAAATGTATGTCACCAAAAATTACAGAACAAACATGAGTGTGACCATCCCACAGCTTCTCAGGTTGAGAAATTGAGTTTGTCATCACTCCAAGGCCCCCTCGCTCAAGAGCTGACGGCCATTGCTATATCAAAATAGCAGAACTTGAAATGAATGTTTTAGAGTCTTCACCGAGGCACTGAGTTGTGCTGGATTACCACGCTGAGATTAACCGAGTGTTCCTGCTGTTTGGGTAATAACGGATTTGAGCGTTTGGGAAGCTGTGTAGCAGAAGGTGTCTACTTGTTGAAGTGCTCACAGATGAAAAACCTCCCCATCCTTACCACATAACCTCTGTTCCATCTCCACAACAAGGCCCTGTTAGGAGGGCTTGATCCTTGATAAGGCCTGCCCTGCGAGGATTGATGAGTTTCCAAGATGCTACTCTCCAGGAATGCTGCAGACTTCAATTCACCTTTTAGAGGATCCCCTGTCCCCAACTTTCTTTTAAGTCTCATTACTGATTGGTTTGGTTTTTTTGTTTTTTGTTTTTAATAAGTTAGGATGCTTTAATTGAAGCCCGTACTATTTTCTGGACTTAAATAGGTAACCACAACACATCTCAAAAAAAATTTTATTGAAAGAAACATTTAAAGAATCATGTTAAATGTTAACCATGTTGCTATAAAATACAAACTGTATCCATATAAGTAAAATCTACCCATCCACTAACATTTTCACATAGCCTTGCTTTTTTTGGCATCTGACAAAATTCCAAGTGGTAACCGATTTGTATTAATTCTGTAGAGCAATCATTTGAGAAAACCTGACTGTTTGACAGTTACCTATCCTGGAGGTTCTGATTCTTGGCCAAGGGGGGATCTGGAAACCAGCGCCATACAGCCCGACCTCTGTTGCTCCTCTCACGTGTTTAGCTCGTTCCCCAGCCAGTCCTCCAGTGTTTGGTGACTGAGCCTTTGCGTCTTTTCTTCCGTGCCTCTGCTTCTTGGACACCTCCCTGGGGACAGTCCAGGCAGCTCCCCCAACCCCAAGGGCTGCTCGTTGCTTCCCTCACTTGGCACCTCACCACACCGTGCCCCTCAGTGGCCACGTGTCTCGTATGCTTTGACCCTTTGTAGCTATTTGCTGCTGAAGAATGTACATTATCTGAATTACTGAAGCTGGCGTGATGTCAGGCTTGTTCCAGAATCTAAATGTCCTCTGGAGGTTTTTGGCCAGTTTCCCACAAGGCAGAGGCCTGGAAAATGTCGGTTGTCCACCCTCAGGAGTGTGAATTGCCCCCGAGCAGAGACCAGCTGTTTCTTCCCCGGCTGGGTCTTCAGGGCTGCTGGCCTCCTCTACCCCTTCCCCAAGCCTGGATTGCTTACTGATTGCAGACTGCCCTCTGTGACAGAGAGAGCTCTTAAGTAACCTAATGTATAATTGGTGTGGTTGGTGATATATACAATGGATATTTGTGTTCTAGAGTTCATTCCTTGCATGGACAAGCTGTTTGATGAATCCATACTAATTGGTTCAGGATATACTGCTCGAGAGACTCTCAGGTATGAGATCAAACCCATGGTACCTGGTACGGTTGATTAAATGCCAGGGGTGGCCGTTCCTGGCACTCCATGCCGGAGCGCTCTAACAAACAGGCTCTTTGGGCCATCACTCTCCTATTGGATTTAGAATCCCAGGGATTTACGGAAATGCCTTGGGTTGTTTTTCGTGCTGTAGCTTAAGGGAAAAAATCAGAGTAGTCATCTTGATTTAAATTGTAGATTATTCTTTATCTGACTAGCATTAGTTTTTGTTTTTTTGCTCTCTTAATAAATGCTTCTTCTTTCTATAAAAGAATATATGTTAACTAACCTACCAAGAAAAAAGAAGGAAAGAAAACCTTTTTGTTCTGCACGAGGAGCTCAAGTAACAGATAATATTTTGGTGTATTTTCTTCTAGTCTACCTCTTACATGTTTTATAAAATAAATAACTATGATCCTGTTTGTTTCTGAGGGAGAAAATTAACATCTGTTTACCTTCTACCACGTACAGTAACCCAACATTAGTAATGCTATGACTGTAACAAGGGAGGTGCGGGGGAAACATGAATATGTGGTGTGGACTGTTCCTTGTATTTTCTCTATTTCTATATGGTTACAAAATATTAAGACATTCTGTATCACTTGGGGTTGAACCTGGCTGGAGTTAGACCTAGATTGTGCCACTCCTGCTGCAAACCCCCAGTGACTTTCTGCTGCCCTTAGACAAAGACAAAACCCAAACCTAAGACTCCAGAGGGATTTGGGGATATGGCTCTCCTCCCAGATGCGCCGCGGCCACGCTGGCCTCCGTGGCCCTTTGGCTGCTCCAGGCGTTTCTCATCTGGGGCCTTTGTCTTTCCTGTCTCCTCCATCTGGAAATTTCCCTGCCTTTTTGCCACATGGCCCCTTTTTAGTCTTAAGGTTTCAGGGTCTTTGCCTGGCCCCCTGCCTGACAGTGGTTCCCTGCAGGTCGTCCTCCCAGAGCCCTTTTCACATCCCCCCGGCACTTAACAGCTTGTACAGTTTAATTCTTCACTGTGTGTCTCCCCTCCTGGGGGTGGGGCTGGTTCACTCTGGCACTCTGGTGTCCTGGTGCCTCGTCTGGTGTCTGGCACGGGGCAGCTGTCCAAACATTCAGTGAGTGAGAGCACTTAGTAGCCCATATTGTATCTCTGTAAAATGATTGTGATATATAAGGTATTAACTGACACACACTGTTTATTTTAGAGCAACAAAACTCATTCGGTGTATGATGAAGTTGGTAATTATTTCTGCTCATGTTAACTGTGTGTGGCAGTGTAACTGTGACATGCATGTACTTACAAAGTGAAGATTTAAGCCCCAAGACCAGACTTGAGCCTTTGAGTCTTGTAGCAGGGAAACTGGAACCATATGAAGCATGCTGTCCCGTGGTGTTCCTGGGCAGGTAGAGGAGCAGACGGTGGCCTGCAGGTGCGGCCCTGTGGGAGTGTTGATATGTGCTAACAGAGGTCTCTGCCTGCAGGCCCCTTGCCTACAGCACGCTGGCCGACCTTGTGCACCACGTCCGTCAGCACCTGCCCCTCAGTGACCTCTCCCTCGCCGTCCAGCTCTTTGCCAAGAACATCGACGATGAGTCCTTGCCCAGCAGCATCCAGACTATGTCCTGCAAGCTCCTGCTGAATCTGGTGGATTGCATCCGCTCCAAGAGTGAGCAGGAGAGCGGCAACGGGAGGGATGTCCTGATGCGGATGCTGGAGGTACGCGCGCCCGTGAGGTGTTGGCATCAGGCACAAGTGCGGTCCTGGCAGGTTTATGGAGCTGCCTTACTGCCAAGCTGGATCCCAGATGTTAGAGTACTTGGGTTCAAATCTTCACTCCCCCATTAACTAGCCCAGTGTCCCCGGGAAAGTTGCTTAACTTCATCTGAGCAGGGACAGTCAGTGTCTGTCTCATAGGATTGTTGTTTAAGGGATAAATAAAAGGCATGTGAAAGCTCTTAGCACAGGTCCTGGCAAGTAGTTAGAAGAGGTGTTTTCTGGGCCCCGGGTAGCAAGGTGCTACATTCACTGTGACTGCCTTGGAGAGGTGCGTGGCTGGTGCATGGGGAAGGGTAAAGTGTGGCTCTCAGGGTCAGTGGGCGACAGTGTGGCTCGTGGACTCGTCCTGGGTTGTGTGCAGGCCCCGCTTGTCGCGCAGCCTTCCTGAGTCAGATTCTTCACAGGGACAGTGGGGGCAGTGACACTTGGCGTAGACACCCTAGGGAAAAACATTGCATTTCTTTTCCTTTACGCAAAGTAGAACAACTTCGGCAGGTTTGAGAGAGATTTTCTTTCTCTCTTCTGAAAGGGTTGTTGGCCATTGAAGAGTAATGATTTTTGTTTCCTCCTCCACTTTCTCTTCCTGTTAGGTCTTTGTTCTCAAGTTCCACACCATTGCCCGGTACCAGCTCTCTGCCATCTTTAAGAAGTGCAAGCCTCAGTCAGAGCTCGGCGCCGTGGAAGCAGCCCTGCCCGGGGTGCCCTCTGCGCCTGCGGCTCCGGGCCCTGCCCCCTCCCCCGCGCCTGCGCCCGCCCCCGCCCCGCCGCCTCCCCCCACCCCTGCCACCCCTGTGACCCCAGCCCCTGTGCCTCCCTTTGAGAAGCAAGGAGAAAAGGATAAGGAGGACAAGCAGACATTCCAGGTCACAGACTGCCGAAGTTTGGTGAAAACCCTGGTCTGTGGTGTGAAGACAATCACCTGGGGTATAACGTCATGTAAAGCACCTGGTGGTAATTCTGCTCTTGAGTTATTTAGATGAGTGATGTTTTTCATAGTGGGTGTTACTCACAGTAACTTGTTATGCTGTCTCCTTTTCCAGAAGCGCAGTTCATTCCCAACAAGCAGTTACAGCCCAAAGAGACTCAGATTTACATAAAGCTTGTGAAATACGCAATGCAGGCTTTAGATATTTATCAGGTAAGGAAGTGCTCTCAAACCAGGCTCCTGACCGTGGTTTAGAGATGCTAGTGATGGAACAGGTCCTTAGAGGTCTTTTGTCATGTGGGGGGTGGTCTGCAGTGTCTGCATACCCAGGTCTGTTGCTGTTCTGTGCATAGCATTGAATTTATGGTGAGAGTTCTTACTTACAAGTGTCTTTCATGAGGGATGTGGTGTAAATGCAATGTAGTGTAAACAAGATTTAAGTTTACTAAATTTGCTCCTATTTGGAACACCAAAGAAAGCTGAGCATAGAGAACTGAATAGAATTGATAAGGGTGGTGGGGGGGATTTATTATCTAATTCAGTGCTGTTTTCATTATGCCACTGATGTGATCATGTTAGGGAATACATTCAGAGACGTTCAGCTTCAATGCTCATGGGGTTTTTTCCCTATGCCAGGTTCAGATAGCAGGAAATGGACAAACATACATTCGAGTGGCAAACTGCCAGACTGTCAGAATGAAAGAAGAGAAGGAGGTCTTGGAGCACTTTGCTGGCGTGTTCACAATGATGAATCCCTTAACGTTTAAGGAAATCTTTCAAACTACAGTCCCTTATATGGTGGAAAGAATCTCCAAAAACTATGCTCTTCAGGTATAAAACGCCTTACTTACATTCTTTCGACATTAAAATTCTTTATGTGTTTAAGACTTGCTTGGTATTCCATTTATCTTAAGGATTTTCTAGATAATATGCCTAAGGATGTGCTTGAAGAGCAGAACTTAGAGAAATATTAGGCTGTGATACTAAAAGAATTTTTCAAAAAATCAAGATGCTTTAGACAGTTCCTCATAAGTAGGAATTAAATACACGTTAGATGCAGGCTTTTGGTATTTGATGGTGAGAATAAAATAACAGATGAAGTACTTGAACTTTCCACTCAATGCTCAGTAAGTCTATCTCATTTTTGTCCTTTGGTGGACACTTAATTTCTCAGACTGTCTCATCTGGTTCAGTTTTGTAGGTTTGGGAAATTCATTTCTTTCTCTTAGAGCTGCTTTGGGGAGGGATTATTTTTGTCCCATGTATTTCTTGTTGTGACAGATCGTTGCCAATTCCTTCTTGGCAAATCCTACAACCTCTGCCCTGTTTGCTACGATTCTGGTGGAGTATCTCCTCGAGCGCCTGCCAGAAATGGGCTCCAACGTGGAGCTCTCCAACCTGTACCTCAAGCTGTTCAAGCTGGTCTTTGGCTCGGTCTCCCTCTTTGCAGCTGAAAATGAACAAATGCTGAAGGTAAAGCTCATTTAGATCCAAGTAGGACTTGCTTTACAGGGGTCTTGTTGTTGTTTAATTCATTCAGTGATTTAAAATGAAAACTTGGAACTCTTAGAATAGGCACTGGGTCGTCATTAGTTCTGCCACCACTAATTACAAACTTGGCTTCTTTTTCTGGATTATCCACATAACTAAAATAGGAGCACAGTGTCCCTATTTTAAAAATTGAGTGATAGCCAAGAACACAGAAGGGAAAAAAGTCTTCACTTAACACTCAGGTGAGATGAGAAACAGTTTGCTATTTAACTGCGTTCGTAATGCCCACCGTCTTCCACTTGGGCTTGTTCTGCTGTGGGCTCACGTTCTCTGGCAGCACCTAAACATCCCAGGTCAGGACTGCTTGTTTGTTTTTCTCTTTTAAATCAAGAATTCTAACCACTTTGTCTTCCTTTATGAAAATCATCTTGGAGGAATGTGTCTCCTAACGCATTTTTGTAGATGACTAATCCTGTATACCTTGATCCCACCTGTTCTTTGATTCTAGCAAATGGCTAAAAACCCACCCGTGGTTGTATCACCCACTAAAAGCAGCACGTGGCAGAACAAAAACCTTATAAAAATTCACCTCCCGCTTAGGGCAAAATAGTTTAATTTTTGTAGGAAGTTGAACATTGTCACTGGTTGTGTCCAAAGAGAGATGTTTTCCCTTAGGGGGCATTTTGAAGATGTAAATAGGATCTATTTTTTCTGGAGTAAATGTACAGATGGTGATAAAAAGTGCCAGTAATCTCTGCTTTTATACAACAGTTTTCCTCAGCTTTTTTCAGCTACACAGGTAACCATTTGTCAACAACCCTAACATTACTTTTGTGTTACTATGGAAGGAAAACACTCAAAAATTTTTTTAAGATAAAAAGAACTTAATTGTAATTGTTGACCACAAAATGTGTTATCTTCAAGTAATTGCATTTTTTCAAACATTAAGTACAAGTGTACAAAACAATAAAACCAAATGGTAGGATGTTGGAATATTGCTCAAGAAAGATACTCAGAGAAGAAATTTCATGGAAGGTTTTGTCAAGAGTATAAGATAGGTGATGTATTCTGTGAAATAAATGTAGCACGTCATATATCAAAGCAGCTGGGAGTTGTATCAGTGACTATACCAATAGTTGGCTTTAAACACCGCTGCAGGAAAAGTTCACATTAAACTGGTAACCTGATACCAGGATTTAAAGTGCAAAATAAAAGCTAATCTGGTTCAAGATGTTAATTGAAGTACTACAAGCTAATGAAGTGCCTCTTATTTTAAAAATACTCACTTCTCAATTCAATCTTCCAAAACCGTACAATCTCAAATGTCCCCTGAGGCTCTTCCAAATTTGGCATGTATCGGTTTTGGTGGGGAAGTTTCAGTCCCGTTAGGTTCCTTTGTGCACTGAGGTGTTACAGGAAACAAGCTCCCTCGGCCTGATGACGTAGTCGGATGCCCACAGTCCCAGAGCCGTGGTGCTGACAGAGCCCTGGTTCCTGCTGCAAACGCCACTAACTGCTGCCCAGCTGATGAGCCTGCCGTGGCTGCTTTCACCGCCAAACTGGTGGGAGCCAGCTTAATTTAAGAGAAATTAATTTGAACCAATAACAAAGGCTGGGAGGTCCATGTTTTTCATGTTGTAACAAATCCATCACGATTCCCTTGTACTCCTGTCTGGCGTGGTGATCCTTTTGCGGTCTTTGGGGCTGTGGACCCTCTTGCTGTAGGGCCTGTTAACCTGCCTTTGCTCCACCCTGCAGCCCCACCTGCACAAGATTGTGAACAGCTCCATGGAGCTTGCCCAGACCGCCAAGGAGCCCTATAACTACTTCCTGCTGCTCCGGGCCCTGTTCCGCTCCATCGGGGGAGGTAGCCACGATCTCCTGTATCAGGAATTTTTGCCTCTCCTACCAAACCTCCTGCAAGGTCAGAGCTGTGATTTTGCTTGCCTTTTAGTCTCGTGTGTGTGCCGGGGCCTGGCTGCCCTGGGTTGTTGCGTTTCTTCCCCTGCCCCCAGTGAAGGTGTATGTGCGTGTCCCCTGTGGGTGGTGTGTGTGTCCCCAAGTGCTGCCCTCCTCAAAGGCCACGGGACTTTGAAGGGAGACCTGTCAGGGATGGGCCCTCCCTTCCCCACTCAGAGTCAGGTGGAAGTTGGAAGGATCTTATCATCCTGGTTAAGTAGTACCTGGCTGTGTTTAGGAAGTGGTTTCTAGTGGTTTGGTTAGATTAGGGGTTCCTAGATAGAGAAGCAGAACAAGAAAGGAAAAAGTTTATGTTTTTAGTTAGCTGCTAATTTGTGTATCCAGAATACTATAATTTCTATGTGATTAGGAATGCTTCCAAGATGTAGAGCTAAACGGGATCTTGAGTCCATTGAATGTTTATTGGTGTGAGCTGATTTGAAATCCTATCCTAGGACTTACTTTCTCTCTTTTTTTTTTTTTAATGTGAGCTCTTGGCAAGAGTTTGAATCTTCTGTGTTTTCTTTGCACATTCTTTAGAAGCCGCCTCAGCACAGTATTCCCAGGAGGTCCTGGGATTATTTGAATACATTGACTGTAACGTGGCCCGAGTCCACCATGGAAGGCGGCCCACGAGCAGGCTCCGTTTTCTGTATTTAACCCTGCCTGCAGTCATTCCCCGGCCTGAGCTCTCTGCTCCGTCACTGTGATTCCCTCCCGCCCTCTGCGCTGTGTCCAAGCTCGTTTCTCCCCACCTAGCTTTGTTCAGGTGGATCCCCTGCTGCAGCACGCAGCCTTCCCCTCTCCTCGCCCTCCTTGTGTGGTGCTGCCGCTCCGCGGGGCCTCCCCCGGCACCTGCTCTGCTCTCCGAGCTCTCCAGCCTGCGCTGCCCACATGCTCCTTGTTTGGGGTCGCCGTGACGGGCCCTCTCTCTTGAGCCTCTCTCTGTGGGTGGGTCCTGACCTTACAGGTCCAAGTTTAGGAAGGAACTTAGTAAATACTCGGCTACCCTCGTGTGGAGCGGGGACACTGGCTTTGTAAGGAGGAAGCTCCTCTCCGTTTATAAGAAACAAAAGTGGATTTTTAAAAAAAGATTTATGTTAGAGCATAGACATCAGCTGGGTGTCTCCTAGAAGCCTGAAAACTAAGGCTGTAGTCCTTAAACTTGAGATGAACGCATTATGTTGGAGTCGGGGTCTTTTGATGGGGCTTATTAATACTATAATATGATTCTTAAAAATTTATATATAACAGTAATCATTTGATATTAAGTCAACATTGAATTATTGCTTAGATTATAATTTATAATATATAAAATTAAAATACATTTTGTAATGATCATATAATAAGCCTACTGTTGTTACTTGTGGACAAAAGAAATTATGTGATAGATTGAACTCATATAGTGGATTATACATAATCCACTACACATAAAAAGTCTTCCCGTCATCCCACTGATGTTTATGATAACAGGTAGAACAATGATTTGGGGCAGCTCACCTCAGCCTCTGCCTGGGAGTGCCTCCCCGCTCTGATGTCCTCAACCCTGTTTCTAGGGCTGAATATGCTGCAGAGCGGCCTGCATAAGCAGCACATGAAGGACCTCTTCGTCGAGCTGTGCCTCACGGTACCGGTACGGCTGAGCTCGCTTTTGCCCTATCTGCCCATGTTAATGGACCCCTTGGTGTCTGCACTCAATGGGTCTCAGACGCTGGTCAGTCAAGGCCTGAGGACTCTGGAGTTGTGTGTGGACAACCTGCAGCCCGATTTCCTCTACGACCACATCCAGCCGGTGCGCGCAGAGCTCATGCAGGTGTGTGTGTGTGTGTGTGTGTGTGTGTGTGTGGGCACCCATGGAGGGCATCAGGTGCTCGCTGACCTAGCTCTTGCTGAGGATTTCAGGCCCGCGGTTTCTGGAAGTGGTGGGCCATCTCTGCAAGATGCAGCTTCCACCTTACTTTGGGTTTTCTGGTCTATGAAAAGATGTAAAATACTGTGAGTGTGGAGTAGATTTTTGTTTTGTAACATTGCCCCCTCTGTCAGAGGCTGCTGCAGGTGTCACATACTCATTAAGATGAGGACTTGGGAAGGCAGGTGTTAACGGGTACTGTGTGGCTAGTGTTGCTTCCAGGGAGATCCTTTCTTTATACACAAAAGATCTTGAGTAAAATAGTAAGAGATCACAGTCCTAAGGGAAGGTGTGGGTGTCCCATCCACCCTAAGGGAAATGGAACACAGAATGAACGAGGTTGTTTTGAAAACATTTTGTATTTCTCTTCATTAGAGCTCTTATGTCAAAACCAGGTTTTTTCCGTGTTTTGCTGTAGTTACTGACTTGTACTGTGGTCTGTAATTGTTAAGTGGTTTAAGTTGCCTGTTACTTACTCATCTGTCCCTTTAGTGTGGAGTATTTGACCTCAGGTAGGGTCAGGATGCCAGCTTTCTGTGATGGAGACTCAGTAACCCCCAAAGTACAGGGCTCTCTGGGCAGATGAGATTGGAGCGGGCAGCTCAGACTTGAGGCTGAGGTTGTGAGCTTTGCCTCTCAGTCCTGAAATGTAGGCCTTGGGCTCCATCTAGGCAGGAGGAGCTTGGCTCAGGGCCTCCAGCCCACTCTGTGGGCCAGTCATTTGGAGGACAGACGGCGAGCTCGCTGCATGAACAGCACCGCTGATTCTGGAAAGGCAGAACCCCAGGCCTGACCCAGGAGTGGGCACTCCCTGTGGAGAGGCAGGCTGGCCTTTGGACCACTGGCCATTCCACGAGGCACACGGCCCCAGGGAGGGGTGGGGTGAGGCTGCTTCCTGCTCTTGGAGGCACGGTAGCTGCCTCCACCAGATGGCGGCCCAGCCTGTCTCTCCCTGGCCCAGCAGCCGCCAGTCCAGATGTGGGCTCTGGGATGCTGGAGGCCAGGAGTTAGGCAAAGGTCCTGTCTTCTGAGGACACAGGAGGACAGGGTGGGCTGGGTGGAGGGGCAGAGGCAAGGGGCTTGGACAGCACCTTTGAGCAGTCAGGAAGGACAAGCCTCTTTGGACCTACCCAAATGAAAGAGAAATTGGTATTCTGCTTTAAAGAAAAGTTCCAAGATTTTATGTCAACTATTGGTAGTTCCTAATATCTGGCACTGTTAAAGGAGGTGACGTAAGAAAATGGACTTACATAGTATGCTGTAGTGATTTTCAGGACTTAATGATAATTTAGGTGAAAGAATGTAGGAAAATTGACAGTGTTTTGAAACAGATGAGTGTGTGTTGCTTGCTGACCTTGAGCATGAGGGACACATTGACTCACTTCGGTCACGCAGGTCCTTTTATGGGTCCATGTTTCCCTTTTCACTGTCCTTTCTCATGTGAGGTCTGAAATGTATAAGGTGATTTATATAGCATGTCTGCAAGTCATAAAGCCCAGTGATGGAAGAAAAACTTAAGAACTCACCATCAAACCCAAGGACGAGAACTGTACCAGCAAATTTCATTTCCCTCTGTGCTCTTCTAGACCCCATTTTGTATACATGCTTAAACAATTAAAAAATTGCTTAGTTTTCTTGTTCTTTGAGCACTCTGTTATTTATTATATGCTACCATTTGTATTTCAGGGACATGGAAGAACATTTGTATTTATTTATATATGCATTTTCTTTAAAGCCAAGATTTTTTGGTGGGATATACAAAACTAATAACATTGGTTTCTCCCAGGAAGGGGAACCAGATGGGGGATAGAGGTGAAAGAGTTTTCACCAGAGGCTTTTACAACCTTTGAATTTTGATTTGTGAACTGTGAGAATACATTTCCTTGAAAGAATTTTAATGAACACGTTGATTCGTAGGCTTTGTGGCGCACTTTGCGCAATCCTGCTGATAGCATTTCTCACGTGGCCTATCGGGTACTTGGTAAATTTGGTGGCAGTAACAGGAAGATGCTGAAGGAGTCCCAGAAGCTGCACTATGTCGTGACTGAAGTCCAAGGCCCCAGTATTACAGTGGAGTTTTCTGACTGTAAGGCGTCTCTTCAGCTCCCAATGGAGAAGGTAAATTTGGGAAGTCTGTGGGAGCTTCTCAAAGATACTACAGTTTTCATTCTCAGAAAGTTAATTTCTACTTGAAAATATGTTCATAAAATGTACTTTTTTGGGAGGGCATTTCTGACTCCAAGTAGACAGGATTTATTTGGGGGCCGGCTGGGTTGGCAGAGGGGCCTTTCACGGCGTGGAGGCCGCTGGAGGGGTGTTGGCCCTGAGCACTTTGGACCCTTGATCAGTTCCTCTTTCCTAAGAGACCAGGAGGTGATGCCCAGCCCACCCTTGAACTTAGTCGGTTTTGATGTCCGACAGGCTTCACCTCCAGTGTCATGTGGACCCCAAGTTACTGCCTTTCTTGTCAGTCATTGCGGACACTCCCGAGAACCTGCTTTTCTCCCATTCTCTGTCCAGGTGCAGCACCTCCTGTCCTCCCGGCTCCTGAGCCACTGCGGCATCTCTCTCTCCAGCCTCTGAGAACCCCTGTTTCATTGTGTAAAAAGTGTCCCCAACATCTCGCCAGGGTGTCCTGCTCTCCTGTGTTTGCATCACCCTTTCTGAAAACCGTTCCCCTGGCCCTTTGTCACGGGCGTGTTGTTTTACTTAGTTTTATCTACATTGTCCTCCTCAGAGTTTCCCTCATTATGTTCTTGTGTTACAGCATTTGTTACTGTGTCTCTCAAAGCATTTATCTAGCTGTTACAGATTGGGTGCTTTTTTAAAGGGCATTGTAACAGCCTTTTGCTTGTATGTGAGTGGCTTGGCCATCTCAGTGCCCGGATGCCATCCGGGACTCCTGAACGCCTTGCACTCTGGTCTTAAGCCGGCATTCTAGGTCTGGAACGACTGAGTCCTCTCTTTGCCTGGGGATAAATAACTGTCCTGCCCTGTTGGATCATGTAGTAGGGCTCTGTCTGTTTACCTTTCTATGTAGGGAGTTTACCCACAGGTAGTCAGTTCTGTGATTTTTGTTTTGTTTTGTTTTTTAATCACACTTTACTAAACATTTGGGAAGAAGTGTACTCATCACAGTGAAGTGTCACTCTGGAGTTTCCTATCATCATTTCTCAGTCAACTTGTCCCCTCACTCCCTTGAGTACATGAGTTGTCCCTGACCCTCCCCGAACCCCTGCCCCATGGATTGGTGTCCTGTCTGAACCTTGGATGAGCTGCAGTCTTGGCTTCTCACCAAACCATTAGCATAACTGTTCCCCAATAAACACTACTTTATTCCTAGGAGAATATTGACAACCATAAAACTCCATCTTTACATTGAAAATCACTGTAGTAACCATCTTGTGTCTATTGCCCATTCCCACATTTTAGGTAATCTCCTTAATTTAATACTCTGTTTGCTTTAGCCTGTCAGTCACAAGGTTGGTGTTAGTAGTGAAAACTAAGGTGTATGACTTATCTGACCTCTGCACAGACTAAACAGAGCAAGAAATCTCCTTTGAAGTCGTTTTCCCAAATGCAGTTGAAGCATGGAAGAAACTGAGTTTTGAAGACGGGCCCGTAGTCCTTCCGGCCCTTCACAGAGACTTCCCAGTGCTCGTGGAGCTCCTGCCCCCGCAGGCAGCATCCCGCGGGCTGTGGCATAGCCTGCAGGGCCAAGGGAGCCAACTAGGGGAAGGGAATGATCCGGGCCAGACTGCTGTTCAGACAGTCCTGCTTTGGGCACCCTTTACAGCCCTGTGTTCTTGTTTGGCAGGCAGTTGGCTCACAGGTTACATTGATTCTTAGGAATAACCGCACATGAGTTATTACCTATTACTGACCAGATCAGAGGCCGTAGGAGTTAGGGCAGCTCTACAGGGCCCCAGAAGAAGTGGGGTGCAGCTGGGGGTGCTGCCGTGGGGAACTGTGGTCATGCTGTGTGGTCGTGTGCTCTGTCAGCTGGCTAGGTCTGGAGGGCAGGGCCTCGGTCCCTGTTGGCCCCTCTGGTTCCTCACACGGAGCCTGGATACATCTTTAATCTTTAACAGAATAGTTCTTTGGTTTATTGGTATATAATTATCACTAGGGCTAATCCCTTAGCTCCTGAAGGCTTCAGGTTGTTTGTGTGTGTGTGTGACAGTGCCTCCACTACATCCCTGGCCTGCTGAATTGAAGAGGATAAAATGGGTGTGTAGCTATGTAGGTTTTCTGAAAAAATGAAGGAAAGCCTTTCATCTTTCAAACAGAATTTAGTAAAAGCTAGGGAAAGCCGTCTTTCACTTTTGAACCGAGACACAGGAAAGCCTGTGGTCCGCAGCAAGTCCATCATTCACACGAGGGCCTTGACAGGTGTGTGTAGATGACTCAGAATCCAGCTTAATCCAGCAAGTCGGCCATAAGAGGCCTTCTGAGCTCACTTAATTTCTGGGATCTCTTACTTGCTATGTAAGCTTGGAATTAGTAAACTCATTTTACATTTTAATTCAAACTATGCAGTTCCTTATTTCGTAACACTGCGATTTTGTTGCCTTTCTGGAGGTGTCGTCTGGTAAATACCTCTTAGCCTGCGTAGGCCCACTGTGTCTCTTCAAAAGAAAATGTGCATGAAGATTCTTCTGGGTGCTGCAGATGCCTAAAGTGAAAGCTTTCAAAATCGTGTAGTTTCAGCACTAACGATAGATTTTGTGTTTCTTTGCCATAGGCCATTGAAACTGCTCTGGACTGCCTGAAAAGTGCCAACACTGAGCCCTACTACCGGAGGCAGGCGTGGGAAGTGATCAGGTGCTTCCTGGTGGCCATGATGAGTCTAGAGGACAATAAACACGCGCTCTACCAGCTCCTCGCACACCCTAAGTAAGTCGGTTATTCAGTTTAATTCTCTGTGAGGGGATGTATCTTACTTTAGGAATTAGGGGTGGAGACGACCTCCCAGATTTCTTAGTGTTACAAGCATGTTCCTTCAAGTCAGAAAAATGACATGCTGCTTGCCTAGTAACGCTTCTTTTGGCTTTTACAGAAGAGTGGAAAGGGGAACTAGAGTGCTTGGGAATTGGAAGTTCTCTCAGTTGTAATACACCCTTTATCCTTGCCTCCTCTGTTAGTTAGGCTGTAAGCTTCAAAAACCAGAGGCTGTGTCCTTCTCTCTCCCTTCTGCTCAGCATTATGTCCACAGCTCTGACACATGATAGGCATTCAGCAGATCTGCTGCTTCTCTAGTCCAGGACGATCCTTTCATTCCCCAAATATCTGTCATTTGATATTTGTATTTTGCTCTTACCACTTAATGGCTGTGACCAGGGAATAGATTTTTTCCTTTACATTTTCACATTTCTCATAGCATCAGAAATAATGCTGAGTATATAGTAGGTGCTCAGTTGTTAAAAAGGCATTGGAAAGAGCAAAGATAACCATGTATAGAGGGAAATGAGGCAACATGAGTAAGAGCCTACAGAATCAGCAGAAAACAGAAATCGATCTGCACGGACTTCAGATGTTAGGATCATCAGAACTAGGTTATAACTATGCTTACAATGTTTAAAATAAATAAAAGGCAAACTGGAAAATACTCCAAGAAGTCTAAACCTATAAAGAGGGCCCAAACAGATTTGAAAAAGCACAGAGAGAATCTTCAGATAAGAGATGAGGCCAAAGAAATGATCCAGAATGCATACAGAGAGAGATGAGATGGGAAATTTGAGAACAGGAGACCTGAATAGGAAGTAACATCATTTGCTGGAAGTCCCATCAGGAGAGGGGAGAGAAAAGGATGTAGAGGTAACGCTTGGCAAAATGGCCAAGATTTTCCCGAAACTGATGAAAAAATTAAAAACCAGTAGTGCACAGATTCAGGATGGTTGGTGAATCCAAAGCAGGATAAAGGAAAAGTCTACACACAGACATATTGTAATGAAAGAGCTACAAATCAGAAATAGAGAAAATCTTAAAGACTGACAGAACAGAAAGATAGATTTCCCTCAAATGAATCATAGATTGGCAGCTGTGAAAGCCACTGGACAGCAGAGTCAGCCTTCGGTCCGAGAGGAAATAACTGCCAACCTGGCATCATGCCCCAGGGAAAATATTACTCAGGGTGAAGGTGAAAGAGGATGTCTTAAGGTAAAACAGAAGTCTCCCACCAGCAGGTCTTCATGCAGGCATGAACGTTCCCCAGTGGAAGATTGGAAATGGAAAAGGAATACAGTGTGGGGTCAGATGTAGGTGAGGTCGAGCTACAGTGATACTTAGAGGCAGACTGACAGCCTTAGAAGTCACAGCAGCCTGGAAACAAGGCAGGTGTCCACCAGCTGGCATGCAGGTGAGCTACACGGATACGATGACGTCCTGCCCGGCAGGAGAGGGAACGAGCCTGGTGCGCTGCAGCGTGGACGATCATCCCAGCACCATGCTAGGCAAAGGCCGAACCCAGGATTGTGCTCTGTGCTGTTCTGTCGATGTGACGTTTCTAAAAAAAGTCAGAACTACAGAGACAGAAAGTAGATGAGTGCTCTTCTGGGGGTGAGGGTGGGGATTGCCTTCTCGGGGTGACGTGTTAAATCGCACTGTGGTGAAGGCTGCCCAGCTGTGTAACCCCGCTGAAACTTGCTGAGCTCATGGGCACGTAGTTTATACCTCCATGAGGCTGTGAAAAAGCAAGAGAGAAAAGAACAAGGTTGAAGATGGGGCTAAATTCTGTTTCTTTTTCTTTTTATGAAGGTAAAATAAAAACTTTTATTCTTTTTTTATAGTTTATTTTCGTATCTTTAATCTACAATTACATGTGCAATATTATGGTTATTTAACTACCCCTTCATCAGGTCCCCCCCTCCAACCCCATTACAGTCACTGTCCATCAGCATAGTGAGATGCTATAGAATCATTACTTGTCTTCTCTGAGTTGTACAGCCCTCCCCGTGCCCCCCCAACATTACATCTGCTAATCGTAATTCCCCCTTTTCCCCCTTGTCCCTCCCTTCCCACCCATCCACCCCAGTCCCTTTCCCTTTGGTAACTATTAGTCCGTTCTTGGGTTCTGTGAGTCTGCTGCTGTTTTGTTCCTTCAGTTTTTTTCTTTGTTCTTATACTCCACATATGAGTGAAATCATTTGATACTTGTCTTTTTCGGCTTGGCTTCTTTCACTGAGCATAATACCCTCTAGCTCCATCCATGTTGTTGCAAATAGTAGGATTTGTTTTCTTCTTATGGCTGCATAATATTCCATTGTGTATATGTACCACATCTTCTTTATCCATTCATCTACTGAAGGACACTTAGGTTGCTTCCATTTCTTGGCTATTGTAAATAGTGCTGCGATAAACATAGGGGTGCATCTGTCTTTTTCAAATTGGGCTGCT
Organism: Smutsia gigantea; assembly: GCA_032199065.1. Lineage (NCBI taxonomy): Eukaryota > Metazoa > Chordata > Mammalia > Pholidota > Manidae > Smutsia > Smutsia gigantea. The sequence goes on along the minus strand of JAVSCE010015854.1, from coordinate 62,922 downwards.
GCATTCATAGGGTAAATTCCTAGGAGTGGAATTCCTGGGTCAAGTGGTAATTCTATTTTGAGTTTTTTGAGGAACCGCCATACTGCTTTCCACAATGGTTGAACTAATTTGCAGTCCCACCAGCAGTGTAGGAGGGTTCCCTTTTCTCCACATCCTCACCAACATTTGTTTGTGTTTTGGATGTTGGCCATCCTCACCAGTGTGAGGTGATATCTCATTGTGGTTTTAATCTGTATTTCTCTGATGATTAGCGATGTGGAGCATCTTTTCATGTGCCTGTTGGCCATCTGAATTTCTTCTTTGGAGAAGTGTCTATTCATGTCCTCTGCCCATTTCTTAATTGGATTATTTGCTTTTTGTTTGTTAAGGTGCATGAGTTCTTTATATATTTTGGATGTCAACCCTTTATCAGCTATGTTATTTATGAATATATTCTCCTATACTGTAGGATGTCTTTTCTGCTGATGGTGTCCTTTGCTGTACAGAAGCTTTTCAGCTTGATATAGTCCCACTTGTTCATTTTTGCTTTTGTTTCCCTTGCCCGGGGAGATATGTTCATGAAGAAGTCGCTCATGTTTATGTCCAAGAGATTTTTGCCTATGTTTTTTTCTAAGAGTTTTATGGTTTCATGACTTACATTCAGGTCTTTGATCCATTTTGAGTTGACTTTTGTGTATGGGGTTAGACATAGTCCAGTTTCATTCTTTTACATGTAGCTGTCCAGTTTTTCCAACACCAGCTGCTGAAGGGGCTGTCATCTCCCCATTGTAATCCAAGGCTCCTTTATCAAATATTAATTGACTGTATATGTTTGGGTTAATGTTTGGATTTTCTTTTCTGTTCCACTGGTCTGTGGGTCTGTTTTTGTGCCAATACCAAATTGTCTTGATTACTGTGGCTTTGTAGTAGAGCTTGAAGTCAGGGAGCGTAATTCCTCATTTTATTCCTCCTTCTCAGGATTACTTTGCCTATTCGGGGTCTTTTGTGGTTCCATATGAATTTTAGAATTATTTGTTCCAGTTCATTGAAGAAAGCTGTTGGTATGTTGATAGGGATTGCATTGAATCTGTAGATTGCTTTAGGTAGTATAGCCATTTTGACAATATTTATTCTTCCTAGCCAAGAGCATGGGATGCATTTCCATTTGTTAGTGTCCTCTTTAATTTGTCTTAGGAGTGTTGTAGTTTTCAGAGTACAGGTCTTTCACTTCCTTCGTTAGGTTTAGTCCTAGGTATTTTATTCTTTTTGATGCAATTGTGAATGGAATTGTTTTTCTGATTTCTCTTTCTGTTAGTTCATCGTTAGTGTGTAGGAAAGCAACAGATTTCTGTGTGTTAATTTTGTATCCTGCAACTTTGCTGAATTCAGATATTAGTTCTAGTAGTTTTGGAGTGGAGTCTTTAGGGTTTTTAATGTACAGTATCATGTCATCTGCAAACAGTGACAATTTGACTTCTTCTTTACCAATCTTGGATGCTTTGTATTTCTTTGTTTTGTCTGGTTGCTGTGGCAAGGACCTCCAGTACTATGTTGAATAACAGTGGAGAGAGTGGGCATCCCTGTCTTGTTCCCGGTCTTAGACGAAAAGCTTTCAGCTTCTCGCTGTTAAGTATGATGTTAGCTGTGGGTTTGTCATATATGGCCTTTATGATGTTGAGGTACTTGCCTTCTATACCCATTTTGTTGAGAATTTTAGTCATGAATGGATGCTGAATTTTGTCAAATGCCTTTTCAGCATCTATGGAGATGATCATGTGGTTTTTGTTCTCCTTTTTGTTGATGTGGTGGATGATGTTGATGGATTTTCGAATGTTGTACCATCCTTGCATCCCTGGGATGAATCCCACTTGATCATGGTGTATGATCCTCTTGATGTATTTTTGAATTCGGTTTGCTAATATTTTGTTCAGTATTTTTGCATCTATGTTCATCAGGGATATTGGTCTGTAGCTTTCTTTTTTGGTGAGGTCTTTGCCAGGTTTTGGTATTACAGTGATGCTGGCTTCATAGAATGAGTTTGGAAGTATTCCCTCCTCTTCTATTTTTTGAAAAACTTTAAGGAGAATGGGTGTTATTTCTTCTCCATATGTCTGACAGAATTCAGAGGTGAATCCATCTGGTCCGGGGGTTTTGTTTTTGGGTATTTTTTTGATTACCGATTCAGTTTCGTCGCTGGTGATTGGTCTGTTTAGTTTTTCTGTTTCTTGCTTGGTAAGTGTTGGAAGGTTGTATTTTTCTAAGAAGTCATCCATTTCTTCTAGGTTTTCCAGCTTGTTAGCATATAGATTCTCATATTCTCTTATAATTCTTTGTATTTCTGTGGGGTCCGTCGTTATTTTTCCTTTCTCATTTCTGATTCTGTTTATGTGTGTAGATTCTCTTTTTCTCTTAATGAGTCTGGCTAGGGGTTTATCTATTTTGTTTATTTTTTCAAAAAACCAGCTCTTGGTTTCATTGATTTTTTTCTATTGTTTTATTCTTCTCAATTTTATTTATTTCTTCTCTGATCTTTATAATGTCCCTCCTTCTGGTGACTTTGGGCCTCATTTGTTCTTCTTTTTCCAATTTCAGTAATTGTGTCTTTAGACTATTCATTTGGGAATGTTCTTCCTTCTTTAAATAGGCCTGGATTGCAATATACTTTCCTCTTAGAACTGCCTTTGCTGCGTCCCACAGAAGTTGTGGCTTTGTGTTGTTGTTGTCATTAGTCTCCATATATTCTTTGATTTCTGTTTTGATTTGGTCGTTAACCCATTGATTAATTAGGAGAGTGTTGTTAAGTCTCCATGTATTTGTGAGCCTTTTTGATTTCTTTCTAAAATTTATCTCTAGTTTTATACCTTTGTGATCTGAGAAGTTGGTTGGTAGAATTTCAATATTTTTGAATTACTGAGGTTCTTTTTGTGGCCTAGTATGTGGTCTATTCTGGAAAATGTTCCATGTGCACTTGAGAAGAATGTGTATCCTGTTGCTTTTGGGTGTAGAGTTCTGTAGATGTCTGTTAGGTCCATCTGTTCTAGTGTGTTGTTCAGTGCCTCTGTGTCTTTACTTATTTTCTGTCTGGTTGATGTGTCCTCTGGAGTGAGTGGTGTGTTGAAGTCACCTAAAATGAATGCATTGCTGTCAATTTCCTCCTTTAATTCTGTTAGTATTTGTTTCACATATGCCGGCGCTCCCGTATTGGGTGCATATATATTTAGAATGGTTATATCCTCTTGTTGGATTGACCCCTTTATCATTATGTAATGTCCTTCTTTATCTCTTGCTACTTTCTTCTTTTTGAAGTCTATTTTGTCTGATATAAGTACCTCAATATCTGATTTTTTCTCCTTGTTGTTTGCATGAAATATCTTTTTCCATCCCTTCACTTTTAGTCTGGGGATATCTTTGCGTTTGAGGTGAGTTTCTTGTAGGCAGCATATAGATGGGTCTTGCTTTTTTATTCATTCTGTTACTCTGTGTCTTTTGATTGGTGCATTCAGTCCATTTACATTTAGGGTGATTATCGATAGATATGTAATTATTGCCATTGGTGGCTTTAGATTTGTGGTTACCAAAGTTTCAAGGGTTGCTTCTTAACTATCTAACAGTCTAACTTAACTTTCTTGTTAAGTTATTGTAAACACAGTGTGATGTTTCTTTATTTGTCTCCCCTCTTATTCTTCCTCCTCCATTCTTTATGTACTAGGTGTTTTATTCTTTGCCTTTAGTTAGTATTTGGATGGTCTGCTTTCTTTGCTATGATTTTATTTTCTCTGGTGACATCTTTTTAGCCTTAGGAGTGCTTCCCTCTAGAGCAGTTCCTTTAAGATATCCTGTAGAGGTGGTTTATGGGAGGCAAATTCTCTCAGCTTTCGCTTGTCTGGAAATTGTTTAATCCCTCTGTCATATTTAAATGATAATCATGCTGGATACAATATTCTTGGTTCGCGGCCCTTCTGTTTCATTACGTTAAATATATCATGCCATATTCTCTTCTGGCCTGTAAGGTTTCTGTTGAGAAGTCTGATGATAGTCTGATGGGTTTTACTTTGTATGTGATCTTTTTTCTCTCTCTAGCTGCCTTTAATACTGTGTCCTTATCTTTGATCTTTGCCATTTTAATTATTATGTGTCTTGGTGTTGTCTTCCTTGGGTCCCTTGTGTTGGGAGATCTGTGGGCTTCCGTGGACTGCGAGACTATTTCCTTTCCCAGCATGGGGAAGTTTTCAGCAATTATTTCTTCAAAGACACTTTCTATCCCTTTTTCTCTCTCTTCTTCCTCTGGTACTCCTATAATGCGAATATTGTTCCGTTTGGATTGGTCACACAGTTCTCTTAATATTCTTTCATTCCTAGAGATCCTTTTATCTCTCTCTGCCTCAGCTGCTCTGTATTCCTGTTCTCTGTTTTCTATTCCATTAACAGTATCTGCATCTCCTTCAGTCTGCTGCTAAGCCCGTCGGTGGCTTGTCTCATTTCTGCATTGTCTTTCCTGACTTCCCTCACTTCCTCCCTCAGCTCTTGCATATTTCTCTGTGGATTCATCAGCATGGTTATGACTTTTATTCTGAATTCTTTTTCAGGAAGATTGTGCATTTCCATCCCTTCAGGCTTCCTCTCTCTGGTGTTGTCTGGGTCTGGGTGAGCTTTGTCTGTACCATATTCCTCTGTCTTTTCATCGCCATAGAAGAAGTGGTCACTGGTAGGTGCCACATATGTCAGCTGGGCTCTTTAAGACTTTGAAAAGAAAAACAAAAAATAACAAAAAAAAAAAGAAGAAGGAAGAGAAAGAAAAAAAACACCCACCGGAAGTAGATTCTGTAAGGATGCTGTAGGTGGCGCTGTTGCTCCACTATTCCTCAGCCGCGCAGCTCCGCAGGCCCGTTTGTAGCTCTGGCCGGGGCGGGAGCGAATGGGTGGATGCTGTTGTTCTCTGTGTGAAGTCTCAGTGCGGCTACTTTTCCCCAGTTGCCAGCCAAGGGGTCCAGAATTCCTCAAGACTCCCAGCCTGCTGGGCTGAGTGTGCTGGGACGATTGTGTTCCTCTGTTTGGCCCTTCCTCTTTAAGACCACCATAAAAAGCGTGCGCTTTTCTTTTGTCCTGGGGAGCGTGCTGCAAGGACCCGGGTGTGTTCCCAGCTCAAAACCTGCACCTTCTGCCTCTCCAATATCCGATACACCGTGCGATGTGTGTCAGTTCTCCCGGCGCAGATCACCAGGGCTGGTTATTTCACGGGCCTGTACTTCCACCCCCTCCCGGCTCTGAATCCTCTCTTCCCGCCGGTGTGCTGGTGTGGGGGAGTGCTCGGGTCTCGCTGGGATGTGCCTTTGTATCTTACATGCCTTGCAGGGTGCCAAGTCCTCTCAGGTGCAGATGCAGGCTGTGCGCTGTCCTGTATATTCTGGTCTCTCTTTTAGGAATAGTTGTATTTGCTGTATTTTTATACGTATATGTGGTTTTGGGAGATTCCCGCCGCCCTGCTCACGCCGCCATGTTCCCGGAACTCCTATCCTAAATTCTGTTTTAAAAGTCAGAAAAATTAGAAGTAAGCAAAAAAGATGAGAAGAATAAAGAAAAGAGGAAAACAAATGTGTAATAGAATGGCTTAATGAGTCCAAATTTGATCCTTTGAAAGGGTAGTAAAATGGGAAAGGCTCTGGCAGGGCTCACTTGGAGGAAAGACGTGGAGGCAGAAATAACCAGTATCAGAAACAAAAGATGCAGTGGCCACTCCAGATGTGTCAGACGTTGGAAAAAAAGCAGTTTTGAGCAAGTACTTTGGCAATAAATTTAAAAATTTCAATGAAATAGATAACTTCGTAGAAAAGTAGACTAGTTATTTGGCCTTTGTTTGTCTTTTATGACATAGATATTTTTGAGGAATACAGACCAGTTATTTTGTAGAATATCCCTAGTGTGGCTCGCCCGGGTTGTCGTGATTAGGTTCAGACTGCTTGTCTGGGAGAAACCCCACACAGGCGTTCTTCCCACGGCCACGTCAGCAGGTGGTGTTGGCTCATCCCTGTGGTGGGAGAGCGTCTGTTCGGTCTCGACCGTCGGGTCATTATTTTACTCCTTGTAATAACTGCTGTTGGTGGGCAGGTAGGTTGAGACTATGTGTGTCCTGTCTCTCATCAAACTTCATCTCCTGGTTATAGCAGTCACTCCTGAGTCTCTCTGATATGAGTGCTGGTATGACAAGTACAGAATGGTGGTTTTCTTTCTTCGTAAACTTCATTGAAGTGTACTTCACATATCCAGAATTCATCCACTTCAATTCCAGATTTTTAGTACCCTATGGAGTATAGCAAATGTAAATCAGATTTAGACCATTTTCATCCCCCAAATAAAGTCCCTCAATGTCCATTTACAGTTAATTCCTATTCCCCATCCCGGCAACTATTAATCTGGTTCTTTTTCTGTAAATCATTCCTTTCTGGACATTTCATAGAAAGGGAACCATGCGATATGTGGTCTCTTGTGTCTGGCTTTTTTCCTGTAGCATTAATGCTTTTGAGGCTCATCCACAATGTATAGTCAACAGTTTGCTCCTTTTCATCGCTACATAGTATTCATTTGTAGGGATTTTTTTTTTAATGGAGATGTCCTATTTCCAGTTTCCCTTTTTTAGTAAAGGAGAACATTTCCCCCTTCTTTAATAATGTGTCTGTAGGAGGTAGACCCATGGATTCTTATGTTACTTGGTAGATGACAGCTCATTATGATTTAGAGCAAATTGTGCAGACCCACCGAGCTTCCGGAGAGCTGCTCCGCTGGCGGCTGTGTCCCCTCGGCACGGCCCGTCAGTGTGGAGTGCTTCCTTTCCAGCTCTGCAGGGTTCTGGCTCCCCTGTGCCTTCTCTACCCCAGCCTCAGAGTTGCCATTCCCCCTGGAAGGAAGAAAGGGCTCCTTGGAGAAATGCTCATTGCCAGTGGGGTGCCATTGTTTCTAAGCCTTTCAGCTGAATTTTTTGATACATACAAGTTCATGATTTTACTGTGGTCAGATTGATAGGTTTTTCCTTTTGCATAGTGCTTTCTCCATCATTCGTAAGAAATCATTTCCTACATCCTAGTCATGGAGATACTCTTGTATTCTCTTCTGAAATCTGTGTAGCTTTGTCCTTCACATTTCAGTCTTCAGGTTCTCGAACTGATTTTTGTGGACGGGGTGGAATGGGGGTCTATTTGATTTTTGCCCAGTGAATATCCAGTATGCGTTTGTCATACAGACTGTCCTTTCTCCATCTCCCTCCATTGACACTGCTGTCGCGGTTGAGTACCTTCTAGTACCAAGGACTGTCCAAGGTTTGCGTGCAGGACTGCATGCCATCCTCCAGGAAACGTGATTCTGGTCACCGAGACAGACAGCAAGCAGGAAGAAAGAAACCCGACGGACAGAGCCAGAGCCCAGCGATGCTGGAGTGGTCCGTGGGGAGGGCAGGACTGTGTGGGGCTTCAGGAGGTCACAGGCAGGGGGCTAGGGTTTGTTCTGGCTGTCGCAGGAAGTGGACGAAAGGATCTTACTCTAGCTGACGGCAGTTTTCTTGGCTTAAGCCAAAGGTGCCACTTGCAGGGTGTCAGGAACATTGGGGAAGAGCAGGTTGCAGGAATAGGAGGAGTCAGATGTCTGGTTCAGGCCCCGCGATGCCAGTAGTAGTTTAAAGAGTGTGACCAGGACTGCCGGCAGAGAAGACCTTCAGGTGTGGGGAGGGAGCGCGACCATGCTTTTGTCTGCTTGAAGGTGCTGATACGGAAATGAAGGGTCTGGTACATTTTCTTAGCTTCAGAGGCAGAACCGGATAGAGGGGGTAAAACTTAGAGGCAGAGTTGTTGTCACAGGAAGAAATTTTTATTAACTGGAGCTGTTCAAGGCTGAAAGAACCTAAGAGTGTAAAAAATATTGCTGACTATTATCTTTATGTTTGGTGTGTACTTCCCTGTCTGCCTTCTTGCATTGTAGTTAATTTCATATCACTGGTGATAGATGCTTTATCAATGAGATCCATAGCCCCATTTAATTCCATGCCCATGGAGTGATTTTTCAATGTGTACTCGGTGTATAGCTGCCTTTAAATAATAGCCTTTTTTATTCGTGTTTGATCACTGATGGAGTTATTTGGCTTGTTTAATTATAAAAGACCAAAATCAAATGTCAAAATCACACGTCAACTTCCTTACACTAAAAAAAATTGTGGAAATACTGAATGTGCCTCTGTTCTGTGACTTACTGTGATTTCATTGCCTGTGCCCGTGATAGGTGGGACATACTTGGTGTCTCGAACCGTTGGTCACAGATGTTTATAGTGAAGTTCATCATGTTTGATTTTAAGTCGTTGCTGAAATCAAAGCAAAGAAGTAACTCATACAGGCGTGTCTTAGCAAGAGGGAAAGTGGGCAGGTTGAAAATAAAAAAGTGAGCCATGGGGGATCATCAGCTCAGGGCTTCAGCGTTGGGCTGATGGATTTCATTTGTCTTTCAGCTTTACGGAAAAGACCATACCTAACGTCATCATATCACATCGCTACAAAGCACAGGACACTCCAGCACGGAAGACATTTGAGCAGGCCCTGACCGGGGCCTTCATGTCGGCCGTCATTAAAGACCTCCGGCCCAGCGCCCTGCCCTTCGTGGCCAGCTTGATCCGCCACTACACGATGGTGGCGGTCGCCCAGCAGTGCGGTGAGCAGGCGGCGGGAGCGGCGTTTGCCTTCTTCAGGGGTTTCAGAGCTTAGGACACTGGTGCTTCAGAGAGGCTGGGCCTGGCTGGTGGATTTTTGGCCTTTGTCTTCTAGTTTTCCACTTGTACATTGAAAAAGATAATTGGTATTTCAGCAATGGGTGCTGTATTAGCTTAGCTGTTGGTAAGTTTTATGTCTAAAATACACCCAAGTAAATATTTTGGGCCTTTGTTTTTAATGTAAAATGGGGGCTGACTACTTTTGGGCACTTCCTGGAAGACAGGCAGTCGGTGGTCACACTCACTGCTGAGCCCCATCTCCCTGGAGTTCATTGCTAAGGCCCAGCCTCCCCTCCCGTCTTCAGCGGCTCCTCTGAGTCCCCCGTCAGTGCCGATCTCTGCCACCATCGCCATCCCTGCCGTCCCCCTGCCTTGAGGGGCTGCTCACCTCTGCTTCAGGGGTTCTCAGGCTCTGGGTGGTGAAGAACCATTCTGTCCCTTTGTTTTTATTTCTAATCCACTGTAGACGGGGTGTTTGTAAAACACAATAAAACTGTGGGACTGCCGATTGCTGTATACGTTTCTGAACACTTCTCTCAATTTTGCACCTCCCGGAGCAGTGTGGGCCGGCAACCCGCTTCAGTTTGTGTCCTCAAAGCTTTTCACCCTCAAGACTGACCAGCAGCTTTCTCTGAACACTGCAGAACATGTTGCACCTTCCGCTTTTGAACTCGTCTTGGCCCGAAGAGCCATCAGGACTATACAGTTTAACGCTTAGGTTGTTTTTCAGTGTTTCTTCTGTGTTAACACTGTCAGCACAGCAGACCTGCCCACTGCCCATTAACGCCCATGTCGCACGGTGGTGCAGGGCACCCACGAGGTGTGAGTGGCAGTCACAGGCGGACGGTCCTCCCCCTGTGTGCCTTGTGCTCCATGGCTGGATGCTGTTGCTTCTCAGGGATGTCCAGCGTGCGACCCATGGTCATTCCTGTGCTGTGCCCTTTTGCCTGCTTAATGACTTTTTAAAAGAAGATTACCTGAGTGCAGTTGTCATTTTAAACCAATGCAGCTTTGAATTACAACTGATAAAATCTGAAAATAATACAGTGGAAGATGGAAAACATTCAGAAAAATAACCGTAGTGCAAATCAGACCGTTTAGTTAACAAGTAATTACACTTTAACAGACGTCGGTCTAAAGTACCCATGCTGGCTTTTATTGAGCTCCTAAGCTCAAAGGCAAAAACGAGGTTGACAAGAGTGTTTAGGAAATAAAACTCCTGCGTGCCCTCTGCCTCTCCTTTCAGGTCCTTTCTTGCTGCCTTGCTACCAAGTGGGCAGCCAGCCCAGCACAGCCATGTTTCACAGTGAAGAAAATGGGTCGAAAGGAATGGATCCCTTGGTTCTTATTGATGCAATAGCTATTTGCATGGCATATGAAGAAAAGGAGCTTTGCAAGATTGGGGAGGTGGCCCTGGCTGTGATATTTGATGTTGCGAGTATCATCTTGGGCTCAAAGGAGAGGGTAAGGAAGGACTGAAGGGTGTCTTTTATTTTGGGGCTGTTTGTGCCTGAAGTGGGTGGTTTAGGGATTGCAGTAACACATGGTGGTTTGTGTTTTTCTCCCCAGGCATGCCAGCTGCCTCTGTTTTCTTACATCGTGGAGCGCTTGTGCGCGTGCTGTTATGAGCAGGCTTGGTATGCAAAGCTGGGGGGCGTGGTGTCCATCAAGTTTCTCATGGAGCGGCTTCCCCTCACTTGGGTTCTCCAGAACCAGCAGACGTTCCTCAAAGCACTTCTCTTTGTCATGATGGATTTGACTGGAGAGGTAGGCAACAGGTAGCCCCGGCCCTCACCGACCTACTGCAAGAAGCTTATTTGCCTGAGGAATAATGTGAACCAGTTCTGTAAATATGCTCCTCTGGAAGCCTTAAATTCATCACAGCATCTCTCATAGCAGGACGGATGAGAGCCCTGTAGGCTTTTTGCTGGGAACCTAAATACCTGGGTGCCCTGATAAAGAACAGCCATGGGCCAGAGCACTTAAGGTGCACACCTGCTCATTCTTACCATAGGGCTGAAGAGTTCATGCTCTGCCGGACTTTCTGTAGTAGTCACCCTCTGGATGAACCTGTCTGCGGTGTAGCCCAAACAGATAGAATGTGGGAGGCATTCCCAGCTTAGCTGTTAGGCAAGGATTACATCTAGATCCATGTTTTCTTTCCTGAATGACAAGCAGGAATTTCCTATAGAAGGTGATTTAGCTCCTGATGGACCAAGTGGAGGTGACGACGTAGTCTTGTTAAATGAGCTGATGTGAGGGGCATGGACCCCCCAGGGGCGGTGTTTGTGGCAGGCCGGTGCGCAGGAGGCATGGGTACGCAGACAGCGTTGCCCCTCCATTCTGAGGCACCCCCTCACCTACAGGTGTCCAATGGAGCGGTCGCCATGGCCAAGACCACCCTGGAGCAGCTTCTGATGCGGTGTGCCACGCCTCTGAGAGACGAGGAGAGGGCCGAAGAGATTGTGGCAGCCCAGGAAAAGTCTTTTCACCACGTGACCCACGACTTGGTTCGAGAAGTCACCTCCCCGAACTCCACTGTGAGAAAACAGGCCATGCATTCGCTGCAGGTGCTGGCCCAGGTCACTGGGAAAAGTGTGACGGTCATAATGGAGCCCCATAAGGAGGTGAGAGCTCTGTCCCAGGGACTGGCACAGCTTGAGCAAAACCCTTGGTGCTTCTCCCTTCAAGTCTGACTTGTAGGCGATACGTGTGATGTTGCGCCCACCTCACCAAGTGCTGTCCCACATGCTCTTTTTGACCCCTGGTATGCAAACTGTGTTTATGGTCATGTCTAGATGGGTCAGTGTCGACAGAACGGAAGACTGGGTTCCTCGGTCTGTACAGCCCAGTCTGGTAGCTTTGTTCTTGTTTTGTTTTGTTTGTTTTAGGAGAAGTGACTCTGGGACCTAGGAATTCAGTGTATCTGACACGTACTCCCCATCTACAACCCAGTTGCAATGCGTGAAACATGCCCGGCCTCCCCTAATTGAAGGACGGCTGTAGTAACTTTTCATCCCGCTTAGGGTTTGCAGACCGGCAGTTCTAGAATATTGTGATGGGGCAGCTGGCTAGTGCTTCCTCCTTGCCTCCCCAGGTCCTCCAGGACATGGTCCCACCTAAGAAGCATTTGCTCAGACACCAGCCTGCCAACGCACAGATCGGCCTGATGGAGGGGAACACGTTCTGTACCACGTTGCAGCCCCGGCTCTTCACAATGGACCTTAACGTGGTGGAGCATAAGGTGTTCTACACAGAGGTAGGGGGGTGGTGGTGTGGCGTGGTGTGGATGGTGATGGCGTGTGTCAGGTGACCTGTCTCTGTGCGCGGAGACCAGTCGGGCAGCAGGCAGGGAAGGCTTGGCGGTGACTGCAGGTAGCCAGCCATGCCTGGCACAGCCCTCTGCACAGGTATGTCCTGGCCTTGGGGAGAGGGTGGGCAGGGTGACTGGAGGGGTTCAACAAAATGGGGGTGTTTCTGAGTCCTTAGAACTCTCTTAGTCCTCTGCGATGAGCCTTGCTCCTTAGAGCCTTAAAGTTGTAATCTAAAGAAACATAGATATACCATCTCTCTTAATCACTCCTATCAGCTGGGTGCCCAGAATCAGGCTGGCGCAGAGCAAGTGCTGGTTTACTGAATTTGTTTCTCACTTACGTGTGCCTTGCACTATTGAGAACTTAGTTCACGTGAGTGTCCTTACTTAGCTCTGACGGCACTCCATGAAGTACAGATGCTGATTATTCTTGCTCTGAAGGTGAGAATCAGCTTGGGGTTTTTACACGCCTGAAGCCCCGGCAGAGCACCGCCCCGGCACTTCTGCTGGAACCTGGCTCCAGTTCACCACGCTGTCCTGCCGGGCCGTCATTTTGTTGAGCGGACTTAACGTGCTCCTTAACCCAACATGTGGGCCGTGGCTGGTGGCATCTTACACATATTTGTCACTGTGCCTTCCAGTGTGGAGGGATGTTAGTGATACACAGAAACAGACTGCAGATAATAGTCAAACTATAAGCCTAATTCTTGGAACACAATAATGGTCTGGTGATTTTTATAAGACATGAATTATGTTCCTAGAGGCATTGTCAGAATAGACCAAGACAGAAGTTATAAGGAAACAAATTCTTGCTGATCCAAGCTCAGTCTGAATTTCCAATTATGAAAAGTGTCCCACTTGACTTTTTAAGCCCTGAGTATTCACTTGCATATAGGGTCATGTGATAATACGGTCTAGCTTCGATCTCTTAGACCTCGTTGTGCCTGTGTGAGAGTCCCCCTGCGCACGGCTTGGCAGAGCCCAGGAGCAGCATCAGCGAGTGGGAGGGTGGCTTCCCTGTGGGCGGTCCAGAGGGACATCTGTATTTTAATCTGTGGGGAAAATTCTTCACTCAGCTTAAAGATCAGAATCTGAGAGTGTTGAGTGATGAGTCTCAGGGAGTGAACTGGTTTTCTAAGTGTTAATCAGCGCACTAGCTGTGCAAATGTGAGGATCTAATGAAAAATAGAGACTCTTGAGTCTTCTCCCTGGAGATTTGGGAGAAGTAGATTTGGGGTCAGACTTGGGAATCCAGCATCTGAAAGCTTCCCAGGTGATTCTGGCACCTGCATTGTTTGGAACATGGCTTTGTATTTAAGTTACTGACACTCTCTCACCCTCTCTCCCTCTCTCTTATTCTTTCTCTCCCTCTTTCTCTTTTCTTTATGAAGAGATAGAGATATAGGTGCCTATATGTGTGCACATAAACACGTGTTTATATATGAGGAGAGCATTTCTGAAGGCTTACAAGTAACTAGTAATGATAGTTTCCTAGGCGAGCACAATAGCGTGGTGGTTTGAAGTATATTTTACTGTATATCCTTTTCTGCTTTTTTAAATCTTTTACTATTTAGGAATCTTTCAGGAAAAAATGGCAAAGACTACACCATTTTTCTACGATGTGAATAAAGGGGAGATAGTAATAGAACACCATATATGATATTTCAGATAGTAGATAAATAAATATATTCTCGTATGGGAGAATGTCTACACAGATAGCCACTGGAATCTCTGAGTGACAGTATTCCCAGTGACTTTCCACTTTCCTTCTTTATGCTTTCCTGTACTTGAAAAAAAAAAATGACCGCTCAAATATTTGAGTTACAGCTCGTGTATTTGTTGACCACTGGTCCGAGGCATGGGGAAGCAGCTCTGAACGAGGCAGTGTCCTGCCGTCTTGGCAGTGGCAGTTAAATAAAGCAGTCCTCTGTGCGGAGAAAAATGTTACAGTGCCAGGGTGGGTGAGAAGGTGTCTAAGAATTTTCACTGATGAGTTTGAGTTTGCTTTAGAATAAAGAAAGCTCAGTCACACTTGATACTGAAGTTCTTTTATGAGCTTATTTTCAGTTAATTGTGTTCTGGCTTGTGTGTTAAGTTTGCTGTGTTTTTTTATTTGCAAAGTCATTCTGTCTTCACAATAAGAGCGGGCTAAATTAAATCGTTTTGTCTTTTGCAGTTACTGAATTTGTGTGAGGCAGAAGATTCAGCTTTAACAAAGCTGCCCTGTTATAAAAGCCTTCCATCACTTGTTCCTTTACGAATTGCAGCTTTAAGTAAGTTAATATAAACCTGAAGCAAATTGCTGGTTACAAAAGTAAAAGGAAACTGTGGCCTTTTTTGTTGTCTCTTTTTTTTCTGGCTTATGTTCCTTTTAAGATGGGATCAAAAATTGATGTGTGTATGTTTATCAAACCAATAGTGAGATATTAATGGATTATATAGATTGTGAGGATTTAAATTATTTTTACTCTGTAGTAGTCTTATGACTCCCACGTTCTGGTTTGAGTTGCCATACCATCCATATATTGCCATTTTCTTCTGTCCTCCCTTTTGTTGATGTGGTGGATGATGTTGATGGATTTTCGAATGTTGAACCATCCTTGCATCCCTGGAATAAATCCTACTTGATCATTATGGATGATCCTTTTGATGTATTTTTGAATTCGGTTTGCTAATATTTTGTTGAGTATTTTTGCGTCTGTGTTCATCAGGGATATTGGTCTGTAGTTTTCTTTTTTTGTGGTGTCTTTGCCCGGTTTTGGTATTAGAGTGATGCTGGCCTCATAGAATGACTTTGGAAGTATTCCCTCTTCTTCTACTCCTTGGAAAACTTTAAGGAGGATGGGTATTAGGTCTTACTAAATGTTTGATAAAATTCAGCGGTGAAGCCCTCTGGTCCAGGCGTTTTGTTCTTAGGTTTTTTGATGACCAGTTCAATTTCGTTGCTGGTAATTGGTCTGTTAAGATTTTCTGTGTCTTTCTGGGTCAGCCTTGGAAGGTTGTATTTTTCTAGAAAGTTGTCCATTTCTTCTAGGTTATCCAGTTTGTTAGCATATAATTTTTCATAGTATTCTCTAATAGTTCTTTGTATTTCTGTGCTGTCTGTAGTGATTTTTCCTTTCTCATTTCTGATTCTGTTTATGTGAGTAGACTCTCTTTTTTCTTGATAAGTCTGGCTAGGGGTTTATCTATTTTGTTTATTTTCTCAAAGAACCAGCTCTTGCTTTCGTTGATCCTTTCTATTGTTTTATTCTTCTCAATTTTATTTATTTCTGCTCTAATCTTTATTGTGTCCCTCCTTCTACTGACTTTGGGTCTCATTTGTTCTTCTTTTTCTAGTTTCGTTAATTGTGAGTTTAGATTGCTCATATGGGAATGTTCTTCTTTCCCGAGGCAGGCCTGCATTGCAATATACTTTCCTCTTAGCACGGCCTTCACTGCATCCCACAGATTTTGTGGTGTTGAATTATTGCTGTCATTTGTCTCCATATATTGCTTGATCTGTTTTTATTTGGTCATTGATCCATTGATTATTTAGGAGCATGTTATTAAGCTTCCATGCGTTTGTGGGATTTTTTCATTTTCTTTGCGTAATTTATTTCTAGTTTCATTCCTTTGTGGTCTGAGAAGCTGGTTGGTACAATTTCAATCTTTTTCAATTTACCGAGGCTCTTTTTGTGGCCTAGAATATGATCTATTCTTGAAAATGTTCCATGTGCACTTGAGAAGAATGTGTATTCTGCTGCTTTTGGGTGTAGAGTTCTGTAGATGTCTGTTAGGTCTATCTGTTCTAATGTGTTGTTCAGTGCCTCTGTCTCCTTACTTATTTTCTGTCTGGTTGATCTGTCCTTCAGAGTGAGTGGTGTGTTGAAGTCTCCTAGAATGAATGCATTGCATTCTATTTCCCCCTTTAATTCTGTTAGTATTTGTTTCACATATGTAGGAGCTCCTGTGTTGGGTGCATAGATATTTATAATGGTTATATCTTCTTGTTGTACTGACCCCTTTATCATTATGTAATGTCCTTTGTCTCTTGTGACTTTCTTTGTTTTAGATTCTGTTTTGTCTGATGTAAGTACTGCAATTCCTGCTTTTTTCTCCCTATTAGTAGCATGAAATGTCTTTCTCCATCCCTTCACTTTTAGTCTGTGTATGTCTTTGGGTTTAAAGTGAGTCTTTTGAAGGCAGCATATAGATAGGTCTTGTTTTTTTATCCATTCAGTGACTCTATGTCTTTTGATTGGTGCATTCAGTCCATTTACATTTAGGGTGATTGTGGATAGGTACTTACTGGCATTGCAGGCTTCAGATTTCTGGTTACCAAAGGTTCAAGGTTAACTTCCTTACTATCTAAGAGTCTAACAAGTCACTTAATATGCTATTACAAACACAATCTAAAGGTTCTTTTTTTGTTTTTTGTTGTTTCCTCCTCCTTTTTCTTCCTCCTCCATTCTTTATATATTAGGTATCATATTCTGTACTGTTTATCTATCTCTTGATTGACTTTGGGGATAGTTAATTTAATTTTGCATTTTCTTAGTAATTAGCTGTTCTACTTTCTTTACTGAGGTTTTATTACCTCTGGTGACAGCTATTAAACTGTAGGAACACTTCCATCTATAACAGTCCCTCCAAAATACACTGTAGAGATGATTTGTGGGAGGTAAATTCTCTCAGTTTTTGCTTATCTGGGAATTGTTTAATCTCTCCATCGAATTTAAATGATAATCTTGCCGGATAAAGTAATCTTGGTTCAAGGCCCTTCTGCTTCATTGCATTAAATACATCATGCCACTCCCTTCTGGCCTGTAAGGTTTCTGCTGAGAAGTCTGATGAGAGCCTGATGGGCTTTCCTTTGTATGTGATCTTATTTCTCTCTCTGGCTGCTTTTAATAGTCTGTCCTTATCCTTGATCTTTGCCATTTTAATTAGTATATGTCTTGCTGTTGTCTTCCTTGGGTCCCTTGTGTTGGGAGATCTGTGCACCTCCATGGCCTGAGAGAGTATCTCCTTCCCCAGATTGGGGAAGTTTTCAGCAATCACCTCCTCAAAGACACTTTCTATCCCTTTTTCTCTCTCTTCTTCTGGTACCCCTATAATGCAAATAGTGTTCCGCTTGGATTGGTCACACAGTTCTCTCAATATTCTTTCATTCTTAGAGATCCTTTTTTCTCTCTGTGCCTCAGCTTGTTTGTATTCCTCTTCTCTAGTTTCTATTTTATTTATCGTCTTCTCCACCGTATGCAATCTGCTTTTAATACCCTCCATTGTGCTCTTCAATGATTGGATCCCCAACTTAATTCATTCCTGAGTTCTTGAATATCTTTCCGTACCTCCATGAGTATGTTAATGATTTTTATTTTTAACTCCCTTTCAGGTAGAGTCATGAGGTCAATATAATTTAAATCTTTCTCAGGAGTTGTATTAATAATTTTACTCTCGACCAGGTTCCTTTGGCATTTCATATTTGTATATGGGGCCCTCTAGTGCCCAGAAGCTCTACTCTGGAGCTGCTCAGCCCCTGAAGCAATGCAGGAATTGTAGTGGAGTGGTATTGGTGCCTCAGGGGAGGAAAGGGCTGTTTCCTGGTTCCTGGCTGCTATGCCTGTTTCCACTGCCTGAACCAGTGGCTGAGCACACAGGTATAAGCCTCTGTGCTTTGCGTTTTTAGTTGCTGTAGACAGATCTTCCCTCTGGCTGGCCTAACACCAGGGAAGGATTTCCCGGTTTGCAAGCCTGGTGGTGCTGGCCAGGAGAAAGGCGCACAAGTCTGCCTGTCACAGAAGGGGTTCTTGGAGCTGTGTAGGCAGCCAGGGAGCTGGAGCACCTGAAGATCGTGAAAGCTACCAACCTGCCAGGCAGAGTGCACCCAGACAATTTTGTCTACCTGTCCTCTCTCCTGAGTAGTAAGCTCTGTGCAATCCTTGCCCCTTTAGCAGCTCTCTTGCTAAGGGCTTCTTTGTTAGGAAGTCTCTCAGACTGCCCGCCTTTCTTTTGTCCCCGAGCAGCTGGGTATGGATCCCTGCTTTGACAAGCAGCTGGAATCTTGGTCTCTCCAGGAATTCTGCCAGTCTTAGCTTTCCAACCCCCTAATTACAAGAGTATCATGCAAGCACCATGGAATGTAGGTTTGTGCTCCCAGAGCAGATCTCCAGAGTTATGTATTCAGCAGTCCCACATCCCCACTCCCTCCCTGCTCTGTTCCTGTTCCTCCTGCCAGTGAGCTGGGGTGGGGGAAAGGCTTGGATCCCGCAGGGCCACAGCTTTAGTACGTTATCCTTTTCTGTGAGGGCTGCTCTTGTCTCCAGGTGTATGCAGTTTGTTGCTGTCCTCTTTCCTGTTGCACTTTCAAGAGTAGTTGTATTAGTTATATTTTCATATTATATGCGGTTTTAGGAGGAAGCCTCTGTCTCACCTCTCACGCCGCCATCTTTAATCCAGTTCCGCCATTTTCTCCTGAATCAGAGTATCTAACTAGATATATTACAACCTTTATAGACTTTAATGTTTCAGATGCATTTGAGAATCCTGTTTCAAGGCTTTCATGAAAAATGTCTGTTGTCATTGCTTAGTACAGAGTTGTGCAAAGTTTAGGAAAATACACTCGATCAGTACTCACCCTTGTACTTAAGAAAAGTCATTTCCTTTTTTTTTTTTTTGGCAAGTAAATATTGAATACACTTTTTTTTAGTTGGTTTTACCTCTTGCTTTGTTGATTTTTATATACTTAATAAAATACTGCTAGAATCCTCCTTGAATAGAGGATGAGGAGCTGAGAGGCAGACCGTGAGACCTGAGCTCAAGAATGGGCTGGGCTGGTCAAGACAGGGCCAGCCAGGGTGAGGGAGGCGCCCGGCAGCCTCTCCCTTCTCCCATGGGGTTCTGTTCTTTGGGGTCCTTCTGATGCCTTCCTGTTAGCTGAGCTGGGCATTTCTCTTGGTAGAATGTTCTCTCTTAAGGAACATGGAGGACTGAGGTGTGTCTCCCTTTCTAAGAACATTTGCATATTCGAAGCCTTTGACCCTCCAGATTGGGTACAGGCTGCCTGATTAGACATGTGTAGTGGGGAGAAGCCGGGCTGTGTGTCCTTCATCACCAGGGTTCAGGGCCGTGCCTTCAGCGTTCATTCCGCAAGCTCCTGCCCTCAGGTCCGCCCTGCTGTCACTCTGCGTGAGGCTGTCTTGGGTACAGAGGTACCGGTGGGGGCCCTGCTTTTTGCCCCCCTCCAGCCCTTCCTCCTCCTGTCTGGACAGTGTAAGATTGACCAGGGCCTTTCTGGCAGGCTGCTGACTTCCCTCTTATATTACTGAACATGTGAGAAGACCATGCATTCTCTTGTCTTTCTTGAGGCCAGATGCTAGGAAGGCAGTTTAGTGACAGGTGTTTTTTATTGGTCGCTAAGAGACTTTAGGGAATTTTTCATATAATTTTCAAGTTAATAATTAAGTTGTATTGATTTCTCTCTTTAAAGATGCACTTGCTGCCTGCAATTACCTTCCTCAGTCCAGAGAGAAGATCATTGCTGCACTCTTCAAAGCCCTCAATTCCACAAACAGTGAGCTCCAGGAGGCTGGAGAGGCCTGTATGAGAAAGGTGAGCAAGGGGGCGTGTGTGTGCATGTGGCTGAATTTTGCCGTAAGAGTTCTGTTTACTCTGTCTTATACCTGGAAGTTTGCCTGTGGTTAATACACACTGGTTTATAATAATGCCTCTCCCTGTTTCACAGTTACACAGAGCCTTTCAATTATTTAACAGTAATTCTGGTCTTCCTCATTTCACCATAAACTTCTGGGAATATATATGAATAATACTCTGTTCTCCCAAGACAAACAGAAACTTGCTGCTACAGCTGAGTGAGTTCCCTTCTGTTAAAAGGATATTCCATTATCTCTTTTACTTTGTATCTTCCTTGTTAAATAGTTTTTAGAAGGTGCTACCATAGAAGTAGATCAGATCCATACCCACATGCGACCTTTGCTGATGATGCTGGGGGATTATCGCAGTTTGACGCTGAACGTCGTGAATCGTCTGACCTCAGTTACCAGGCTCTTCCCAAACTCCTTCAATGATAAATTTTGCGATCAGATGATGGTAAGCCAAATGCATTTAAACATAGTCTATAAAAACTTGAAAACTTAAATTCTTTTTTTAGTATGTGATATATTTACCTGGTCTAAAATCCAAAAGGTATGAAAGAGCCTATGTGCAAAGTGCCCCTCCTGCCCATCCTCCAGCCTCCCAGAGCCCACCGGGTGGGCAGTGTCCTGCGGGTCATTCTAACAGGACGTGGGTGTAGGAAGCATGGTATGCCACAGTTCTTGCTTTTTCTATTTGGCATCACTTCATTATGTGAACACGCCACACTTCATTTAACCCTCGGGAGAACATCTAGATTGTCCAGTCTTTTGCCATCAGGTTTTTAGAATCACCAAGGAAATAATTAATGCAAATAAAATAATTTGTTTGATGGTGTTTAAATTTGAAGTATAAGCATATGAAGCACATTCAACTGTTAACTTTCTTATGCTTCAGTTTTGCTTCTAGTAAACACATTTATAAATAACTTGTTGACTTAGGATTTCATGGTGCGTTACTGCCTCTGTTTTTCACGGTTATGTTTCCTAAGTAGCCTTTCGCCAGTAGACATCTTAATATACTAGAGGTGTTTTTTTGCTTGTGGCATACCTTTCCCCCGGCTGCAAGCGGGAGCGAGAAGACAGATACAGTGTATATGGAGTGTAGGTATATATGTATATGAAAACCACACACCTTTTTGCCTCACATGCTGGTTTCACATACTGGTTTCATATTTATAGACACCTACAAAATGAACAATGACCAAAACGCCTAACTGGGAATTGATAGTAGCATGATAGGTCCTAAAAACTATAAGCAATACTCCCAATTGACAGAGTGTAATTGGGAAATAAAGTATTACAGGGAAGCTAATTTTCCAAATTGGGGATTCCTTCCCTTTAAGCATCCAAGTATGTGTAATACCTATATGTACTTATCAGTTTACATGTATATGAAACATTCACAAGCATGGTTAAAATAAATGAAATTGCGTCACTTCCTAAACCAGAACACATCAAACATACACTTGGCATCTCCATGCCTCTCTGGCATAATGAGTTAGATTTGTGCGTGTGCCCTCAGTGTCTTTCATACTCATCTCTTCTTAAAAATTAGTCTACCTCTTCCCTCTGTCAGCTGTCATTTCTTGCTGCTTTTGCCTGCCTGCCCGAATATTTACGGGGTTTTCGTTTGTTTTACAACCACACTCCAGATTTGCTGTGAGCTGGGAATTCGTTCAGTGCACATCTTAGCCAGGCTTTTTTAGAGATTGAACTGTAGTTTGCAGCCTGTAGGTTCCAGCTAAAGCTGGAGTCTTCTTCCCTAAAATATAGTACTTGGGTTTTGTGTTTCTGGTTTGTTGGGGTTTTTTTCCACTTCTCTGCCATCATAGCTGCCTTTGAAGTGGTTGAAAACCCTCTAAAAGCAGCGAGTGTTGACGCTCTTGAATGAGAGCGTCTGAACATCACTGTCTGACGGGTGTCCTGTCAGTAACGCGAACACTGCTGTCCTCGTGTGAAACAAGGAAGTGAACAATTATGTATGAGTTTTCACCAAAAAGCAGTGTTTTGTAATTGAAATGCTCCTATTGTGAGGAAAAACATGTCTAAAGCATACTTTTTTAACAGCAACATCTGCGAAAGTGGATGGAAGTGGTGGTCCTCACCCATAAAGGGGGCCAGAGGAGCGACGGAAACGTGAGTGACTCATTTGTCTGTGGGGAGGGCAGCCCTGCGTGCGCCACGGCTGCCAGTGCGCATGTCGGAGTTCTTAGTTGACATGCCGGTCAGAAGTCTAGTCTTCCATGATTATAGTCCGTGTGACTTGTTGAATATAATTTATCTGCGTTACATTTTGCTTTTATTTCTCTTAATTGTTGGACATTCCTTTTTATGCTTCTTTAAAATCTCCCTTTTGTCCATGTTAATATGATGTTTTTGTTGATGAGAATTCTGGGAAGCTTGAAATGTCAGTGTTTCAGTTTTACTAGTTTTGCTTTAAAGTGTGTGAAGTGTGTTTCTAGCTGTTCTTAGCAGCCGCTGTCTGCATGGTGGTGCACCTCAGCTCTCGTTTTCCATTGCTTTCCATCATCATTGCCTCAAAAAGCCAAGTAGAGAGTTTAAGACTGAATAAAGCATTAAGGAGCATGTAAAAAAGTATCACAAATGCTAGCATGTATGTTTTCTGCTTCTAAATCCCCCACCCCAGTGGTTTTATAAGAGTCAAATATGCAGTACTTCAAGACACATTTTATGGCTTTGAAGGAAAACCACTTCAGTTAAATCTTTTTAAGTATCTATGTTGGTCACTAAAGACTTGGTCTCTTAAGGACAAACTGTTCTTATTGTTTTAAATCTGCTCTTATTTGTATATGTTAATATCCTTTTAAAGTATTTTTAAAGTTGATGCTTATCCTATCAGTGGGATGTGTTTTCTCTCTGTGCCCGTTACCACCTGGTGGGATCGTTTGCATCCGATGGGGGAAGTCCTTTAGCTCCTGGAGACATAAGTCACGTGGCTTTTTGTCCTCCTGTGTGTATTTATCATATGCTGCCCTTCATCCCAACTTGAGTTTTTCTTTTTGGCTTTATCATGCTTTATTTTGACCATCCTGTGTCAAGGTGTTTTGTTTATGTAAATCTTACTCCTGCTGCTGCTAAACAGCCAGCTAAGCAAAACTAAGCCAGGATTTTAAATTCAGAATCCTAAGCTTCTGAGGCACAGGTGCCTCTGCTTTTCCTCCCTGTCTCTCATCTGTTAGGTATTTCTGCTCTAAATTTTAAAATTTGTTTTATAATAAGCTGTTAATTCTCTGAAACACATAGTCAGTCCTAGAATAAACATTTAAAGACCCTAGGGGGAACATGAATGACCTCCTTAGATCAAGAACTTTCACAGCGAGGTACTCGGAGGGCCCTCTGGAGGCGGGGCAGGGGCGGCGGCCTAGCGGGTGGAGCTGTGGGGTGGGAGGCCCCAGAGCTCCTGCTGAGGCACTTCAGCTGCTGTGCGAGTGTGGCACGTCTGCTCTGCAGCTGTGGACTCAGGCCATGGCGTTTGGGGTCACCGCAGCTGGGGGACACACTACGTTTTTGCTCTTGAGCTTTGATCGTTTTTTTATGGATGTTACACAGGATTGGGAATGAGTCTTAGAAAGTAGTGTGTACCTATTTGGTTGAATCCCCAAATAACATCGCCCAACTGAGAAACTCTTAAGTGAAGACGTGTTGAGCAGTTGACTAAAAAATAAAAGGTCCGTAATGTCAGGTAGCCCCGATGACCAGGGCTTTGCCCATCATCATGTTTAGGAAGGTTTGCCTTTTGGGCATCGAACTTAGAGGGGAGACTTGACGCCCACCTGTTAGGCCATGTCTGTGTACACACATACACAGCCTCACTTCGCAAGATAACCAGGTATCCGGTGGGTGGTATCATGGTCTGTGGGCTCTTCTGGGTGTGGGGGCTTCAGACATGCCTAAATTGATGGGGCTGAACCACTTTATTCTTCTGACTTTAGCTGGGAAAGAGAAATTTTTATTTTAGTGTCTTAGCACTGCACACAAAATCTTGAATTATTCACCCTAACAAAGCACTTTTTTAAATGTTTTTGCATACAAGGTCTTACAGTTTCTCCCCCTCAACCAGAATTCCAAAATTCCTGTTTTTAAAATGTGATTTTGGAAAGAAACACACCCCATTCGGTTCTATCAGAAGGGCCATGTCTAACATCTGAAGGGTGGAGGTGTATTCTTGGCTGTTGAGCATTTGTTAATTACTGTGTGCTTTCTGATATTTGTGTCTTCACTGTCTTGTTTACCCAATAATCTTTACTGTGTATGAGTATATGGGAAGTTTCAATGTAAATAACATAAATAGAAAAAAGATGATTTTCCTCCCCATCCTCAGGAAAGCATTTCCGAGTGCGGGAGATGTTCCTTGTCTCCATTCTGTCAGTTTGAGGTGAGAACAACCTATTGAAAGTCAGTTTATGACTTGCAATGTGAAGAACAGTTTCTTTCCTTTTCTTTTCTTTCCCTTTTACCTTTTCGTTGCCTTTTTTCATGCTGTAATTTTTTTGGTTCAGCCTGCCATGGAAGGGGTAGAGGTGAGAACTTCAGTGGAGTGCAGGAGGGGGTCGTTGTTGTGGGTTTGCTGTGACTCGTGGTCTGTGGTGGACAGAGTGCCTTGTGCCTTGGAGTGCAGTGAGCGTATCGTCTGTCTGTGGCGGAGTCCTACTAGTACCATTGCTGTGAACTGTCCGGGTGCCACGCATGTTTTCTGTTAGGACGTTTAAGTTCTTTGGTTTTCTAATAATAGAATTGCAGCCCCTTGGCACTGTTTAAGTGGGTTTTGCTATCATCAGGTTCATTGTGAAACTCATACATCCAATCTCTTGAGAGGAAACCACACAAAGAATGTTTTATACCTTCTAGAAGTTGAGAGGAGTTGTGCTTCCTTTCCCACCACCTGCCTGCCTGCCTTGAATTTAAAACCTCATCGCTCCTCTGCACCCAGACCCAGCGTCTCACTCACGCACACCACACTGATGGAGTCACAACACTGTGACCTTGTGCAAACTCCGAGCTTTCCTTCTTCTGTAAAATGGGGATGATAACATCCGTCCTTCCTGTCTTCTGTGGTGTAGTGAAGGCCAAAAGAAGTGATTTTGTGACAGTGCTTTGAAAACGAAAACCACAATATAAAAAGCACCATTATGACAATGTTACAATTTCAGGATACAATTTACTCTGTCTGAAGACTCAGAAATTCCATAGAAGAAAACTAGAGGTGGGATGCAGGTGACACTAAGCTAATTTTTCTCCTTTCTTACCCATCTCACTGTTCTGCCTTTTGCTTAAAGAGGTATTTTGAGCAGCAGTTGGGATGTGGCCGGGATGTAGTCCCTGGTGACTAGGGTTTATCCTCCCCATTTTACCGTGCTTACAGTAATGGGCAGCCGGATACACATGGCAGGATGGCCCATCGGGCAGTCTTCCCTTGCCTGCAGCCATGTAGAATTCCTTTGAATTACTGACACAAAGTTATGGAAACTAAAACTGAGAACAGAAAGTTAGAAACAGAGTAAACGGCCCATTGAGCTGTTGCACATTGAAAAGCATGAAATTCTCAGCACATCACATTTTCCACTTGCTTGAGTAGAGCAGTTTTCAGCTTCATTTTTAGGCCTGATTGAAAAATACTTAACATCATGGTCACTTATTTATATATGTTGATATTTAATTTCCAGGGTAAATGCTTAAAGTCTTTTTGATGACTTTCTCTGTGCTAAGTTTTGAGGGCAGAAGAAATCTATGCCCTCCAAACTTAATGTACTGGGGAGACGCTGTGATGTCACAACAAAGTAGGGGAAGCCCGAAGAGGGACAGGCATGATCGTCGCCTCCTCCACGAGGGGGGCTAGTGTAGGCCACCGCCAGGCTGCATCCAACACGCGTCAGTGCTCGTGAGAACAGACACAGCACGGTTGCACCAGTTACGCGCAGTTAGCTCCCTGCCCCCGCTGACAGCAGCACTGAAGGCCCAGGGTGGGTAGTTCCCTTACGTGTTAATTCTTTGCTTCCGGTGGCTAGCCTCGAGAATGTAGCTAGACTGTGGTCAGACCTGTAGTGATGTTGGTATCTCTAGCTAGCAAAATTAATTGGCCTGTTTTATAATTTCTGGCTTTCTTCATCAGGAAATGAAAATCTGTTCGGCAATTATAAACCTTTTTCATCTGATCCCAGCTGCACCTCAAACCCTGGTCAAGCCATTGTTAGAGGTTGTGATGAAAACTGAACGGGCTATGTTGATCGAGGTAATTGAGAGTTAATTCTGATTCTACCCCCATTTGTTGCTTATAATATTTTCACTTTGTTATATTTTTGATGGATTTCCTAACAGTATAAAGATGCTAGATATTAACATCCTCTTATGCCTGTGTCCATACCCTGATTGTGAGGGGGAGAAACGTGCTCTTCTGTGTTGGGTTGGTCGACTGGGGAAGCCTTGAGCCCTGGGAAGGTGCTGCTTTCATCACATGTTTTCTAGGCTGGCAGTCCATTCAGAGAGCCTCTCATCAAGTTCCTGACTCGGCACCCCTCGCAGACAGTGGAGCTCTTCATGATGGAAGCAACGTTGAATGATCCCCAGTGGAGCAGGATGTTTATGGTAAGAGCGGGAGGAATAGGAGGTGGGTGTCCCTGCAAACGTGTGTCAGCCAGTGTGGGAAAATCTGAAATTCATATCTCACTGTTCAGGGTCCTGACTGTATATTGTATAATGTGCTTGAATATTGGAAACGTGTATATGTAAAGTTAAGAGTCCAGGAATCCCTCTCTGTGGGTTTTGGTGGTGGTAACAAATGAACAAGCTGCTAGGATTAAGAAAATCATAATCATGATGTGCAATTACTTCTGAAAAGCATTTATCTAAAAAGGGTGCTTACAGTGATTTTTTTTAAGCCTTCCTAGAGAGATTTATGAAGAACCTTTGAGTTTATATCATCTAAACCATTTAAGTTTTGATTAGCTTCAAACAGGTTGTTTGTTATGTTTTCAGAGTTTTTTAAAACACAAAGATGCCAGACCTCTGCGAGATGTGCTGGCAGCAAACCCCAACAGGTTCATCACTCTGTTGCTTCCTGGTGGTACCCAGCCCACCGTGCGCCCAGGCTCACCCAGCACCAGCACCATGCGCCTGGACCTTCAGTTTCAGGCCATCAAGGTAGCGGCCACATTAGATTCTCAGAATCTTAAACATTTAGGCTAGACCCAGAGGGGAGCTGTCAGTTTGCTGATTGTCTCTTCTTTGACAGATCATAAGCATCATAGTTAAAAACGATGACTCCTGGCTGGCCAACCAGCATTCTCTGGTGAGCCAGTTGAGGCGCGTGTGGGTTAGTGAAACCTTTCAAGAGAGACACCGGAAGGAGAACATGGCCGCCACGAACTGGAAGGAGCCCAAGCTGCTGGCCTACTGTCTGCTGAACTACTGCAAGTGGGTTCCATCAAGTGACCCGTTCTGTCTGGGAAGCTAGGGGCCTCTGTCCACACTTGTGCATAGTTGTGGTCCAGCTTGTTTTGGTGAACAGACTTAGCTTTGAGATGTTTAAAAGGCAAGTCTCAGATGGTACTTAGTTATGAAATTGGCCATAGTTTAACGTGTTTTCTTATTTTGACCTTCAGAAGGAATTACGGAGATATAGAATTGCTGTTCCAGCTGCTCAGAGCCTTTACTGGTCGCTTTCTCTGCAACATGACATTCTTAAAAGAGTATATGGAGGAAGAGATCCCCAAAAACTATAGCATTGCTCAGAAACGTGCCCTATTTTTTCGCTTTGTGGACTTCAGTGACCCCAACTTTGGAGATGAGCTGAAAGCCAGGGTGAGTCCCGCCACTGTACAGTAGCAGCCATGGGCGTGCGGGCTAGTTTCCTAGGGAATCAAGGGCACTACTCACGATCTGCTGGGTCTCTGTTGACACTTAAATAGCAGTCTGGACTGCTGAGGGGAAATCTTGTCGTCGAGAAGCATAAGGCAGATCTAGCAGTGAGTCAGTGTTGAAAAGTAGTTAGTTTCTTGTTTTTAGGAAATGACTTGTTTGAAATGAGATGAGTAAATCAGACTGAAGTCTCTTTCTCTCAAGTTTTTAACCTACCCCCCCAGTTGACCATTTGAGTGAAAATCAAGGTCATTAGTTGTGCCCTTGATCGAGTTCTAACTTTATGCGTGTTGTGTGACCAGAAGGGTGGTCCAGCCCAACTTACAGAAATAAAGAGCCTGGCTTTGTTTTCATTCCTCTTCCCTTTTGTTCTATTTTGTTTTTTCTGCAGGTTCTGCAGCATATCTTGAATCCTGCTTTCTTACACAGTTTTGAGAAAGGGGAAGGAGAGCAGCTCTTAGGACCTCCCAACCCAGAAGGCGATAACCCAGAAAGCATCACCAGTGTGTTTATAACCAAGGTGACATCACTCACAGCACATTGGTGTGACGAGGGGCTTGGCGGATGAGAGAGAGAGACAATTGCATTAGTTCCTAGCAGAGCATCACATTGTTTTTACTAGGGACTCTTCAAGGCAACCTCACTTTGGAATGAATTGACTTTTCCACATAAATAGATTCCAGTGAGAAACGGCATATATTTCAGTGACTATTCAGATATTAAAGTTATTTGTAAAAACCCCATTGCTGATCAGTAGAGTTCTGATGTTCCGTTCTCATCTCTAGCTTTGCAAAGGAATCTGCTGAAGACCGGTGAGAATATTAGACTGACTCGAGTCAGTTGCTGCCATTTAATGAAACATCGTTGTGGCAGCAGGGATATCTGACATCAGCTTAGGTTTTAAGATCTCTGACCTTCTCCAGTAGTGTTTGCAGTTTGCAGAAGGGAGGTTTAGAGTTGAGTGTCTTTGAGAAACACCTGCACCGTGTCACTCACAGGCCTCCTGTGCTCTGCAGTTGGGGCTGACCTTCACCGGCAGGTGCTATATCAGCCTCAGGATTATCAGACTGAGTGTCCAGCAGACGCATTGCTGGGTGGAGGGCTGTGAGCGGTGGGCCTTCCCCATCTGCGGTGTGGTGCACACGCACGGACAGTCTTTGGAAGATGCGGTCGGTTTTCTCCCCTTTGTCCGGAGGTCCAGGCAGAGGGGACTGTTGTTCTTGTCAGGTTACTGATCCCTCAAGATGAGCGTCCTTCCAGCAGTTTTTAGCTCCCACCCAGCCCTCCCCCCACCCCCAAGATGAACTCGGCGTATTCTGGGCAGCTGTGGGAAGACGGTGTCCCAGACGTGGCCCCTTCCCCTGTGCTGCCCTCTCTCGGCTGGGTCTTCTGGGTCGGACACTGCTGACCCGGCGTGAGTGGGGAGGAGGGATTTGAGCCTTGGATGAGGATGGACGGCACCAGGCAGGCTGGAGCCCCGGGCAGGGCCTCTGTGAGGCGGCAAGTCCAGGGGAGAAGGACTTAGTGGCCAAGGGACCCTGATGGAAACACTTTTGTGTTGGAGACCATCCTTCCTCCAGGCCTTCTTGGCCAAGAGTAGTCAGGCGACTTGCGTGGTGAGCACACTTGATTCAGGACAGACAAGTAGACATTCCTCAGTGGTTTATATCCATGCAATGCATACAGATAAATCTACCAGATACTGTATTACATAGAAAACATGGCAGCATTTTTAAAATACAGATTTTTTTTCCAGGTGACATTTTCTCATCATAATACTGAAAAATAAGGACCAGGTAATTAATAGTTGATCAGGGAAAAATATATCAGCTGTTTGGAAATTAGGAAGCTGAGTCCTCGGTTGCCTTGCATCAGAGAGGAGGCCCTCCTTTTCCACGACAAGCCCCTTTTCTACTGGCACTCTGAGTTTTTTTCTTCAGCACTGAAATAAATTCAGTGGTTCTGACCCACACATTAAAGGAAATTGGTGCCGCATCATTGGTTCCCTTGTCTGGAACAGCATTATGTAGTGTGGGTGTTTGTGTTGTTAAGGTTTGAATTTGTGTGACCCAGAGTGGGTACGCAGCTCAAGCCCAGAAGCGAGCTTCTTTCCGCTGGTTGCTCCTGCAGGTCCTCGACCCGGAGAAGCAGGCGGACATGCTGGACGCACTGAGGATCTACCTGCTGCAGTGTGCCACGCTGCTGGTGGAGCACGCTCCCCACCACATCCATGACAACAATAAGAACCGCAACAGCAAGCTGCGCCGCCTCATGACCTTCGCCTGGCCCTGCCTGCTCTCCAAGGCCTGCGTGGACCCGGCGTGCAAGTACAGCGGGCACCTGCTTCTGGCGCACATCATTGCCAAGTTCGCAATACATAAGAAAATTGTCCTCCAGGTACTTCGAGGCTCCCTCCTGTCCCCAACACTCACGTGTATTTGCACATGTGTAAAGGCTGCTCTCACAAGCGGGCATGACCTCTCCTTCCCGTCCTTTCCCAGCACCATCAGCAATGTTGCTCTCTGCTATCTTAGAAACCACTAGGAGCCTCCCATGGGTATTTATTCTCCCCTTCCTCCCCACTTACGGCCGCTCTCCTCGCATCCCTCTGCCCGCTGCTGCCAGCCTGCTGGTCTGTTGACCCTGTTTGGGCCCAGGGCCCCAGGCCTCTCCACAGCCAAAAACAGTAAGGACTTTTGAGCCCTCCATTCATCGGCCTCTGCCGCCGATGGTCTTGGACGAGTCTGAGCCCCGCAGTGCTTTAGGCTTGATTCAAGGCAGCCTGGGTTTGAGTTCTGTTTCTTCCATTCGTGAGCTCTGGGACCCTGAGTTAGTTACGTTTCCGCATAAGAACTAAATGCAATGATACACTTGCGTGCACAGCCTGTCTGTCCCATTGGCATCGGCTGAGTGGTCACTCCCTCCCGTCTGTGAGGCTGCTCTGGACGGCTTTCCTCTGACTGCACCCTTCTGTGAACCTCTCTGGTGTTAAAGCCGGGCCTTACCCCGTGGCTCTCAGCATCCTCTGCCTCGGGCCCTCAGACGTGAGCACGGTCTCCGTGGTCGGCACTGCCCACCCCGTGTCCCTGGGGCTGTCACTCTGGTTCTACCCAGTGTGCAGGCTTGGGCCAGTCCTGTTGATTTCCTGCACCTTTCCTGTCCCCACCACCCTCGCTGCCAGTCAGGGCCCTGCTCATATCAGGACTTCATGACTCACTGGAACTGTGACTGCAAGACTGCCTCTTATCGTGGCCCCGTCACTCCGCTGTCCCGCAGCAGCACACCTCAGCTCGCTCCCCGAGTTAGGGCAGACCTGAGGTCTGCAGGGAGCCAGGGCTTGCTTCTCTGTGCACTCCACCCTAGCCCAGCCCCGGCGGGCACATGCTGGTGCTCAGGAAATGTTAGCACGAATGTCTTCAGTGATCAAACCTCAGCGAAGAAGAAAGCAACTACCTCGTTTCCTGTAGAGCCCTGAGGAATTTTGTAAAAATCATTTGCAGAACCATGCCTGGATTCTAGGTGATTGCTTTTATCTTACTGTTTTTTAAAGCCTTCATAATCATCTGACGAATTTCTTTCTGGTTTCAGGTTTTTCACAGTCTTCTCAAGGCCCACGCGATGGAAGCTCGAGCAATTGTCAGACAAGCAATGGCCATCCTGACCCCGGCTGTGCCTGCCAGGATGGAGGATGGGCACCAGATGCTGACCCACTGGACGCGGAAGATCATCGTGGAGGAGGGCCACACGGTCCCTCAGCTGGTCCACATTCTGCATCTGATAGTGCAGCACTGTAAGGTAGGAGAGCATCCCGGCGGGGGGGTGGGTGGATGCGTGGTCAAGCGTTTGCTTGGAGTTTTTGCCTTCTGTCGTTTTCTGCAAGAATGAGGCAGTTACTCATCCTTCAGTTAAAGGTGTTTCTGGTGCACTGATAATGTACGTGTATGGCTTCATCAACCTGGAAACGTGTCCCAGTGTATGCTGCTTTCTATCTGAAACTGCATTTCTCTTATCAGTACTTACAAGAAAGTTTTTGTAACTTCTTGTGAATATTTACAACCGTTTAATAATGAAAACTCAGAGAATTAACAGTGTCTACAGATGAGTTAACTTTGGGTAGCCATTGTCAGCTCAAGATTTTGGTAACTTGGCTTGAAACGTTCATGTCACTGGCACCTTCCCTACAGCCAAATCACCCACTTTGTTGGATTTATTCATATGTAAATATTTCTTGTAGATTTTGGGTGGAGGATAAAGGATTGAGTTGAAAGCTAGTTCTTCTAGGGCCAGTTCTTTTCAAATTGGAAATTTGCTTCTTGGCTAAACTTTGATGATGTCAGTTCTTAAGATTGATACATGTGACCACATGACTAGACTTGCCTACCTAAAAAATAATTCAGTGTTTCAACATTTTTAAAAGATGGTGCTAACAGACTGAAGTATACTGTTTACTGGGACTCAGCCGGGGGTTGAGGGGAGTGGTAAACATACGTACACATGTGGAAGTAATGAGAAGTTCCTTGCTGAAGTTACAGTTCAGAATTCCTGAGCAGGAGGTCAGATGTGTGTGTGTCAGGGCCCAGGTGGAGGGTGCACGCACGTGGGCTGGAGTCAGTGTGGTGGCCCTGGCGTGATGCAGGCCCCCTGTTGCAGGTGTACTACCCTGTGCGGCACCACCTCGTTCAGCACATGGTCAGCGCTATGCAGAGGCTGGGCTTCACACCCAGCGTCACCATCGAGCAGAGGAGGCTGGCCGTGGACTTGTCTGAAGTTGTCATCAAGTGGGAACTGCAGAGGATCAAGGACCAGCAGGTAGGGTGTCGCCCCAGCTCTGTGCCTTGTACTCCTCCCCTAGAAATCTGTCAGTAAAGTGTGTGTGTCTGTGTGTGTTTTAAGCCGGACTCAGACTTGGATCCAAATTCAAGCGGAGAAGGAGTCAACTCTGTCTCATCTTCCATTAAAAGAGGCTTGTCGGTGGACTCTGCCCAGGAAGTGAAACGCTTTAGGACGGCCACGGGAGCCATCAGTGCAGTAAGATCGTGTGTCCCTGCTGTGTGCTTTCTTCTATGGGGTCTGCGCTTCCTTGTGGAAGTTTGTTCATTTATTTCACAAATTTTGAATGGGTGCTGAGTGCTCAGCCAGCTGGGAAGGGCTGCACTCATCAGAGCCCGGTGACTGGGACCCACTCCGGGGGTTTCCCAAGTTTCCAGACACGTGTTCCTTTGCACGTACTTAATACCATTAGAGTTCCAGCAAGAATGGCTAATTGCTTACAAAAAGGAATCCAGGGGAACTCCCTGGGGTGAGGAGATTCACTGAGAACTCTCGTCATGTTGCGCTCCGTTTTGTTAGGACAGCATGTCCTACTTGGGGGGCCGCCAGCAGGAAGGCCCCGGCTGCCCCCTCTCCTTGCCCCTTGTGGAGGTGAGGACTCTGTAACGCTCTCGGCCTGGGGGTCAGCGCTCCCTCCCATGCCTCACAGTTCCTCCCCATCCCCATGCCATATTAGAACAGGAGCCCCGTACCACCTGTCCGTTTACTGTCCACTCCTCATGGGCAGAGAGCCAGTCCTGTCGGCTGCCCCGTGAGCACCCATCCCTTCCCCCTGCCCTGCCATCCCGCACCAGCCCTGCTGCCTCACCCAGACCATGGAACTACCTCCCACCTGTTCCCTTTTTGTGTCTCTTCCATGCATTTTTCACAAAGCAGAGTACCAGAAACCATCTTTTCAAAATTTAATTCAGGGGAAGCTTGCTAGAGGTGTGTGGGACCTGTACTGTACTGTTTTTTAACTTCTTGTGAATATATAATTGCTTACAAATAAAAAACAATTAAGGACTCCCCAAATCCTTCCCTTGGCCGTGGCTTTCATGCTCCCACACCTTGCTGGTGATGCGCCAGCCACGCAGGCCTTTCCTCCACCCAGAAACGCCCCAGGGTCTTTGCTCACTTAGGACCTGTCCACTGGCTCCCTTTCCTCTCCCTGGAGCAGTTGCCTCTCCTCTCCTCTCATGCTGGCTGCTTCTCCGTCTGAAGAGCCTCTTGATGTCATCCTTTCACCCTGGAGCGCAGGGCCCATTACATTCCCCATGGCTGCTCTGTTCATTCTCCTGCCTCTGGTGTCGCCAGTGCCCAGGACAGCGCCTGCCCCGGAGGACTGGGTGTCATTAGGCAGCCACGTGAGTCAGCACCCGACTCGGGATGCACTGTTGAGGCCCTCCTTGCCTTCACCAGGTGTTTGGGAGGAGCCAGTCGCTGCCTGGGGCCGACTCCCTTCTTGCCAAGCCCATCGACAAGCAGCACACGGACACCGTGGTGAATTTCCTCATCCGGGTGGCTTGTCAGGTGCGATCTTCTGCGTGGCTCATGTTAGGGATTCTTCAGAACAAAGACCACTTAGACACCAGAATGTTTTCTGTGATAGCTTAGTCAAAAAAGAAATAGACAAAGCAAGGTTAGAGCCAGTTCTGTCCCTTCCATAACAAATTCCGTTGATCTCACGACATGCTAGTATTGCTGAAATCTGCCTGTCTTAGAAATGGTACTATTTTTTAGAACATTTTTTCTTTCAGCAGTGATAAAATACTGTATCTTAAAATTAAAGGCATGTTGGTGCTAGGGAAACATGGTAGCTCAGTGATGTCGGACAGGTCATTTAACTTCCAAGTTACCTATCTCATAAAGGTACTGGGTGATCCAACCTACAAAGTTAGGTTCAACATTTAGTCATTTAAATGCTTTTGTACCAGTGTTTATTTACCATTCATACCAATATATATTTTCAAGGAGATGGGAATCCATTTCTGAAACTTTTCATTTTTATATGTCAAAAAACATTGTAAATGAAATTTCCAGGGGAGCTGTATGGTTTTATAATGATTAAAGTAGTATAACTTGCGATGCTGTGGAGGACTTGCCAGCACGAGAAGAACCTGCCGAGCTGCTCAGTGCCGCGTCCCTGGGGGGCAGTGCGCCAGGCAACGCCTGGGCCCACTGATGCTCAGCCGTCACTTGGCGTGCAGATCAGCGCTGCCAGGAGCCGGGGGCCCCTGCGGGTGTCCCTGAAGCCAGGATGGGATGGCTGAGCTGAGTCCGGTGGGAGAGGAGGGGCGGCAGCGAGGAGAGCCGCAGCGCGAGGACGAGGGACACGTTCGGGGTGAAACTCTGGCCTGACTCTGGGTGACTTTCCAGGTGAACGACAACAGCAACACTGCGGGGTCTCCAGGGGAGGTGCTGTCTCGCCGGTGCGTTACCCTCCTGAAGACCGCCTTGCGACCGGACATGTGGTCCAAGTCTGAGCTCAAACTGCAGTGGTTCGACAAGCTGCTGATGAGCGTGGTAGGTGTGTGGGCCCTCAGCCGTCTGGGCTCGGGCCGGGCCGCCAAAGCGTGAATCTTCCTTTGCCTTGGCCAGTTGGGTCCCTTCCACTTTCTTCCAGTGCTAATGAGGAAGAGGGGTTTCACTCCCTGAAACTGGTTTAAAAACCTCAGCTCTGCCCCTGGCGCCAAGCACAGATAGGATTCGTGAAAACTGAATAGTTCTCCTGCCTTTCTAAGCTTCATTTCTTAAACTGACCCACTGGCTGGCTTGGGATAAACGTTTTGAGTTGATTTCTGCAATAACCTTTAAAATGAACTTAAAATTTTTAAATGGACACATAATTTATAAGCAGAATATTCAGGTAGCAAAGAAATAGCCCCAAATGCTGATTAATTTCTGGGTTTTTGTTTTGTTTATGCAGTAGCCACCATCCTTTAGTTCTCTGGCAGGTGCAGACCTGCTTGCTGTGAGCATTTGTTCACAGCTAGGAGGGCTGCACGGGTCACCTGCACTGTGAGACGCGGTGGGAGCATGGGCTTTGATTCCAGCGTGGCGCCTGACTTCTGGATTGTCTGCACATTTCCTTCCCCTTTTTCTCTTTGAAAGGGCAGTTACTTTACTGTTAAAGGCAGGCACAGTTGAATCAGCGTCAGCCATGAGCGGACAGCCTCTTCCACTGAATAGGCTAACACTTGCATAATGCCATGGGCTGGGTTTACGGAGACCTTCCACATTTTTCCCATAGTGGGAGGTCGCCCTCACAGCCCACGTGCGCTGCGTGTGTGCGTCCATCACAGAAACAAACGTCACGCAGCGGGATCACCTCACCACTAACCATGCGCCCTCTTCTCTATTGTATTGCTTTCTTTCTCTTTTAATGCTGGTACTCTGTCTTAGATGATTTCATGATACACAGTTTCAAAGATACTTCCTTCCTTTCAAAAGGATATTTGTTTTTTAACTGAAAAAGTAGGTGGAGAAAAGCAAAATTCAGTGCAGTAATAGCCTTTTTAGGCCAGGTTTTAGTAATTTTCAAAACCTTAGTATTGAATATTGATACTTCTCATGTACTTTTGAAAAGGTTTGACTGAATAAGGTAAATTTATTAAAAGAAACACAAAAATCCACTGTATTAATAGTGGTCACATGTTTTTATATGTTTAGTGCATTCATCCTTCAGTGGTTTTTTTTTTACTTTGTTCCAAAAACTTACTTAATGGTACATGGCTTTAAGTTCTGTGATTCACTTTGCAATCCTTGTGTGACCTGTGTTCTGTGTTTCAGGAGCAGCCTAATCAAGTTAACCATGGAAATATCTGCACAGGGTTGGAAGTGCTGGGTTTCTTGCTGACCGTGCTCCAGTCCCCAGCCATCCTCAGCAGCTTCAAACCCCTGCAGCGCGGCGTCGCTGCCTGTATGACGTGTGGGAACACCAAAGTGTTACGGGCAGTCCACAGCCTCCTCTCGCGCCTCATGAGCATTTTCCCAACAGAGCCAAGTAGGTGACCTTTCTTCCGTCGGTGCCTCTCTTAAAGAGGGGATGGGTGGGCACCAAGCTCGTTACTTGAGAGTGTTCATCCTCCAGTCACTGTATTGAGCTTTTTATCATCCCACTTTGTACTTTGAAACTTTCTTTTTAAAAAAAATGGATATTAAAAGCTTAACAGCAGCAGTTGGTTGCATTACATGTTTTGTCTGCTGTGGAAACGTAGTTCTTTGTCAGCTGAATGTTTTCCTGTTCCCTTAAGGTATTAAGGGAAGTTAGGTTAAAGCATTTTGTCAGGTGTGGAACAGTTGGCAAGGTCAAATTTGGGCATGTAGTAAAGAAGCGCATTTAGAGCAAATTCAGGTGAGGTAAAAGGTTGTCGCTCGGCCCGGAGACCTCCCTTGTGCTGCAGTGGAGGGACCTACCCATGCTAGTCGCTGCAGATCCCAGAATAAGGAAAGTCCTGGTGGTGCCTGGGCGGGTGTGAGAACCCAAACCAGGGGCCCAGGTTCTCACTCCTGTTTCAGGCACTTCCAGTGTGGCCTCCAAGTACGAAGAGCTGGAGTGTCTGTATGCAGCTGTTGGGAAAGTCATCTATGAAGGACTCACCAACTACGAGAAGGCCGGCAACGCGAATCCCTCCCAGCTCTTTGGTGAGTGTGCATCTGACCTGGTTTTCCCAGCAGTGGTTCAGTTTGGCATTTGTCTATCCATGCTTTCTGGATGAGCTTTCCTTCTGGGAAAGGCTCAGGGTGTCAGGAGGAGCTTTGAGCTGATGAGTTGCTGAGGGTGTCTGTGTGGCCTGACGGTCCCCTGTGGGCCTTGAGGCTAGCAGCCTCCATCGCCAGCTCCAGTACTTCCTCCGGTCCTCCCGCCTTGGCCTCAGGTGAAGATTTGGTTGTGAGGGGAATTGCATGGATCTTGCGGGTGCAGTTTTACACACAGCAGGGATGCTGCTTTAGTACACAGATATGCAGCGTGACTGCTTCTCACACCGTGTTCACCTGCCAGGCCGCTCACAAGGCTAGCCCCCATCACCGTGGTGAGGCTCTGGCTGCCGTAGGTGAAACAAAAGCTGGTCCCCGGGTCATGGGGCCGCTGAATGGCATTGACCTCCAGATTCCCGGAAGTCACATGCAGTGCTGCTTATTACTTTCTGTGAAACTCAGACATCTGTGAGTAGATTAGATTTTGGGTTAGCAACTCTGAAAATGTTTTTCTCATTTTTACGTATTTGTTGTATAAAACTTTGGAATGCAAATGGAGGAAAACTAAATAAAAGTAACCTATAAGCCTCTCTGTTTAGTAGTAATCACTCGTAACATTTTGGTGTGTATGTCTTTTCTGTGCACATGTATATAAATACATAGTAACACTTTTTATGCAGAACACTTGTGCAAACTGAACACATTGTTTAATGAATTTTTGCTCTCCAAACTCTTGCTACTTACTATCTGAAATTTAGGAGCCAGGTAGATGTAGTTAAAATAGCACCCCTTGCTGTCCAAGCTTGCTGTCTCTATTCTGGAACCAGATACACTTTGATAGTGAGGAACTCTTCCATGACATGTTTTTTAAGTGGGATCATACAGTGGATTCTGCTCTGCAGCCTGGCTTCCATCGTGAGTCGGCTTGAACATGGAGTGACTCTCCCGAGTGCAGTGAGGAGAGCTGGCTCCTGTCGGCCCCGCCTCCCTACTTCGTGGGGGTGACAGCAGGCTCAGGGCAGCCTCAAGGCTCGTAGCCCAGGGAGCTAGCCACGCTGCTCCCCCTGTGTGAGACCCAGGGCTCAGTTACCGACACCTGCTCCACAGAGGAGAGCATGGCAGCCAGGAGCAGCCGTGTTCTTCGTCCTCTGGTGTCGGGTACTCAGCCTGCTCACGTGTTCACTGTCCTGCTGATTATCACCTTTAACAAAGCAAGCCTGAAATTTTCCAGAAATTTTGGGATGAGCACATCTGCAAATGGCAAATAAACGCCTTTTATGCTAATGTGATGTGAGCCATGAATGTAAATTTACTATTTAATGTGTAGGTCAGGGGTGTTCATAAAAATGCTAGTTATGAAAGATAAAAAAATTGTTTTTCACATACTCAGTGTCCATGCTCAGCTCTTGGCTTGCTGAACTGTCATGTCCAGATGACCTAGATAGAAAAAGAGGTTCCCCTCCCTCCCCAAACATACCATGGGACAAAAAACAGCACTCAGGGTGGTTTGTGTAACCTAAACATAAAATGCAGACCTGGAGCTAAGAATGTTGTTTGTACTGAAACACAGAAACCAGGTTTCATGCCTAATGTGCTAACGATGAGTTAATTAGGAGTGAAACTGTAATGCGTGTGCCATGTAAAAGCCTATGTTGACATTTGGGATTTATATGTCAGTCAGAAATACATTTTTATTTAGCACTTTTTAATGTTGTAAATAGTGTATTTTTGTTAATTATACAGTTTTTTTTTAACTTTTAAAAAAGCCCTTCTACCTTTCAGGGACCCTTATGATCCTCAAGTCAGCCTGTAGCAACAATCCCAGCTACATAGACAGGCTGATCTCCGTCTTCATGCGCTCCCTCCAGAAGATGGTCCGAGAGCACCTGAGCCCACAGGCCGCGTCGGGCAGCACGGACACCACCTCAGGTGACCGGCGTGGTCCCCCCGGGTTTTCCTCAGGCTTTGACACCTAAATGGGGCCAGCAGTGTGACTGAACCCCAAAACAAACGAGTTCCTGTTGTTTTTATGCCATCTATTATCAGTTGCTCTTAACCAGAGGTTCTGAGCATTTCATTTAAAACCAAAGTGAGGGTCATTTTTAAAATAAGTTACTTTTAATATTTTTGAGCCTAAGAATGAAGACATTTTTAAATGGTTGGATGTTCATGTCGACCATTCACCACTAAGTGAGAGTTGTCTAACGATTTTGCTGTAAAACCTACTGCTTAAAGCCGTTCCGTCTGACAAAGCGTTGGTGGCAGGTCTGGCACCCGAGCAGCGGGCTCAGGAACCTGGGTGACCTGTGATGTGGGGCAGGACGCGGCACTTGGCCCTTCAGGATGCAAGCGCCGTGGGCCTGACGTAGGACATGGCTGCATGGGGTTGCCTGCCCTGAACCCACCAGCTCCACCATCCCCTCCGCAGCGGGAGGCTCTTCAAGGGTAGTGAGAAAGCGAGGAGGCACTCAAATCCCAGAGCTCTAGTTGCTGGAGAAAACATGGGGCGAGTGGGCAGAATCCAGCATGCCACGTGGTGCGAAGTGGCTGCCTGCGGAGGGGGACTTACAGCGGTGGTGGGGCCCTTTCTCTGCACGAGCAGGAACGAGTGAGCTCGTGATGCTCAGCCTGGAGCTGGTGAAAGCGCGGCTGGCCGTGATGAGCATGGAGATGCGCAAGAACTTCATTCAGGCCATCCTGACCTCCCTCATCGAAAAATCACCGGATGCCAAAATCCTCCGGGCTGTGGTTAAAATTGTGGAAGAATGGGTTAAAAACAATTCCCCAATGGCAGCCAATCAGGTGAGCTGGGGGGGCTGTTCTGCCGCCCCTCTGTCTGAAAGTTCAGGCCTCACTTTGCTTTCTCAGCAAAGAAGTGCTTTGTCAGCTCTTCTTCTGAAACTTCTCAGGTGACACTTTTTCCCCATATTTGCATCCCTGTATGTTTTCTTAAGATGAATTTTTCTCACTGTGCTTACCAGATTTTAAGTAGAAACTTGAAGTGATTAGTCACTCATCTTAATGTGGTTTTACTTTGGTTAAAGTATTAAATAATCCTTAACTTGTTAGTCTTGGTGGTGGTGAAGGTAAGCCAAAAAAAAACCACCTAATAATGAGGGACTCATTATTTAATTTAGTAAGATGTGTGGAGACTTCTGATTTGTTTCATCATTCAGTGTCCTTTCCACAGAGAGCTCTAGCCCCTTAGAAAACTGCATTGGTATCGGTTTCAATTTTAAGCCTCCAAAGCATCAGAGCCATCTTTGATTTTTCTGTTTAGAAATGATCTTATTTTACTTAACAGAATTGTAGGAGCTTAAAAGAATGGTAGGGCAGATGGCTGAAATGCTTTTAAAAGTTATCTTTTCTCAAATATAAGTAATAAGTAATTAACCTCTTAAAATACAAATTCATAGACACCTACACTCCGGGAGAAGTCCATTTTGCTTGTGAAAATGATGACCTACATAGAAAAGCGTTTTCCAGAAGACCTTGAATTAAACGCCCAGTTTTTAGACCTTGTTAACTATGTCTACAGGTAATTATAGCAATTCGTCAAATATTGCATAAATCATTCCACAATGTGTTCTCTGACCGACAACTTTTCATTATACCTAAATTTTAAATATTCATTTAAATACTAAATCACTTAACACATTTGGTGTCATTAATGAACCTTTTGCTCAAATGCTGCATCATTATAACCCAGTCTTGGCTTTCATAGCAACATTTTGAAAAATTGATATAACTTGTGTCCTGCTCGTTTGCTGCGGTTTGGGGAGCCCACCCTCGGGGCAGCTCGTCCACTGGGTGTCACTCCTTTGCTTGCAGGGACGAGACGCTGTCTGGCAGTGAGCTGACTGCGAAACTCGAGCCTGCCTTCCTCTCCGGGCTGCGCTGTGCCCAGCCTCTCATCAGGGCAAAGTTTTTCGAGGTTTTTGACAACTCTATGAAACGTCGGGTCTACGAGCGCCTGCTCTATGTCACCTGTTCCCAGAATTGGGAGGCCATGGGGAACCACTTTTGGATCAAGCAGTGCATCGAGGTAGGATGTGCTCGGCCCTGTGGCTGGGGCCCTAAGCCAGGAGGTGATGACACGAGCTGAGATAAATAAGAAAACTCCACCATAAAGCTGCTTTTAATCTCTAACGGGAAGAAGAAAGACTTAAAGCTGTGCTTTCACCTAAAGCTTTTTTTGGGTGATTTTTTTAAAAACCCTTTAAAGAGAAAACTGAATACTATTCCATAGTTTATAGCTAAAAATGCATTTTTCCTCAAATGTAAGAATTGTAAATTCTGTCTCTGTGCCCCAGAAAATTTAAAGTACTGTGTAGTTGTCGGCTCTCATAATTCTTCAGACACACAGGCAGAGCAGCCAGGCCAGAGCAGCTGCTGGTGTGAGGGCTGGAGCCCAGCCATGAAGGCCTGATGGTCAGGCCGTTCCCCTGGGCTGCAGGCCATGCCTCTGACCTCCTCACAGGACTGTAGTGGAGGCTCCTTTGTTCGCTTGCTACTCAGGTCATCTGTCCTTCCTTTGGCTTCATCACCAGCTTCCTGCACCCGGCGACCAACCTCGTTCCCCGAAGCTGTGTCAGTGGTTCTAGTCCTTTTACCTGGAGCGAGTGAGGCCCGAAGATTAGCAGATACCTTGTCTAATGAGACAGAAGGTTGTGAGGTTTTCTTTGAGGGAAAAGAAGGGAGTTGTGGC
This sequence comes from Smutsia gigantea, assembly GCA_032199065.1. Lineage (NCBI taxonomy): Eukaryota > Metazoa > Chordata > Mammalia > Pholidota > Manidae > Smutsia > Smutsia gigantea. The sequence goes on along the minus strand of JAVSCE010015854.1, from coordinate 21,157 downwards.
ACTGGGTGTTGGTGAGAGCTTGTTAGCACATTGCCATTTGTGCTGAATGTACGTTTTCTTAGTGCCGTAGACAGCACGTATCTGGAACGTGGCTAGTAGCTACACGTTGGGCACAGTTCCCCGGTTTAGCCATCCGTCACTCGGGAGACCTGTCAGTTGCCATTGTGTTTCGGCCTGGGGTTGGCCAGCCCAGGTCCAGGGATGGAGGGGACACTGGCCGAGGCAGGTCCACAGGAGCTGAAAGGGGAGGGGCGCCTGCAGGGTGCCGGCTGGGAATCCTCTTGCCTTCTCCCCTTTGCCCTGTGCGTCCGCTCCTTTGCCAGCCTGGCACCAGTTCACGGCCACTCACTTCCCTCCCTTACCTCCACTGCCTCCCGGTTGCGGCACCGTCATGGCTCACAAGGATGACAGGAAGGGTTCCTTTGTGTTCATCCATCTTCCCTCTTACCCACCGGTTTTTTTATTGTTGCGAAATTGTCCTTAAAGAAGAAAGCTGATGGTGTCCATCCTTGCCACAAGGTTGTACCGGGCACAAATCCAGCCTCCAAAGATGTGGAGTTGCCGGCCCCCGAGTGACCAGGCCCTTGCCTGTCTCCAGCCCCCTCCTGTCCCTTCCTCCCTTCCTCCTTCCCTCCTTCATTAGTCCCCAGCCTTGCTGGCCCTTGAGTTCGCAGACACGCCACCTTGACACGCAGGCCAGAGCAGGCACCCTTTGTTGTTGGCCTGCCCGGCTCAGCAGCACCGTCACCGTGAGAAGGTGTTCGTGGTGCTCTTGTCCTCTGACACTTCAGCTCTGCAAGGCAGGGGACGCCGTCTCTGTGAAGTGAGCAGATGGCTCTCCAGGGCCTCACACGGCACCTACTGGCTGCTCAGTTAATACCTGCCAAAAGAATGCAAGAGTGGCTCGGTGGACAGCATGAGCACAGGCCAGGTGGTGGGGCGTGCTGGGGTGTGGGGACCGTCTCCTAAGCGTCCCATGTGGGTGGGGAGTGTCACATGACGGAAGATCTTGTGAGCCGCACTGCGGAGCTCGCATTGTCCCCTGAGGGCTGTTGAAGCCGTTGGAAGGTGAGGGAGGGGCCCCGAGGTCAGCCGTGTGGAGGATGGTGGGTTTGAGAAGACCGAAGTCAGGACGAGCTAGGTAGTCACATCCAGGAGGGGACGGCTGCCTATGTCTTCAGGAGGGTTAAGGGGCAGGACTCAGTAACAGGTTTGTGGGGGGGCGAGTGAAGGAGAGGTAGGTGGAAGGGGCAAAGGCTTCTCTCTGGAAGGAGAGATGCCTCTGAGAGGAAGCCCATCTGGTAGGAGGAAGGGGCTGCACTTAAAATTAGATGTGGAGTCAGTGGGACCAGAGTGGCCGGTGTCTGGAAGGCAGCTCAGACTCTTCGCCCCAGGGCAGAGCTCCCGGCTCAGGGGCAGTCGGCACCTGGCAGCCACTTGGCACTACTGGGCATTACTTCTGCATCCCAGAACCCCACCTGCCAGGCCCGTGTCCAACATTTGTCTTCTTTTTCCTAACCCTCTTCAGCTTCTCTTGGCCGTGTGCGAGAAGAGCACGCCCATCGGAACCAGCTGCCAGGGAGCCATGCTCCCGTCCATCACCAACGTGATCAACCTGGCCGACAGCCACGACCGCGCGGCCTTTGCCATGGTCACGCACGTCAAGCAGGAGCCTCGCGAGCGGGAGAACAGCGAGTCCAAGGAGGAGGTGACGCGCGGGTGGGGTGGTGCCTCCTCACAGCAAAATTCCCATCTCTAATGAAGTATTTTGTATGAGCCTTTAAAGAGTTGTTTAGGGCAAGAGCAATGTATTAAAACCTGTCTCTACCAGAGTGTGGTAAAAAACCTGAGTTAGGTTTTTTGTTTCCTTTTTCCATTGAGGTATGATTCACATACATTGTATTAATTTAAGGTGTACAGACAGTGTAGTGATTGGGCATTTATATATGCTGCAGAATGATCACCACAGTAATTCTAGTTAACATCCATCACCATATGTAACTAGGATTTTTTTTTATGAGAACTTTTAAGGTTCACTCTTAAGCAACTTTGAAATATGCAGTACAGCATTGTTAACTATAGTCACCTTGCTGTACGTTATATCCCGAGGACTCGCTTGTTTGGTAACTGGAAGTTTGTACCCTGTGACCACCTGTTTCACCTACCCTTTGGCAGCCATATCTGTGAGCTTGGGCTTTTTGTTTTTGTTTGGTGTTTTGTTTCGTTTTTGTTTTTAAAGATTCCACATGTAATTGAGATTGTATGGTCTTTGTCTTTCTCTGACTTATTTTACTTAGCATAAGGCCCTCAGGGTCCATCCGTGTTGTCATAAATGGCAAGATTTCTTTTTTTAATGGCTGAATAACTTCCCATTGTCTATATATGCCACATCTTTATCCATTCATCCATGGATGGACATTTGGGTTGTTTCCATTCAATTAGATTTTTTAAAGTTAGAAGTGATAAACATCCCACAGTGCCATTCAGTTCTGAGACAGGTCACTCTACGGGGAGCTTGTGCTTCTTAGCACAGGATATTTTACTGTGTGGCGAGTTTTCTGTCCAGGTGAGAAGCAGCCCATGCTGTATCTTGATGGCCCTCAGTAGTCCGTGAGGGAGCGGCTGACACGGCAGACACAGATCTTTAAGCCATTTGTGGTTTACGTTGTTGGCTCCCGGAAGCCCAGTCTCTCTGGAGTGTTGGGTTCAGAAGACACCACGCAGAAGGAGAGGGCCTCGCTTGGCTCTCAGAGGGGCAGTTTGTTCCCTCTCCTGTAGGTGGCATAGCCCGTCATTTTATTAACAAGTCAGAATTTAAAATTCTCTTCACTACTGCTAAACACCAGATCATTTGGTGATAACAATTTTCTTTCTGTAATTCTCCTGTGTGGAGTAAATTTCCGACTTTGAAGGGATTCTTCTGCATTTTCAAGGGTACATACCAAACAGTTGGTAACTTGATTCAGAGGCGGTTTGATGAATAAATTTTGACTTTGGCTCCCCAGACTCTTCAGACAGAAATAGGGTTTGTTCCCTTTTGTGAAAGTCAAAGAAAGCACTGTGCCAGCGAGATTCTCTGCAGGGGCCCCGATGGGTTTCTTAATCTGCCTGCCCGGCAGTGAGGCAGCTGTACTCATTCTGAGGAATGTAGACTGTAATTCCTAATACTTTTTATTAGTTTTACTATCTAAAGTTTGTATTTCCTTTTTTATTTTATTTTTCTTTTTATATTGGTATCATTAATCTGCAATTACATGTGCAACATTATGGTTACCAAACACCCCCCATCATCAAGTCCCCACCACATGCCAAATTACAGTCACTGTCCATCAGTGTAGTGAGATGCTATAGAATCACTACTTGTCTTCTCTGAGTTGTACAGCCCTCCCCATGCCCCCCCAACATTACATCTGCTCATCGTAATGCCCCTTTTTCCCCCTTATCCCTCCCTTCCCACCCGTCTTCCCCAGTCCCTTTCCCTTTGGTAACTATTAGTCCGTTCTTGGGTTCTGTGAGTCTGCTGCTGTTTCGTTCCTTCAGTTTTTTTCTTTCTTCTTATACTCCACATATGAGTGAAATCATTTGGTACTTGTCTTTTTCGGCTTGCCTTATTTCACTGAGCATAATACCCTCTCCATAGCTCCATCCATGTTGTTGCAAATGGTAGGATTTGTTTTCTTCTTATGGCTGAATAATATTCCATTGTGTATATGTACCACATCTTCTTTATCCATTCATCTACTGATGGACACTTAGGTTGCTTCCATTTCTTGGCTATTGTAAATTGTGCTGCAATAAAACCTAGGAGTGAATATGTCTTTTTCAAACTGGGCTGCTGCATTCTTAGGGTAAATTCCTAGGAGTGGAATTCCTGGGTCAAATGGTATTTCTATTTTGAGTTTTTTGAGGAACCTCCATACTGCTTTCCACAATGGTTGAACTAGTTTACATTCCCACCAGCAGTGTAGGAGGGTTCCCCTTTCTCCACATCCTCGCCAACATTTGTTGTTGTTTGTCTTTTGGATGGTGCCCATCTTTACTGGTGTGAGGTGATATCTCGTTGTGGTTTTAATCTGCATTTCTCTGATGATTAGCGATGTGGAGTATCTTTTCATGTGCCTGTTGGCCATCTGAATTTCTTCTTTGGAGAAGTGTCTGTTCAGATCCTCTACCCATTTTTTAATAGGATTATTTTCTTTTTGTTTGTTGAGGTGCGTGAGCTCTTTATATATATTTTGGATGTCAACACCTTATCGGATATGTCATTTATGAATATATTCTCCCATACTGTAGGATGTCTTTTTGTTCTACTGATGGTGTCCTTTGCTGTACAGAAGCTTTTCAGCTTGATGTAGTCCCACTTGTTCATTTTTGCTTTTGTTTCCCTTGCCCGGGGAGATATGTTCATGAAGAAGTTGCTCATGTTTATGTCCAAGAGATTTTTGCCTATGTTTTTTTTTAAGAGTTTTATGGTTTCATGACTTATATTCAGGTATTTGATCCATTTTGAATTTTCTTTTGTGTATGGGGTTAGACAATGATCCAGTTTCATTCTCTTACATGTAGCTGTCCAGTTTTGCCAACACCAGCTGAAGAGCCTGCCATTTCCCCATTGTATATTCATGGCTCCTTTATCGTATGTTAATTGACTGTATATGTTCGGGTTAATATCTGGACTCTATTCTGTTCCACTGGTCTGTGGGTCTGTTCTTGTGCCAATACCAAATTGTCTTGAGTACTGTGGCTTTGTAGTAGAGCTTGAAGTTGGGAAGCGAGACCCCTCCTGCTTTATTCTTCCTTCTCAGTATTGCTTTGGCTATTTGGGGTCTTTTGGGGTTCCATATGAATTTTAGAACTATTTGTTCCAGTTTGTTGAAGAATGCTGTTTGTATTTTGATAGGGATTGCATTGAATCTGTAGATTGCTTTAGGTAGGGTAGCCATTTTAACAATGTTTATTCTTCCTAGCCAAGAGCATGAGATGAGTTTCCATTTGTTAGTGTCCTCTTGAATTTCTCTTAGGAATGTCTTGTAGTTTTCAGGGTATAGGTCTTTCACTTCCTCGGTTAGGTTTATTCCTAGGTATTTTATTCTTTTTGATGCAATTGTGATTGGAATTGTTTTCCTGATTTCTCTGTTAACTCATCGTTAATGTATAGGAAAGCAACAGATTTCTGTGTGTTAATTTTGTATCCTGCAATTTTGCTGAATTCAGATATTAGTTCTAGTAGTTTGGGAGTGGAGTCTTTAGGGTTTTTTATGTACAATTTCATGTCATCTGCAAATAGTGACAGTTTGACTTCTTCTTTACCAATCTGGAATCCTTGTAATTTCTTTGTTTTGTCTGATTGCCGTGGCTAGGACCTCCAGTACTATGTTGAATAACGGGGGAGAGTGGGCATCCCTGTCTGGTTCCCGATTTTAGGTGAAAAGTTTTCAGCTTCTCACTGTTAAGTATGATGTTGGCTGTAGGTTTGTCATATATGGCCTTTATGATGTTGAGGTACTTGCCCTCTATACCCATTTTGTTAAGAGTTTTTATCATGAATCGGTGTTGAATTTTGTCGAATGCCTTTTCAGCATCTATGGAGATGATCATGTGGTTTTTGTTCTTCTTTTGTTGATGTGGTGGATGATGTTGATGGATTTTTGAATGTTGTACCATCCTTGCATCCCTGAGATGAATCCCACTTGATCATGGTGTATGATCCTCTTGATGTATTTTTGAATTCAGTTTGCTAATATTTTGTTGGGTATTTTTGCATCTACGTTCATCAGGGATATTGATCTGTAATTTTCCAGAGTGATGCTGGCTTCATAGAATGAGTTTCGAAGTATTACCTCCTCTTCTATTTTTTGGAAAACTTTAAGGATAATGGGCGTTATGTCTTCTCAATATGTCTGATAAAATTCAGAGGTGTATCCATCTGGCTTGGGGATTTTGTTCTTGGGTAGTTTTTGATTACCGATTCAATTGGTCTGTTTAGATTTTCTGTTTCTTCCTTGGTCAGTCTTGGAAGGTTGTATTTTTCTAAGAGTTGTCCATTTCTTCTAGGTTTTCCAGCTTGTTAGCATATAGATTTTCATAGTATTCTCTAATAATTCTTTGTATTTCTGTGGAGTCCATCGTGATTTTTCCTTTCTCATTTCTGATTCTGTTTATGTGTGTAGATTCTCTTTTTCTCTTAATAAGTCTGGCGAGGGGTTTATCTATTTTGTTTATTTTTTTAAAGAACCAGTTCTTGGTTTCATTGATTTTTTTCTATTGTTTTATTTTTCTCAATGTTATTTATTTCTTCTCTGATCTTTATTATGTCCCTCCTTCTGCTGACTTTGGGCCTCATCTGTTCTTCTTTTTGCAATTTCAATAATTGTGACTTTAGATTGTTCATTTGGGATTGTTCTTCCTTCTTTAAATATACTGGATTGCAGTATACTTTTGCCTTAGAACTGCCTTTGCTTCTTTACTATCTAACAGTCTAACTTAACTCTCTTATTAAGCTATTGTAAACACAGTCTGATGATTTTTTATTTCTCTCCCTTCTTCTTCTTCCTCCTCCATTCTTTATATGTTAGGTGTTTTATCCTGTACTCTTTTGTGGTTCCTTTGACTGGTTTTGTGGATAGTTGATTTCATTTTTTGCCTTTAGTTAGTATTTGGATGATCTGCTCTCTTTCCTGTGATTTTGTTTTCTCTGGTGACATCTATTTACCCTTAGGAGTGCTTCCATCAAGAGCAGTCCCTTTAAGATATCCTGTAGAGATGGTTTGTGGAAGGCAAATTCCCTCAAGTTTTGCTTGTCTGGGAATTGTTTAATCCCTCCCTCCAATTTAAATGATAATCATGCTGAATACTGTATTCTTGGTTCAGGGCCCTTTTGTTTCATTGCATTAAATATATCATGCCATTCTCTTCTGGCCTGTAAGGTTTCTGTTGAGAAGTCTGGTGATGGCCTGATGGGTTTTCCTTTGTAGGTGATCTTTTTTCTCTCTCTGGCTGCCTTTAATACTCTGTCCTTGTCTTTGATCTTTGCCATTTTAATTATTATATGTCTTGGTGTTGTCCTCCTTGGGTTCCTTGTGTTGGGAGATCTGTGGGCTTCCATGGTCTGAGAGACTATTTCCTTCCCTAGCTTGGGGAAGTTTTTAGCAATTATTTCTTCAAAGACACTTTCTATCCCTTTTTCTCTCTCTTCTTCTGGTACCCCTGTAATGCAAATATTTTCCCATTTGGATTGGTCACACAGTTCTCTTAATATTCTTTCATTCCTAGAGATCCTTTTATCTCTCTCTGCCTCAGCTTCTCTGTATCCCTGTTCTCTGATTTCTATTCCATTAACAGTCTCTTGCACCTCATCCATTCTGCCCTTAAGGCTATCTATTGATTGTTTCATTTCTGTTATCTCCCTCCAGACTTCATCCCTTAGCTCTTGCATATTTCTCTGTAGGGCCATCAGAATGGTTATGACTTTTATTTTGAATTCTTTTTCAGGAAAATTGGTTATATCTATCCCACCAGGCCCTCTCTCTGGGGTTGTCTGAGTGATTTTTGACTGGACCAGATTCTTCTACCTTTTCATGGCAATAGAAGTGGTCGCAGGCAGGTGGCACGTGTGTCAGCTGGGAGAACAAAGACCCTTCCTGCTTGTTTGCCTTGCCCTTCTCTGCAGCCTGTACCGGTTACCCGCACACCGGGAGGCAGAATCTGGGATAATCCCCTGAGCTGCCATGGGCAGGGCAGCCCTCAGGCTAGCCTAGAGCACTGTGAGGGGTGGCAGCCATGCCGGGTGTGTTCTCCTGTGAGGACAGCACCCCTTTGGGCCGTCCGGACCTTGCTCTGGCTTCTGCTGCCCACCCCCCCCCCCGTTAGATGGGCACTGGGAGGAGACTCTGTGTGGTTGCTGTGGGCATGGCTGCTCTCTGGCTGCTCCGCAGCTGTGGCAGGTCAGCCAATCTGTTTGCAGCACCAGCCCAGAGGAACGAATGGCAGGCTGCTTATCGCCATGAGGGGCTTCAGGGCTGCTTTACCTGGCAGGGGGTTAGGGGATCCAAAGTTCCTCAAGATTCCCAGGCTGCTGGGCTGAGTGTGCTGGGACGATTTTGTTCAGGTGTTCGGCCCTTGTCCATATAACACTTTTTAAAAGCACCCGCTTGTCTTTTATCCCAGGTGAGCCGGCTGTGGGGACCCACTTGCAGTCTCTGTCCTGGATCCTCCCCTTCCGTTTTTCTAGTATCCAGTACACCACGCGATGTGTGTCTGTGCCCCCGGTGCAGATCACCAGGGCTGGTTATTTAGCAGTCCTATGCTTCCACTTCCTCCCCACTCTGATTCTTTCCCTCCCGCCAGTGAGCTGGGGTGGGGGAGTGCTCGGGTCCTGCCAGGTCATGGCTTTGTATCTTACCCGCTTCGTGAGGCGCTGAGTTCTCGTAGATGTAGATGTAGCCTGGCTGTTGTACTGTATCTTCTGGTCTCTCTTTTAGGAATAGTTGTATTTGTTGTATTTTCAAAAATACGTATGGTTTTGGGAGGAGATTTCTGCCGCCCTGCTCACACCGCCATCTTGAGCCCCCTCCTCTATTTCTTTTTTTATTTTGCTTTCCCTAATCTAAATATGAAAACAAGGTGGTATTTTCCAAGTGTCATTTAAAAGAGAGAGGTAGGTCTGGTCTAGCTAATCTGCTTGTTGGTTTATTTTAGAATTCAAGATCATTTAAATAATTATAAACTTCTAGGAAACTAAAACTTGACTTGCCCAAAGTGTAACAGGAGGTTTATAAGAGTTGTGTTTGTTGGGCTTCCTTGAACTATTTGACCTTCTGATTTTGCTTATTTGTGTTTGTTTTTTAGGATGTAGAGATAGATATTGAACTAGCTCCTGGAGATCAGACCAGCACACCCAAAACCAAAGACCTTTCCGAGAAGGACATTGGGAATCAGCTGCATATGCTAACCAACAGACATGACAAGTTTCTTGATACTCTCCGGGAGGTGAAGGTCTGTGTGCAAGTCTGGAGGGATAGTTATTTTCTTCCCCTGAATATTTGCACAGCAGAGTCAAGTTTCCTTTCATTGGCAGTTGACAGCATTATAGCTCTGTGAGACTCTAAAGTGGGTATTTTATGTAAAGATGGGAGAAAGGAATTGCAGAGTCTTATGGGAGAAAATAAGGAAAAGAGGTTAATTTCTCCACTGCTGTCCTTTGAAAGAAATGGTAACATTGTTTACTAAAAATAGGTGATGAGACCGTTGCTGAGTTATTTTTAAGTGCAATAAAAAGAGGAAATGAGAATTGGTTAATGTAGTGAATGAAGTCCACTTTGGGGGAGGGACCTCCAAATGTATCTATTTGAAATCTAGCCAGATAGAAACTTTGGCTCCCACAGACTCTCAGATTTATTAAGGGTGTGATTGTCTTCGGGTAATGACTCTTTGAGAATCAGTTAAGGCTCCATATCCCAGGCTGCTTTTGAAGAGTATTGCGAAACAACAGCGATGATTCTGGTGCATGTCAGGAGCTAGGTGAAAAAATGATAAACCACTTACTACAAATAATTTTTACGTGTAGTCTTTTCTGGTACTCTGTCCTTGAATTTGTGCAGTAAATCAAACTTTGCACCTGGATCTGAGTCACACAGTTGTGCTGTTGGATAAACACAAAACGCTTGGTTTTCTGCGGGAGAGCGTCCTTATGCGTGGATGCCATGCTCTGTTCTCAGGCTGAAGTCCCTGAAAGACCTGTCCCTCCTGCCATCCCTGCTGGGAAGAGGGGTTGAGATCCATGCCCCGAGCCCCAAGGCCTTCTTGATAGGTCACCGTGCAGATCCTGATTCATTGGCACACATGTGGCCCTTGGCTCGTTGTGCAAGGTCATCAGAGTACATGTTAGCAGGACACTGCTCAGTGTGTCAACATTTATTTCGTTTCACGCATTTAAACGTTTTTCTTGGCTGAGTGGGTCACGGCTGTGTGCTTCCTCCCCTTTGGGGTCTCGCTGCCCCTGGCCTGGGGTCGGGGTGCCCACAGGACATGGCTGCACATGGAGAATCGTCCCATCGGCTGTCCCTCTGCCTCAGGCATCATGGCCTGCTTTTCTGGTCCTGCCCTTTTTGAGACAATTTCAGGCTCTAGACTCATTTGCCTTGTTCCCATCTTTTATATTTTATCTTACTGAGCCATTCAAGTACTTACTGAGTGTCTGCTATGTACCAGGCACTGCTCTGGGCACTGGAAATAAAACAGTGAACACACAGATGTGAGCCGCCAGCCCTCGTCAGGCTTCTGTTCTCGTGTGCGGGGTGGGGTAACAAACAGAAGTCATGTCAGTGCGTACTGTGTCAAGTGGTGCTGTGGAGAAAAGCAAAGCAGCTGGGAGTCTCGGGAATTGGAGGGGGTGGTCTTCATGTTATTTCAGCTCATAAGCATTTATGGGAGTTATTTCTCATGCATTTTTCGTAGAGTAAGGTGGGGTTATAAATGACTGCGTTCATAGTTTTGACCTCAACATATTCATTCATGAAGTAGATCTGCCCCAAAGTGGTCGGCGGCCAGCTGGCTCTTCTGGACTCTGTTGCTAGGCCCTTGTACTTTCCTCGGCCATGGGCGTCTTGCCCCGAGTTTGACTGTCTTTCTTCCCGGGGGAGATCTGTTGGAGCCGTTGTCCCCGTGCTGGTCTCCATGGTGAGGCAGAGCCACCACGGCATCCCCATACCTTTCACTTGTCTCTGCGGTAGTGTGTAGACGAGAGCGAGCCATGGACCTGGAGAATCCCCCTCACAGCTCGAGAAGGGTTTTCATGGGCAGATCTGTGACCGTGTGTGGTCAGTGCTTGTGGCCTCTGCTAAAGTGACCGGGAGCCGAAAGGCCCCTGACGTGCTGGCCAGGGTACAAGGGGCTGTCACGTGAGGTCAAGCAGACTCGTTTCGTCCTGGCCTTCCCCACGGGGCAGCCTGAGCTTCAGATTCGTCACTTAAGTGTTTACTCGTTTCCCGCGAAGTATTGGTGTCACTGGTCTCTGCAGCCTTAATGGAGACGTGGCTGTGAGGGTGACCGCCCGTGTGTCTGCTATGGAGGAGGGGAGGCATAATCGCGATGTGTGTGCCGTGCGTGGGGACCCAGGGTCCCTCAGCACAGCCGCCTGGTGCCACACTGGGAGGTGGGCCCCGTAGGCCCTGGGGCTTCAAGCAGGCTGCAGCCTGCCTGTGTGTAGGGAATGTTGGCAACTAATTCAGGTCTTTAAAAACAAAGCTGTAGACAAAGTGAGCCGCATCCGGAATTGGTGCCCCCTTCAGGCCCTTCGTGCCCAGCCCGGCCCCCTCCACGGGGCACCACGTGCTGCCCCTTGTCCCCGGTCAGTCACACAGACTGAGCTGTCGTGGTTCTTGGTTTGTTCTTCAGAATCGCCCCTGTTGGCAGAGCGTGCACCTGCTGTGGGTGTGCGTCTCCGCTCACGTCCCCAGCGCCTCTGTGCCGACGGCATCTGTGTGCTCTCGGCCCTTGCCCGGGGGCGTTGTGTTCCTGGTGCGGTCCTGTTGAGAAATGCCTTTTAAGGTTAAGAGACGTGGGCCTGTGGCTGCTGAACCCCTCCCACGGCTGCCTGGCTGCTAAACCCCTGTGGCCTTGGGTGCTTGGAATAATGTTCTCACCCTGCCCGCAGATCTTTGGAAGTTAGAAAGTGGAGGGGTGTCTGCTGCAGCGGGGGATGGTAGCGTCTGCTGGGCATGGACGCGTGGGGCTCCCGGTGGCAGGATTTCAGCACTGGCCTGCACCCGGCCATACTAACCTCATTTCTGTCTGTAGACAGGGGCGCTGCTTGGTGCTTTTGTGCAGCTGTGTCACATTTCCACAACACTGGCCGAAAAGACATGGGTCCAGCTTTTTCCCAGATTGTGGAAAATTCTGTCTGACAGACAGCAGCATGTGAGTATATTGTTTAAGATCCTGCTTTGGGAAGTGCTTCGTTTTAGCTTGTGACTAAGTATTCATGAATGAAAAGCATCCTGATAATGTTTCAGAGGATGAGGAAACTCCTGAGTGTTACCTAAGAGCTACCAAACTGTAGTCCCAGATGCTGTGTGAGAGCAGAGGCGTGCTGAGTCCCGAGGAAGCCCTGAGCCCCCGTGCTGTCTGGTTTCAGGCTCTGGCCGCCGAGGTCAGCCCGTTCCTGTGCAGTGGCAGCCACCAGGTGCAGCGGGACTGCCAGCCCAGCGCCCTGAGCTGCTTCGCGGAGGCCATGTCCCAGTGTGTCCCTCCGATCCCCGTTAGGCCCTGCGTCCTGAAGTACTTGGGGAAGACGCACAACCTGTGGTTCCGCTCCGCAGTAATGCTAGAGCACCAGGCTTTTGAGAAAGGTCTGAGTCTGCAGATCAAACCGAAGCAAACAACAGAATTTTATGAGCAGGAGAGCATCACTCCCCCTCAGCAGGTGAGGCCTCGCCTTGTTTTAAATAGTCTTCTCGCCACTGACTTCAGGGTTTCAATAAACGTTCCCAAAGATTTTGAAGTACAGGACCACGAAGTTGGTTTACTAGGAAAACAAGGCTTTTGTCCCGAGCAGTCAGAAGCCATGATCTGTGTTTCCAGGAGATGCTGGATTCCCTCGCTGAACTGTACTCTCTGCTACAAGAGGAAGATATGTGGGCCGGCTTATGGCAGAAGCGGTGCAAGTACTCAGAGACAGCGACCGCTATTGCTTACGAGCAGCACGGATTCTTCGAGCAGGTAGCCGCTGCGAAGCCAAATGGCTGGCCCACGTGGTCGGTGAAGGATCATTTATAGTGTCTGTTCAATACAGTGTCCTTAAGTCGGAGCTCATGTTTTAGCAAGATGCTTACTGTTGTATTCGAAGCATTTATCCTATATGTAAAAGCCCTGTGAAGTCTCGGTTTTAAGAGAAGTGTGCACATGTGCTACAGACATTTAAAGCCTCATCCTAAACCCTTCAGTGTCTGCTGCAAACAGGGGTGCTTTTTATCTGCAGTCCGTGACCCTGTTGGAAGCGGTGGGTAGCCTGCTTTTGGTGCCTAAGCCTCAGTCCTTATGTTTGTCCTTTCAGTGTAGCGTGAGCCAGCATCCCAGGATTTGGTCCTCAGCCCCGTGTGGGACACTGGGCCTCAGAGACCCCAGAAGCACAGGCCCGGCCGTGGCCCTGGGGGCGCTGCCCGCCCCTCGGGATCCGTGTGGGCCTTGCACGTCCTCTCTCCTCCTCCCGCTCTCTTCCGGTCTCTGGGAGGAAGGACCCCAGGCTCCATGCACTTCGCAGAGCAGGCGCCCTCTCAGCCTGTGAGCCAGTTGGCCGTCAATAACTGAGCCGGGGCTGAGCAGAAGTTCCTAGTGGAACTGCAGCTTGAAAGCATGGTTAACTTTTTCAGGCCCAAGAATCCTACGAAAAGGCAATGGATAAAGCCAAAAAGGAACACGAGAGGAGTAACGCGTCCCCGGCTATTTTCCCAGAATACCAGCTCTGGGAGGACCACTGGATTCGGTAAGCTGCCCCGCACTGGATGTGTTGAAGAGTCAGTTGAGGAACCAGTAAAAAAATGTCTGGAATTTCCCCATAATGAGTGTTTTTTTTTTAAAGGGGGACTTTGCTGCTTTTTTTATGGGCCTGTAAAGAAAAGAGCAGACGAAAATCTGAAACACCTATAAAGTCTTGAGTGATTAACAGTGTGCATTGTAGAAACAGTGTGTGGTCCTGCTTCCACTGACCTGGGTGCCCGAGCTCTGCTGGGCGGTGGGCGGTCCTGGTGTCCTGGGCGCGTTTCTTCCAGACAGCAGGCAGCTCAGTGCTGTGGCCTACCATGGTGTCCCACGAAGCCCACCTTTTGCTGTGTGGGGGAAAGTAGTTGTTTTCCTTCTACGGAATGGAAATAAAAGGATTTAAAATCCTGTCCCCCCCCTCCCGCCTTTCTGAACCTGTTGGTGTTGGAACTGAGCTTTTTGCTGGAATCCCTGGTCTTCTAGGTGCTCTAAGGAGTTGAACCAGTGGGAAGCTTTGACAGAATACGGCCAGTCCAAAGGTCACATAAACCCCTACCTCGTCCTGGAGTGTGCTTGGCGGGTGTCCGACTGGGCCGCCACGAAGGAGGCCTTGGTGCAGGTGAGCCGGCCCGCCGTGCTCCGGTCACATGCCCAGTCGCGTGGGCTCCTTTGGCAAAGCCGTGCATCCTCTGGAGATCTCACTGGGAGCAAGCTGGGCATTCTGGCGGGTGAAAGATAGCTCTTGGGAAGCAAGCGTTATTTTGGGGTATCTCTAGTGTTGTTCCTAAGTTTGTTAAGATTTAGGAGTTAAATGAAGTGTTAGTTCATTGTTTGATGGTAACAGTGCCATGTGTGGGGACTTTGGATTCTGTGAGAAAGCCATTTAATGGTGCCTGGATAAATCTGGGAGAAAGCAGCCTTACCAGAGGACTCAGTGGGAAGAAACACTGCTGGGGGTGCGGGGCCGACGGGAGCCTGTCCTGGGTGCTCAGCGCAGAAGCTGTGAGATGGGTGCCCCTAATGGGATCACGTTGGAAGCAGATGTGTCACCTGTGTGCCTCCCGGACTGTCTTCACCGTTGAGTTACTAGATCAAAGAGGGGCCATGAATGCAGCTGTGCTTTCAAACATGAGATAAATAAGCCAAAGACTTGTATAAAAACGCATGATGGCATTATCATTATACTTAGGTCGTTTGGACAGATGGTATCACGGCACTAAACTGTGTGATTTTATTGTTTGGCGAAGGGGCTTCAGTGTCACTGATCTTGCTGCAGCAGGTCCTATAAAATTCCCTCAATAGATGACCTTCTCCTTACCCACAGATGGCTTTGGAAAGGACTAATTTTTTATCATTTATGTCCTAAATGCTGTATGAGAGATGGATAAGATGCCTTGGGTTCCAGTGCCCTCTGTAGAACGCGGTGGCCAGTGGGCAGGGGCACAAGCCGGGCACGCGGAGCCCTTATCTGCCCTGAGCCATGTGAAGGCGGCCAGTAGAGCCCGGAACAGGAAGTGGGGCAGCTCCAGGCTCGGTCTGCCTCGTGGCAGAGCTGATAACCAGGCCTGAAGAAATCTGCCAGAGTGCAGCTTTTCAATGACAATAAAATGTGCTCACTAATATTCTTATGAACCTGAATCATGGCCACCTTCTTCCTTGTGTAATGTAGAACAAGTCAGATAAATTTCCCAGGATAACAATGTGATTTTGTCAGAGCGGTGATGAACGTATGTTTAGTACTTTGAAAATCCCCTGGCTGACTTTGCAGCCGCGTGGTGATTGTTGGTCTGGTCTATCGTGGCAGTGTTGATCGGCTTCCCTCTTGGCCGGAGCTGAGACCTCAGAGCAGGGGCCTGTGGGATGCCTGTGTAGCTGGGGACATTGGCCGCTCTCTGTATTCGGAAAAGAAGACTATCTAGAAAAAGCAGTCTGAATACATGACTTCCCTAAAGAAAATACATGTCTGTTGTAGATTAATTTCTGTTTATTGCTTTGCATAATTGGCTACTAACTACACCGGCTTTCCTTTCGGACCCTTTATATTGAGAGGGAGAATCCCATCGCTTCCTGTGTAATGTTCTTTCGCCACCAGGTGGAAGTAAGTTGTCCCAAGGAGATGGCTTGGAAGGTCAACATGTACCGGGGATACCTGGCCATCTGCCATCCCGAGGAGCAGCAGCTTAGCTTCATCGAGCGCCTGGTGGAAATGGCCAGCAGCTTGGCCATCCGCGAGTGGCGGCGGCTGCCCCACGTGGTGTCTCACGTGCACACGCCACTTCTCCAGGTGGGTGGGCTGCACTGTGAGCCCAGCACCTCCTGGCCAGGCTTGGGTTTCAACTGACCTGGCCAGCAGGCAGGAAGCTCCTTCTGCTTGTCTTGCTTGTCTCTTCTCATTTAAACTTGTCTTCAGCAAAAGGAGACCAGAGCTGAGGTTTAAGGTTGGGGGCTCACACGAGCAGTGTTCGAGGCGAGGAATAAGTGCAGAGCCCAAGGTATCTGTGTGAGTTAGAGGGCCTCCTGGTGAGTGAGTCATGAGGTCTTTGTAACCGTCAGGTTCCTGATTGGCTCTGCCGTTTATTTTTCTCACTTGGTCTTTAATACAATGCTGACATGGACTCTCTACGCTGGACCCATTTAGGCCGCCCAGCAAATCATTGAACTTCAGGAAGCTGCTCAAATAAATGCAGGTCTACAGCCGACCAACCTGGGGAGGAACAACAGCCTGCACGACATGAAGACCGTGGTGAAGACCTGGAGGAACAGGCTGCCCATCGTGTCCGACGACTTGTCCCACTGGAGCAGCGTCTTCATGTGGCGGCAGCATCATTACCAGGGTAAACCTGCCTGGTCCGGCATGCATTCATCATGTAATTTCCAGACACCCCACTGTTCTGGTTTCACGTCTTGGTTTGGTTTTGTTTCATCTTTCACTGGATTCTCTGTTTTTCGGCAGGTGTGGTTAGATGGTGCAGGGCACAGACAGAGGCGTGAGAGACGGGAAGGCCTTCCCCCGCCTGTCCCACTTTTCTAGCTCAAACAGAATTGCTGCCAGACAGGCCCGTCACAGCGCAGCCGGAGCTCTGGGCTGTGACACTGTTTAGAAATCCCCCGAAGAAGAGCTGCTCTCAGGTGGCTCCGTGTAGCCCTCTCCGACTTCCTGGCCCTTTGCTCATCCCCTAACCCTGCCAGGCATCTCTTTAGAACGCCGTTCGTGATTGAGTCCAAGATGGTCGTGCTCAACAGTCTCTGCTCTTTATATCTGTCTTTCGATATAAAATAAGAGACAGTAATGGGGGTCTGCCGCAGAATGTCCCATTTTCATAAGCCATGCGTGTTTTGTTTTTCATGTTTTATTTACGACTTATTGTAGAACTCTGGAAAATGCTTGTCTTGGACTGATAACTCATTTCTTTGCTCTCTAGCTATTGTAACCGCATATGAAAATAGTTCTCAGCATGATCCAAGTTCAAATAACGCTATGCTTGGGGTTCACGCATCAGCTTCCGCGATCATCCAATATGGAAAAATCGCCCGGAAACAAGGACTGGTCAATGTTGCTCTGGATATATTAAGCCGTATTCATACTATTCCAACTGTTCCTATCGTGGACTGCTTCCAGAAGATTCGACAGCAAGTCAAATGCTACCTCCAACTGGCAGGAGTCATGGGGAAAAACGAGTGTATGCAGGTAGGGCACCCACAGGCCCTGCACCCCTGCCCCGGGGGGCCGGAGGGTGAAGAACGAGTGTCTGTGGGAAACTGCTGGTTCGGGTAGTAGAGAAAGGGGATTCGAATTCTCTGGGAACACAGGCTTTATGATAGGAACAATCCTTCTAAGACAAGAAAGGGAAAGGAAACTGCTGGGGTATTTAAATTAATAACATTTTATGGTCACTATTCTACCATATACTTGGTTAATGTGTTTAAGGGAAGAAAATTTAAAACTGCAGAATTATGAGGGTCTATTTGGGCTGTGTTCTGAGGAATATTAATAAAAACAATGAGGCTGACTATAAACATACAAAGCTTTGGAGAAAAGAATATCCTTAAAGTGTTTAGAACTGAGAGTTTGGCATTTAGTAATAGAGTTAAATTAAACACTACTTGTCAGTCAGATATTCATGGTAGGCAAGTCTGCTGTTAGTTTAAAGGTTACATGTCAGTAATCTTTAGGTCTTATTGCCTAGATAAATATTTTAATGAAGCTTTCATATTATTGTCTGGAAACTTCAAGAACTTCTTTTCTACTTTTTTTAAACAGGGCCTTGAAGTTATTGAATCTACAAACTTAAAATACTTCACAAAAGAGATGACAGCTGAATTTTATGCACTGAAGGGAATGTTCTTGGCTCAGATCAACAAGTACGTACGTCACCCAGGAGGAGGGTCGGGGGCTTCAGGTCACTTAGATAGTTCTATAATATAACGTGAAGCCGTTGTGTAGCTCAAGCTAGAAGTTGGTGTGGTTTAGTGATAGTTGTCGGGGGTGATATTTCTGGTATTATACCTCTGAAGCTAGTAACTTGGAGCAGAATAAGCCAGTTTGATGTTTAGTGCTTAAACAAGCTTTTTAAAAACAAGTGGCCTGAACACAGAACTGTTGATGGCATGGATTCATTTCCCTGTTTTCTCAGCATGACAGTTTTTAACAGTTGATTGACTCCTTTAATGGAGATGGAGTCTTGTTTTGGGAGTCAGTCACCGGGGGCCTGCAGGCCAAATCTGGTTTCTGCAAATGACCTCTTGGAACACACTCACACCCCTGATGCTGTGGCTGCCTTCATGCTACAGCTGCAGAATGGAGTAATTAAAAGAGAAGTTTCATCGCCTGCATGGCCTACACCATTGGCCCGCCCATTACAGAAAAAGGTCCCAGAGCTCTGTTTTAAAGCCAGAAACATGAGATGAAATTTTGTAAAAAGTATTCAAATAAAATAAACCTACAAGATGCTGCATGCTGCCAAATAGAGAGCTTTAAAGCCCATTTTCCACATTTTTAGTTTGTAAGCATCACGTTTTTAGCTTATATTTAAATGAAGTGATTTTTGTCGAGATAGAAGGGTTTTATCTGTTTTTAAATGTTTGGAATCTACGCGACACAAAGCACGCTGTCTGGACGTGTGCAGTCCGGGGGGGGTCAGTGCATTCCGTGCTGTGCCACCACCACGTCATTCTAGAGTGTCGCCCCCAAAAGAGACCACATACGTGTGAGTCTCCCCCCATCCGCCCTTTCTTTTGCCCCCTGACAACCGCTAGTCTACTTTCCGTCTCTGTGATTCGCCTGTTTTGAATATTTCTTATAAATAGAATCCTACCCAGTTTTGTGTCTAGCTTCTTTCCCTCAGCATGACGTTCTCAAGGTTCACCCACGCTGTAAGCGTGGTCAGTACGTCACTCCTTTACATGCGTGATTAATACCCCGTTGTATATCCATACGTTTTATTTAGCCATTGACCACTGATGGACATTTGTGTAGTTGACACTTCGTGGCTATTAGGAATAACGCTGCTGTGGACATGCATGCACGAGGCTGCGTGTGAGCATGTTTTTAGTTCTCTGGGTGTATACCTAGGAGTGGAGTTGCTGGTCGTATGGTACTTCCTTGCTTATCTTTTTGAGAAACTGCCAGACGGTTTTCCACAGCAAATATACCATTTTACATTCACACCAGCAATGTTTGTGGTTTCCAGTCTCTCCACATCCTGGCCAGTATTTGTTACTTTCCATTTTTCTGATTGTAGGCATCCTGGTGAGTGTGAAGTGGTGCCTCGTTGTGGTTTTGATTTGCATTTTCCTAGGAACTAAGGATGTTTAGCATGTTTTATGTGCTTACATGCTATTTGTCTATTTCTCTGTAGAAATGTCTTACTCAGTTATTTTGCCCTTTTTCTAGGGCAAAGAAAAGTGGACTTCTTATTGTCCTAATGCTTATGTCTGGTTTGTCTTCCAGATAAATCATTTGCAAGTATTTTCTCACATTCTGCAGGCTCTCTTTTCCCTTTCTTGATGGTGTCCTTAATGCACAAAGCTTACTTTGATGGAGTCCAGGTTACCTATTTCTCATTGCTTGTCCCTCAGGTGTCACTGCTAAGGCACCGTTGGCTAACCCAGGGTCCCACGCAATTACTCCTAAGGTTTCTTCTGGGATTTTTAACAGGTTTAGCTCTTATATTTAGATCTTTAATTCATTCTGAGTTAGTCTTTATTGACTGGCATAAGGTCTAATGGCCCATAGTCACTCTTCTGCATGTTTACCTGCTGTTCCAACCCCATTTGTTGAAAAGACTGTTCTTTCCCCATTGAATGGCTTTTGGCTTATTGAAAAGTAGCTGACCAGAAAGCACAGGTTTATTTCTAGTCTCAGTCCTCTTCCGTTGGTGCATGTCCATCCCTAAGCCGGCATCGCACTGTGATGGTTACTGTTGCTTTGTAAGTTTTGAAATTGGGAAGTGTTCTCTTCAACTCTGTCCTTTTTCAGGATTGTTTTGGCTATTTGGGGTCCTTTATACTTACACATGAACATTATGTTACCATTTCTGCAAAAAAGGCAGTCGCAGTTATGACGGGGGTTGCTTTGAATGTGCACGTTGATTTGGGGAGCACCGCCGTCACAGCAGCACTGAGTCTTCCAGTCCGTGAGCACTGGTTGTGCTTAGGATGTGTTTGCCTTTATTTCATTTAACAGTGTTTTATTGTCTTTAGTGTATAAGTCTTGCATTTCTTGTGTTGTTTATTCCTAAGTATTTTATTCCTTTTGATGTTACTATAAATCACTTTTTAAGTTTTTATGTTCAGATTCTACATTGCTAAGGTATAAAGAATGTTATATATTGCTCTTATGTTTTTCACCTTTGCTGGATTGTTTATTTGCTCTACTAGTTTTGTTCAGTGGATTCTTTAGGGTTTTCTGTGTATGAGGTCATGTCGTCTTGCAAATAGAGGTAGTTTTATGCGTCCTTTCCAATGTGGATGCCTTTACTTATTTCTTGCCTTACTGTTCTGGCTGGAACTTCCAGTACTAAGTTAAGTATAAGTGGGAAAAGTGGGCATCCTTGCCCTATTCTTGATCTCAGAGGACAGTCTTCCAGTCCTTGATCATGTAGGATGTTAGCTTGGGCTTCTCAGATGCAGCCTTTGTTTTGTTATGATCGTTACCTTCTATTCCTAGTTTGTTGAGTGTTTTATCGTGAAAGGGTGTCGGATTTTGTCAAATCCTTTTCATGCATCAGCTGAGTTGATCTTGTTTTTCTCCTTCATTCTGTTCATATGGTTTTTTGTATGTGGAAGCTTGCATTGCTGGGACAAATCTGTCGTGGTGTCTGATCCTTTTAATATGCTGCTGGATTTGGTTTGCTAGTATTTTGTGAAGGGTGTTGGCATCTGTGTGCATGAGGGATATGAGTGTAGTTCTCGTGTGTCATAAGGTCTTGCACATTGTTGGTATGATAGTGACATGGTCCGTCTATGTGGAAAACAGTTTGGCAGTTCCTGAAGAAATCATACAGCGAGAGCAGGTGACCCAGCATCTCCCCTCTGAGATGTACACCCGGAGAATTGGAGATGGTGGTCAGGCAGGGGTTTGTTCACTGATGTTCATAGCACGGTTCCCAAGAGCCGTGATGTCAGAGCGACTCAGGTGCGTGGGCGAGCAGAATGTGGTGTATCCGTTCAGATATAAAAG